>JAGPOW010000261.1:25786360-25813369 GCA_030014935.1 Caiman crocodilus
AGTCTAAAAAGACTACGTCGACAGGGACCCCCGCATCCATGGATTTGGTCACCTGGTCATAGAAGGCAACCAGGTTGGTCTGACAGGACCTGCCCTTAAGAAACCCGTGCTGGTTTCCCTTCAGCATGAAGTCTCCTGCCGGTCCCTCACAGATATGAGACTTGAGAATTTTCTCAAATATCTTTCCCAGAACAGAGGTGAGACTGACAGGCCTGTAGTTCTCTGGGTCCTCTTTCCTCCTTTTCTTAAAGACGGGGACCACATTGGCCACCTTCCAGTCCTCTGGCACTTGTCCAGACCTCCAAGAGAGCTCGTATAACCGAGCCAAGGGCTCAGCAATCACCCCTACCAGCTCCCTCAACACCCTTGGGTGTAGGTCATTCGGGCCTGCCGACTTAAAGACATCCAGCCCTTCCAGAAGCCCTTCCAACAGGTCTACCCTCACCCATGGCCTAGCGGTGATTCCCGAGGGGGAATACAGGCTTCCAACAGGAGGGATGTTTCGGTTCCCCCTCAGGAAGAGTGAGGCAAAGAACCCATTGAAGATGTCCGCCTTCCCATCGGCTGCGAGCACCAGCTTGCCTGATGAGTCCCTCAGGGGCCCGATGTTTCTTAGGGCTCTCTTTTTGCTCCCCACATACTTGAAAAAGGACTTCCTGTTGTCCTTGATCCTAGTCGCCAGGCAAAGTTTTACTCCCGCCTTGGCCTTCCTAACAGCCCTCCTACACTGCTGAGCACAATTTGTGTGCATTTGTGTGTCGAGTCAATCTACATCTTTAGTGCAGTCAATTTTAGAAAACTTTTCCACATTAAATATGCATTTGTAAAAACAGACAAATTCTGAATTAGTTAAAATGACCTAACTACCAAAATTATCTACCTCTTTGTAAGCCCTGTACATTTTCCTAATGCCACTCTTAATATTGAATTTATTTTGATATCTTTTTCTATTAGGGATGGGCCAGACCAAACGTCTCCTCAGATTGGACAGTTTAGTGGCAACACCGCTTTGGAATCAGTCTACAGCACCTCAAATCAGATTCTAATCAAGTTTCACAGTGATTTCACAACAAGTGGTTTCTTTGTACTTAGTTATCATGGTAAGTATAACACATCTATCTTTACTAATTTTTGTCTAATCAAAGCTCACAGAGAAAATGTTTTAGCTTACTATTATTAAAATAAAGTATTAAAACTAAAATGGGATATGACTAATGACTAATACTAGACCTATTAGACTATTTTAATCTAGTAATATATCGTACTTAACTCTGTCAACACTGAGTCCAGAAGCAGAACTTTAGAAATAGGGCTAACCAATGTAAAAAAACTAAGATGCCTATGGAAGCTTGGATATTCAAAAGAGGTAAGATAGGGAGGCTCCTCTAGAGTAAGGGACTAGCTCAACAGGAGTTTTCAAGGTCACAAGTTTGAATTTAAGTGACTAGATTGAGGCTTAACAAGGGACTTATACATCCAGGAGTAGAATTCCCAGCCCAAACTTCCCTGCACTTCTGAAAGTTAGCTGTCTAGGACTAAGATTCACAAAACTCATCATACCTAATGAAGGAATGCTTAAACCAGCCAATAAGAAATGGGAAGAGGGGTTGTGCATCTGAAATTGTGCCTCTTCTCAGATGTTGGTACCTACTTAAAGCCCTGAATAAGGCATCTGTGTTGAGACTAGGATGAACAGCTCAAAAACTCTCTCTCATTCATCCCATTGTATACAGGTAACTGGCTCATTCTTCGAAGGTACTAATTGTACTACATATTTTTCTAATAGCCTAAAGGTCAGAGCACTTATCCAGGAAATGGGAGGCAATGAGTTTAATGCTTTTCTCAGACTGAGGGAGTTCACATCCATGTTTTCTACTTCCAGGAGATTGCCCTAACTTTCAGGATATATGCCTGGCTAGGATAGGGCACTTTCAAACCCTTCTGTTGAAGCTTAGCTAATGCTTAGCAATGGATTGTAGGTCCAGAGAAAGCAAGCAAGAGAAAGAAAGATAGACATGCCCTCAGGATCAAGGGGAGGTCCCTATTGACAGAGTTCTGGTCTCTTCTAGGGGAAGAGTGTTTCTGTATTTTCAGAGTCTAGCCCAGGAGTAGTCAACCTGTGGTATTCATGGCACAGGTAGCCTTGGTGTGTGGCACATTGCAAAGGGGAAAGGATAGGAAGATGCAGCAGGGAACAGAAAGCAGAACAACTGATCCAGGCATCGGAAGAGAATTAGTGTGGCACTAGGGAGAGGTGCAGGGCTTATTTGTGGCACACCTTCCAAAAAGGTTGGTTTCCATTTGTCTAGCCTATAGACTAATTGTTGAGTGTTTTCGTAGATGATGTGATTTTGAACTTCCTCAGGCTGATGTGATCTAAGTCTTCAGATTCTGGGTGGCTGTTGCAACTAATAGGCTATTGCATAAAGATTATGACAAATGCCTTTCCTTATTTGTGAATAAAAGTAACCAGAGCTACCAAACTTAATACTGTTCAAGTGTGGTAGCCATGCTCAGATCACCCCTAGCAGATCTACCTCCTCCAGAGATGTGGGGCTTGGACATCCAACTTATGAATTTCAATATTATTTTGGTAGGAGATAGGTACTAAGGTCTGCACTGACTTAAGGAGGCATCATATCTGATCATATGCTGTAGATGAACTGTACTTAAGTACATTTTCAGACAAAAATGTAGACCCCCAGGGAATCTATGTTGTCTACAATTTTGTGTATGCCAGGTCAGATCTGAGAGAGGGCAGACCTGAGCATACTCTGCCCACCCAAGTCTTCTTACATGCTGCATGGATGGAAGTTTGCTAGTGAGACTGTTCTGGACTCATTGGCAATGTCTGCTTTCAGAGTTGTCTCTCAACAACAGGAACTGGGGAGTTCAGAACAGCCTCACCGATGAACTTTGTCTCTGGGGTCAGTCAGCAGATTTTTCTGGGATGCAGAGTGCTCAGCATCATGTTCCCAAGGGCATGCTTAACTTTCCCAAGAACAAGTGGTTAGACAGTTTCTGTGAACCTTTTAGTTCAATGTAAGCACTTCTTCCACATGAGTCCCATTTTAAGCACCCAGTTCCTTTTTTAATCTTATTCCTAGTCTTTTTTTGGATCATTCTCTATATGTCTACTTTTTGGCCTCATGATTATGATTCTTTACATCCTGTGTGAGCAACTTACAACAATAAAAGTGTTGGAGAAAAAAATAGAGAGCATAGATAGCTTTGGAACTAAATTACTGAGTTCTCTTTTATTAAAATGCATTATCTGGATTCCTGTTTGAAGCCATTTTTTTTATTGAAATGGTGATTTTTAAAATATTTTTTGGATTGTAAATAAAAGAGTTGTTCCATGTTTCCTAGATGTGCTTTCTTTTATATTACATCCTAAGTCTGGATAAGTCAGTGATGTATTGATTTAACAGCTTCTTCAGTGTACAAAAGACAAAAAAGCATGGTGGAGAGTAGATATCAAGTACTAACTAGCATCAACACAAAGGCTTTTGTGAGTAGCTTCTTTAGTTGATCACAGCAGGTCCAGTGCTTCTCTGGTTGAAGGGGCAAATTATGAATGAATGAACACAATGGTGCAAGGACTTGAAGCCTTTACAGTTCTAAAGTATAGACAAAGAAGCTGCATGGGAGATGAAGCAGGCTTCCTAGAACTGCTGCATGCTTTCCTTGTGGAGATAGACAGGGGTGGGTGGAACAGGTAAAATGCTGTCTCTCCTCTCAACAGCTTGGGCAACCTAACTGAGCTGGCATACTTTACTGAGAGTTGGCTTAGTACATTTAAATATTTGATGCTGCTGCTGCTGTTGTTTCTATTGCATGCATTACAGTACAACAAAATACCTAGCTCAGTTGATGCTCTGTTTTGCTGTTGATCTGTTTTTTCTGTATAAACATACAGTATGAATTAATCTTTTTCATGGAGAGATGAGCCAGATCCATATTTGCTGTCAAGTGGCTTCAGTGATTGCAATGGAGCTAAGCATGTTAATTCATACGAGAATCTGGCCCACAGGTTTTCTATTGTGTGACTTGCAGAAAGGGACTAAGCCATTGTTTTCAAATATTGAAATATTGTTGTTTTGGAGTGTAGTTGATGCATCAAATGATAATGATTGAAAAAAAGAATCTTATTGTAGAACTATTTTTTGGAATACTTGCTTTATTTTTCACCTGCTTCACCCTTCTTCCCATCCCCAGAACCAACCCAGTTATGCTACTGAGGTATTCTGTGTTTGGATAGAAGATGTTTCTACTTCAAATTGGCTTTGGATAGGAAAAGTTTGTGATAAAGATACAAACGAAACATTGAACAAGTCTACTAGGACTTTTGAAAGACATTCAGTTAAAACCAAAACAGGGTCAGGTCAATAATCTCAACAGTCATGTCTTCTGCCACACCACATGTACATGACAGACGGCACAGCTGTGGGATCAGAGATCAGATCCAGATCATGACCTATAGCCATTGCAGGAAGTGTCCAGAAACATGATCTTAGGGTCCACCTGAGCTGAGAAGTAGCAAGGGTGCCCTATGTGCCTGTGGCTTAGAGCACCAGTCATCTGATCAGAGCTCCCAACCAGTGCAGCACATGGGAGCCATTTGCTCCAATGCGCTCCTGCGGCTGGCAGTGCCAGTTGCTAATTAGCACTCCCAGTCATGGGAGTGCATTGGAGTATAAAGAGCTCTAGTATGCTGCCAAGTCTCAGAGAGATGATCGGTTGACTGGTGCTTTCAGCCGTGGGAACACACCGGAGCGATGGGTTGCTATATACTTTTCTGGCTAGTAGTGCCAATCAGCTGACTGGTTCTCCCAGCCACAGGAGCACACAGGAGACCTTTAAGGCTAGGGGCAGACATTCAAAAAGCCTGAGCCTGAATTGATTGAATCTTTGCAGATTAGTCTAACCTGCCTAGGCTGAATAAGTTTATAACCTCACAGATATCCCCTCTGGACTGAAAAAATGCAGGCATATGCCTGCAGTGGCTCAGGCTAGAAGCCAGGGAGATGCTAAACCAGCCCTCCCTTCCTCTTCAAGATGCAGAGCTGAGGGGGGGCATGACCAGGCCCTGGCAGGATGCTCTAATTAGGGAGTGGTTCCTCCACCTCCACTTCCCCACCCCTGGCCAGCCCAGCAGGGAATTGATAACACAGTGTGTATCACCCCTAACTCAGTGCTTATTAGCCCATTAAGAAAACAACAGAGGGACATTACCAGCTACCTGGTGATTCTGTCTTTGTCCCATCTGCTACATCAGAGACTGTAGCCAGCATGTGATCTGCTAGCTAATGCTCAGAGGTGTCTGTGTAAGGCAGAGGGGAGGAGGGATTCCTGTTTAGCAGGGAGTGATGAGGAGAGGAGGGGAGCAGGAGGAAGCCAGGCAGATGCCTGCAGTCTCTGTTGGAGTTGCAGCCAGGAAGCAGGTGGGAGGGGCCAGCTCTACTGTGAAGCAGAGAGCCCCACCCCTCCCCCCAGCCCAGAGAGCATGCTGGGATGCTGGCCCAGGCTGGTTTACCATGAAAAGGCCTGGGACAGACATTGGAAAAACTGGCTTGAAACAAATCAGTTAAATCTGATACTATATACAACCAAGTTATCTCAAACTGGTTTCAGCCATTTTCAAACTGGTTTATGTGTCCTGAGCATCTGTTCTGTTACAGTTTAAACCAGTTTCTCATCACTTAATCCAGTTTATGTGTAACCTTTGTCTCTAGCCTAAGGTTCTGCTGTGCTCCCAATGCCAGGACTACTGATCAACTGATTAAAACATTAATTCCATGAATATGTGGCTTGGTTACTACTTAAGACATGGCATAATTGTATAATTGTCATAATTGTAACATCTGACAGGGATGTAGGATCCAGTGCAACATTGGTTTGCAGACAGAATTAGTCTCTGTGGTGTTCCCAGACTATGCACAAGAAGAATTTTCCTCTTAATACTGTTTAGATGTTTAAGATAGTAGGAACCTTTAACTTGGAAAAACGTATCTACATCTTTGCATACTTAATATTTTGAACTCCCTATTTTATGGTTTCTTTTAGATTATGTTCTACGCAATGTAACAATATGGTTGTTGTTTGTTGATTACCTGTTAAGCAGGATATTCATTTCAGTACCTTCTTTGTCTTTATAGCTTACCAGCTTCGAGTGTGTCAGCCTCCACCAAGTATACCAAATGCTGACATTTTGACTGAGGATGATGAATTTGAAATAGGTAATGTCTGTTAAATGTATGATCATAATGTATTTCAAGGAGAAATGCTAAACTTATCTAAAGTAAGCTCTGCATTGGTTAAGAACCAGCATAAAAAGCAGAATGAATTAATAGTTTCACAAAACACAAATCCATTTGGATTTTATAATAAAATATGGAAGAAGCCATTTTTCCTCCAGTATATCTGCTTGCTGACTTCTAGTTATGTTTCAAGAAATGCAGCTGACATGGGAACAGCTTGCTAAACAGTGTATTTGATAACAATTCCCCTGCCCCCCCATGTATTTATTTGCACAGTTCAAATATTGCACACTAGATCCCAATCATTTAATATTTAAATATATTTTAAAGTTTTGTAAATGATCTTAAGCCTTGGATTGCTTGCATTATTGAAATTTGCCACTAACTTACAAGCTAGTTTTTTTCTAAATATTATAAATTATTTTTTTCTTCTTTTTGGCATACATTCTTGGAAATTGCAATTTAATTTTTTTTTTCACTTTTCTCTCAAGTCACCATGGTTATAACTGTTAGACTGCATTCTTTCAATCGCTAATTAAAAAAAATATGAAGAAGTTTGTGAAATAACAAATGCAGTTCTTGTTTGAGCTTTCCAGTTTTGAACCTGACCCTGAAGTTTTAACTGAGGCAAAACTCTTTTTCAAGTAACTGGATATGTTCTCTGAATAAAGATTTCAGCAGCCAGTCTGTTTACATTATACCTTTATTTAGTACGATGATGACTACATAATAAATAAATAAAACTTGTCAGACATATGGTTTATTTAGGAAATTAGCTAAAACTAAACCCAGTGTAATTATTGGGATAAAACTATATTTTAAACCAACGATAAATATGTCTCAATGTGCAGCACAAAGCTTATTTACATTTCTTCCAACTAATCAGGTGATTAGGTTGATGGTCATTTAACACATTATATACAGCAGAAACAGCACTTCATTTATCAGTGGTACTGTCAAAGTTAAAAGTCCCTCCTAACTGTTTTTTAACAATTCTCTTCTTTTTTTTCAAATAGGAGACATAATAAGGTACCAGTGTCAACCAGGGTTTACACTGGTTGGTAATGAGATGCTGACGTGTAGATTGGGAGAAAGACTACAAATGGATGGAGCTCCACCTACTTGTCAAGGTTCACTATTCTTCTAGTCTTTTCTCTGTTGTGAGATGCCAGCTGAATGGTGTTTGCAGAACTCAGTTTTGCATTTAACTGACACAATAGGCATATACTACCTGTTCAGACTAATATTAATATTTTCAGTGTTTGGAATTGTAAATATGAAATGAATGCTCATATAAGATTTTTAGTAATCATTTAAGACATTTGATTGATTGTAAATGATATAATCGCACAATGCCAACTTTCAGTGGCATCTTGTGAAGGTAAATTCTTATATTCTCAATGAATGTTCCAAGAAGGAGCCAGTCTAAATAAATAAATAAATTTAACCTGACAAAAATGTCTTGAATTTGAAAGCTTATCTGACTTTATTCCAACCAAGCAGTTGATCTGATAAAATATATTACTCCCAAAATTTCTTTGCTTCTCACACAGCTCCTGGACCCCTAATGCTACAACATCACTCTAATCTTAAATAAATTTAAATAATTTTGTTTGCCATATTTAATTGTAGCAGCATATTCTTAAACCATGTAATAGGATAATACATTTTTTAGAAGCTAAATAAGTAGATTCTAAAAAATAAAATAATTTTGTTCTTTCTCTGAAAGAAAGTTGAGGGATTTGTTTCTGTTATAAGATTGTAATAAATTTGCTGCTACTTCTTTAGTTTCTGTAGGGTGTTGTGGCTATTTACTTAGGGAGAGAAATGGAACGAAAAGGGATTTGCTCATAAAATGTCACTTGACAAAAGCTGAACTAGAACATTCCAGGATTGGAGCTTTTGATTAGTTGAAAGCTTCTTTGCATAGGTCCAAATTGCAGCTAGCTCCTTCATGGGGGTTGCACATATCCAGCTACCATAAAGATGGGCCTGTTTATGAGGGGATGACTAGAATAGCAAAGAAGGTACAAAGAGCCTTCACTTTTTAAGTTTGCAAAGACTGAATCGTAACTACAGTTCTTGCATTCAGCAACATTCCCATTTATTTAGGTGATTCACGCCATGAGTGAGTCATGTGTAATAGATGTAGCATCCTAGAAGATGATATTAGTTGGATGGTATACTTGGTTTCTCCAGAAGGTAAATCAAATTCTATTAGATGCTCCATAAGTTATGCTGTGATTTTTCTTTAAGTTTTATAAGTCTTTTCTATAAAGAGTGGAGGTCCCTACTTCCCATCCTGCCCTTCTCATACCTGCTACTGGTCCCCTGCCGCATATGCATACATCTTCTCAGACTACATCTGCCTGTCTATTCTGACTGTTGGAAATTTTGTATAGCTTGAACAAAGGACTTCTGTTGGCCTTTGCACAAAAATTATTTCAACTCATGGAATCTCTCTCAATTGGAATACTGAGCAAATACAATGTGATCTGTTGCCGTCTCTGTTGTTTTAAAAAATGCCACTTGAATAATGATATGACAATTCAAATGAAAAACAAACTGGTATCAGAAAATAGTGATTTATGAAAATGACTTGGAAATTGTTGAGGAGATTAAACAGGAGATATTACCATCTAGCTCACCTTTAAACTTTTGCATTGTAACCTGGAGTCACATTTATATAACCTCTTTTCTATAAGATTTTCCACCCCACCCAGCCAAAGGAATTTGAGTTATTTCACATTTTTTGAAATGCAACTGATCACAATGTTCTTTAGGAATAGTAACAAATTAATTGTGAATGAATCCACTGCTTCTACATGTTGATGCTTTAATATGTAAAAGAGGCTTTGATAATTCAAAAAGAGTCTTAGAGTAATGCACAATTTAGTTGTTAGAAATTTAATCGGTTGTATAATTAATGTTTACAAGTCAATAATGATGACAGTGCTTCAATTTCAATTATGAGTTGAAAAAAATTAATGTTTTATATGTAGTTTCTTTACATCCTTATATTAAAATACAAGGGGTTGATCCTTTTTCTTGAAGGAATAATGCTCTAATATTTCTTTACTTGAAAAGTCATAAGGCTCAGTTTAATTTCCAATTTTGTAAAATGCTGAACAATCCCAGGTTTGGATTTTCATGGGCAAGCCATAGTTTCTGAAATTAAGGATATTTAGGTAGATGCCAGTGATGAAATATAGATTTGGTGACTGTCCTTGAGGTACTATTGAAACATGTGCTGTCAGAATTAAACAATTAGGCTCTGGAGGAGCTGGGAGAAAAACAAACAAACCCTCAAGGTTCTGGACTTCCGCTACTTTAACCACTTCATTTTTATATTGCAGTATTAAATATGATTATTTCCTCAATTTCAGGCAACTTTCTGTTTCCATTCTCAAGCAGAAGCAGTTTAACAGGCCATTGTACAAATGTCTATTTCTGACAGTAGAAAATGTTCACATTAGAAATGATGCCAGGAGAGAGAGCAGGACAGATATTCCCATTCCTGGGCTGACTGGACCAACAGAGCAAAGCCCCTTTCCTGCCTCTCACTCCAGGGACACCTGAGTGAGAAGCTGGCAGGGGTCAGTGCTGCTTCCTCTGCTCAATTCCTAGTGTCCAGAAGCTGAATGGACTGAGACTTTGGCAAAGCTCCCACCCACTCTACACACCTGGATTCTAGTGTAGGCAGGGGCTTTGTCACAGCTACTCCAGGAAGAGCTTTTC
The DNA here is from genome assembly GCA_030014935.1 of Caiman crocodilus. Classification (NCBI taxonomy): domain Eukaryota; kingdom Metazoa; phylum Chordata; order Crocodylia; family Alligatoridae; genus Caiman; species Caiman crocodilus. The sequence goes on from JAGPOW010000261.1 coordinate 25,796,359, forward strand.
TAGCTCTTTTTTCCAGGTCCTACAGGCTTTAAATCACTGTGTGCGCCCAGCTGGGCCACACACATGACATTTAAAGCCCTCAGGGCTGGAAATTAACATGAGGAAAGCCTTCTCAATCTGGCTTTCATGTGACCCCAGCTTTCTCCTTCTATTGACACTATGTAGTTGGGCAACAGAGCCCTGATTTAAAAATTGTGGGGCCAGGAACCTGGGTGCCACTAAATGGGGTGCCACTATTTTCTAGAGAGTTATGGAGTGGGATGCCTTGAGTTCAAAAAGGTTGAGAGCCACTGATCTATCCTCTCCTTAAGTAACTTCCAAGATGGAGATTGCACAGCCTCCATATACAGCTTATATTTATCTCCTTAAAAAATATTTTGATTTTGGTTTAAATATATTCATTGCAGTAAATAATACAATTGTGAGTAAATAGGTACTGTTGAGGAGCAATTTTGAAACAAATTTGATTCAGGCTTATGTTTGCTTATTTAAATTGAAACAGATTGGCTTGCTCTTAGATTATATCATTTAATACTATATTGGCTCAAGTAATTTTTTTCTCCGTTATGTTTGCGTAGGAATAAACATTTTCAGCCTATATCTTCCTTTAGATCAGAAAAGAGATGCTGGCCTCCTCTAGCCTGTGCAACTTTATATCATTTTCCTTTGTATTTTTATCATCTGTGTCCCCTACCTAGGAGATGGAAGCTTTGTTTTGAACATTTCTTTTAATTTGTGAGACCTCAAGAAATATCCATAACCCATGGTTTTCAGATATGGCGATCTGCCTTTAGGGACTTCAGGCCAGATGGATGAATAATTTTAGAGCCTGACACTAGTAGGGGAATCCATAGTCCTTAGTGAGGTGCTTTGACTACCAATGCAGTGCATGGTGGGATTCATAGAATCATAGAAATAGGGTTGGAAGGGACCTTGTAGATCTTCAAGTCCAACCCCTTGCCTGGGCAGGAGGAAAAACTGGGCTCAAATGACCCAGCCAGGTAGGCATCGAGCCGATTCTTAAAGATCCCCAGGGTAGGAGCCAGCACCACTTCCCATGAAACTTGGTTCCAGATCCAGGTAGCCGCCCTAACTGTGAAGTAGTTCTTATGGATGTCTAATCTAAACCTACTCTCCAACAACTTGTGGCCATTATTCCTTGTTATCCCAGGGGGCGCTAGAGTTTATAGATGGTCACCAGGTCCCCTTTCAGCCTTCTTTTGAAGGCTGAACAGGTTCAGGTCCATAGCCTCTTACTGTAGGGTCTGCCCTGGTGTCCCTGGATCATGCAGGTGGCCCTTCTCTGGACCTTCTCAATGTTGTCCACATCCCTCTTGAAGTGGAGTGCCCAGAACTGGACACAGTACTCCAGCTGTGACCTGACCAGTGTTGCGTAGTGGGGGAGGATCACCTCCTTGGCCCTACTTGAGATGCACCTGTGGATGCATGATAGGATCCGGTTAGCCCTCCCAACCATGACCTCCTATTGTCGGTCCATGTTCATCTTGGAGTCAGTAATGACTCCAAGATCCCTTTCTGCCTCTGTGCTCTCAAAAAGAGAGTTTCCCATCTTATAAGTGTGCTGGTGGTTACTACTGCCCAAGTGTAGCACCCTGCACTTGTCCATATTGAAACACATCCTGTTTTTGTCAGCCCACCCCTACAACCTATCCAGGTCTTTCTGCAGTCTATCCCTCCCTACTAACATGCCCACCTCACCCCAAATTTTGGTATCATCAGCAAATATGAACAGGTTACTTTTCACTCTGTTGTCCAAATCACTGATAAAGAAATGGAAGTGTGGGCCCAAGGACTGAGCCCTGGGGGACTCCGCTGCCCACTTCCCCCCAAGTCGAATATGACCCGTCCACCACCACCCTCTGAGTATGACCCTTCAGTCTATTTGCAGTCCATCTGACTGTGTAGGCATCGATGCCACAGTTGCCTAGTTTTTTAATGAGGATGTGGTGCGAAACAGTGTCAAAGGCCTTGCTGAAGTCCAGAAAGACTACATCCATGGTGACACCTGCATCCAATGTTTTTGTGACCTTTGGATGCTTTTGATTCCATCTGCTTAGGAAGGGATTCATCATAAATTAATACATTTGGTGAGAAGTCATCTAACTTCTAGTCAATTCAAGATCTAAAGAATGGGGTTTAGTCACTTTACTCAACAATTCTGTGATTAGTATCATCTAGGTTTCCAGAATTCCCTCTTCCTAATGGGAATTCAAACCCAGAACTTCACCTTTCTAGAATAATTATGTAGCAATAGCCATCTTGATATGTGTATGATACACTCTGAATTCAAACTGTACCAGTTGGCTTAAAATTATTCAGGGCTAATTGGACCTAAGCGGTGGTGAGACAGAAGAAGAGAGTATGACATTGTAACTTAGTGTTTACTGGTGGCCTGGGAATTTTAAAATATGAAAATATCATTGAAAAAAACCCAGGACATCCCATCTCAGCTGAGTGACTTAACCAGTAGTCTAGAGCAGGGGTTCTCAATCCACATTCTGCGACCCAGTGCTGCATTACACTGGGTCAGCTGCCAGACCAGGAGTGGCCACGGCATGGCAAACCACACCCCCCCTGAGCTGGGTGAAGAGTCTGTAGCTCCTTCTGCAGAGCCTGTGGCAGCACAAGGTTTGGCCCATCCTCTTGCCCAGAGAGTGGGGGTATCCTTATCTGTCTTCTGGCCAGAAATTCTCGTCATGGTCAGCTGTGACTGTTGGGCTGTGGTCTCCCAGGCTGTGGCCACTTTCAGACTGCAGTTTGTTGGGCCATGGCATAAAAACTTTGGTAACCCCTGGTCTAGAGAATCATGTTCTTTCTTGTTCACTTTTTCCGGCACAGTGAATCCTAATATAACATTTTGTATTCATGTTTTGTCACCTAAGATACACATATTCATGGCTGACTTTTCCTGGTTTTGAGTGCTGAAAATTTCTATTAAGTTCAGTAAAGTTTAGTAAATAAGCTAATAGTCAAAAACAGTGCACTTTTATTTAGTTATTTTAAATATGAATTAAAGTGCAAACTCTATTCTTCAGTGTTCAGCATTCAATGAAGGAGAAAGAGGCCAGAAAAAAATCTAGGAACAATATAAAGTAGGAATAATGTATATAAATTTATGTTAGGTCCTGTAGTAACAAAAATAAAATTGTCAAACATCCTCTGGCTATTTCATATTTAGCTTTTACTTTAAGCAAAAAACTTCAGAGTTGGAACAGGCCTTTGTCAAGACACATAAATGTCTTTCTAGAATGTTATGGCCCCATGGCAGGCTAAATGTTTGAATAAGAGTTCTCTGACTAAACCAACTTTCTGTACTGACTGTTGTCACAGGGGCTAGGAACAGACATTCAAAATGTCTGAGCCTGAATTGAATCAATCTTTGCAGGTTAGTCTAACCCGGATAGGCTAAATCAGTTTTTTAACTGAACAGACATCCCAGAAATGCAGGCACATGACAGCAGTGGAAAAGAATAGAAGCTGGGGGGTGCTAGAGCAGCCCTCCCTTCCTTCCACTGCATGCATCTGAATGGGGCGTGGCCAGGCCCTGGCCAGAGCTCTGATTGGCCCAGCAGGGAGTTGATAACAGTGTTTATCACCCAATTAACAAAACAACAGAGTGACATTACCAGCTACTTGTTGATTCAGCCTGCTGATTCATCACACACTGAGCAAGCATGTAGTATACTAGCTAATACACAGACACCTCCTCAACAAGGCAGAGGAGAGCGGGGAATTCATGCTTAGCAGGGAGCAGTGAGGGGAGTTGGGGGGAGCTATAGCCGGGGAGGAGCCAGTTCTGCTGTCAAGCAGAGAGTTCTGCCTAGCCCTGAGAGCATGCCAGGATGCTGGGGGAGTCTGATTTAATCTAAACTTGCAAGGGACCTGGGACAGACATTGCATAAACTGGTTTGAGCCAAATCAGTTAAATCTTATACTACATTCAAACCAACTCGAGCCATTCTCATACTGGTTTATTTTCACTGACCATCTCATCTGTTACAGGTTTAAACCAGTTTCTGATCACTTAAACTAGTTTATGTGTAATGTCTTTCTCTAGCCAGGCTGACTAAGCACTCAGGCTAACCTCCCTTTTCAAAGGTGGAGTAAATTTGCCACTCTTAATCTCACCCCCGTTAAACTCCACCTAGTCAGTAATTACTCTGAAGAGCAATCAGAAATCACTCTAAACTATTGATATTATTTATTATATTGTCCCCTTTCTTCTTCCCCTTTCACCCTCTCCCCTCTGCCCCCCCGCACCCTCAAAGCATTATGGCTATCGTCAGTGACAGTTAAATACAGATCGGTTACAAGATATTGTCTTACATAGCTGCATGTGGAAGATGAATAACTCCAGGCTCTGCTGTGGAAAATAAGCAAACCAATTCCTTGGAGTGAGTGAAATGAGGTTATGCTAACTAGTAGTTGATGACAAAAAATGAAACCTACAATGGGAGAGGGTGCAGGCAGTACTTTTTTTTCAACCAGCATAATATTTGTTCATATTCTGGGGTCCATGTTTTGCACTCTCCCTGTTTCTCGCTGGCCAAGGGTGATGCCTAGTTGATTTCTTGTTTTCCATGGCTGACTTTAGGAACAAAAGCTGTCAACAATAAAAAAACTTGAGACTTTTGGTCTGCCTTTCTCTAAACTTCTGCTTCAGCTGACTGACACCTAGTCATCCAAGAAAGAATCTGCTTCTCTGTTAGATGGGAGAAAAATACGAAGCTATTTGAACTTGAAAATGTATCATACTACAACCAAATGAATTGTAGTGTGTGCATCTCATTAGAAAATAAAAAAGGGCGATTTAAGGATTTAAAGGATTAGATGTGCATAATGAATCAATCTTGTAGTAGTATATCAATTATATTTACGAGGATATGAGAATACCATCGTACGTGGAGTTTCAAAAATCTTGTATTATATTATAGCTGTTTTTAAAACATAAATGACATAAACCCTTTGGCAGATCTCTTGATTTTTGTTGTTGTTAATCCTAACCCTTATTTTTAAGGACCTGCTCTTTGTTTGATTAGCCCTCTTTTATTCAGCATTAGGGAAAGATTAGTTGACCTGCCCGACATCAGGCAGAGTCAGTGGCAGAGCCAGGAATAGACTAGAAAGTTCTCCTCTTGAAATGTGCTATGAGGCACTGAATCAAAGAAGGGACACCAAATGATGCATGGGAACTGACAGCAATTTTGAGTCAATTTCATTGCTGATCAAAGCAACAGACAATCTAGGAATTGTAAACATGGAAAAATATTATTATAGGCCAAAGGCAAAAAATATTTTTGTTAAATTAATTATGATGTCTTTCAAATAGACTGTCTGATTTGTTATTTATAGTCTGATAACCAGAGACTACACTGATGCCTTCTAGTTTGGTTCACAGTATTTTCATATCTATTATTATTATGAAAAGTAATAAAATGCTGTAGTTTACTGTCTGAACAATCCCGCAAGACTTATTTAACCCACAGTCTGAAAGAACAGTATGTCATTTAGATAATATAAAGAAAATAAAGTAAGTGATTTCTCAGGCTTACCCTGTTTTTCATGGCAGGCTTAAAAATACTTGCTAATGCTGTACAAGTTTTGTTTGCTGCTCCTTAATTAGCTGTGTGATGGTGTTCCCTGTTATGGAAATGAAATTACTAGGCAGATCCTTAGAAGTTAGAACAATATCATTTCACTCATAAAAAAATACAGTTCTTACTAGAGATTGTGAAATAATCTTTGTGCTTCACAGTGCTTTGCCCTGCCAATGAAATGCGCCTAGATTCAACAGGTGTCATATTGAGCCCTGGTTACCCTGACAGCTACCCAAACCTCCAGATGTGTGCCTGGACCATTACTGTGGAAAAGGGTTACAACATCAGCATGTTCTTTGAATTCTTCCAGACAGAAAAGGAATTTGATATACTTGAGGTGTTTGATGGTAACTACACAATTCACAACTTTAGATACTATTTTATATATTCCTTTACCACCCCTAAATCCTTAAGATTTGTGCATGCCATTACTATTTTCCTTGTTTGTTTTTGTATTCATTTCTCTAACTAGAGGTCAACATCCTTTTGGAGTGACAGGCTGGGCATTTGCAACATAGCAGCTGCCATGGGCTGCCTATCACCCACTCCTACCCTCAGTCCCCTGCTGCTCTGATCCCCTCCCTGCTCCATGCAGCCCTCTACTTACTGGGTGCCACCAAAAACCACGCCAGATATCAAAGGGGAAGGACAAATGTAGTGTCAAGGGCACAGAACAAGAGGCTTTACGTTGCTACATTAATTTCTCCCATGCCCCCCACCCCTCTTCCAAATCAGAACTTTATAGGCTGATCCAAGCCCTTTGTGAGCCAGATCCAGCCCATGGACTGTACATTGCCAACCCTTGGTCTAAATTAGCATTCTTTAACTTGGTGAGAAGTATTAGATTACATCATTTGTTTCCAACCTACGTTACTTGTATGTTTAAAAATGAACCCATGTGCAATGCATCCTGTAATACACTGTATGTCGCTACTGTAAACTCCATTATTACATTTCTTTCATTTACCAGTTGCTTAAGGTACATTTTTCATATTGCTAATTTTAAGGTTTTCATTTTCCCTTTTTTTTCATCCTCTTGTATCCAGGTCCAAATAGTCACAGCCCATTGCTTATTTCCCTTAGTGGAGACTACTCATCCACTCTCAATATAACCAGCAATAGTCATGAAGTGTTTCTTCGTTGGTCAGCAGATCATGGCACAAACAAAAAGGGTTTCAGGATAAGATATATAGGTATGTACGTTAAATGTGTATCTGTGTATATTTCCCCAGTCTCCATAACTTCATTGTGGAACAGACTTGCTTATGTTAAAAGATGCTCTAGGCTGGTTTTATGTCACTAGACTTTCAAAATACAAAAGGAAATCAAATATGTTTTATATTTGAACCAGATAAAATTGATTCAGTGTAAAGTCGTATTCTAAGTGGGATTTATAAAAAAAAATATGAGTCTGTGCTTAAATTTATAATGTTCAGAACAACAACAACAACAAAAATAGTAGTGACCTGGGGTCTTGTTTTTCATTAAATCTGGACATGACTTAATTTGACTTCTAACCAAAGGGGACAGAGTTCCTGCAATGTGCACAGAGTAGGGCATAAGAGAAGTGCTGTGCTGGAGAAGGGACCAGACTTGTTCTAATAATGGAACCCTAAATACAGTACATATTTTGCCATTGTTTGATAAACAAGTATCATATTGGTTAAATCTTCAGTATTGCTACCTGGCACGACTCCTGGCTGCTACTTTATTCACAGAAAAAGAAGTAACAAAGATTAAACAAAAGATGGATAGATACAAAGGTAGTCATTGCCTCCAGGTTACTGAGGAATGCTCTGCCTTCCATCCTGCCATCCTTTTATGACATAGCAGTATGGACCTTCTCATGGAAAGAGTCTGAATTATTGTCACAGGAAAACAAGTGATTGGTATTTAATTTCTATTCAGTTACTGGAATACTTTCCACCAATGAATACATTTTTTCTTCTTGTGCCTTCATGGTGATTTCAGCCAAAAGTTTAGAAGAAGCATTTGATCCATTAAATTTAAACTTCAGAAGAAGCAGAAAGACACTTGCTATTGCAGCAAAGAATGTGTCCAAGAGAAAAATAAAAACTTACCCTCATTGTTTCAATTGAATATGTTTATTAACATAAACATAGGTTGATACTTAACACCTAAATGCTATAATTACACACAGCATACATTTTTTTTTTTTTGGAGGAATTGTCATGGGGGTTACACAAAGTTTAGGTTTTCGTTAATGATTCTAACATTGGACTCTTGCAAAAAATCCGTAGGCAATTAAAAACAGTACTGTGGACTAAAAATACTGGGAGAATCACTTGTAAAGCAATGTAACTGTCAATACTGAGGACATTAATAGCAGTATATTATTTTACTTTGTAAAGAAGACAAAGCAGTGGAGAATAAATCTGGAAACTTTCTATTTACTATGCATTTGTGTCTCGTCTCCATTTTCAGTTAATTCAAATAAAGCAGGAAAATAATTAGCCCTAGCACAAAAGTCTGTCAAATAGGGTCTGCTCCTTACTACTTAAAGAGAAGCAGATTGTTGGGAGATAAAATGTGTTTACAGTGTAGTCAGATGGAGTTCATCAATGGCTAGACACAACATATTACAATGTATTTATTTTCTCTATCCGTGAGGCCTCTTTGATCCTTTGTAGGATTTGGAACGAGAACCCTAAGGCTCTGTTTATAAGGAATATGTAAAGCAGATTCTCAACACTTTAACTGGAAATAATGGTTGGTGGACCACAGGAGGGAAGGAGGTGACTTGGTTTTAGGTCACTAGCAAATACTGCAGAAACCACCAGCAAACAGGATGGATCCCTGTTTTTCATGATAAAAATAAAGTTAAGCCTGTATTAACTAAATTTGTATTAGTTCATTAGTTGTTGTTGACTTTATAGAAAAGAAGTTATGAATACAAGAAATATAATCTGAAACAAAAAAAATCTTTGTTTATACTTTGCTCTTTTGATTCATTCAGAGCATTTTGCTTAATAGTAACTGTTTATATAATTATTTTTAAATTGTCATGGGAGAAAATATTTGTATGTTATGTTATTTAACTGAGAAATTAGTATTGTACAGTTATGCAAATGAGTAATGACTTCATCTTTGCCATCTTGCATCCAAATCCCTGAAGACTTATAAAAGTCTTAGGGTTTACTTTCAGTACTATCACTTCCTGAAGAAATTACTCTTCATTGTAGATAAGGGGGCAGAACAAGGGCCTTTAGCATGTTTTATTAGTCCTTGTATAAGGATTATACACTTTTAAGTGCACAGCCCCTCTGGGCTCACTATATACATCTATAAACCAGTAGTACTCTGTGTGGGATACTTGGCATTAAATTTGCCTCAGTGACTAGAAATGAACAAAAAAGGTCCAATTATCTTTTTACTACAGCAACAAATGGATAACAAACAATGAATGAAAACCTTACAAAACATTAAAAACCACAATAGATGTACCTTATACTGCTCCTTAATGGCAAATAAGCTGCAAACCAGCTTCACCGTCCCTGAGAACTCCTTGTATTCTGAGTTTGTAATAGGGAACCAAAAAAGAAGGAACAAAAATCTAAACTGAAATAGCTGCTCCTGGGTACCTCCACTCTGTTTCAATTCTTAATGCTCAGTTCTTTACATTCATGCCTGAAACTCCAGGTTATGCAGGATCCACTGCCTTCTTACTGTAGCTATTCAGTCCTCTGAGAGGTGCTATCAGGACTGGTTGATTACACCTTCATTGGGCCTCTGAATGCATCCAATGGACTTGTGGATCCACAATATATATATGGATCCTATTTACATTTTTTCCCCCATCAGGGCCTCAGATCAGGGTGCATGTGTCTCTGGTTGAGAGAAAAGTTATTAAAATTTCCTGGGACCTCTTTCAGTTCCTGGGATACTGGATAGATTTTTTTTTTTTTACTCCGACAGCAGGAGCCTCGATCAGTCAATGGTTACTACTGAGCACACCAGTTCAGACGAGCAGATTCTGCCCCTCCTCACAAAGAGTCTCATAGAACTCACCACCCGCCCCAGGACGGGGGCGGAGGCAACATCCCACACACTCGCAAACCTACTTGCCAGGATAGTGGTTACTTCCCTCATCCTCAATGGTACACCCTACGTATCCATTAGCCACCCCCATTTCTCAAGAGGGTCTTCCAGGCCTTCCAAAAATGGCTACATTTTGAAAAGTTCCCTCCTGTAGCACAGACATGTACTTGCAGAATTTAGTAAGAGATTGTGAAAAAATTGAATAAGATTATCAGATTTTGGTACTAAATTTAATGCAGGATATTGTTTTCTTTTAAAGCTCTTTATTGCAGTACTCCAGAGTCCCCTCCCCATGGATTCATTGTCAGTCAGACAGGTGGACAGCTAAACAGTGTTGTTCGTTGGGCTTGTGATCGAGGTTTTAGGCTTGTTGGGAAAAGTACTGCTGTGTGCAGGAAATCTCCACATGGATATTATACATGGGATGCACCAGTTCCAGCTTGTCAAGGTAAATATGCTTAGTCCTAAACTGATTTATACACATTACTAAACTCTTTTCTTATCTTCTGATTTGGGCCATCAGGTTTTCTGAGTTAAAGTGAATAAAAAGGAAAAAAAAATATATTCTGTATGTAAGCGCAACTCCTCAGTAATGGAATCCTACAAACACCAATTATAAATCAAATATTTTAAGACACTCTATTCAGGTCAGCGACTACTGATTTTATAATGTCACTCTGTGTCACATTTTACAAACAGAGAATAATAAGAAATGTAGATTCATCACTAAAAACTGGAGCTGAACCTTTTTGGAGGTTGAGAAAAATTTACTTAATTTAGCTTGTTTATTTGTTGGGTTGCTTTTTTCTTTCACTTTCCTTAGTATTGAGTTTTTGCTCTGGGACTAGTATTAGAAGCATCAAAGAACAGAACATTTGTGTTATCATTCTTGGTTAAGACTGACACAGCAACTATATAAAACTATATAAAACTAAAAAGTATTGAGACTGGTAAAGAAAGAAAAGAAAAATTGATTTTTTTTTTAAAATTGAACCAACTCATCATTTTTATGTCTGTTTAATCTGTTGAGGTTCAAAATTATTTTTATTTATGTATGTTTGTATTTACTTTGAAGAATAGCTTGGAACAGAATTCTTCAAATTAACTATATATGTGTGTGTGTCACACACACACACACACACACACATACACACATGTATATATTATGTCTTTGAAATAACATTAAAGTGCAATATGTTTTCCTTAGTGAGATGGAAACAATTATTTAAATAACAACTTAGTAAAATTTTATAACAATTTTGTAGAAATGCTATTGTGCTTAAAATGTGTATCTGCGTTCATAATTGCCTAGGAAATGATTGGGATCTTGCCCACGAAATAGTGCAAATATATTGTCTACATTTTGTGCAGTTTCTTCTGTAGCAAGGATTTTATGTCACCGTACTGCATAACGTGGAAAGAAGTGATAATTCTTTTTTGTATTCGTCCAGAGTTCGTAGACCCTGCCAATCTCATAAGCACAGAAATGACAGACCTTCATTAGGGATGTTTCAACCAAGTGCTACCTAAATGCATGCAGACACTACCTTCCTGCTGACCTTTTGAGAGAAGTGAAATTTAAATTTATTCAATGTTAATTCCCCACAAGTAGTTTCATGCAATCAACTTTTTAACTGATTGTTTTTCTAGATATAATCCCCTTTCCCCTACTGCCATCTCTATCAACTTTGAAGCAAACTCCATGTCAACAGCTGCGACTGTTTATATTCTATAAAGATATAAAAAGCTAGAATGTTTTTTCCCAAATTTCAAGTGCCCAAAATGAAATGCAATTTTATATTTGCTCTGTGCTATTCTTTAACCTTTTTTGATTATTGGTGAATAAATATGTATGAGGACATTTTTCATGAGTCCTAGCCATAAATCTTGATCAGACTTTTAACTACATGACTCAAGCAACTTGGAGGTGGAGTTATGTTTACTAAATAAAAATTCTATATTTAATTAACATATTTATTGAAGCTTATAAATGGAAATGACTGCATAACTGAAACCTAGATTTTAAGAACAAATTGGAAGACATATTTATTAATTGCTTCAAAGTTGATCATGTACACAGTTTATTACACAAGCTGTTGAAGATTTTAAATTTAGTATAATTTTAAGTTAATTAAATGCCAATTAATTACAGTTAAGTATTTAATGAGGGTTAACTATGATGCATGCTAAGAACTTAATGATTCCCTGAGGTGTCTCTATTTCCAGCAGGTCCCTGTTCATAAAAGGTGGTCACAAAAGCACTATGTCTCCATGACTCATGTTCTATTAGAGAACTCAGATTCTGCCTTAGCATCTCAGAGCCTACCTATATTGTAGGACTGTATGAAGCTTCAGTCCCTGACTCGATTCAGTGGAGATTCAGCCCAATTCAGTGGCCAAATCTCAGAATCCAAATAGAATCAAGAGACCCTTTAATCTCTTCAAATCAAATTGGAAGCCTCTGAATTGATTTGGAGAGATTTGATGATTCAGACACAGACACAGCTTTAAATTTTCTTATATACCTCAAGGTACCAGGCAGCTCGTGAATGCTGAGATGCTGGGGCATGTGGAGTGTCCCACAGGAGCACAGGGAGGCTTCACAGCACGCCCAGCAGCAGACCAGGAAATGGACCAGAAGTACTTCTGGTCCACTTCTGTGTCTGCTGGGGAGTACCCCCCCTGGCTCCGTGACTGGTGCCTCCTAGGTCCCCCCATGGCCAATCGCTGAGCCAGAGAGATGTGGGAGGTGTGGGGGGGGCAGTGCACTTGGCTTCAGGCCCACTCCTGGTTTAACTGCTGAGCACGTGGAAGGGCTCACTGCACTCCCGTGGGCCACTCCATCCGCTCCATCATCTCAGTGTTCATGAGCCATGCTTGGCACCTTGAGGTATAAAGAAAAAACATCTAAAGCTGTGCTTATGGTCGAATCGCTAATTCTCTGAATCAGCTTCAAATCTTCAGATATGGATTCAGCTGAATCAAATCAGGGGCAGTGATCCGAATCAATAAATCTAATTGCTGTCTCTGATTCAGGCCAGATCTGATTCGAATATGATCCATTTTGCACACCCTGACTACATAGCTGTAGAAGTGGTTGCTACTGGTTAGACTGTATTTAAGGCATCCATAAAATGATCTCATTTAATTTTGTGTTCAGGCACCACATCATCCCCTTGCTTCAGATTTAAATTTTGGCCTCATGACTCCAGGTTTCTATACCCTTGCACCTAGAACACGTTCACTGAACTTTTGTAACACACTTTGTTATTTACTATTTATTTGAAAAATAATTGCACTCATCACATTGTTCATGCTGTTATATGGGAGAATGGAATTACCCTAAATATAGTACGGCATTCCATGAGTAAGTAATAGTGCATTCCAGAGCTCCCAGGTACACAAACTAAGAGCACAGCCCTTCTGCTCTTTTAAGACCATGCAGCTTGGGCTCCTTTTGCCAGCTGTGCAAGTTTTTGAAGATGAATTTCAAGGCCATGACCCCAATCTTCTCTTCTATTCATTGAGTAACTATCAAAGCCACTTTCTACTGGATCTTGCAGGTCTGAACTCAGGAACTGGTTACAGCAAAGAAAAAGTGAACCAGAACCCCTCCCACACTTTGCACACCATAGAAGAGAAAACATGCATTCTGACCCTTAAAGTGCATTTCTATAGTAATGCAACCTATTTTGTGCTAATCCCAGTCATTTAATAATCTCTTGTTCTATAGTAGTCCTAGTTCATCTGTTGATCAGTGATTTCTAGTCAAGTCCAATGATCAGGTTAGTTTAAGTGTATTTTAGCTATTGATAAACAGGATGATGCAGTCAAATACATCACAGAAAAAAAAGGGGGACTTGTAAATCCAAATTCCTAGAATGAGTTATAATTCTTTAATATGATTTTCCTCCATCCTACTTTTTCAGAGTTACTGACACTACATCCATTTCTACATAAGCATTTGTGGTATACAAAATCCATACATGATAGATTATTTAAATCAATGTCATCTTCATAAATATGGACACAAATTGCACAAGGGCATGTGTATATGCATACTCTCAGACACATCTGTCTTTGCATTTATAGCTGTGCACTACAGACATTATAATATGAATGAATTGTCTGAGTGTCCAGCCTAGTTTTAAATTATGCAACGTGGCAAAGTCAGTCAGTAGGAGCTTCCAGCAGTTTACTGAACACCATTATGATGACAGAGCTCTGAAAGAGTGATTGGAATTGCAATATGAATACAGTCGTTAACTTATAAATATAGAAACCAAAGTTTATAATTCATATAAAGTATTTTAATATTTATAAAAAAAATCCTCATCTTCTTCAGTTCCTTCCAAAGAGTTTAAAAATATCTTCTCACTAGTTATTGATTATATTCCCTGACATAATATCAACATTACTTATACTTGACTCCATGTATTTGTTTAGCTGTTTACCTCACTGATAGATGATGTCTCACATAGGCCTATCCACAAATCAATGGAAATCTGTGCAATTTCTTGTGCAGGTATCAGACACAATGCTGTGAAGCTGAAATTTAGGAATAATGTGTCAAGCAAACAAAGCAACACATAAGAAAATCTGAAAGATTCCTCTATCTATTTCTCAGTATTATAAAGTGTAGTGGCTGTAGTGATTGGTATGCCAAAGATGCTAACCCATAAAAGAAAAAGTACAGAATGTATTGACCTGAGTGTTAAAATCATACTCTTCAATGTACAGTAACACATTTTTTTTCCTTAAGGAAATAACATTTGACAGGCAAAATGCTCATTTTTTATAGTGGGAAGGGAAAAAAAGTTGGTATTCAGCATGGTAAAAAGAACAGTATTATTTACTTCTAGAATTTTTTATATGGTTCTTTCAGACATAATGTGCAAAAAATGGATATGATATTTGGATTTATTTTTGGTTTATTTGTTTGTTTCTGACAAGGAGTGATATATTTATTCCACAGAACACAATTGCACACAAACAGCTGTACAGATCATTTGATGGCATCCTGGATGCCAAAGAAATTACTGTTAATTATTACAATGATTTGCATGGGAATTCAGAGGAAACTCAGTTTTCTTTATTCTTGTTCTTATTTTCTATGGTGAGGAAAGTGAACAACACTGTTGAAATATTGAAGTCCAGATTAGTGAACCTCTGGAGAGTTTTTCAGGCAGCTTGGTTTGAGTCTGTTGCTGGTAAACAATTGAAGCAAGGATGGATCTATAATGCTGTCCATTTAATGCTGACACCAGTCACTGACTGACTGGGTTAAATCCTATTTCTCTTTCCTACATGGCATGGGCATAGCTATATAACTTCAGTTTTTGGAATTTTTGTTTGAAACTTAATTTTGCCCTCACTAGCCTAATGACCATGTTCACTAGCACATGTTCACTTTTTGGGTGGCTTCATGGGGAAATAGGGTTACCCAAGTATGGTTACAACATTGAACAAGTCCTAATGTGTAATCTGAGGGGGGGGAAAAAAACAACTTTTAGTATTTGAGGAGGAGTGGAAGGGGGAAGCTTCCCACCTTTTAGCTCAATAGACTACTGGAATGATTCATAGTATCATAGAAAAGTAGAGCTTTTAGGGAACTCCAGAGGTCATCTAGTCTGATGGGTGGCAAATTGGCTTAGTGGTCACACCTAGAATGTGGTAGTAGATGGGTCGGCATTGACCTGGAAGGATGTGAGTAGTGGGGTCCCGCAGGTTCAGTCCTTGGACCAGTACTCTTCAATATCTTCATTAGTTACTTGGATATGGGTGTGAAGTGTACTCTGTCCAAGTTTGCAGATGATGCTAAATTGTGAGGTGAAGGGCACACTCTGGGTGGTAGGGAATGATTGCAGGCAGACCTGGACAGGTTAGAAAAGTGGGCAGTACACAAGGACAAGTGCAGTGTGCTGCACCTGGGACGCAAAAATATCCAGCACATCAACTGGTTGTGAAGTTGGCACAACCTCTCAGCAGCACAGAAGTGGAAAAGGATCTTGGAGTCATACTGGACTCCAAGATGAATATAAGTCGTCAGTGTGACAGAATCATCCGCAAAGCCAACCACACTTTATCATGCATCAGCAGTTGCATGACAAATAGATCCAAGGAGGTGATACATCCCCTCTGTGTGACACTGGTCAGACTGCAGTTGGAGTACTGCATCCCTGTGAGTACATGCTGAGGGACCTGGACCTCTTCAGCCTCTGCAAGAGAAGGCTGAGGGGTGATCTTGTGGCCATCTACAAATTTATTAGGGGAACACAGCAAGGGATTGGAGATGCTCTCTTCCCCAGGGAACCTCTGGGACTAACAAGGAACAATGTTCACAAACTGACAGAGAGCAGGATTTAGGCTTGATATCAGGAAAAACTTCTTCATGGTAAGGGTAGCTAAAATGGCTTCCAAGGGAGATGGTGCTCTCACCTACCCAGAGGGTCTTTAAGAAAAGGCTGGATAGGCATCTGGCTGGGGCCATCTGACCCCAACAATCTTTCATGCCTAGGCAGAGGGTCAGACCTGATGATCTGTTGAGGTCCCTTCTGACCCTAGCATCTGTGAACCAATGAATCTATAATCTTCTGAATGTTAAGTATCAGTCCCATTTTCTTGCATGTCTTATTAAAGATGCTGACAATTGCCTGAAGATCTGCTTCTGAGTGAGTACTTAATACAGCATTATCAGTGTGCTGGAGCTCAATGACTGAGTTCTGGATGGTCTCGGTTTGGACTTGGAGTCAGCTGATATTAAACAATTTATCATCCATTTGGTAATTTAGTTCCACTTATTGGTGGTTAGATATAGCATCTTAGTAAGGAATATCAAGGAAGGTGTTGGCGTGATGAAGTAGCCTTGTCTAACTCCCATCTTAATCTCTAAGGGATATGTGGTAGATGCATCACTTAGAACCAGTGCTCACATACTGTCATGGTACAGTCAAGGAATGGTGATGAATTTTGGTGGTCATCCATATTTCAGAAGGATCCTCCATAGTGCTTCTCAGCTGACAGAGTCAAAGACTTTTGTAAGGTCAAAGAAGGTCATGTAAAGAGGTTTCTGTTGTTCCAAGCATTTTTGTGCATCTGGTGGGCAATAAAAATCATATCAGCTGTGACTCTTGATGATTGAAACCCATATTGAGATTCCAGGAGGAGCTCTTCAGCAAGTGGAAGGAGATGGTTCAGGAGGGTTCTTGCAATGGCCTTTCCTGTAGTGGACAGCGAGATCATAGTATCATAGTATCTAGGGTCAGAAGGGGCCTAGAGCAGGCCATCTAGTCTGACCCCCCGCCAATGGCAGGAACAAGTGCTGGGGTCACAGG
>JAGPOW010000261.1:25820978-25927687 GCA_030014935.1 Caiman crocodilus
ACACCACCCACCTACACATACACACAAGTGAGTTCCTAAGTTGGGTGTTGTGATATGGATGTATATATATGCTTGGTGTACTTGGGATACCTGGCGAAAGGTTAAGGTAAGAAAATAGAAGTGTAGGGATTATTAATATTATTATTATTATAAAACTGTTGTTTTTATTATTATTATATTGAGCACTTCTCAATATAATAGCACTTCTCAGCTCTAGATTTTAAAATATTTTATGACAGGTGAATAAGCTTTAGTATTTCTATTTTCTAGACAGAAAAAAAATGATAGTATACTACTAGCATCTTGTTCAAATGTAAGGCAAAGGGAGAAGGAAGGATGGGGGAAGAACATCCAAGAGTGGAAGCCAATTCTCTAGAGCAGTGATTTTCAATCTGGGTTTTGTGGCACCTTGGGGTACCTTAGTGCTGTTAGGTGTGCAAACACGATTCTCAAGATAAACCCAGAGATTTCACAGAGGAATCCATAATGTTAAAAACATTCTGAACTGTTATGGGTTTTCTGTGTTCTTTGCAACAGTAAAATGACTCTATGATTTTTCTGTAGTCAAAAAAAAGTGAAAAGTAAAAGCTAGTATTTTCTGAGGGATGTGTTAAGTATATCAAGGGGTGCCTTCTGTCTAAAAAGTTGAGAACCAATTCTTTAGAGTTTGTTCACTGACTTAGCCACTTGAATATGTTCTCCACATTTTTTCCTGATCTTTTCTATTCCATCATCTTCTTCAATTTAGTCAGTTACAGAACTCTCTTTTATTTCTTTTCCCACCCCAAATGTCTTTAAAAGCACAAATTAATAAATGTAAGCTTCCCATGGTTTCATGATTCTAAATTTTCTAGAGGTAAGTCTGTGTGCTCTTAATATAAACGGATGAATTTCAAAGCATTTGAGATGAGACTTAATTCATTTTTTGTTTGTGTTTCTTTCAATTCAGCAATATCTTGTGGCATTCCTAAAGCTCCAGTAAATGGTGGAATATTAACTACAGATTACTTAGTTGGCACCCGTGTTACTTACTTCTGCAATGATGGGTATAGACTCTCATCCAAGGAGCTTACTACTGCAGTCTGCCAGCCAGATGGTACATGGAGCAATCATAATAAAACACCTCGTTGCGTAGGTAAGTAGCATATAGAAATTCTCTCATGATTCAGAACTTTACAGTATTTGTATTAATCAAAAGAAAAACCTCAAAATATCTTAAGTGATATCTATCTATGTATCTATCTCAAAACATCATCTTGCAGTTACAAAACAAATATGTTTCAGATTCTAAAAAGTTGATAATTCATGACCAAATCCATGACTTTCCTGCTTTCACACGTTGTGGAAGCCACATGGTCAAATCAGAATAAATGAGCAGAGTCTGACCCTTTTAATTACTGAGTGCTTGGCTTTCAGAGATAGCTGAGCAGTACCTCTGCTGATGTTTAAACCACATTCCCTTCCCAGAATTCCAGAGGTTCTATGCATTAAGGATAGCTATTTGATGCCAGTGCAGATTAACTGCATCCATGGAACTCCACACTAAGTGCATTTACATGAGACATTTACTGCGGAGTTACCTAATTCGCTCTGCAGTAAACATCTCAGTGTCTACACATACAGGGCTATTTATCTGGATTAAACTAATTAACTCTGCAGGAGGTTAGTACTTGTAAATACTTCAGTGTGCTTCAGTATGGGAGCTTCAGTGTAGTGGCTACCTGCCAGCTAGTCCTGTACTAAAGCACCCTTGTTCCTGGCCAGCTCCTTGGCAGCACATTAAGTCAGTTTGGAGCAGCCCCAGGCTGGCAGGCTGCCTCCCTGGGTCCCCTGATTACTGGGGTTGTTCCACTCAAGCTCAACATGCTGTGGTCTTGGGCGCACATGTAAAAGTGACACATAAGAACAATTAACTCCAGCATAATATGTGCCAGTGTTTCTTGTGTCACATTAATATGTTCATGTAGCCGTTCCTACTATGTGGATATAAAAGAGGAAATGTACCTGAAGTTTCACAGGGATAAGTGGAAACAACCAAAGATATTAGCTATGTACACCCAAAGGGGCTGCAAGACTGAGGTAGAGATACCTGTCTGAGTGTAGATGAGCCCTCATTCATCATTGTTAAGGAAAGATGGGAGAAGACAGATGCCCTGGAAATGTACCTATACCCATAACTCTATTACAGGGTTTTTAGTAAGCTGTAGACTTTTTCTTATGTCAAGAGGAGAATGGAAAAAGGGAGAAGTATTCAGTCACATCTGTAATGAAACATGTGTAATGACATTCTTCAGTTGCAATGTTAAATCAGAAAAAAGGGAATTAAAATAGCCATTCAAAAATCAGAAAAGGAATTTATAGCGATAGAAAGTAATTCCTAAACTGAAATGTAGCCAAGACTATACTGAACAGCCCTACTTTAATGCAAAGTTCTATACAATTTAATGGACATAAACAGTTTCTTGATTTTGTATTAGATGCTAAAGATAGAATTTCCCTTCCTACCAAGAGCACAGTATCTGATCTCCCCTTTCATTAAGTCAGTATTGAATCAGTGATAAAAGTGCCCACTTACACAACTTCCATCATTTGTGGTGGGTTATGCAATAAGATATCAGAGTCCAAATATGAAGTCATTGTGATAAAAAATTAACAATGTATTCATAAAAAACAATCATGCATTTTATATTTCCTGTAACTGTTAACTCACTGAGCCACAATTGACTGTCTTTTTGTTGAAGTTGTTACTTGTCCAAGCATCAACTCCTTCACGTTGGAGCATGGGAGATGGAGAATAGTCAATGGCTCACATTATGAGTACAAAACAAAAGTTGTTTTCAGCTGTGATCCAGGCTATTACGGTTTGGGGCCAGCATCCATTGAGTGTCTTGCCAATGGAACATGGAGTTGGAGAAATGAAAGGCCTTACTGCCAAAGTAAGTATGTGTTATCTGAGCTTTTTTTATTGGTTTTCTTCAGTTTGGCTAGGATAGCAGAATACTTCCTACATCATAACTGTGGGTAATTCTGCTGTCAGTCCTTGTTAACTAATATCCATTATTGTTAATTGAAAGTGGATTAAATTTGTAATAATAGGCCTATTCCCACACTACTATCATCTCAAAGTGTATGGCACAGAGACACTGACGAGAGTGTCAGACAAAGTGGGTGTCCTATTCTGCACAGCCTCTCCGGGGGCCAGACACGAAGGCCACCTGTGTTGTCAGGTGAAAAGGATTGTTCTTTCTGAGTGTTAGCCATAATGCAGGTTATTCCAGAAAAGGCGAAAGGTAGATGCATTCAGAGAATGATGCAACCTTCACATTTCCTCTGCAGAGTAGGGAAGTTGGGATAAATTATTTTTCATGAACATTCCTAAGAGAAGCCAGTGTCTTAATGTTAATATCTGGCCATATACACTTGAAAAGAGAGAAGTCATAAATAAAAACCACCATGGAAACAAGTACTTTTAAACAAGTAGGCTACTCAGTCTTAAGTAACTAAAAGGAAGCATCTATAAACATCTGCTCATTTAAAATTACTTTAACATTTAGACTGTTTGGAAATATTGTCCCTATAAAATTTTCTGGAAACTAAGTATAAAAACTCTAACGCTTTTGTGGAAAGAGAGATACATCAATGCTTTTAGTATGTCTGTATTTAAACATAACGAGTACAGAAAGATGCTGATGAACTATGGTCCTTTGAAGTTATATTTTGGGGATGTTTTAATTTCAGTATGTTAAAAAAGAACATCAGTTTATTTATGCACACAAACATAGTAATCCAAAATTTGAATTAAATGCTAAAACTATTAAAGTAGGACTCAAAATAGGACAGACTATGATATTTAGAAATGATTTTGGCAGGCAGAGGGCAAGAACTTTTGCATCTTCCTGGAAATTTCAAATTTGATTTGGAAAGATTTTATTTTATTTTATTTTTTTAATGGAAGTTGTATTGAAATAATATAGATCTGTTTTTGTCAAAATATTGTATGTCAAACTTTTTTTTTCAAGGGGGAAAAATGGTGTAAACCCTGCCCTTTTTATTGTACACAGACTTCACACTTACCTGAACAAATAAATGTTTTCAGTGCTAGCACTGCAGTTTATCCTCTCAGCAGTATGATCTTTATGTTTGTTTGTTTTTTAAATCAGCATTATGAACTTTTGAATTAAGAAATATTCTGGATTGATTAATATGACAAGGGACTCAAAAAACAAAACAATTTGTTCGGCACCAAGACTTTGTATTATATAAATGCTAAAGCATGTGTTGTACTGTGAACTACAAGTTTAAAAATGAAGTTAGTTCTTTCCAAAGAAACTTAACATGCTGTTTTACAAACACAAAAGGAGCAATAAAACATGTATACAAGTTTTACACACAGAAACAGGTATTAAAGAGTCATGATTTGTAGTTATATAAGGTACTCTGATTATTTATTTATATGGTTTTAAAGAATTAGTTTAAAATATTGGTGGTCTCTTCCTAACACTAATTTTCTAAAACTGTTTATCTTGAGTCCGTAGAATATAATTTCTAGTTTTTCATAGATTTTTCTCTAGTTTCACCATAGAACAGAATACTTCCCATATTTATTTTAACCAGTTTAAAATATGTATTTAGTGCGTTTTTTAATATGATTTTTTTTTTGTATCTTAAAGTTATATCTTGTGGAGAACTACCTACTCCTCCAAATGGAAATAAGATTGGAACTCAGATCACATATGGATCTACTGCTATATTTACATGTGATTCAGGATATATGCTAGTTGGCTCTGCTGTAAGGGAATGTCTCTCTTCTGGACTCTGGAGTGGAACTGAAACAAGATGCTTAGGTATGGAAATGACAATAACGACTGGGCTTGTTCTTTTAACACTTTTATTTGGCAGACATCTGCAGTATAAGTCAGGTAATGAGTTTTTCCTATAAGCCTTCCATGAACAGAAGTCCAGTGGACTTAAGAATTCTATGTTAGAAAAGACTTGCTAGATTGGACTCATTTTTTTGAAAACTGGATATGAATAAAGGAGAATCTACTATTTATCTTTATCGTGTATAAAGACCCTTTTACTTCACCAAATCAAAACCCACATGAATATTTAAGAATTTAAAACACTTATGTAACTTTAAAATAGCCATTATACTTTCTCATCTGTCTTGAGAGTCATTTCAAAGGTTTTTTTAATGGCCTCTCCTCTGCTCATATGTCAAAGAAACAGTTTCAGGGACCCATTTTAATTGAGCATAATAATTTTTTTTTGTTCTGTTTATTATACTAACTTTATTATAGAGGCATCAATTCAGAACTCTGCTTAAAATTGGCGTTTTATTTTTAGGTAAGGTCAGTGTGACGATACTTTGGTTTCATTTTTAAATATAGCATTATAGTTCTGCATACTACTTTGTCTTCAAAATAATGTTGTGTTTATGGGTCAACTTTAAGTCCAGTTTTGAACTAATACTGTTTTAGGTTTCAAATGATCCCTGAATGAGCAAAATATTTATCTATGAATCCATATTAGGCCTCCCCCCCCAGCTCCCCTTCATGTATTTAAGGGGAATGTGGGATTTTTGTATCCTTTACAGTTTACCATAGAAAGTACTTCACAGAAGAAAAAGAAAGAGGGCACTTTTGGTAGGTAGGTAGGTGGGTGCATGGATGTATGGAGTTTAGGGATATTGTGAAATATTTTGTTTCAAAATGAAGGGGTGTAAAGCACTATGCTGTGTATAGAGTCTTTGTGGGACACATGTGTCCAGAGTGTCCTACATAAACTGTGTGCAGAATGAGAACAGGGTCATCAGAGCTTTCCAGCCCTTTTCCAGATGATAGAACCAGAAGGCATAATGACAATCTAAAATGTACATCTGGCTAGGAGATGGGTGGAATATGACCATACTATTTCCCTCAGAAAATAATATCTCAAAACCTGGGCATGCAGAACATTTTAGAGACAATCAGAAATGCATATGAGAAGTACTATGGCTCATAGACAGCTGCAGCAGGCTGCCGTAACTCAGAAAATCACTCAAGGCTAATTATGCAGTTCTAATTGCAAAAGTTGTAGTTAATACACATTTTCCAATTGCCTTTGGGCCACAGCTCTAACAAGGAGTTATCAGTGCCTACCCTCTTGCTGTGTTGACTTGTATTCTTTTTAGAATACCTCAAGTGCAATGTTCTATTGTGTAAATATCCATATTAGTGCAATGGCTCATATCATCACATAACCTGGTTCAAAGGAATATGGCTAAAGGAGATTTGCTTTTAAATTAGTATGATTTCTCATGGATTTATTTTATGGTATTTAAACTAAATGTTCTGTTAAGGACAGAGGTAAGAACAGTTCTGTGTAGATGGTATAACACAACGCTTTTAACAAAATATCGTGCGCCAAAATATATAGATAAAATCCTCAAGGAGGTTTATCATATAAATCGTAGATATAAATTAAATCTTCTGCAAGTTTTAAAATGTAAAAAAAAAAAATTAAATTGTTAATATAGAGTGACATTTGGAGATAAAAAACATGACTGCTGTGTCTCCAAGGTTACAAACTGCCTCTTGAAATTTTATTGGTTTTTGAGGTTTGTTTGTTTTTGGCGGGGTTTTGTACAGAAAAAGTTAAATCACTTTTTTATGGGGTAAAGTATCTGTATTAAATATGAGAGAAATATTCAGAGGTATCAAAATAAGGATTTCTGGTGAGTATTTGGTTTATATCCAGTAGAATAAAGGATCCCAATATTTAGTTGCATAGCTTCCTTAGGGAAAAGTCAAATTGTTGACAAAAGAAATACATTCCTGTACTTCAGTTTATAAGAAAACCCAAGACCTTTTTCCACTGTTAATATTACCTGCAGTTATGGATATAAACAGTTTCTATATGTGAGAAACAGAAGACTTTTTAATATAATTCTAAGAAATAATATTTGATCATGAATAATTTAAATAAAGCCTTTGAAGAACAAAGCTACTAACTTAGATGCACACTAACACCCACACCCCTTGGGAAACTTTTAAATATACTGTATTTATATTTACACATGCATAATATATGGTTAAGTTAGAGCTGTGTATTTTCATTCTTAGAGGTAGAAATGTTACATCATTTTTCCTCCTTCTGCATAATGAATCACAATAAAGTAAAGTATGGCACAAACAAATAAATGAAATTCTGGCAACCCAAAATAAATTTCACTAGTTTATCTAAATAGAAATTCATTTTTTTTCTTAATAGAAAAAGAGGATAAAATTCACTAACATCAGCAAATGCCAAGTAAAGAGTGTTCTGATGTTTGTTGTCATAGATTAGTAAAACAGAAATGAGAGTTTACAGCTCAAAATATATTTAGAATACAAAAGGAGCTCTCATTCATTCCCATGCCATTCAGCCCTGTCCTAGAAAATATATATTATTTTTTACTGGAAAAAATATAGAAAAATATATCTTTTTTAAATTTGAGAAATGAAATATTTTACAGACTTCAATGGCAGGCTAAAATTGTTAAGATTCGGAAACAGATTTATATCTTTCTTTCATCTCCCAGAAGTACAATTATTAAAGATTTTATTCAGCATAATTTTTGAATAAACCAATTGTCCCATACAAAATTGTAGTCATGAGTAGGAAGTATAGATATTGTTGTGGATAAACAAAAAATGGAGTATTCTCCTTTTTTACTGGTTCACCACTGAGTTCTGATAACCTGTCCCTAAATTCCAAGCCAAATGTTCTCAATGAAGCAATACCCAATGTATCAGAGGAAATAAAATCTGCCTTTGACATTAACGATTAGGTATTTTTCCCCTAAGTAAATTCCACTGGTGAAAAGACCATGTTCCTATGTAGGATATAGGATTTTTTCACTTTTTGAAATGCCTCTGAAATCTCCATGGGTAAAAACAGAGGTGATGTAGACCTAAACAAAAACAAACCCCGCCCCCTTCGTTTGCTAATTCACTCCATTGGTAAATCACTACATTATATTAATAGACATTCTATTTATTTATATTTTGGCTTACATTTCAATTTGAAAACCATCATTTAAAAATAGGAACAAGGAAAGGAATCCAGACAAAATACAGTGTACTGTTCAAGTTCTTTTGTGTTTCTGCTTCTGGGAAGAACTTCTGCCCATGTTTTTTCCTGCACCTGTCATCTCATTCGATTACAACAACACTGGATAAACTTAAGAATTACTTTTTCTGGTGATCCTCTTTAGTCTATTCTTACACAGATATGCTAGTCACCTAACACACTGCATTTGCAGGTTTGAGGTAGATCCAGTTTGCTTTGCTTGTGATCCATCTAAGTTGACTGGATTTAGGCATCTAGATACTCTGAACAGAGAAATGAGGAGAAAGAGAAGCATTCTGAGGCAATTAATAGTAAACATTAAGCCAGCAGTGAGTCTGAACTCCTGCTTCCCTCAGGAGTTTAGGTACCTGAAACAGGCTGCATACTATGGGTAAGTACAAGTATTGCATTTAGATCAACCTAACCAAGGTTAAGCTGAGCTACTTTCTCAGGCATGCTACTGTCTCATAATTCTGTGTACACAGAATTAAATTGCCCAAAAATGACATGCATGGTTTTAGTTAGTTCACCTTAGCAGGTGATTGATTAGGGTTAACTAGATCTAAAATGGGTTAACCCCATCTATGGAAAGCTTACACATATTCACAGCACAGCTCCTAGGGCTGGGAAAACCCAGTCACATACCCTAGACCTGGGACTGTCCTGTTCCTACTCCCTCTTCACTGACCATGCCCAGGCTACTTTTAGCCCTCTGATTACTCCCACCCCTATCCCTGTACACTGCTAGCCCACCAGCCCCTTCTAGACTAATCAACCCCATCCTTTTCCCCCTGTGGGCCTTTTAAAATGACCTAATCCTGAACTTACTGTAATTAAAAAATAAATACAGTACTTGGTCTATAGATGTGCTTACTTGTAAATGTGTTGTACATATTTTATTTTTGTTTTACTCCTTTATTTCAGTTTATGAATAAAATCTCACATTTTTGCTTTTTATGGATGTGCACGTGCACTTGCAGCTGTTCAAATAGAAGTGGTGCAAATTTGAGCCGGAGCTTTCTGCTTCAGTGCACGTGCTCAGATATGCACTTTGGTATGGAGCAAATTGTGCCACTTGGGGCAAAATAACCCTGCCTGGCCCCTACCAGATCTGCAGCCAGGGGGAACTAGAGCCAGTAGAGGCATCTGCCCCTCTGGGCCAGCTGCCAGTGGACCGTGGTTGCAGGGCTGGCTTCTGTGCAGCACTACTGCCATGTGTGCCCTCTGCCTGGCAATCTGGGCAGCTCTCACCTGGAAGATGTTCTAGGTGTGGTGGCCTACCTTGACCTGTCAAAACATCTCCTCCTGGCCCCATTTGGCCAAGAGGTCAGCCACAGCCAGCTAGGTCCAAGGTGCCAACTCTGAGCAGGCAGGGTACTGCCACTGGCCTCCCTAGCAGAAATTCTAGTGTTCCTATTGGCAAACTGAAAAATCCCTGATAAAAAAATCCAGAAGTCACTCTGTAAAATACCCACAAATCTATGTTCCTCCACAAGTAAAACAAAAAAACACTATACAGAGAGACAGACAGACAGACAGCGATCAGTTGGACAATGTTTTACTGATATATCTTATAGTGTTTAAGCAAGTCTCTTATCATAATAATACAGTGAACTCTATATACATGTTTCACAAATTCATGAACATATATTTTGCCGCCCTCCCACAAGGTGGTGGCCCCCACTCAAGGGGTTCATCCCCCCCAACAGGGGTTCAGTCCCTACACAAGGGGTATGGCCCCCCCAATGGGGGCCAAATGGTCCCCACAGGGGCTACAACCCCCCCCACAAGGCCCACATGCCCCACTGCAGCCCTCCAATTGCTGCCCCACCTAGCCCCATCCCCACCAGCTGCTCTAGCCCCCCAATGGATGCCCCACCCAGCTGCACCCCCCACTTCCCCAGACCCTCCAGTGCTTACCCCACCCAGTCTCACCCCCAACTTGCACCCCCAGGCGGCCAAGGCTACCCCTACAACTCCAGGCACCATCATTTAAAAAAACCCAAAAAACCTCAGAAAAAGAACAGGGAAAAAAAAGGGAGGGGGAAAAAGCCTGTGCTTATCTTAGAAGTGGGGTGGGGGGGCTCCAGGGCTTCCTGGAAGAGCCCCCCCCCAGGAAGCACAGGACAGTGCAGGGGCAGGAGGGCCCAGGCTGGGGCTGTTAACCTGCCCTGCACTGTGCGGACAGGGCTTCAGTCAGCCAGGTGGTATCTCAAGCTGCCAGCAAGTGCCAGGGTTTTGTTCATTTTTTGTAAAGTATGGGGTTATGGGGCATGGATCCAGGAACCTTGGGGGGATGGGGCCAGCCAGGGCAGGGCTCAGGGGTTTTGGGGGACTGGCAGGGGGAGGGGCCAGCTATGGCAGGGAGATAGGGGTGGGGCCATTGGAGTGCCGCCATGGTCCCCTCCCTCCTCCTCCAGCCCCCATAATCCCTTACTCACCAGGTGAGTGCTGGTGCTGAAGCAAGCAGCTTGGCCAGCTGTGTGTTTCAGCACCAGGGAGAAGGGCCAACCATAGAGATGCTTTAGCAGCCAAAGCATCTCCATGGAGGACACAGCCTCCAGTTGCCTCAGGCTTTTGCACCTGCTCCGCTTTTTTAAACTTCGAATTTTTTAGACCCCTAGATATTCAGCAGTCTAATTTTCTCCCTGTGCTGCAAGTTTGCAGCACGGGGAACATATTTTGTTCCCGCACATGCCTGTTGCCTCACCTCAAAGGGGTTTGGGACAGGGCAAGAGGCTCGTGCACGTTCATCTGGATGCTCCCTATGTCTTCTCCTTTACCCTAAGTCTTCCAAAGTCTTTACATCGTGTTTTTCCCTTTGCTTTAAGAAGACTGTGCTGTACATGATATTTGTTTTTAGTATGGCAGATGGAATCAGAATATTAATTTAGGGTCTAAATGGGAATTTTGGATGTACAGGTATATATTCATATTGGCCCATTACACATTAGTCTTTTTAATCAAAGCAATTAGTCAAGGATCACAGTATTGTAGGTTGTTTTCATTAGGAGGGAAAATGGATGCCAGAACCAGGCATTTCTTTAGTGCAATCCTATATATTTGTTAAACATGAGTGAAGTCCTGTTTCTTTGAATGCAGTAGTAATTGAACAACACATGCAAGTTTCCCTTCTCAATAGTCCAAGACTCTTTTCCCCTACTGACAACGCAACTCTTTTTTCTCTTTTGGGTTCTTTGGCTAGCCTTTGGCTTGTGCTCCTTTATCTCCTTGTTTTGTTTTGTTTTTTGAGCTTGTTGCTGTATTAGCTTCTTCTAGTTTCACACACAGTGAATTTCATGAAAATGAAAGAGGCCTTCAGCATTTTTTGCCCTGACCTGAGTGAAAACCTTCCATCAAGTGTGAAAAGCCATTCTTCTCAAGTCCATTTCTGGTGGCCATTCCACATAGCTGTATTTTGGACAATGGTATCTATTGCTTTAGTTATTTAACTCTAAAAGAAGCATAACTGCTTTTTACATTCATCCAGTCAATATTAACAAGAATTCATCCAACCCTGATCATAACAATATGTTTGTGTTTACATTTTATCTTGTGTTTAAGGATCTGAAGTGGATTATTTCCTTTGAAAGGATTTTGCAGTAGTTTTTGCAGTAAGATTTTTGGACCAGATTCTGATCATGTATACCTTTATATCGGTCCAGTTCCATTGATTGTAATACTGATGCCTGTAATTTACATCAGAGTGACACAAAATTCAGGGATATTGCCTTAAATCTACTCTGCACAGTTTAAAAAAAAAAAAAGAAGAATGGAATGGAAAAGAATCTGGTGGGCTAAAATTGTGAACTGAAAGGAAAGTATGGAAAAGCTATGTGGTCTCATTGTAAATTAAATTTATCTACCTTACTATTGAAACGTGACACTTTTATGACAAAATGTTACTGTGAATGTTCTATATCCATTTTCCTAAAGAAAACAAGTTGTTCTTTTTCCATACTACCAAAAAGTTCATTCAAAATATAAGCTAAAAGCTCTGAAAACTGTCCATTGTGGGGAGGGGAGGGAGGTATCGGAGTACAAAAAACTCAGATTTTAAATTGAATTGCACTTTTATCACTTTAAAAATGTTCAAATAGATTTGTTTCAAACTTGGTTAACAAAGGAAAAAAGAAATAATTTCTTGTCTGGCATAAAGCCCTGAAAATAAGTTTAGAAAGGAAACTCTGAAAAGCCATTAACAACACAGGTGGTCATAAAAACAGCAGGGATATACAGTTTTGGGACAACTCAGATTCTTTTCAGTGTTAAATAGGCGTTTTGGGATTCTTTTCATCATCAGCATCTTTGCAATAAAATTACAAAAGAGGGAGAAATTTGCTAACAGGCATTCAAAAGCTTGAGTCTGAAGGGCATAAAGAAGACTAGAATACAAAACTAGTAGAAATTACTTTTACAAATTTGCAAGTTTTTATTAAGATTATTTTCTTTAAAATAATACAATTTCTTCTTTGCTCCTCACTCCTCTTCTTCACTTTTGCCTTTGTTATGAAGCAGTCCTTATCAAAGAGTTGCAGACAAAGAAAGTAGCAATGGGAATTACTATAAATTAACAACCCCTCCTTTTTCTGAACTTTCCCCTTTCATTTTTATCAATATGGAGACTAGTTGGATAATCAAAAACCAAGGAGTTTTCTCTGGCTTTTATATGCTAAAAAGCCAGGCTATATTTTTCTCTTTACTTGTGTGAAAGATGCCAGGTCTGTGGTTTCATGGAATAAATTAGAGAAATGAAAAAACAAAACATAACCAAACAAGCAGACAAAAACATCCTGGAGTATTCTTGTGAGCTTTGCCTTGGTTGGGGATCAGAAGAAAAGGAGGAGGTTTATTCAACTGAATAAATGATTGCAGATGACCACGTGGGTTCTCTTAGCAGAACATGAAGAAAATACACATATCAATTCTCAAGTAACATTCCCTGAGGCAGGGGTCGGCAGCCTACAGTCTGCTGATGGATCAGGCCTATAAAGAGACTAGCTCTGGCCCACAGCAGCTCAGGGTATTGGCAGTCCAGACTAGTGACAGCACCAGAGCCTGCTGTGGTCATTTTATTCTCTCTGCTGCAGCAAAGGCAGTGGCCCAGGGTCCTCACAACTGCCTTTTCCTTGTCTACACCAATAGCAGGTGTTTCTGCAGTCTGATGAAGGGTATTTATATCTGAAAGTTTGCTAAGAAGAATTTTTCCAACTATCTGAGTTGGTCTAATAAAACATATTGGATTTACCCAAAGAACCTCATCTGTCTTTTCCTTGTTTAGTCTTTTAGCAGCATCTGGTGATTTCCAGGGTGCTGCAGGTATGGGAGCAGGGCCTGGGTTGCAAACATCAGCTCACAGTGGCAAACAATGAGCCAACTCCTGCCCTAAGGAACTGATATTTCATAGTCATAATAGAAGTATGGATATCATTA
This sequence comes from Caiman crocodilus, assembly GCA_030014935.1. Taxonomy (NCBI): domain Eukaryota; kingdom Metazoa; phylum Chordata; order Crocodylia; family Alligatoridae; genus Caiman; species Caiman crocodilus. The sequence goes on from JAGPOW010000261.1 coordinate 25,834,503, forward strand.
GTATGTAGTTTCCCATCTGTACAGACCTGGCAGATGGTACTTGAGAATGACTCAAATAGGGCTGAATTCTAGGTCTCCAGCTACTTTTCACTTGGCTTTTAGGCAGAAGCTTCCACTGATGGCAGAGTAAACACTGAATTAAAACTGGGTAAAAGGTTCAGGATAGCAGAAACACTTTTCATTTACTTCAGTTTTTTGGACAAAGGGTGCCAGGTAAGTGTAGCACATTGGTATTAGACTATACTTTTACTGGCTTTGAGATAATGGAGAAAATGTTTCCTCCTCATTTACTATGCAGTAGAATGGTAAAGCTGTTTTAATATATTGATTATAGCTATGAACCTACACTCTTCATAAACTCCAGGGTTTGGATGAGAGCAGGCTGTACTGTTCAAAATAATTTAATTATGTTGTTCTTTTTCTTAATTTTTACTGTTCACAGTTAGTCACATATTATTTATTTTCCAGCTGGCTGAGGGTGTTTTTAATAGGAAGTGGGAGGACATAATTAAGTTACCAAATTTTGATTTTCTCAAGGGATGAAAGCAGCTGATGGAGTTACACTGAGCTAAGCTGGCAGAATATAGGAATTTTTAGGGGATTCAAACCCTTTCATCAAGACACTAGACCTGGACAGGAGTTTTGCTTTGAAGTGATTTTTTTTTTTGTTAGTCACACATTTTTCCTATGATGCATGTGCACAGACCCAGAGACTGCAGCTTGATCCTAGTCTGGTTTATTTAAATGGCTGCTTTCTGAACACAATGGTAGAATCAGTCTTTCGTTATGCTGAATCCTGGTTCTTTTTTTTTTGCCATTTTGGTGCTACTCTTAGTGACAGAGAATCAAGATGCTTCCTATACTCAGAGAAGAATTATTAAACTTTGTTCCTTGGATAATTTTTTAAGTTCAAATATGTGTTAATACCTTTTTTTCTTGTATAAAATGGTTTACAGACCCTCTGGAAAGCCAGACATTAGTGTCCCCCTTTTCCCATCTCCTGCATGCCTTAGAAAAGCCTCTTCTGTAGACAAACTTGGTAGACTTTAAAATGACAGTTCTTGCATGTAAAGGATAAAATATTGAAGCAACCAAAACAAGGTTGAAGATTAAATGATCTGGCTCTCTTCACCCTATATGAATGATTTCCTTCTTCTTGAAAGTGGGTTTTTTTTCTGTTCATTCTTACCTCTTCCTTCTCCCATAATAACATGCAGGCATAAAGAATTCAGCCCTTGGCAGTCAAGTTGGCAAAGGTGTCCAAAGCTAGAGTTGGTTTTCTAGAAAATCTGCAGGACCCTGAGACAGACCTTGAAAACAGGGACAGCTAGGAAGCAGCATCACTGTAGCTGGTCCTTGGGCAGTTTGGGGAGAATGCAATTCAGAAGGCGTAAGGGGGAAAAATAGGACATATGGGCCTCTACACCATGTTAGGAGGGATACTGTGCGCATCAGTCTGTTCTGTGCATGGATTCATTTACCATCAGGGTTGCAAAATGTCATGAATGCCAGTTGAATACAGAGATTTGATACAGGTTTGGATACAGAGTTGGTGTAGACAAGTGATTATAAGAAAATTTCCGCTTCCTTTTATTTTATCAAAGGAAATTTCTAGCTGTCAAAGAAAAAGAGAGAATAGCCTGAGAATTTGTACTAAGATCCTTTCTGCTCATAAAACCTAAGAAAAGTATAAATAATCCAAAATATATTAGTTTTTAAAATCTTATGATTTTTAAACTATCTTGTGATATGGGAAGAATATGTTAAACATAATATCAATGCATCACTCTGTTGTGTGCCTCTGGCTGAAGATATTTTATTCCAGGGGTCAACAACTCCCAATATGTGTGGTAGAGCATAGCACACAAAGGTATTTTGCTTGATACATGCGTCTTGGGGTGGAAGGTGTGGTAGCCATGAGAAGTCCTATTTTTGTTGTGGTAGTACAGCCTCAGCCCTTTCCCTGAGCTTGTGTGCACCCACTGCCAGCAATGAGCTGGGCTGGAGCTCTGTGGACCCTGGTGCAGCTCCTTACAACCTCCCTACCGTCTGCTGCAAGCAGCCCAGCTCCATGGAGGGAAGCACTGGTCTGCCAGTAGCCTGGGCTGGCTGTGGCAGGCAATCGGGAGTCTACCAGCTGCCACACTGGGGTCCACAGAGCCCCTCCCCAGCTTATTGCTGGCACTGGGTGCACATGCACCTCTGGGCAGATGGTGGGGACCAAGGCAGAAGGGACTGGAACTGTGTGCTGCCTCAACAAAGATCAGGCCACTTGTGGCTCCTCTGCCATGCACACTTGGCATGCCAATATCTTACAAGTTGAGGTTGCAGGTGGTTTTAGCACTCTGCCCAAAAACGTGGCTGACTCTTGCCCTAACCCAATGCATCTTTAGGCAGACATTTGGCTTGATTGCCCTGGCTAATATATTGCCCATACAAGCCGCTTGCCTTTTTGTCTTGCATTAAACTCTGTGCTTCTTTAACTAGGATGTGGAGTCTGTTTAGCTATCTATTACCTGTTTTATAGTACTTTCAGAAGTTGCAGAAAGGCACCCCAATCACACTGCAACTTTCTGCACTTTGCACAAAGTGCTTAAAGTTACAGCCTAATTGAAAGTAGCAGGCATTTGGTGTTTGACTGTGAGGTCTGGGAGCCTTCATGCGCTGGCCAAGGCCAGGAGGCAGTGGGGGCTGTAGCCTGCTATGGAAGCCAGCCAGCTAGCCTGATTATTGCCCAGCTGTCATTCCTCCCCTGCCTGCCAGCTGGCTGCAAAGAGCCAGCCAGGGTTCATTCTCTTGTGTGGGGGGACAGTGTGAGTGTAGCTTGGGGATTGTGCCCCTTCCCTGCTGATACAGTGGGGCAGTAGGGACCCTCTCCTTTGGGGGTAGGGGGCATCCTATTTAGGGCACCCCCACCCCCCAGTCTCTGGCCAGCTGCACCCCTGCCTCACCTGCTGACTGGCTGCACCAGAAGAAGACTGTCTGCCTCCTCCCTGTGGCAGACCATGATCACAACATGTAACCCTCCTAGGAAACTATAAAGTTTCCCTAAGGTGCCCTAATTTAGAGCACCTTCATTTACTACGTGATTTAACAAGGATTACTTTTTCACAGAATTGGCTATTTTAAAAGCACTCTGAATGTGTGTTATGACATGGCTGTAGAGTGCTTTAGGGGCCAGATTGCACAAAAATGTAACTTCTGCCTGTACCTGTATTCCATCCATGTCCTTCTCAACAGTGGTATCTGAGCACCTGCAGTGCATTAAAGAACGTAACTGACATGTCATGTGTCTCATTTGTTCCCTGTTTCTCTCCCAAGAGAATATGTATGTTTGAATTTTCCATGAAATAAATACAGCTATGTTGTTATGGAGGGAGGATTTCATAATAAGGCAATCAATTCTTATATCAGTCACAGGACATAACTATCATGTCATATATTTGTCCACAGCTTTTACTTTAAAAGCAATGAAAACTAGTATGTAGGCATATTTGCTTAAAGTACATGTGGATGTATTTGCAATGTCTCTAAACATATTTCCATGTTTTGAAAAATTAGAGAGTATTTCTAAAGCACCATTGGTTACTGTCTTAATTTCAGTAATATGTTCCTGTTCTGTATTACAAGAGGTACTAACCACAATGTCTGATTAAAATTGGCCAACAATTTTTATGAAAAGATCCTATGTTCACTTGCATAAAAAGTTAATCAGACTTTAACCTTTCTGAATGTATTTTCAGTATCCGGTGTTTGATTTGTTATTGCAAAGTTTGAACAGCAGTCGTTCAGCCATATTCAGAACACGATATTGTGATTTTTTTTTCTAATGTAGAAGCTCTAATTCCCTTAGATTTGAATCAGAAATTTGAAGTTTGGCAGGCATTGCCTGGGGGACAGGGGTAAGGCTTCTGCAATCTCCATAAATATCTTCTCCAATTAAATCCTGAGCTCCTGAAAAACTACAGTTCACAATCTCAGTAATTGTAGAGTTCAGCAGCTAAATTCTCTAAGTTTGTTTGTGCTTATAATCACTGCAGAACAGATGTCTAAAATAGAAAGCACTTCAGACATCAACTACCTCACTGAATTAAGGGCACAGAAAAAAAGAAAAGAGAAACGTAGGATATATCTTTATAGTAAATTTACCATCCCTGTTGGTGCAGCCTTCAAGCAAGCATGCTCTGCTTCTGAAAGTGGACTGTTAGTTAAACAGAAAGCAGTGTGTTTATGGTCATGCTAATTAAGCTACCCAGACTTAACATAAACAGCTGGTGTATACTCTTTCTGGTTATTGTCCTAAATGTGCTAGAATCTAATGGAATTTCCCCATGGAATAATTTGGCTGAGCTATATATATTAAGAAAGGGATGAAAGGCTCACTCTGGAAATTTCATAGTACAAATGCCACTCAATTTCTACTTGTTTAAGTTTGTTTTCGAATTTCTATGTTTATGTGTAAGTACAATTTTTTCCTCAAAAATGTTTATGAAATGAAATTAAAGGAAATTGTAAGAATGTCAACCTTAAAATATGATTTGAAAGGTACATTGCTTTCATTAGGTTAGATATCTTAACATAATTTCATATATATTATTACTGTACTTTGCAAACTGCAGCGGGCCACTGTGGTGTTCCAGATATCATTGTCAACGGGCAAGTAATTGGAGAAAATTATGGCTACAGAGACACAGTTGTATACCAGTGCAGCCCTGGTTTTCGATTGATTGGTTCTTCTGTACGTATATGTCAACAGGATCATAACTGGTCTGGTCAGCTTCCATCTTGTGTGCGTAAGTAACCATGGCAAAACATACACGTTCTATACAAGGTATGCAGTGTATTGAAAGGGTGAAGAGTAATATTTTCAAAATTACCTAAATGACTTATGAGTTTGTTTCCCATTTTCAAAAGTGATGTAGGACTTTGGACATCTAAAATGCATTCCAGAAAAACAACATTTATTCAAAGTCAGTGTAACCTGTGCTTCTAAGGCTAGGAGCAGATGTTTCATTCATCCCTGAATAGGCTATACCCATGTTTATCCTGTAACAAAAATATCTCATGATTGACATATATACACATTGTCCTAGGGACAGATATTGCACATAAACTGGTATAAGTGATTGGAAACCAGGTCAAATCTGTGACCCAACGGAAGTTCAGTGCTCATAAAACACTTTAAAAATGGCCAAAACATGTTTAAGAACAACCTGGATGGAAGTAGTACCAGACTTAACTGATTTAGATTAAGTCCGTTTCTTGAACTTCTGTGCCAGATTGCCTCCAGATTCAAGTTAACTCACATTCTCCCAGCATCCCAGGGTGCTTTGTACCTCCACAACAACCTGCAACCCCGACCCCCCTTGTAAGATGGGTAGACTAACCTTAGTCCAAGCTGTCTACTCCAGCTAAGCAGGAAGGCATGCTCTAGAATGCACCCACTCTCCCCAGCATCCGGCTTGGGGCATTGCAGGCATGTGGCTACATTTCTAGAATCAAAAGTGAATGTCTGTTCACTTGCTTATTGATTCAATCTACACAACTTAGGCTAACCTCTGAAGAGTGAATCAATAGAGCCTTCGGCTTTTTGACTATTTATACTTAGCCTAAGTGCAACTTCTGAAAATGGTGTGTGGGTGCTTTTGAAAAACCTCTAACTTGAATTTAATATTGCCCATGAGAGTTCAGTGTCACTTCTATATTGTCATCTTTGAAGATTGAAGTGTTTGCATCAATAAATAGTTTAATTTTAATGATATTCTTTTCTTTTCTGGATGATAACTGTGGTGTACAAACAAAGATCTAATCATATGTTAGTTGTACTGACCTATTGTTTAAGGTAACCTATAAATTGACTCGTACTGAAAAGACAAGGTGGCAAAATATTGGTACTCCAGTCCTTTTTACTAATGGTGTCTTCTGAGACTGGAAGTCCTTTTCACAATTGCATGTAAAAAAAAAAAAAAAGAAAAAACAAGCAGCTAATTTCAGTTCTGTAATTAAAGATAATTAGATGTCTATATTTTGAAATTAATAGATGTGTTACTGCATTTAGCTAGAGTTTTGTAAGAGAAATTTATAGCTGTCAACTATCCCAGAATATTACAGTGCAATCAATTATTTTCTTAATCCACTACCTGAGTTGCTTGTTTGTCATTCATTTTACATCTGGTTGAAGATTCTGAAAGTAATACTTTTTTACTGTCTTTCTCATATTTTTGTTCTGTCTGTTCCTATTTTTAATCATTCATCAGTGGATTACTGCCACTACTTTTCTTGTTAAATTTAAGATTGGAAGTAAGTATTGGACATTAGGGAACAAGTTTCTTTATCGATAATCTTTAAAACAAGAATGAGATATAGTTAAACAAGAATTTCTAAATCATTAGGTTAACATCAACAATAGAAATGAAAAATAATTGCTTCTGGGTCATTGCTAATAGCAGAGAAGGTGAACATAGTTTATTTCTCTGGAACCAATTATGGAAGCTGCTTGGTTGAACACAAGGGAATTGTGCAATACAGTACTCCAGAAAAGGGTAAGGAGCTTGGGGAAAGGATTACAGTGATGAAAGATACGTTAAACACAGCAGATGTCCATAACATGACAATATTTTTTCTAAATGTCATTAGTATAGGTCCAAAGTTTAAATGAGATGCAGGTAATGACCTCTCTTTAAGTGTTCCAGTTATGTTTTTCATGACACTTATAATTTTAGTAATTTATATCATCTTTATGCATGATTAACTATTTCTGATTATGATCATTTTCGTTTAGAAACCCATGAAATTGGTAAATGCTCAAGTACCATAGACAGATGTTTTCTTATTAACATTTTATAAGGTTAAATGTCCATTTCCTTTCTTTATTTTACTTTTCAAACCTTCCTGCTAAGTTCATGCTACTTTTTTGTTAAGTAGCATTTTTATTTAGCATAATGTTGAATATACAAAATAACCTTCATATTCAGGTCAACATATATATCCACTATCAGTATATTAACAGTACTAATTTCTTCATCTCTTATGTCAGCTGATGTTATATAACCAGTCCTTAAATAACATCCTAAATATAGGTAATATACTCACTGACTTAAATAAACCATATAGGATTCAGGTCAACCTTTGTTCATGTCATTTGCTATAATTTAAAGGTTTCTACAAGAAGTACATTTTGAAAGCCACATTATTATTTATCTACAGGCCAATTGCCCATCAGGATTGATACGGGGGTAGTCGGGGACAGAGTGCCACCACCCATCACCCCATGCTTCCACTGTCTTCCAGGAGTGGCAGGGGGCATGGTGTCTGTGGGAGACCTTGCCCCACTGTTCCCTCCATCCTCCTCAGCCAGCACCCTATGCTGCTACCTGCTGGGACCAAGGCTGCGGGGAGGGAGGGGAGGATGAGGCAAGGCCACCGGCCCTGGCCTGGTCCCCCTGTTCTGGGCACTACTGTGCTGCTGCCACTGCCCTCTGTCAGGAATGCTCTTGGAGCCCTCTGATTGATTGTTTCAGACAACCATTCATTGTGTGACTAAAGCATTATGGACAGACATACAGACTAAGGCTTTTATAATATTAGAATTTAGTAGTTTAAGACTGAAAATTTTAGTTTGTTTGCAGTCAATAAATGTGTTTATCCTAGAGTTGGAGTAACAAGCACATAAGGAAGAAATCAGTTAATACCATTACTAGGTTAATAACACTTAATTAAATTTAGGAAAAATTAGGAAACAAATGTTATAAAGTACTCCAATTTCGAACTAAATTCTAAAAATTATTGAGCTGTTATTTGGTTTTGTGGTCTAAGCCATACTCTGTATTTTAAATCTATGTTTTACATTAATCTGGGAAAATTTGGTTTGTAATGTCTCAGCATTGCAGAATATTAGAAGAAATTGTTCAGACATTTTCTGAGTTACTTTTTGATTCATTATCTTTTGTTTCATTATAACCATTATTATGAACAGGCCAATTGTGTTTTGGTCACAAGAGTGAAGGTGTGTATATTCACAAACTGTTCAGGCAAGGATATTGATACTGGTATGTCCTGTACACTAATGTGCTCTCCAGCTGTATCCTTTGGTGCCCTCACTCCATACGGAGTTTCACCTGCCCAATGATAGACAAAAATATGTAATTTAGGTGACCAGTTATACCTGACATATGAGGTATAGTGAAAATTTGAAAAAAAAATATTTGGAGCAAGTGATTCAAGAATAAGAATATGTTAAGTTTTTTTCACATAACATTTTAGTTTAACTTTATAAAAAATGTTTATTTGTCTGAATGGGCATTCTCATTCTATATGGGTTGTTTTCCTTGACTAGTGACTATAACCCAGTCTAAAAATTGCAAAGTTTGATTTTATGTTTGAAAATCTGCTTTTCAAAAAAAAAAAAGCAGGGGGAATGGGTATTTTTTGTTCACTTGGTTTTTGTCACATCTAAGAAATAAGAACATAACCCCACAAAATACTGAGAATTACCTAAAAGGTTTTGAACTTATTTTATATTGAAGTAGAAGAAACTGATGGATCTTCAATGACACTTAAGAGGGGACTCAGTAGTGCATAGGAGCCGAACCTTAGCATATACTAGGTTGTTACCCTTTATTACCCAGTGCTATGAAGAGTGATAACAGCATACATTTGTCATTTTTTTTTAGCTGTTAGTTGTGGTCATCCTGGTAGTCCAATTTATGGAAGAACGAGCGGAAATGGTTTTAACTTCAATGATGTTGTGACATTCTCTTGTAATACTGGATATATTATGCAAGGGCCAACAAAAGCGCAATGCCAGGCTAATAGACAATGGAGTCATCCACCCCCAATATGTAAAGGTATGAATATAAAATGTCAGTAAAATTCATGGAAACACTGAACTGTTGGACTGATTCCATCTTCCTTTCTGTACTTTTTATGGATAAAGTGAAACGGTAAGATGGCATTATGCATCTCTTAACCCATTAACATGGGAGGATGTCTTAGTAGATTATATACAATTAAATATGCATTATTTATAGTGAATGCATAACAGGAAAGATTTTAAAAGAATACCTAATAACATTATCAATATACCTTCTAAATTTTAAGATGCATTTGTATTTTTTTTTTTTAATATCTTTTATATTTAATAAATATGAACATGCTATTGCAAACAATGAAGCACAGAAACTTATGATTTAACTCAATTTTCTTGGGGCAGCCATACCCTGCATTGATTGAATGGTCAAAAATTTTAAATCCTTGGCTTATGAAATGAGAACATTCATAAATAAGAACTGGAGGGGTCAGAAAGTTGTTTGAAGATTTAAAAAGTGCTCCACAAAGAAAAAAGATGTATTTTTCAGGAAGTCCTGCTGCTATACACACAGAAATAGCATCCAACTAGTATCCTGAAGCTGAGCCGGTATATTTTGTATTTACTGAAGTATACTGTAGACCATGGAATGCTAAAAAGTATTTAAAAAGATAATGTATTAATACTTTTCATGCACTAGGGTAGTTGGATGGGGGGTTTTGAGCACAAAGTGTTTGTATTTAAATGTGTTTATTTCTGTAATTCACTAAAATACCCTTTTAATGTATTTTGAGCAAATATTTTTGATCTTCAGCCCAGCAGCAATAAGTTATCACAGTATACTGGTATTCCACAGTAACATACTATACTCCTTATTATATGTTATTGCCTGTGGGTCAGAAGCTAAATAAAAATATTGATCGCACTGCTTCCTGAAATCCTTTGCACATAGCTATGAAATCTTAAATTGTTTCTAGATTGATCTTTGAAAACCAGGGCTGAGTCTATACAGATGGTCATTGTGACAGGTACAACATTTGCTCTGCCTGTAATGTTCATTAACATATAGTTGCATTTTATATTTGTATTCTTAAGTGTTTGCAAGTTGTTCAAATGTCCGCTGAGCACTGCAACATTCTTGAAAATGGTGTGCACTCTCTAAAGGCTCCTTTTGTAGTGATAAGAAAACCTAACAGTGCTCATAATGATGGGGATGCTATCCATGTTGGCAAAAATGCCTGTGCAGAAGGCATAGAAAATTCTGGGTATTGGTTCTCTTACTTACAGTCCAGCAACAGTGTATGCAAAAAAACTAGCAGAGTGAACAGAGCTTCTGCATTTTCCTCTGGAAAATGGACCTGGAATGGATTGCTAGTATTTATAATCTAAAGCATATTCCAGAGCCTCAGGTTTAATAGGATGGTATGTGTGGGTAGCATAATTCTTCAGAAACTACATACTTCAAGGGTTCTTCACCAGTAGATTTAAATAGACTGCACTGAAGCAAGCTAGCTGAGAAGTAACAATAATAACATGGGAAACTCTGATAAATTCTTCAGAATTTAGGTACATCCCCAAAATGGGAGTCAAAGGGGTAGACAAGAACCCAAAAGAACCAACCAAATATCTCAAATCAAGAAACACCCCCTTTAGTAAAGGCAACAGAGATATCATCTCTGATTGTTTCAGCCTACTTGTATCACGTCTCTCTTATCTAAACTGAGATTCCGCCCACGAATCCTCATCTGAGTTAGTATCTCAGCTACTCATTCAGGGAAGAGATACTGCCTAAATGTACTGTGTGTATCTGAGGCATTTTCAAATAAATATACTTATAAAAATGTGTGCGTGTATGTAAAACCTAAATATGAATTCCACTTTTGTTACTTTTTGCACAGTGGTCAACTGCTCTGATCCTGGAATCCCTGCTAATTCCATACGGGAAAGCAAAATAGAACATGGAAATTTCACTTATGGCACAGTGGTGTTTTATGATTGCAACCCAGGATATTTTTTATTTGGATCTTCAGTTCTAATCTGCCAGCCAAATGGTCACTGGGATAAGCCTCTACCTGAATGCATTAGTAAGTAGATAATGTGTTTTCTTCCCCTATTAAAGTTACAAAAAAATATAAGAAAAGAAAAATTTGGGCTAGATATTTTATGATGGATTTTTGTATTGATTTTATTTTATACAGTATTCTGCTCTCTATGTAGGCACACAGATCATACCTACATACATTTTAATGTATGTGATAACTAAGGCTGCATTGGCAGGAGAGATAGCACAGGTCTGTGGCATACAGAAAATTAAATGGCCGGCCCTTGAGAGGATCTTCAAGGAGAATCATGCCTCAAAACAATGATCAGGAGCAGCGCTCTGTGTTAACAGAATGGCTGTCTGGGAGAAAGGGAGCTGCCTTTAGATTTTTTTACTATATTAATCTGTTGCCCATAGGGCAGCTGCATGTTGCAATTCAAACAAGCTACATTTCTAAAACCGTGGGAACAGCCTCATGGAAGCTGAACAATTTTTCAAGTAAGCTCCTAATTGTTTCTCCAACACTTTTTTAACTTCATATAACAAGACCTGTGTTGGAATGAGGATTTATCTCATGTGTGGGGCCTAACGTTTGCAATGTAATAAAGCAGAGAAAGAAAGCATGGTAAAAAACTTTAATTTGGTTGTTTTTGTCAATAGACGTATAATTTAGATGTTACTTCCAAAGCCTGGTTTTATTATTCATCCTTTAGGCAAGATTTTTCAGGTGCTGCAATTTGAAATATTCCATTCAATTTTTAAAATGACCAGAAATTTATCTTATTATTGAAATAGTTTGTTCCTATTTTACAACTCAGTTACATTTATCTTGCAGTATCCAAATATTTTGTATCCAACTGTAAGGTATTATGACAGTTTCAGAACACTCTAATAAATAAATACTGATAATACAGATAATAAATACTGTCTAAAATATACTACAAAAGACTGTAAAACTGTAATGGATTTTCCCCCTTTCCATATGTAACATGTCCCCTCCACCCCACCCCATTCTTGCACAGGGAAATAGCTTTGGATTTAGCAGAAGTATTGTATGAGTTCTTTTCTGAGGACTTGTCATACTTACCTAGATATTCCACAACTGGGTACCCAGTCACTTCATGCACTTGGCATTGCAATCTTGCTACTGGTTGGATCTGTGGATGAGTCCTGAAGCAGTATTTACATGGCAGAATTGTTGTGCTCAGCAGTGACACTCTCAAATACTTAGTCCTCCTCCAGATGGATTACAGAAGCCAACATAGCTCCCTTTATGTGACATTTCAGGTGGATATTTGTTGACACTGGATTTGAACCAAGCTCCTATACCTATGTTCTGAGTGAGCACAACCCTCAAACTGACCATGACCTTTCCATTCAATAATAGGCAAATTTAGTGATATAACCTGACCTGACCAATCTGTATCCAGCTTATAAAGGGAGAGTAGCCCCAACTGAACTGAGTTCCTTCTAACCACTATAGTTGTAGTTGTAGTTCAACACACAATTCTCAGTGTAGCCACCCTAGCTGTTTGTAATTGATTTCTTAGATGTTAATGTTAGTTTGGAGTTGAGATAAATTTCCACCGGCAAATTTTTGATGTGCTTCTCAAGATTATTTGTCTTTTACTTAAGACATGGAGGGTCAGTCTGCACCAGGTTAGAGGCTGTCCAAGTCATTTTCCAGTTTTATAAAGGTGAATTATGACAGGTAGTTTAGATCCTGAATATCAGTTTAGGATGAACACTTCTACCACTCCCTTCACTGAATTGCTTGTGTTATATAGTCAGCAATGGGAATTATATCCTATAGTTTAATATGCATTAAACTATTTTAATCGTAATAGATGTGCCTCTATAGGAAAAAGAGAAGTGTGTATGTTTTTCTCTTAGAACTTCATTTTTTTCAGTTAGACAAGAGGGAAATTTATCTAATAGGAATTGACTGGCAATAATAATGGTAACATCATTTTTATCACAATTTTTAAGTGTTATAACAAGGTAATTCTTTCCCCCTTATTCTTCCTTCTTTGTGCTGTATTCCTTAAAGCTGTTCCAAGCTGTCTGTCTTAATACAGAATCAGTTTTATACAGCTATAAAAAGGCACCATGCAGTTAAGTGATAGAAAAGGACCAGCTAGCATAACTAACTGAGAGAGGCAGAGAAGAAGTGGTTGATAAAATTGGCAGTGAGGAGAGGGAAAAGAAGGAATGTAAGACATATCTTACATAAATAAACCTGAGGAAATTCTCACTTAAGATTATTTGTTAAACTTAAATTAGAGTTTGGAAGCTTTAGAGGCAATGTCAAGGGCATAGGTAACAGAACTAATGCAGTTTTCAAATGAAGCCAGTAGGAACCAGGCAGGGGCTGATCTAGAGGAGTTGTAATGGCATAGATGCACCCCTCTTTGATTCCTGCTCTAGTCGGCAGCTGCACCAAAGGAGCCTGATGTATCTGGCACAATGTCAGGCTGAGCTGGAAGGGGAGAAGCAAGCTGAGAAAAAGAAAATGAGTGGAGGAAGGAGATAAAGGGGCAGATGGAGGGATTTAAAGGGGGTGGAGAGCCTGCAGGGTTCTTGGGGTTTGGGGTACATGCTGCTTCAGGGATAAGTCCCATCCCCTGTCCTCCCTTTCCCTCCCCCTCCCCCCCCTTTATGTGGCCAGCACTGCTGTGGCAATGAGAGAGCAAATTACCACTCTGAAGCCGGCAGGGAATGGGTTAAGCAGCCAAAAAGTTCTGAATCATGTCTTTCACCATGCATCTCTTCAGTGTGCGTGATCAGCTGCACTCTGCACCTTGCAGCTGTACAAAGAACATAGCAGCAAAAGCTTTGACTTGACTTTAAAGGCAGCACTTTAAGAAGTCCCAGAACCATATCCCCATTGCCCTCTCCATTACAGTCTTGCAATGCTTGTTGCAGTTCCTCACCTTATAGATCTTAGTCATGTTCCCATTCACCATTCGTGTCACAAGGCAAAGTTTTTTTGTGATACTGTTTACTGGACCAGATGTACATTGGGAGAGCTGTTGGACAAACTTTTGGGTCTTTCCTCAAGTCACCTTTTCCAACAGCCCTTTAAACGATTCAACTTGTTCCAATAAACTTTTATACATGCACATGCCAGTAAAATTATATTTGTTTTTGCTTTGATCTTAAACTGAATAAAATAACTTTAGGCCTTTAGCGTACCTAGGTCCCTAGTTTATTAGTAGAGCGTCTGGTATCTTTTTAATTGGAAAAAAAACGTGTTATGTTATGTACAATGATGAACCATATTGTGTGCCCCTGGCTTTTCAAAATCCTAGATCCATCCATGGAATCATAACTTTCGGAGTTAAGGTCAGTTGTAAAGGATACTCAAGCATATAAAAATAAATAGTTTAGAGACTAACATAAGCTTACCTGCTTCCATAGTATTGTCTCAGGAGAAAGGAAAACCAGACACTCTGACACAACCCTAAACATTTATAATAAATAGCTTTGTCTGATCATTACTCACCTAATCAAAATGCCTCATACTTATTTATGATCCTGTTTGGACCTTTTATATAACCATATACAGTTAACAGAAGAGGATCATTTTATAGATGTGTGATTAAATAAATATATTAATAGCAGTTTCATTTATCTGCATCAAGGGCTGGATGCACGACACTAAGCATTTTAGCCTTTATCTAGAAATACGGCTATGTAAAAGCTTAACTTTCAGCCCTTTAAAGTAGTCAAAGGAATCAATGGGCTATTCAAGTGCTAAAAGCTAATTATATGCTTAAATGCTTTGCTGTAGTGGAACAGGAGTGCTCAGTAGCTTACAGAATGGAACCCATGCTAACTATTATACACATGTCATTAAACCCAGACTTAGTGTACTTACAAGTGCAAGACTCCAAGACAGAAATCCTTAAATTATAGCACTTACAGCAAGCAAATATTAGTGAGTTTTCAATCATCGCCCTTTGCATCAGTCATGTGCTGTGTATAAACTCTGTTATATACAGCTTCAGCATTAAGACTTTTCAGAGTCTTCTTCAAACCTGCTAAGTCCACAACTGTGTACTGAAGACTTCTCTTTAAACTATTAGGGTAGAAATGATGCACAGGAGAAAGAAAGTGACAGGTTCCCTGAATCTGTGTAGTGCTTATTCCAACATTTGGCTTACAATTGAAGGCTTCATAAGATGCTTAGAAAAATGTCTTTGAAACAACATATCTCACCAAGCAGAAATGTGGAAGGGAATATGCAGTCTTAAAATTGTTGTAGGAATCAAATGAAGATAGCTTTGGTGGCCTAGTTGTACACTTTCACATTTTTGCATATTTTCTTTTCTTTTATACTTAACCCTTATTCTAGGTTTCTAACTTTGTTGCTGCTTTCTTAACAAGTACATAGTCATGTATGATACAGGCATATACTTGAAATCTTATCAAAGGCCCACATTCTCAGCCCCACCAGCTCAGCCACTAGAAAAATATAAGAATAATTAAACCTTTTTTGAAAATGTTCCCTTTTTCAAAATCCCAATAGCCTTTTTAATTTCTTTTCAGCACTACAGGGAAGACTGTTATTTTCTTGACATACATTATCCATGTGGATAATGTTTACCATAATGATGCATAAGGCCTTTTGTCTTTTTATTTTATTCTTATTGAATAGCTGCCTGCTATGCTAAACTATATAAGTTGCCTATGACTTTCTTAAAACTTGTCAGTATATACCAGATTGCTAAAACTAGTAATGGTTGCATCAAGATTTAAAATGCAGTTCTTGCATGATAACCACGTAGTTATAATGTTTCTAGACTGATTTTGACCAATTTCCTTAAGAGCTTTTCACAAGAATTTTCTACATGCTTAAAAGAAAAAGGAACAGGAAATTAAGATGAATTATTTTCATATCCTTTCTTTGTTGTTATGAGTCCAATTATATCATGTTAAAGAGACCTTCTTTTCTACACTGTTAAAAACAGAGGTCTTTACTAGTATTGAATATGAAGTTGAATGTTTTATGGGGTTTCACTCTCTGCAACCCACACAGTTAAGCACATATCACAAAATAAAACTGGTTTTAGCTTTAGCTTTATTATAATGTTGAAAAGTAAGCTGAAATGAGAATTACAGTGTTAATTTGCTTTATGGTGGCTAATAGGAGCTTTTTCTTGTACTTTTGTGAGTTTAGGAATAGGTAGCATGTCCTTGCTTTCTGGGCAGCTAATGTACCTTACCTAGAAGTTAGATCTTGACAATATTTTGTTTTGTTTTGTTGCTGATCAACAATTTGTTTGTCAAAACATACCAACTCACGTGTATGACTATAGAGGCTACTCACTGGTTCTGGTTTTGGTTCATGTGACAGAAAATGTGTAGTTTATCCCAGGATGCATGGGCAAGAATTCTCACTGCCTCTCTTCTAGGTCCTAGAAAGAGCAGTATCATGGCATCTTGAGCAATGATTTGTTGGTCAGTGAGTATGTAGTATATGTCAGGCACATTTGTTCTTTAGTGAAACAGCAGTCCTGGCAGAAAGCTCACTTCCATCGAAACAGAATGTCCCTACTCTAAGGAATATCTTTATATGCGTGTGTGTGTGTGTGTGTGTGTGTAATATCTGCTTATTTGTCTATTTTGTATGCTTCATAAAATAATATAAATGCAATTCAAGTTTTAACATAGGACACATGTAT
Organism: Caiman crocodilus; assembly: GCA_030014935.1. Classification (NCBI taxonomy): domain Eukaryota; kingdom Metazoa; phylum Chordata; order Crocodylia; family Alligatoridae; genus Caiman; species Caiman crocodilus. The sequence continues at coordinate 25,851,037 of JAGPOW010000261.1, forward strand.
AAGTGCTAAAAGTTTATCAGTGATAATAATATTTCTTTATCTCCAATAATTATGCATTGTAGTGATTGACTGTGGCCATCCTGGCATTCCTCCTAACACGGTGATATCTGGAGATAAGTATTCCTTTGGATCTACTGTTCATTATTCATGCACCGGAAGACGATCACTAGTAGGCCAGTCATCTCGGACATGTCAACTAAATGGACATTGGAGTGGATCACTGCCTCATTGCTCAGGTACCACTTTTGTGTCACATGATGTGGTCTTGAAATGATTAATCTTGCGCAGGTTTTTTGCAGGAGCCTGATTATGTATCTAAATGGCAGAGGTAATAAAATAACTAAACTATTGCATTCACAACATAAAATTGAATGAGAAAATTGAACTTCCTCAAAAAGGTTCAGTATGAAGTGAAAGTACTTTGTTCATAGAATGGGACAGCTATCTAGTTGGCCATGAACATAGAATTCTAATCCATGCCAATTTCTGATAAGGATATTGGTTTCCATGGAAAGACCCCCCACATTGTTACTTCCTTAAGATAATGAATTTAAACTTATTTAGCTTCAAAATTACTTGAGCAGTGGTATAACTGGTGGCAGGAAGATGTTAGGGGCAATTTTTCTCGAAAGCTGTTCATTTACAGTGGCAAACTGGAAGTCACCAGTTCCACTTTGCCCTAAGCACTCGGCCATGACCCTACACTGTTGAAATTGAGATGTGATATTATAGTCCTTGAGCACATCCAGACAAGCATGGATGGTTTGTGTCCCCCGTGACAAGTAGTAGCACACCTTGCACCACTACTACTTGTCCCCAGGGAATGCTTGTGCTACATGCACTATGGCGCATAGCAGGTTACCCTGGATGAGGTAGGGGAGGCTGGGACCAGCAACTGTGCTAGCCCCAAAAGACTTATTCGGGGGCCTCCCAGAGCTTCAGCTGCAGCGGGAAGCCTAGCCAGCAGCCAGATTGTGGCTCCAGCTGGCCAGGCTCTGGTTTTGGGTGTTGTATGCTGCTGCCATGTGCACTGCCTTGCTTTTTCTCAGAATGGAGTTTTTGAACCCAGGAGATCCTGGAGTCAAACTGCCCCCCCACCCCCTAATGTGCTGTAATTTAGCAGCCTGGGAAACACCTGCATGCCCAGCGTGTAGTTCTGCAGACAGGCCTGCAGTACCACATACAGTATGTCTGTGCTTGTCTGCATGCAGCTCTTGAGTCTAAACTACACATCACATCTACCCTATTGATATAGCCTCATGTGCCATAACTTGTTTCAAGGATGCAATGTTGTTTGGTTTTGTTTGATAATCAGTATGTTATTTTATGTGGCATCAAACCACAAAATTGTCGTGTTCATTTTGAACTGCCAAAACTTCAGGAGTATCCAAAATACAGCTCTATGCCACTTGCTGATCAGTGGTTTGGGGTTGAGGCCCATTTCTGATCTTGGCAAAGTTATATTATATTTAACTACATGACAAGAGTATGATTTCCTTGCTGTCAGCATGATGCTTTCAGTGCAATGATCAATATTTTTCAGTTGGCATATTTTCAGATATGTATTACTTTAATAATAAGTACTCAGCTATTTTAACACTCAGGAAATAGGAAGAAACCAAGACCACATTGTCTCCTGAGTCATTCCTACACAAAAATCAGGGATAGAAAGTAACTGCACGTGCCAGTATGGCACTGCTGTCATCATGGTCTTCCTCCAAAACTGTAGCTGTCTTTACAGCATGGCTTTTAATATCCTTTTCTTTCTCCTATAATTTATCAGTTTAGAATATTTGAACTGTTAACTATTCATGTCAAGGACACTACTTCTGAATATGCATTTGTACAGCATGTAACACAGGAAGGTCTCAGTGTTAGTTAGTATTATTCTAATGAAAATCAAAAATAATTACTTTTAACATTTTTAGTGTCGATCCTACTGTTAAAATTCCAACAAAACAGAAAAATGTGCTTAGAGACTGATCGTCCCTCACATAAGAAACATCACATTTTTGCTAAGAATAAAGATGCATGTTGTTACCTCGTCCATTAGAACTAAATGAGAAGTTAGCCAAAATGAATAATCAACATTTATGTTGTAATGGCAGGCTTATGGAAGCCTGCTTAATCATGTCCTCACTGAAATCATGGGGAGATTTGGTACAGACTTCAGTGGGATATAACTCAGTGGGTTTTTTTATAGTTTATAATGTCTAAAATGATGAACCGGAAAGGACAATTAAGTGTAAAATAATATGATTCCAACTTTTGAAAATATGATTAGATTCAAACATTATTGTAAAACCAGTATATATGGTTCTTTTTCTTTTTTTAAACCCTGTATTGCATGTGATATATATTCAGTACTCCAGACTTCAAATTGAGGTATAGAGTACCAATCCACAAAGCCTAAAACTATTAAATATACAGCATTGGTGAAGCTACAAATTACCCCACACCTTAGTGAACACAAGCTATCTGTGATGTGGATATTACATTAGAAAGGCTTAGGCTAAAAAATAATATAAACAAATAAATATATAAGTTATTTTCTAAAAAAAAAAATATGTTTATGCATAGGAAGTGCACAGATCACATCAGTGCCTACAGTAAAATGAATCAGTGCCTACAGTAAAATGAAACCAGTGTTTTATAAGACAGAAATTGATATTGTTCTGTATTGGCATTGTGAGGTTTGCAGTGGGTTACAGATTAGATATGCAGTGACTACAGCTGCCCTTTTTACTATACTGGATGAAACAAAAGTTCTGCATCAAAATACTCCTCCTTCTTGGTGGGGGGCAGGGGAGATCCAAACCTCTGCCTCTTTCCAACTCAGGCTAGGCAAACCCCATCCCACAGATTCCTCCTCTCCCTTCTTCCCCTTCCCATCCTGCAGACAGCAGCAGAGCTGGGAGTGGGGTTCAAGGCTCTGGGAGAGAAGCTGCAGAAAGACAGCTCTTCCTGGATCAGCTCCAAACTACAGCTCAATCCTCCACCCCACAAACCCAGTCATGAATGTCTGTTGGTTTGGTGGGGGCAGGGGTTCCTCTAATTCATGACACTTTCTCTGAAGTGCCATGAGTTAGTGCTGAGAGTTTCACGTCTGTCAGTGCCCTTCAGTAAGTGATGTGGACTTCAATAAGCCTGTTGAGGAAAACCTTTGGTGTGCTCGCCATGTGGCAGGGGCTGCAGTAGGCTGGGGCAGAGCCCAGCAGGGAAGGCAGTCAAGTGAAGCCCCCAGATCTCATTCTAAGCAGGGAGGTATGTGGCAGAGCATCTTTGGGTGTACTACTACACACCTTTTGGTGTACTACTGTGAGGCATGGGCTGTAGTGTAGGGGAGGTATGAAGACACAGATAGTGCCCTCCTGGCATTGGGGCAAGAATGAACAAGCTCCCACCTTAATGAATATCTTAATTAATTAAGAACCAGACGTGGCAGGTGAGTCGGGTGGGTGGTGTACCCAAAGGCAAGTGGGGAACATAGTACTGCAGCTAGGCGGGGAGCCCCACTTTGCCACATACCCCAGTAAAAATGGAGAGTCAAATATTGTCCTAATTTAACTGTCATGTCATTAGTGGAGTTAGTCCATGAAATATTCTGTACAGCTGTTGGGAGAGGAGATGGTCAGTAAGTAAACCAAGAAAAAACATTTAAGTTGAATCCTTATAGAAGACAAAAGAGATAGTTTTCTATAATATTACTGACTTGATACCACAATTATTGTATGGGTAGTCATTAGTATAGCATATTTTTGCTAGTCCATTTTAATATACCATCAAAATGGCTGGTGATTAACTTATCTTGGATTTAAGAGTGATCATTCCTCAATAGGTTTAACATATACATTTATGTTTGTCTGTGGTAACAACTATGGAGCAGATTGGATGACAGAATAGATTTAATTTACAAAGGGAAACATTTAACTCATAATTTAGTATGACAAAAATCTTGCATTCACATTACAATTACTGTTGCAAAGGGTGCTGCTTAAGACCAGGTGGGAACAGTACCCATTGTTCCAGGCACTGCACAGACAGAGAATAATAGGTAGTACCTACCCTAATCGAAATAGACAGGACAGATAAAAGTGGGTGATATAAGCAAACTAACAATCCAGGCAACTAAAGCTTGGCCATTAAAAATAGAGCTTCGGCTGCATTAAGATTTTATTCAGAATATTGTCTTTTAGGTCAAAGTGATGTGTTAATGCTACTATAAACTATGGAAATTCATTGGTCCAACTGGAGTTAAGACTACTTTAGTGACTTTAGCACTGACTAAAAATGATACACAGTAGGGATAGTGTCGCCATGCCAATGACAACATTAAAATATGAAGTTTTTACTGAAGTCTCATTAGGAAATATATATAAATGTAAGCAAATAAATAGGGATTTACTCTTTGGCTAGGGACAGACATTACACATAAACCAGTTTAAGTCATTAGAAACTAATTTAAACCTGTAACAGAACAGATGTTCAGTGCCCATAGACCAGTTTGAAAATGTGTGAAATTGGTTTGAGACAAATCTGGTTGAATGTAGTATTAGACTTAACCGATTTGGGTCAAACTGGTTTATGAAATGTTTGTCCCAGATGCCTTGCTAGTTTAAGTTAAACTCCCTCAGCATCTCAACCTGCTCTCTGGGCTGGACAAGGGTCCCTGCTGTACAGCAGAGCTGACCCCTCTGCTCTCTCACTGGAGATCAGCAAAGACTGCAGGCGTCTGCCTGGCTTCCCCCTGCTTCCCTCCTCTACTTCCGCTTTCTGCTAAGAAGGGATTATTCCCCTGCCCCCTGTACCTTACACAGACACCTCTCAGCATTTCCAATAAAATATAATAGCATAGTACAATCAAATATTATATTCAAACTGATCTCTTTGTGCCATAACTTCTAGGTGACACATCTGGTTCTTGTGGGGATCCAGGAATCCCAGGACATGGTTCTAGAGAAGACAGTGATTTTAAAATTAAAAGTACTGTGCACTTCAGCTGTGATATTGGCTATATCCTGCATGGTTCAGAAGAAAGAACATGCTTAGCAAATGGAACATGGACAGGAAGACAGCCTGAGTGCAAAGGTAAATCAAAAAAGAAAGTTATATTTACATTCACTTTAAAATATACACATTAATATACACGAAAAGTTATCCTGGCACCTAAGTATCTTATACACAGGACAGGTAGTGGGGATGTCTTTTTCTTGTTAGCTTACTAATGCACCTCTGCTTTGACTTGGAGAGACAGCTAGCATTGAGACAGTACCTCATTTTTAATAGTTCTTGAATCTTGCCATTTCTGCTAAAGTTCTATGAATACAAATTTCATATCACAGAATTTGTGATGTGGGCATTTGTTCAGAAGATTTTGGACTGACCCAATCCTTTCATGTATGGAAGTAAACAACTATGAGCAAGGCAATCAGCTAGGCAAGGTGATTCTCAGCCTTCTGGACAATCAGAGTATGTACAGGTGTGACATTTAGATTGCTATAACCAGGGTTAGGTTGATCTGAGTGCCCAATCATGCAGGCATTCAGAGGGCTTACATTACCCCAAAAATGGTGCATCCAGTCTAAGCCAGCTCACCTCAGTCTGATTTAGCTTGAGAAAGGGTTAACCCAATCTCCAGAATGCCTGCATGTGCTTACAGTGCAGTCCTAGGGCTAGGAAAGACTAGCTGCTTGTCCCAGTCCTGGGTTTGTGCTACTCCCACCCTCTGACCCTAACCGGGCTATTTTTAGCCTAGCCCTTCCCCATGGATCTACCAACACTCTCCCTAGCCTCCCCGCAGACCTGCCAGCCCACATTACAACCACCAATCCCTTCCTCTCCCCACCCGTGGTTGAGCTACCTCCCTCAATCCCACCCCCCCCTCTCCTCACACTATGTTACTTACACTGGGTTCCCCATGTAGTTCCTGGAAGTGACAAATGGCTGTATGTGCCATTCCCAGTCTGTGTTCAGGTGAGAATAAAGCCATCCAAACATAAACTGGATACAACAATTTGCTGTGCACACCCTCAGATTTGTTTTCATTCTTACTTGATAATTGTGTTTTTCTACTTAAAAATAGACAACCAGAATCGAGCTTTTTTTTTTTTAATTACTTTGTCTACTGAAAAAAATGTTTTCCTACTTCATTTCTTCTCTAATTACTAAGAGTTCTGTTAGCTCTCTTTGGAGAAATGACATTTTCACTATTTTGCTTTAAACTTTTGTCATAAATGGTTAGCCCACTAATTGTATTTACTAATGCATTTTACTTGCTATTAGTTTTCACAAAAAAAAAAAAGCTGAAACCAGTTATTTAAAAAAAACAGTATAGAATTGTGGAGCAAGTATAGAATTATGGAGCAAGAGGTATTACCATAAAAACAAGATCTAACAGGATATTTATGGGAAACCATTTGTTACCTAAATTACCTTGATTTCACAAATAGGAAATAATTCCCAACAGACCTTTTTTGAGAGAAAAGCTTTCTGAATAGCAGAAGACAATTTAGAAGTTTCTTCTTTTACTGCTCACTTTACCACTATGGACTACTTTGTCAGTAGGAGATAGTAATCTCTAAAAGAGGCTACTTATTTTATAAACTTACTTTAATGTCTTTTTGGCCAGGCAGTTGCTATCTGCCTTATAATCTTTATGTGAGCACAATTAGCTAATCTGAGCTTCCAGTCTTTATTTGTTGATCATTTCTGCTATAAATCTGATTCAATATCTGTTATTTAAATCTCCAGATATTTCAAATATGCTATAAACCACTTAGCCTGGAAATCCTCTTGGAGGTATGCACATAACCCCATAACACATCTTAGCACTAATCATATATATTATAAAACTCTATTAAAAGGATACTGTTTAGGTTGCAAGAACAAATATTCTAAAATTAGAAAACGTCAGATTTGAGGTCCTGCGGAAAAAGACTGAAAATGAACATCCAGCTAGACTGTATTATCATGCATGGACACATCCTTGCTGAGATCCTATGACCCCAGCTGACTTCCTGCCCTTTGGGCAGGGGGCTGGACTTGATGATCTTCTGAGGTACCTTCCAGCCCTAATGTCTATGAAATCTGTGTTTTGATGCTATATTTGTATATCTGATGCTTTCTAATTTTGAGTACTTTTCTCTCTGTAACCTACATGCTGTTCTTTTAATAGACAGTTTTACTATCACTTTCAACTCCCCCCACGGAAGGAAAATGATGCATATTATAACAACCCTCCATCATGCCTTACCAGCAAAAATTGAAACCTAGACCTTCAGCACAGTTTTCTATCACATGAACTTTGCTGGTAGCCAAGGCATTGGACTGGTTCCTTTTTTACTACTCTTTGTAAAAACTTTTATCTTTGTTGCATTTCATACACATTTAACATTTTCTTTTATAGCTGTGCAATGCGGTAACCCAGGAACAACTGCTAATGGGAAAGTGTTTCGCATAGATGGAACAACATTTTCTAATTCAGTAATTTATTCCTGCATGGAAGGTTACATACTTTCTGGACCTTCTGTAAGACAGTGTACTGCCAATGGAACATGGTCAGGATCCTTACCAAATTGCACAAGTAAGATTTATCTTCATTTAGTATTTATTGAGTTTAAGCTATGCAAAAGTTTTCTGTTTGTTGTTGTTGTTGTTGTTGTTTTTATTTTTATTCTTTACTCTTAGAAAATCCAATAATGTACACTTTAGGAAGTATGTGCCAATGAACAAAATTATTTAGGTCAGTTTACTATGCAAAACATCATAAGTCTCCAAAGTCTTGGTGTTATACAGGCAGTCCTCAGACTTATGACATAATTGGTTCCTGAAAACCTCATCTTAAGTAGAAACTTTGCAACTCAAAACAAATTTTCTTATGAGAAAAAATGTTATGAATATGGGACTGGTTCCTGACCCAAGGCCCGATACTCTATTTTCACCAAAAATACCCCAGAATTTTGTACCCAGTTGATTATAGATAAGTAATATAGCTACATCAATGTTTTGCTATTTATATTGCTATTTATATTGTAAATAGCAATCATATTGATTTGGAAGGACTTCTTTGAGGTGACTTTGCCAGACTTTTTGAAAGGCTCTCAGTTGGACTTTTTGAAGGGTTTTTGGTAGAGTCTTCTCAGGAGTCTTAGCTACTTTTTCTAGAGTTTTGTCTGCTTTCTTAAAGAAAGTGTCCAAGGATGTTTGGATAGATGTTCTCCAAGGAGATGAATGATGCAGCAAACTTGTTTGCTGGTATGGTGTCACATAGGATCAAGTGTTGTAAAGTCAAAACTTATGTCATAAAGTTGAAACAGGTGTAACAATGAAGGTTTCAGGGACTTTCCTTCATGTGGTACTTATCTCATCATCTTGTTTCTCAGCTCTTCTTTCCTCCAGCCCCTGGGGGAGCTGTTCAAAGAAGATATGGCTACATTGTCACCATAAGATAAATTATATTAATCGGAACACTTTATCTCCCTGTCCCCAAACCCCCCACACCCCAGAAACCCCTTGAAACATTGTGAACCCTATGCTCTCTCACCTCCTCCATGGGTTTCTTACAAATGGAAAGACACCTCCTTGTAAAGTAATTTATCAAAAACCTGCTCAGGGTCCTTCTTGACATGGTAGGGAGTCTCACTAAACTTGCTGCAGCCACTTCAACTAAGATTAAACATTGTCTTTTAAACCCCTTTGATAATAGATAATGGAATTGTTAGGATTTAGGAATCTTTGAGGCAAAATGTGTGTGAAGGAAGCTTTCCATTTTTTTTTCCTTCTGTCACAGGAGGTGGTGGGATCTACTATCAAAGTTACTGTGGACAGCATATTCTGCTGGGAAAAAAAAAAAAAAAAAACTTTCCCATTTTGTTTCTGCCTCTTTTCAGTGGAGCTGTGCTAGTTTACAGCAGCTGATGACAGTAGCATAACAAGGGGGTGTGATTTGGGGCAGCTAGTCTGGGCATCGACTTGCTGGGGGTGGTAAAAAAACTGTTGCTACCACAGCTAAACAATCATTGCAGCAGCACAGCAGAAGCCAGGAGTCACCACTGGCCCTGTGTGTCACAGTTGCCCTGGGTGCCCGACTGTATTGTTACACCTCTAGCTTGACAATTTACCTCATTACCTGCATCTTACTTGAGCACCTTCTTCAACAAGCTTTACAGGAAAAAACCATCCAGCTTTGCCAGAGCTTCTTTGCCATGGACTTACATGCTCTAAATCAATCCTGTGTAAAATAATAGACATTGGTCAGGATCTATCTCCATTAGGATGCCAACAGAGGATAATTGTGTTTCCTATGAAGGATAAACTTAACAAGTCACTTCCCTCATTCAGATAAGTCTCTGTTTTCCTTTTGTCTGTGATAAATTAGCATTTTACACAAAGATTTTATTTAAGAAATTCTTCATCCTTTTTCTTCCAATTACCCATAAGCAGGAAAAGAGAAACATTCTTATTTGGTTTGCTGCTTTGGCTTCCTATTTATAGATGTCACCTCTTTCTTTCAAGTTTCAGTGTAAGAATTAGAATTAGGTATTAGTTTGGACATTATAGATAAGTGACTGGCCTGTTGTAGGGTTGGTACATACATATTTTACATCTGTCTCTTCTATTCCTTGTGAACTCATTTTCCAACTCCTTGAACACCAATTAAGTTTTGCTTAGTCAGGAAAAAATTCCAAAAATCAGATGCATTAATTACATCTTATGTTGTTTTTCACAGCTTTGAAATTATTTAAAGATGATAATTTATTATTGAATCGTAAGAAGACTAGGGTATCACCCTTGTATCTCAGTCTTTAATGTTTTTGAGAAAGGTATATTTCTCCTGTTGTTCCTTTCAGAGTGGAATTATGGCTACTTTCATTAGTGTTGAATTGCAGATTGCAGCATATGACAATAGAACAATTATTTTTTCCTGTAAATATCTTTTCAGCACAAGAAATCCTAAATCCTGGAGGTTTTTGTATATTTTCCCCCAAGTGTTTACAGTCATGTAGAGCTGAAAGTTTTGGAAGTTTCTCATCTGAGTCTTTGAAGCTCTTTGATACAATACAATATGGAAATGTCAACATTTTCTAAAGTTAAGTGGGTTTAGGTAGAACTTAAATCTTAACTTCCAGGTTGTTGCACTTCCATTCCAAAAATACATTTGTGATTCCCAGGCTCCTGTGTGCTGCAGGGGCTGGGAGAAACACTGGCACAATATGGGAGCCAGTTCAAGATGTAGGGTGTAGGAGTGATTTCAGCAGCAAGGCTCCAGTGCACTGTGGGGACTGGGAGTTGGTCCCAGGCCCTGCAGCATGCAGGAGCTAGTTAGTGTGGAGCAGTGCAGAGGTTGGGAACAGTGCAGAGCAGTGCAGAGGCTGGGAACAGTCCTGGGAGCAATATATGAAGGGAGTAGGACAGCATGGCAAACAACAGTTTGCCTGGCTCTTATTCTCTTTACTGCACTGGGACCTTAACCTGCCTCTGATGCAATCCCAGGACTGAAACCAAAAATCAGCCCAAGTTTCATTCCTGGGATCTGGCTGGGGGCACTGAAGACTCCATTAGGGTACTGCAATCTATATTTAGATCATAGTAAGCATTAATGTGTGACTGCTTGGTAAACTTTATATGCTTACAAAAATGTAAATACATGCTATGTGTAATGTTTAGCAATACCCTATGTATCTTGAGTCAGATCTGAATTATTTCTCAAGAGATCAGTGGAAACCATTTTTTTTAAATCCATACCTGTAGTACCATCTACTAAGCCAGCTAACTGACATACCGGGCAGCTACCAAGTATGTGGCTTGAAGCTAAATAGAATCAGGGTGATATGCAAAGGTAGCTCATAAAAATAGCTCTGCTTCCACTATACCCATCTAAGCATTTATACTGTTTTCATTTATTATAAAGCAGTGTAACATCTTATTTTTCCTTCTCTTTCCTTCTGTCTGCTCCCACAATATTTGTATCATCTATCTTGATGTTGTTACATTGCCAGTTATTATTACTTTGAAAGTCATGTTTAGACAATTACAGAGATGGGGAAAGAGAAAGCATGATAATATTAAAAAAAAGAATACTTCGGAGGGGTTTTTTCACAATCGTATTCTAGAAAATAGAGTATAATGGTAATGCATCAGTAGTTTGGAGGGTTTTTCTCTTTCTCCTAAATTGTACCAGAAAAAAAAATGGCACAGCTGTAAACCACCATTAGAATTAAAAAAAAAAAAAAGAAAAAAGGTGGGGGTGCGGGCAAGGATATCATGCACATTATCTGTAATTGTAATCCACTCTGAGTTTCTCTGGATAGGGTGGGATATAAAAGTCAATAACAGCAATAACAGGACTTGCAAATAAGAACTCATTTTGTGGCTAGACACTTGAAATCGTCTTCCTTTAAGGATTCTTTGACACCTTTATATGCCTGCTTTCCTACACACCAGCATTGACATTTGACCTAAAATAGCATGTGGAAGGAAAAGTAACTGAAGAGAACAGCCTACATGGCTGTAAATCCCAGGAGATTTTTTGAGGCTCTGGAGGCTAGAATACATCAGACCAAGCCCACACCACCCTGCAGCTACCGGTCAACAGTGTCCCGTAGTTCTTACCTGTCTGCCAAAACTATTCTGAGGATAAATGCAAATCAAAGGAATATTATTTCAACATAGAATGTGCATTTTCTTACTGAACAAAGGTTTCATAAAAATTACCTTCTAGTTGGTACAAAGGAGACAGAGCTATCAACAGATAGCAAAATAGCTGAAGACACAATCATCTTCAAAAATGCCTACTTTGTACAATATACCTTTTAAATACTTTTATTCCATTTCAGAATATCAGGGGTTATATTCCACTAACAAGGAATGAGTTAGTAGTTTACAGTTGTAATGATAATTTAAAAATCAGCTCAAGTACCAAACAAAATAGAAAAAAAAATAGAAACACAAAAATAGCCTATGCTTATTGGCATTGGTTGATTTATATATTGTTTAGTTTAATTATTACTGTTTTGCTTCACGAGGAAAATCAGTGATCTTTCTAGGCCCCTCACTAACAATGCATGAATTCAATGGGATAATTCATTGGTTTTGTAGAAAAATAAGTAAATTAAAACATTGAGAGAGAGAGATACTTGAAAGTTCTTTTAACAGAGATTTGCAAGAGAGAATTACTCTCTCTCTCTCAGGTAACAATTCAACTTGGCCTTTTCAGTAACTCTAGTATTGGCTTCTGTACTGACTGATAGGTTATTAATGTTTCTCTAGTTTTCTTTTTCCTATTTTTCCCCACACCTTCCTAAAGCAACCTTTGAAATCAGGTTGCCAATAAAGTCTTTTTGGTTTATTACAATCCTTCAATTAATCTTTCAGTGAAAGTTATATTAATTTTGAACAGGTATTCTACATATTAGCTCATGTTACTTCATTAGCCATTTTGATTAAATATTTCATCTCCATAGGTAAAACAATCTATTGTATTTTAAATTAGTGTCTAATTTTGCAAAGCATAGGGCAGAATTATGACAGGTCATATATTACTTTTTCCAAAGAGGGAACTAAATAAAAGATGCATTTAATTCTAAATACATGCACAGTCCAATTTTTGCAGCATGCTTAATTTTTTTCAGCACTTGAATAGAAGCCCAAGGGTGTTTTTTCCTTTGTAAATTATACTGAACAAATGGGAATGAAACACGGTTAGAAGGATTTTGAGGTAATGTTCTATCCCTCAGTCTAATATTTTGCTTAAGAATAGCCAGAGTTCAGTCTTTTAAAAAAGCGTTACTTGGAGTTAGCTTATGTACCTGTTCCATAGAAAAACCTGTCAGGAAAATGTTACTAGTTCTCAGCCAACCTCAAAGACAGTGTATGTGCAAATTTGTTAGCAAACATATATTCTATATATACAAAAAGCATGTCAAAACATTGTATAACAGTATGAATGACTTCTTACATTTTTATTTTTAAGCTTATTAAACAGTACATTTTGGTGTTCCTTGGATGAATGCATTTGCTGCTGCTAAAAATATTTTAAAAATGTTTCAACATAGGATTTATAATTCTATAATACCTGCATAAAAACACATTCCAATCTCAACTACCCAAGATGATGTCTCAGTCTGTTGTGTGACAGTAATGTAAAAGGTGTGTTAATTGAACTCTTCAGGACTTGAAAAGAATGACACCATCCCCATTCTTTTTCCACACACTTCAGAAACTGTCAGTAAACAGTCTGTTTGGGCAGCTCCAAGGGTAATAGCATTTCAGCCATTAGGTTAACTACTAACTGGTTATCCATGTTTCTTAAACCAATCAAGCAAAAAAAAAATCCTCAGAAACTTGTATCTGTATTCTAACTTGTAACTAAACTAACAAAATATTGGCTGAACTTTTAAAAGAACTACTCCATGGACTTTTACAGACTCCACAGAGCCCCGACTTATCCCCATAAGCCCAATTAAGTCACACAAAACCCTTGTCTCACCCCAATCTGCCATGTTTTTTTTTTAATTGATATAATATCCCAGTTTGTAGGAGTAAGCTAAATCCTGAAGTACAGAATATACTTCATACTTTAAGTATTGCTGTAGTTAAATAATGCTAAAAATATATACTTTCTATACAGAAATCTTAATTTTTGTTTGTATAAATTTCATACAGACTTTATCCTGTAGTATGAGATAATAAAGCATAGCAGAGGCTGAGAAAAATTGAGGTGTAAGCAAGGCAGAAAAAAGATTCCTTTCAGTCCTCCCCTCCCCTCCCCCATGCCCCCTCTCCCTCCTCTTCCCACTACCCGCTCTAGTGAGGTATTAAATAAAGACAGTAAATTGGAGAAAAAGACGTTACAGAAGCTGCAAAAGTGAAGGATCTTTCTGTATAGTGGCTGAGCAGATTTTCAAATAGGGCATTAGCTGTGGGAGTAGGACAAATGGTAGGGTGATGGCGGAAAGCAGGGGTGATAGAAGAAATAGAAAAGGTCAGTGAGAGATGGGAGAAACGCTTAGCTGCCTTTTACAAACAAGCAGGACAAATTTGAATAGAAGTAAATGGGCAGTCTCTAGAGCTGTTTGAGTATTGTGGCAGTGAATTTGCACTTCTTTCTAAGAGCGGGCAGCTCTATAGTAGTGCAGTTTATGGCTGGCTGTAGGAGTTAAAGGCCTAGAAACTTTAATAGAGTCCAGTTCATACAGAATTACCAGGGTAGTGTTTTTGATGTTCTTGATAACAACAAACCCCTGGAAAATGAAATATTGGAATTGAAAAAGGAGGTAGAAGATGTGGAGTTATGTTTGAAGATATGTTTTTGTTCTTGGGACATTTGCTAAATAAAGTTCTAGTACGATATGAATTGAATCTTTAAAAAAAAATTGGACTGCATTATGAAAAAAAGATATTACCCTTCTCGAAGCAGGCTAGATTAGACCTCAGTAAACTTCATGTTGCCACACCTATGCCAGGTACAGATGTTACACTTATACTGGTATAAGTGAATGGAAACCATCCAATGCCTGTAAAAGAACAGAAGGTTGGCGAACAAAACAGGTCTATACCCATAATAGAAGAGATGTTCAGTTTCATTCCTGGGATCTGGCTGGGGGCACTGAAGACTCCATTAGGGTACTGAAATCCATATTTAGATCATAGTAAGCATTAATAACAAGTTTAAAAATTGTGGAACTGGGCTAAGATTTCCCCTACTGCCATCTCCACCAAAGGGCAAATGTGTCTTCTGTTCGCTACTGATCTAGACTATGCTGGTTACAGAAAACCACATAACTTAGATTGATTCCACCTTGGGCTTTTTGAATGTCTGTACCTATCCCTAACAGCTGTGAAAAGTCTGAACTAACTTGTTTACAGCTAGCTCAGGCACTTTGCATTTACTAATGTAGACATACACACAGAGCCATCTTTGACTCTAGTTGCCTTTGAAAATTTGATCCGAACATGTTATTTAGACTCTGTTCACTGAGGATCAAGTGAAAAAGCTGAGCAGAGGGGTTGATATGTTCACACCAAATTGAATTGCCAAACAGAGAGGGTGTTTCCTTTTGTAGAAAGTGGAACCTTTTTCAAGGTGTATCTTCATTCCTAGAAGTCATGATTCTCAGTCTTTGTCAGTAATGAACACAATGTTTCTTCTACTCTGTTGAACTATGCCAGAAGAAGATAAATCAGAGTGCCGGTGATGAAATGAAAATCTCACCTATTTTTCCTTCTCAAGTTCTATGACCTATTTTCATGATGAAATGATGTATTCTCATAATGCAATGATCTCTTTCTACTACTGAGTGGCACAAAGCAACTTGACAACCATCCTTCCTCAAAATGATGATAACACTTTAAGAGACCAGATACCTGATTTCATTGGAAACTGTAGTTCATGTTGTGTACCTACCTTTGTATTTGCACGCATATATATACTCTCTTCTGTGCACATATTAAGTAGATGAGTACTTTCAAATTAGAGGGGGACCTAGATATATCAATTAAAAAATGTTACAGGTTCTCCACTGTGTATATTCAAGTGGTAAATGTAAAAATAAACAGCACAGATTGACATCTACCGCTTTAAGATTTATCTCTTCACTGTACTTTTCTGGGCATTAAAGGCCAAGTGCAGCATATGGCTAATTTCTTTGCTAATTTGTTTCCATTCTCTACTCTTAAAATTTTATTTGATTAAAATAGTACAGTCCATTAGTTCTATTTTTGAACAGGTGTGTTGATTTTTCTCTAAAATATAGGTGCTGTATGCATTCACATGTTTTATGTGGCAGATAAGTTAGATAACATATATATTTATCTTCCATGGCTGTATTATTTTTTGTAATAAATCATTAATTTTATGACTTGTTTTTTCAGCTAACAAATACACAGCCAAAGTAATGTCTTAACATCTGTTCAATTCCCTACTTTCAGTAATTAGTTGTGGAGATCCAGGTATACCACCCAATGGAATGAGATATGGCGATGATTATGTTGTTGGACAAAATGTTACTTATATGTGCCAGCCTGGCTATACAATGGAATCAAACAGCTCTGTCATTCGCACTTGTACCAGTAATGGCACATGGAGTGGAACAGTCCCAACTTGTAAAGGTAAAGTATTCATTTGGTTGTCAACCCTACTTCTTTTGTCATATTCAGATCTATTGTTTACTGTTAAAGTTATAATTCCTCATTATATGTCAAGAACTAGTATGTCTGGGCACATTGTAATAAGTTATTTTGTTTCTAATTGATTTCTTGGCTTTAGAAACTTTCCTTACCATCTTCATCTTTTATAGTTATTTATAAATTTGAACACTTAGCTGTATAGAGGGTTTACTGGAGCTCTGAGGAGCTAGTTCACTTTCTGCTACCAACTGAAAAGCCATTTAAGCTGATTTTTCTTGCTTTAGCTTGATTTCATCCTCTCTGCATAAGGCTAAATTATACCATAGATAACATAGGAACTTTTATTCACAAAGACCATGATAGTGACCTTTGGAATGCATCTCACAGACTGAATTTCCCAGGGAGAGAGAATCCAGAACTGTTTCCATCCTTCCCATACATCCTTTCCTGGTCCCTTCTGTGTTCAGGGTGCATAAGTTGAACCCCATTCTATAGTAACAATATACTTAATACCTTCTTTAAGCAACAACATATGAAAAAAATCAGCAAATGGTCAAGTACACATGTGTTCACCAAATTGTGCCACTTTCTTGTTCTGGCAGGAAAAGCAAAAAAAAAAAAAAAAAAAAAGTACATGAAAAGGAGCTAGAACTTGGTTCTCCTGTTCATCATATAAGTGTCCTTGTCATTAGGCTACTGGCTGAGAGTTGGCAGATACATGTGGAGGGGGATTCTGTTTTGCCATAAAACACTTCAGAAAGAAATTGGGTTGCTGTGAGATTCAGATTCAGGTCTTAAAAGGGGAGCATTACACAAGTTGGCTTGACACTTAGAGAATGACAGTGTGTTCCCAGTGCTGTTGCCCATGCAGAGGGAGTGTAGAAACTCTTCCTTCACAACTTACCATCTAAGCAGCTCTAAATGAGAAAAGGGGAGGCATTCTCTAATATAACTCTAGAAATACCCTGCCAAGGCCTTGGGTGAAGAATTCAGCTTTCAGCTCTGGACCCGAGATTGGGACTTTTTTGGGTCTGGAGCACTAGTAATGTTTCTGTCTGTTTAATTGTGATAAACACCTATGGAATTATGCAAGAATAACATTTGGAATCACTGATGCTCTCAGCAATTCCCTCTTTTATTCTTTCCAAATTTCTGTGCAATGAAAAAAGTAATATGCACTAGTAAATGAATGCAACCATTTGTTTTGAATGTGTAATCAAAAGGAATGCATAATGTATAATGATATATTTGGAAATATATAATAGCTAGTTTTTACTGTCAGGAGGATTTTGGCTCCTTTGGTACCATTTAGCTAAAATAATTGGAAAACGAACTGCCTAGAAAATAGATACATTTTTGTCTGAGTGCTATTGAAATACTAGATATAAATGTTTTCCTTGCTTTGTCTCTGCAATGGAAAGACATGTGTATTCATTCTCAAATATGTGTGAATTATTCAGACATAGCACTTTTCTGCCAAACTGTCCTAAATGCACACTTTGTATTTGTAACACAAATTTAAATTGAAAAGCCTTAACAGAACCCATTAGAGATATGCATTATTAATTATTCAATTTCTGCTACTGTGGTTGACAACCTATAACAGGGTAGTGTTCACTTTTATCCCCCCGACCTCCCCCCGTTCTCCATTCTGGAGCTTCTGACATTTATTTTCTTCCCCTAGCTCTTTTTTCATGATATCAACAACCAACAACCAACAGGTCCATTACTTCACAGCTCGAAAGCTGAAATGCAAACTCTCTTTTACAAAGGCTAGTTATAAAGCTATTTGATTTGGCAGACAGACCATGTCTAGGGGATAAGGGTGAGAGTGTCAGCGCTTATTGTGTAACCCTTGCAACTGTATGAAGAAAAGATGGAAGAGCACTACAAGGGTAAAAGGATTGAAAAGGGGGAAATGCCACACCCACTTTATTTTTTGTTTTTATATCCCAATGAGGAAGGGAATCTGAGGTCACCTTCAAATCCTTGGCTTTGTTCTTGAAAATAAATTATTATATTCATAGTAATTTCATCCAGAGTTACCAAATGAAACCTCAGAGCCTCTCAGTAAAATACGGAAGAACAAAAATGCCATTATGTATCTTGGTGGAGGCTGATTCACGGAAAGGCCAGGTGGCTTCTACTGGTCACATTCAAGAACCCAGTGCTCCTGACCTGTGATCCCTCTAATTTGTTTTTTTCTTGCATGCAGAATGACAGGCTGACTCAGCGTAAGTTTGAAGCTTATGAACACAGTCCCTTCCTCTCCTCCATTCACATGATGTCTTTTAGCTCTCCTCTCATTAGTTTTCATTCATTGCCTTCAACTCTCATTTCCTCCCAGTCTCTACTAAATTCCAACCAGTTCTTCCCGCTTAATCCTTCCCTTTCTCTTCCCTTCATGTACTTTCAGTTGCAATCTCCTCGTTCACTTTTCCTTTTTTATTTCTTTTCTTTTTCTGTCATTCACCTCATGTCTCATCCCTTTCAGTGTCCTGCCCCCATTGTTTCCCCTTTCCCTTTTTCAGCCTAATCTGACTTTTTTTTTCCATCCTCCCATTCAGACTTCAAAGTTAGTTGTTGCCACCACCACAGCATGCTCACCCAAATCAGATAGCAATGTTCCATCTAGCACCACCTCTTTGTTGCTATCTCTGCTACTTAGTTAGGCACCATCAGACCGATAGGCCTATCTTCTTCATTCCTCAGGCCTTAAATGAGGTGCCTTCAAAATCTCCAGTTCCTCCACCCCAACGTTTGAGAAGAAAGAGCTAACCTAGCATCTTTCCCTGTCAGGTTGAGCAGCATCAGCAGCCTCAGGAGAGGAAAACCTGAATTGTCCTACTTTCAAAGTGAAAATATGTAACTCCTAGTAATTGTTTAGTAACAATTTTGCAGAGGATTATATTCTGCTGGGAGCTTGATTCAGTTTGAGTTTCCAGATCATAATACATTGAAATCTGTTATCCTGTGAAAAGAAACCTTTGTGTGGAGTCCTTGTATTAACAGTGAGACTCTACAAAGGCATCCATTTGAAAATTCCCCATTATAGGATTAGGACCTAAGTGAAAAGGATGAAAATATTATAAATAGCAATTATCAAAGGTAAAAGTACATACTGAAGCAGGGGTTGCTAATTGTGGTATCTGCCAAGAAAGGGTGTAGCCATACACACAGCTCTGAGAACCTTGCTCCTAAATCTAATACCTGTGCTTTAACAACCAGATCATCCCTAAATTGGTATGGGGAACAAAATATTGTGGCCAGGTGCAATAGAAACTATACTTCAGGAGGCATACAAGACAAAAAAAAGGAATTGTGTAGCTAGAACTCTTAGGAATTTGCTGAAGAATATATGTTATAAAGACTGTACTGTGATCACCAATGTTATCTTCCCAGTGGGCATGATGCAACATTCAGTTTGCATGCTTGATTATGATAACAAGAAGCTAATGTGCAGCCAAAAAATAGAGGTAACCGGAAGTGTTAACTTCAGGTGACGTTGCAAGAATACAGCCAGGATGATAACAAGTCACCACTGTATTGCCCTCCAAAAAGGTTAAATTAGCACATATGGTTCTTCTAGTTACCATGTACTTCAGGGATATTTACAGCAGCTGTGCCTAATTATATTGAATATTATTGCAGCTGTTACCTGCCCAACTCCTCCCCAGATCTCTAATGGCAGATTGGAAGGAACAAACTTTGACTGGGGATTTAGCATTAGCTATGTGTGCTCTCCCGGCTATGAACTGTCTTTTCCTGCTGTTTTGACCTGTGTTGGGAATGGAACTTGGAGTGGTGAGGTACCTCAGTGCTTACGTAAGTATTTCCTTAATACTTATGCTTTATCCTACTATTATTTCCCTTAGCACTTTCATCATTTTTCCAAGCTGTTGTTCTGGTAATTTCGAACTTCCTGTAGCAAAAGTGTGGATAATATGTTTTTTGTACATTGATCCCAAATAGTTTGAACCCATACAGTAGCACTTTTTCAACTAGCATAGTTTCTTGGGGGAAAATGTAGCATCCTACTATTCTAAGGTAAATCTTTTCTGAGCACTTACTAAGCCTCGATCATGTACATTAAAATAATATTAAAGTAATGTAACTTTTGGTGCAAACTGAATTAAGCTGGGCACATAAGGGTTAAGAGTGAAACTGGTCTCCTGTCCTTATGTTCAGCTAATTCTTCTATTTCAAAATGTGACAAAAGATGCTGTCAGAGGGGAGGGTTCAGTCAGGAACTCTTTTATTCATTCATTACTCAGGTAAAACTCCCACTTATGTCAGTGGAAGTTGCTTGCCAATGCAGTTGACTAGACCCTAGGGTGAATCCTTAACAACTGGATTTTTTTCCCTGTGTTATATTAAGTTACCAGTTCCATGCAGTAATTTTTTATTATCATAAGATTGCTGACACTGATGGATCTTGCATTGCAGCAGATTTCATTACAATAACAAATTTGTCCTTGTTCTTTATGCTTATGTTCTTTCATTGATTATTAAAAAAAAAGAAAAAAAAAGAAAGAAAGTTGTTCAAAGTGAATGCAATGCTTTCAAAAGGTATTCAGTTGACTGAACTAGGGAACAGCTTTCCGTTATAAAGCACGTTATGGACATCCTGTGATCTTGACTTAGGAGTGCATAGGTGAAAGTGAATAAATCAATCGTATCTGCTTAGTTTGGCAACATCTATTTCTAGCCGTAGTCTCTTTTGTCTTGATCCTGGAATCCTGCTGTATACACTGCATAGGGCTATGCTCTTACACTGTTTGGAAAGTCCCGTTAATGTGCAATGCAGCTGCTTAGTAATTAAGCAGTTCTTCAGACAAAGAACATGTTGCCTTCCTGTTCTCATAGATTAAATAAATTAGCAGTCAGTGCTTGACTCAATCTTATAGTTGCCAGGCTTAAATAAGAGCAAATTATGACAAGGTATTCTCAAAGAGAACCCTTTGGGCATATTTTGACATCTGGAGCGTATTTTCTACTTGGTTGTGCGTCTGATGGCATTTTGGGCATGAGGTTGAGTAGAGTCTATTTGATAAGGCCTGGCTATCTATTTTATTGTCTTTCAGATTTTAAATGCCTTGCTTTGCGTTCAATTAATTGTACAGTATCTGAATCCTAAGATTATTGCTTTTCTAAATAAGAAAACGAATATAAGAAACAGTAAATAAGACATACAAGTCTAGATTCTTTAGAAGTATTTAACATCTTTCTGCATTATATTTCAATGGGAGTTAAAATACCTAAAGTGTTTTTGAGAATCAGAACCCTAAACAGAAGATAAAAGATGAGATGGCATTGTTTTTGTTACTTTAAAAAATATCAGACACCCACAGATATTTAAAAATGATCACATTATCTATATCATGTTTCTTCAATGACCAGTCCACTAGCAGTGTCTGAACAGAAACAGCCCCATCTTTGTTAATGACCAATTATACCAAGTCCTTTGGAAAATAATATCACTTTCTAGTGGGAAAAGGAGGAATTCCAAACCTTCTAGTTTGCTGCCAATATGTATCCTTCCATCCCAGAGAAAAATAAGGCTGCTGTGAATTACCATCGTGTCTAGTTTCCATGGTTACTTCTATAAAAGGGAGTTAGTAGGCAGCCAACAATAGTATGTGGCTGGAGAAAGACTTGTAAAAAAGAGAATACTAAGAGAATGAGAGAGTTTAGGTGAAATATATATATATATATGTATTCCAGTAAAAACTCATCAACTATCTGGAATGTCAGGAGTTAGGGAGATTTTTTCCCCTGACAGGTTACTCGGGGAAAAATAGACCTCTGTGTGCAAAATAATGAAGCAAACCAGGAATGGTCTAAAAATGTACAGAGATCTTTACAAACTATGATCCAGTTTTGCAGACTTTTACTAATGAGCACGGTGTTTACAACAGGGAGGAGTCGTACCAAGCCAAATGAACTAATTACCGGACTATCCTCAGTTGAAGGTGGATTATGTTTAGTAACAATTTTTGCAGCGGATTATATTCTGCCAGCAGCATGATTCAGTTTGAGATTCCAAATGCATTGAAATCTGTTATCCTGTGAAGAGAAACCTTTGTGTGGAGTCCTTGTATTAAGTGAGACTCTACAAAACTATTTAATATGAAAGGTCCCCATTGTTGGTTAAGGACCCAAGTGAAAAGGATGAAAATGTTATAAATGGCAATTGTCAAAAGTAAAAGTAAATATATATGTTTTTAAAAGAGAAAAATTTCATAAAAATCTCAAATCCATAAATGGTTTGATTATTGTTTCTATAAGCATGACTTGTGTATTCTTATCATTGATATTAAAATTAAATGTACTACTTGTCAAGAAAGTAGAATGAACATTGTCACCGTTAATGAATGCAGAATCCCAAGCTTCTGTCAGAAAAAATCCAGTTTTGTGGCACAGGGAACATAGCTGATCAGACCACTGGCTCACGAAAACACAGAATCAAACATCTGATAGCAACCAGTGCTTTATACTGAAGAGACAAGCCAGAAATCTTGGAACACATATAGCCAGTTATTCAATACTATGCCATGGGTAGGAAAAAAAAGGTTTTGCAAGAGATAAATTTTAAAGCCCTGGTTTTAAATACAACATAAAGGTTGACTTTCACGTTGCTGATGTTACTTTGTGTCTGTGCTTCTGGGAGGCATTTTTATTGTAGTCCTGGTTAGCTGTGCTATCTTTCTGATGTTGTCGCTAGATAGAATCGTAGAAATTTAAGGTTGGAAGGGACCTCAAGAGGTCATCTAGTCCAACCCCCTGTTCAAAGCAGGGCCATCCTCACATAGATCATCCCAGCCAAAACTTTGTCTAGCCTGGTTTTGAAAACCTCCAAGGATGGAGCTTCCACCACTTCTTTGGGTAATATGTTCCAGTGTTTTATAACTCTGATAGTGAGAACTTTCTTCCTAATATCTCACCTAAACTTCCTTTGCTGCAACTTGAGACCATTGCTCCTTGTTCTGTCATCTACCACCACTGAGAACAGTCTAGCGCCATCCTCTTTCAAACCCCTTTTCAGGTAGTTGAAGGCTGCTATTAATTCCTCTCTCAGATTTTTTTTCTCTAAAATAAATAGGCCTAGTTCCCTCAATCTTACTTCAAAAGTCATGTCCCCAGCTCCCTCACCATTTTTGTCACCCTCTGCTGGACTATCTCCAATATTTCCACATCCTATCTTAAGTGGGGGGCCCAAAATTGAACTTAGTACTCCACATGTGACCTTACCAGTGTTGACTAGAGGGGAATAATTACTTCCCTTGACCTACTGGCAACACACCTACCAATGTAGCCCATTATGCCATTAGCCTTCTTGTTAACAACAAGGGCACACTGCTGGCTCCTATTCAGCTTACTGTCCACTGTAACCCCCAGATCCTTTTCTGCAGAGCTGTTGCCCAGTCAGTCAACCCCCAGCCTGTACTGGTACATGGGATTGTTCCATCGTAAGTGCAATAAGATTGTTCTGTCCTAAGTGCAAAGGTGCAGATAAGCACATTTTTGTTTAGTTAGAGGAAATAAGAAGCTGTCATTCTAAAAAATCCTTTACCCCTCCAAAAGCACAGAAGACCTGATAAGTGACCAAACTTAGACTTCAGGTTATGAAGTTATGATGCCTTGCTGTATGGGTGGAGGTTGAGAGATCAAGCAAAGGGCTGATGTGCTCTGCAGTTTCTGTCTGCAGAATGTCTTGTGCCTTGCTGTTGTAGAGTACTGAGAAACACATAGCTGTGCATGTATAGGAGTGACGTATGGAAGGGATGCAGTCCTCTCTTATGTATGTAGACTGTATATAAGAAACATGCATAGATTTTTTAATGATTGGTTAAGCTCAGATTCTTTAATTCATATCTTATTTTAATACCTTATACTAAATGATGAATGTTTTCTATACTTCATGTCTTTTTCCATAGCAAAATTTTGTGGTGACCCTGGTATTCCTGCTCAAGGGAAAAGAGAAGGCAAGAGCTTCATCTACCAGTCAGAAGTCTCTTTCAGCTGCCATATTCCTTTCATTTTGGTTGGATCCAGTACCAGGATATGCCAAGCAGATGGAACTTGGAGTGGTTCATCTCCTCGATGTATAGGTAAAAGGAGATCTATATTACTGTGATTGCTTTCCTTTACTCTCCTGCTATTACAGCTAACTGTTTAAATATTATTAAATTACTTTTATGTTATTTTTACACTACCTATGAAATCTAGCTTTTTACTAGAAAGATGCAATATATTATATTGTTTTTTATGTTGTTTTAGAACCTACCCGCACAGCTTGTGAAAATCCAGGAGTGCCACGACATGGATCACAAAACAATACATTTGGCTATCAAGTAGGTTGTCTTTTGTACTACACTGTCATTCAGAAATCCTCAGTTTGTGGTCTAGGAAACAATGGTGTTGTTTGAAGTGCTGGCTGATTCTGTGAAGCTGGCTATTGTTTCTTCCAACTGCTGAAATTGAATTTAGACTCCACTAAAAACACATTAAATATATATTTTTTTCTAATTTTCCATGAAAGCTATTGCTGTTGTTGTCACATGTAAGTTCCCAAATGAAAGGGAAAATGTTCCACATATTCTGCAATTGGAAAGAAAGAGACCTTTGTAGCAGTCCTTGCATTTTGTGGGGTGAGGAATGCTCATTGATTTTATTGTGCATTTCCTGGCCAAAGGCTGAGTAAGGACTTGACCCTAGTTCTCTAAGAATAGGGTAAAATAGTTTCAGTCAAACTGGATTTTCCTCTCACTTACACCAGTTTACATCATGTATAGTTTCACTGAAAGCAGGAAAGTTACACTGGTGTAAACATATGCAAGTAAACAGAGAAGCAGGTTGATCACTCCTGTAGTAACATAACATGCAGATAATTAATACATGTGTGCTACAGTATACAAGCCCACACTAGGCATGATAAGGTTACAGTCATCTGCCAACCCTGCCCTGCTATGTGTGTGCCAGGTCTGGACGGAGAGAGCTTATCTCACTTGGGGCTGAGTGAGAAGAAGAGCAGGCTGGCAAGGTCCAAGTCGGGTGGCCATCATAGAGGACATTCTGGTTTTCTGCTACTCTGTCCTCTGTCCTCTACTGATACGAAACTGGACATCTTTATCTCCTCTATTTTTTGTCTTCAAGAGACAAATAGAGGACATAAAGGCATTCAGTTTCATATCAGTAGAGGACAACTGGACTGTCCTCTAGGATGGCTATGCAAGGTCCAAGTCAGATGAAGTCTGGTAGAGGCTGGAACCTAAAAGAACACTGCAGTCTCCCCAATCTTTGTTTGTTTGTTTGTTTTTAGCAGTTTAGGCCTGACATAGGTGGATTAAAAGACCGCAGAAGTGAATGAAAGACTTTTCATTGACTTTAATGGGCTATAGATGGGCTACAGTGGGCCATGTGTCACACTTGGGGGAAGAAAACAGAGACTGGACAGGAGCACTAAAGCAAGCTGCTAAGGTCTGTGGTCTAGCTGAAGAAGAGCAGGAGGGTTGGGCCCAGTAGGCCTGAATGATCTTTTGGATTGTGTTTCTGCTGGACTTTGACCTGGGGCTCTGCTGCTGTCGAAGGCCTTTACCTCTTCCAAGGACTTGGTTGTGTCTGAGACAGAACCACAAAAGGAGAGGCTTGAAGACTCTTTGGGGCAAAGTGACAGTTAGCTCCTGGAGTGCTCTTCACTGTCAGAGAGGACTGCATAGGGAAAGCACTATTCCACAACCAGCTTTTGAGTACAATAAAATTCTGCATCAGCCAAAAACTGTGTATTATACTGCATGATAATTCAGTAATTGCAATTGTGATCTTCTCTAACTGGCTCAATCTTCCTTCTCATTGGTTTGATTATAATAAATAGCTTTAACAGGCTGCTATAGTCTCTCTAGTTTTGAGTATATTCTTTGCCCACCCTCTCCCCCCATTGCAAGTCATTGGCAGCCAGTGCACACCTCTGCAAATAAGAGACTGAATGGCAACTGATAGATAATTTCTAAAACAACTATACATATTGGCAGGATTTGCAGCCTTGATCCCCGCAGTTCCAAGATTAGTGCCTTATATATTAATGGGGTAATTCTGGAAACACTGTCCAGCAACCATTCTTTTGTATACTGTCTGAATCTATATTCTTCTTTACTTAATCAGCAGCATATCCTCAAGATCCCTTGTAAAGGCTTTGTTAGTTTTTAGAAATGAAATGTGTAAACATCAATTCCTGTCAGTCTTGGTATTATTGCATTGTAGTATAGGGCAGTATGCATCACTCTCACAGCTGAATCAGCAGCAATGAGTAATGTTGTCTTCCCCTGTCAAAATTATGGCATTTCCTCCCTCTGCTTGGTGGGAAGTAGCGGCTAACCCCTCTATCTTTTCTATACAAGGCAAGAAGCCATGGGTTGCGGACCAGGGATAGTGGAGCTGAATGCAGCCCTTTATAAGTGCAATTTGCTGATTATTCATGCCTAGAGTGAAAGGAATTGATGTTTACACACCTAGTTCCTAAATGATGAAGAGATGAGGACAACCTGCACCGTACAAGTTATTGGCAGCAGCCCCAGAGAAGTTAAGTTAATAAATGTGCAACTCAATTAAACCACATACCTTGCCATCTAGCCTTTTTTTTCCCTTTGCAACTGGGATAATACTCTTGCAGCTCTTCTCTCTCAGCCTATAAAAGAAAGGTAAAGAACAAATCTAAAACTAAAACATAGCAAACCAGGTTTTAGAAGAAGGAAAATCAAAATTACCCATGTTCAGCAACCTCTCTTAATATTGGTTAGTAGACTTGCAGTTATGAGGTAAATAATTGAGAGCCTGTGTCATCTAACATCCTTCATAGCCTTCTAACTTTTTAAATTAGTTGTGGCAAATGTACAGGTTTTATTATGATATTTCTGTTAACTGTGTGCACACTGTTATACTCTTGTCTGATTTACTTCCTTAGCCTATGCACAGAGAAGAATAGGTTGAGTGCCTGATTTGGCTACCTGCAGATGGATCTGTAGCATTAGCAGTCTTGAATGGCTTTGTTGGCATACTGATGCAAGGAACAAGGGTTCCTTAGAGTGATATCTTTTATTGCATCAACTGCATAGCTTGAGTTACATAAGCTTTTGAATGCAAGGCTTTGTTCATCAGTACAGATATCCGGCCTTCGCCAACTACAAATATTTCAGAGTGGGGTATCATGTTTTGGAATAGGTTGAGCACATTGCTGTTCTGACTGTTAGTGTCTTGATGCCGTCCTGCATTGCTGGTGGAGCAATGGAGCAAGCTGAAAGGAGTTTGGAAGCTCCTGGCCTTCCTCCAGTCTTTGGGCACTTCACCAGAGCTGAGAGAAGTAAAGAAGCTTTTTAGCTGGAAAGCAAACAGCTGAGTATTTTGGGGCTGCTCAAGCTTGTGTGGGCTGAACTGGGAACAGAGGAATTTCTTACCCTCTTTGTAGGGGACAGGGAAACTGGCTGGGTCACCTTTCTCCCAATAAATGCATTTACTGATTAAACTCTTTGCTGTGCTGCTTAGAAATGAGTTGCACTGGAGAAGGTGAAGTCCTTCTCTCGGGAGCAGAACTGGATTCTCACTTCTTGAGTCAGGGCCAGAGAACCAGAGACAGTAAAAGATGGAAAGACCAGGGTCTCAGAGTCTTCAGGGAAGAAGCTCTAGCTGCCTTCTTGCTCTCTGGAGGAGAAGCCTGGACTATCTTCAAGGGATTCTCTCAGAGACCACACAAGGCCTCAAGAGTCCCAGGCAAGTAACCCTAGAAGGACACTCTATGACACTAATACAATATCTTCACTATGTTTTCATACGCAGTGAGATGCTACTGGTAAAGCTGAGCTGTATAGTTCATCAGAAAACTTCTACTCAGGTCTCACAAACCTGTTCAGATCCTGAGCTAACAATAAATTTCCAATCTAGAACACCCAAGCCCTCCATTTTGGACACTCTGTTTGTTGGTTGTACTCATTCACAACCTGTATGTAGCATGGCCACTTAATAATACTGATCCAGAAAGATTGATTCCATAGTTCTGATTTCTTCCTGGGTTTCCACTTAGTACAATAAGTCTTCTATTGTCACCAGAACTCTAAGCTTTTCAGCTGGTTTCATAGCTGATTTTAGGAACCCTCTTTTCAGACTTTTTTGGGGGGGAATCATCCAGTTCTCTCCGCCCTACCTTGATCCAGAGAAGTGTTGCCAAAGCTAGATTTCTAATAAGACAACAGCTATGCACATCTTTCCTCAGGATTCCAGAGATGGTATTTTTGCATATATAAATTTCATAGACATTAGGGCTGGAAGGGACCTCAAAAGATCATTGAGTCCAGCCCGCTGCCCCAGGGGCAGGAAGTCAGCTGGGTCATAGGATCCCAACAAGATAAGCATCCAAATTTCTCTTTAAGGCATTCAAAGTAGGTGCTTGAAACACCTCCAGTGGCAGGCTATTCCAGACCTTCGGGGCTCAGACAGTAAAGAAGTTCTTCCTTATGTCCAGCCTGAAATGGTCTTGCAGGAGTTTATGACCATTTGACCCTGTAATCCCTTTGGGCGCTCTGGTGAACAAATATTCACCCAGATCCTGGTGAGTTCCCCTATTAAACTTATAGGCAGCTATCAGATTACCCCTGAGCCTTCGCTTTTCCAGGCTAAAGAGCCCCATATTTCTCAGCCTCTCATCATAAGGTCTGTTTTCTTGACCTCTGATCATGTGCGTGGCTCTTTTCTGGACTCTCTCAAACTTCTCCTTTTTGAATTGTGGAGACCAAAACTGGATGTAGCACTCCAGCTGCAGCCTCACCAAGGCCGAGTACAATGGGAGAATGACGTCCTGAGATTTGCTTGAGAAGCATCTATGGATGCAAGCCAGTGTTTTGCTTAATTTACTAGCCGCAGCATTGCACTGAAGGCTTGTGTTCATCTTGTGGTCAATCATGACCCCCAAGTCCCTTTCATCCGTAGCACTGCCGAGCCTATAAGGATGCTGCAGGTTTTTCTTCCCAAGGTGGAGAACCTTGCATTTTTTGTGTTAAACACCATCAGGTTCTTGTCCACCCATTTTCTGAGCCTGTCAGGGTCAGCCTGGATTGTCCTCCTATCCTCAAGGGGGGAATTCTTTCCCCCAAAGTTTGGTGTCATCAGCAAACTTGGATAGTCCACTTCTGATATCAATGTCGACATCATTAATGAAGATGTTGAATAATATAGGTCCAAGGACAGAGCCTTGAGGGAGCCCACTGGTCACAAGGTACCATGACAATTGACTTCCAACAACCACCACCCCCTGATTCTGACTACGGAACCAAATCCCCAGCCAGCAGATCATGATGGACCCAAGGCTGCAGTTGGCCAGTTTTGCCAAGAAGGTATCATGGGATACCAGATCAAAGGCTTTTTTAAAGTCAGGATATATGACATCAATGTCATCTCCCTTGTCCAGGTGATCAGACACCTGGTTGTTAAGAAAATGAGATTGGTCAAGCAAGACCTACCCACAACAAACCTGTGCTGGCTATCCCTCAGGATGCTGCCCTTGGCCAGCCTGTAAAGAATAGTCTCTTTGATAATCTTTTCTAAGACCTTCCCTGGGATAGAGGTCAGGCTTATGGGCCTGTAGTTTGCCAGATCCACTTTCCTCCCTTTCTTGAAGGTAGGTGCCACATTGGCCTTCTTCCAATCTTCAGGTGCTTCACCAGAGTGCCAGGAGTTCTCAAAGATCTGTGCCAAGGGCTGAACTATGATGCTAGCCAGGTCCTAGAGTACCCTGGGGTGTAGACTGTCAGGGGTGGTTTACTTGAAGGTGCCCAGCCTCAAGGTGTTCCTTCCTGAGGTCAGCATTGATACAGGATAAGGAATCTCCCTCATCCGGGGCTCCCTGTCCTGTAATGGGCAGGGGCGTCCCATGGGATTGGTGAAAGACCAACACAAAGTACCCATTTAGCAAGTTGGCTTGTTCCTTTGTGTCAGCTGTCACATCTGGTTTAGCAGGGGTCCAATGTTGCCCTCTCTTTTCCTTCGGCTCTCCACATATATGAAAAAGGACAATAGTCCTTGATACTTGTAGCCATTTGGAGTCCCGTCACAGCCTTGGCTTTCCTGGTTTGCTCCCTGCAGGTCCAGACCAGTGCAGAATGTTCCTCTTTGGAAGTGGATCCCATCCTTTCTAGTTCTTTCTTTTTAAATGCAGGAGGTCCACTAGTTCCCTGGAGAGCCAAGGGGGCTGATGTGCCCTTTTGCTGCCTTTCCTCTGAGATAGAAT
Organism: Caiman crocodilus; assembly: GCA_030014935.1. Lineage (NCBI taxonomy): Eukaryota > Metazoa > Chordata > Crocodylia > Alligatoridae > Caiman > Caiman crocodilus. Next base: position 25,881,434 of record JAGPOW010000261.1, read on the forward strand.
AGCATTAGCTTGTGCATTGAGGATCACTCCCTCGAGGAGCAACCACCCTTCTTGTACTCACCTCCTCTTTGGGTCATGGTCTCTTAGGGCCTCACTGACAAGCCTCCTGAGCTTGTCAAGGTCAGCATTCCTGAAGTCAAGGACTTCTATATTGCTGACTGACTTGTCAGCTATACGGTGGATGATGAAGGAGATCAGCTCATGGTCACTGTCACCCAGCTTCCCTTTGATTGTTAAGTCACTAATTAAGTTGTCCCCAGTTGCCAGTACCAGGTCGAGCAGTGCTTCACCTCTCATTGGCCCATAGACTTCTTGCATCAGATAAAGCTGATCCATGCACATGAGGAAGCTTTATGACCATTTGGATTTGGCTGAGGACTCTTCCCAGGAGATATCCGGATAGCTGAAGTCTCCCGTGACAACCATGCACCAGGAGCATGAAGCCTCGACCAGTTCCCTAGCAAACTTATGGTCAAGTTCTTGATTCTGGGTGGGAGGTCTGTAGTAGACCATGGATTTTAAACCAGAGGGTCTCCAGTCATCCACCCTGGGTGCCAATGTCAGCTTGCAGGGATGCATAAGTCTCCTTGACAGAGAGAGCTACACCCCCGCCCCTTTTATCCACTTGATCTCTCCTGTACAGGGTATAACCATCTATACCTGCGGCCCAGTCATGGGTGGAGTTTCACCAGGTCTCTGTTATCCACCAAGTCTCCATTTTATATATAAGCTTCTTCAACCTATATATGATAACACATCAAAATGTAAAGATACAGCAACAACTAAATGAAGATAGTGCAGCTAAACAGACTGATTATTTAGCAGCAACTTAGTAAGCTGTCAGTATCTGACCCTTGATTAATCAGTTCAGTAGCTAAAAAATGATGGGTTTCTAAGCATTCAGACATCTACAAAAGTGCTACTTTAGCCTTTCTTTAGTTACTAGCCATTGTGGCATGTTAATGAATGACATAGTTTCATAGTTGGGAGGGTTGAAAAGAACCTGAAGAGATCACCTAGTCAGACCCCCTGTCTTGGCAGGAAAGAGTACTAAGGTCAAATGACCCCAGCCAGATATTTGCCCAGCCTTTTTTTAAAGACCCCAGGGTAGGAGTCAGCACCACTTCTTTCGAAAGTTGGTTCCAGGTCCTAATCGCCCTGACAGTGAAATAGCACCTCCTAATGTCTAGTCTGAAACTACCCTCCACTAGCTTGTGTCCATTGTTTCCTGTAACTCTCGGGAGTGCTCGGTGGAACGGGGACTCTCCCAATGCCTGCTGCTCCCCTTGACTAGTTTGTAGACTGCCACTAGATCCCCTCTTAGCCTTCTCTTTTGGAGGCTGAACAGGTTCAGGTCCTTTAGCCTCTCCTTGTAGGGCCTGCCCTGCTGACCCTGATCATGTAGGTGGCCCTCCTTTGGACCCTTTCCATAATGGTCACATCCCTTCTGAAGTGCAGCATCCAAAACTGGACACAGTACTCCAGCTGCAGCCTGACCAGTGTCACATAGAGGGGTAGGATCACCTCCTTGGACCTGCTTGAGATGCATCTGTGGATGCATGCCAAGGTACGGTTAGCCTTCCTGACCACATCCCCACTTTGTCAGCCCATGTTCATTGTGGCATCAATGATGACTCCAAGATCCTTATCTGTCTTGACACCGGCGAGAAGAGAGTTCCCCAGCCTATAGATGTGCCGTTAGTTCTTCTTCCCTAGGTGCATTACCCTGCACTTGTCAGTGTTGAACCCCATTCCGTTCTCATCTGCCCAATCCTGTAACCTGTCTAGATCTGCTTCCAGCCTGTTCCTTTCTTCTAGCATACCCACTTCACCCCATATCTTAGTGTCATCTGCGAATTTGAACAGGGTGCTTTCTACCCCCTCGCCCAAGTCACTGATGAAGATGTTGAATAGTCCAGGCCTGAGAACCAAGCCCTGGGGAACCCCACTGCCCACATCCCTCCAGGTCGAATAAGACCTGTCCACCACAACCCTCTGGGTGTGTGGCCCACCAGCCAGTTAGTGACCCATCTGACCATGTAGGCATCAACACCACTGTCTCCTAGTTTCTGACTGAGAATGGGGTAAGAGCCCATGTTGAAGGCCCTCCTGAAGTCCAGAAAACTTATATTCACCGTGACATCTGCATCCAAGGACTTGGTGACCTTGTCATAGAAGGCCATCAGATTGGTTTGACAAGACCTGCCCCTAATGAACCCATGCTGGTTGCCCTTGAGCATAACTTTCCCTGCTGGCCTTTTCTGGACATGTGCCAGGATAATTCTTTTGAAAAGCTTCCCCAGGACCAAGGCAAGACTCATGGGCCTATAGTTTCCTAGGTCCTCCTTCCTCTCTTTTTTGAAGATGGAGACCACATTGTCCCTTTTCCAGTCCTGCGGCACATTGCCCGAGCACCATGAGTGCTTGTAGAGCTGTGCCAGAGGTCCCAGCACAGCCAGGACTTCAAGAAGGCCTATACATGTTCTGGTATAACTAATTTTTATATATGCATTTAGAGTGTTTACCATTCATTCCCAATTTTTGTTACATGGCAGATCTATCTTAATATATCAAACACATTTTACAAAGACAAAATATCTTTATGTCTTAGTGTGTACCAAGTTAATCTACAAGCTTGGAAAATAAATTACTTCTTTGAAATGAACTGTGGATTTGAAATATTTCTTCAGAGATATTGCTAGTAACATAGGAAATTGTTTATAACATTTTGACCATAAACCATTATAGCACAACATGTCTTTGAACTGAAGTAACAGGGATCTATTTAGAACAATCTGTTGTCTATGCAAGAATTTTTAGTTTTCTTTTTCCAATTTAAGTCTTTGTAGAAATTCAGCTATTTTACTTTATATTAAAACTTAGAGGCAACCAAAGTGCAGCATGAATTTAGAAAGAAAAATAGCTGTATAATACTTGTGGTAGCCTTGCGTATGCTTTTGGATTTGTTTTATAATGTACCCTGTGAAATTCAATCTGAAGTTAACAACCTTACAATCTCTTTTTACAAATATATTAACTATATTATTGGCAACAGTAGGTGATGAAATTCTAAAAATGGGAGCTATGTTGTATGGATTTGGCTTTCTTTACCCCAGCACTGTGCCTTGGTCCTGCTCTGGAACAGTAAAAATATAGTTTGTTCCCAAGCTAATCAGTGCTGCTTAACTTCCCAAAAGAATAAAAATGTTATTGAATTTTATGACCTAGACTTGTATACCACGGGGCTAGGCAAAGATAACAAAGTGATTTCCTATAGTCCAGTTGGCAAGTTACAAATAGTAAATGATGACAGTTTTTAGTCAGAGAGGGTTGGCTTGGATTCAGATCAGTGATCTAGATTGAAGGTCCCTGTGTCTCATTGTTAATTCCCTGAGTCCCCACTAAAACAATCCATTGGACCACATAGATTTACATATGGATGTGTCATAAAACATATTTTGTTTCACTGCAAAGGATGGCTAAATGTCAGGGAAGAGAGAAAACTGCCACAGAAACACTTGGAAACATGAACCAACTACCCTTCATATTCTAGCATGCATGGTTTCCAAAAGTGTAGCCTTGTGCTGCTTTTATTTATTAACCAAGATTAAAGAGAGTTGTTAATATGAAAAGACTGGTTTAAGCAGAGGTGCTGAGTAAATGTGGGCCTTTGGGAAGGTGGCTGTCCAAATGTGTAAATCTTTCTGCATGTCCATCATCTTGATCCCCTCAGCAAAAATAAATGTTGGCGCCTATGGCCATGTCCAGAGGAGTGTGGCTGTTCATTGTATGGCACTGCAGAAACATCTGTGGCACCATACATTCATATGTTCTTCGTGCTGCAGTGAAGCAGTGCAGGATGGGGGCTGAGAAGATTATCCAGGAGCACATTTGTGAAGGGCCAGCAGTGGGGATGATGCTCAGGGGCAACCAGCATGTTTTTATTAGGGGCAGGTCCTGTCAGACCAACCTGATTGCTTTCTACAATCAGGTCACAAAATCCTTGGACTCAGGTGTTGTGGTGGATGTAGTCTTTCTGGACTTCAGGAAGGCCTTTGACACAGTTTCCCACCCCATTCTCAAAAAAGCTAGGCGACCGTGGCATTGGTGCCTACACAGTTAGATGGATAGCAAATTGGCTGAGGGGCTGCACTCAGAGAGTGTTGGTGAATGGGTCATATTCAACCTGGAGGGATGTAGGCAGTGGAGTCCCCCAGGGCTCAGTCCTTGGGCCCGGCACTGTTCAATTTCTTTATTAGAGGCTTGGACGATGGGGTAAAAAGCACCCTATTTAAATTAATGAATCACACCAAGATTTGGGGTGAGAAGGGAAGGACTAGATACATCTGGACCTGGACAGGTTACAGGGGTGGGCAAATGAGAATAGGATGGGATTCAATACCAACAAGTGCAGGGTGCTGCACTTGGGCAGGACGAACCAGCAGCATACCTATAGGCTGGGGAACTCCTTTCTCGAAAGCACAGTGGCATAAAGAGATCTTGGAGTCATTATTGATTCCAAGATGAACATAGACCGCCAATGCAAGGACACAGTCAGTAGGGCTAACTGCACCTTGTTGGGTATCCACCGATGCATCACAAGCAGGGCCAAGGATGTGATCTCCCCCCTCTATGTGACACTGGTCAGGCCACAGTTGAAGTACTGCTTCCAGTTCTGGGTGCCGCACTTCAGGAGGGATGTGGACAGCCCTGAGAGGGTCCAAAGGAAGGCCACTCACATGATTCACGGACAGCAGGGAAGGCCCTACGTGGTGAGGCTGCGGCACCTGAACCTGTTCAGCCTTCACAAGAGAAGGCTGAGAGGGCACCTGGTAGCCATCTGTAAACTTACTAGTAGAAAACAGTGGGGAATAGAAGAGACCTTGTTCCCCCAAGCGCCTCCTGGAGTAACAAGGAATAACGGCCGTAAGTCGTTGAAGAGTACGTTCAGACTAGACATTAGAAGGCACTACTTCACAGTCAGGGTAGCTAGGATCTGGAACCAAGTTCCATGGGAAGTGGTGCTGTGTCCTACCTTGGGGGTCTTTAAGAGAACGCTTGACAGTTTACCTAGCTGGAGTTATTTGAGCCCAGTTTTCTCTCCTGCCCAGGACAGGGAGTTGGTCTAGAAGATCTGTGAGGTCCTTTCCAACCCTATATCTATGACCTCTGGATGTTCAGGAATCAAAAAAAAACCATGCAAAAAAACCAAGAATGGCATATGTGGGGTCATCATGGACCTCTCAAACCTGGAGCCACACTCCAGCTGCTGACCAGGCTTCAGCTGGCAGGATTGTCACTGTTGCAGCCCTGAGAGGTCCCCAGGACCCCAGGTAAGGCTGCTGGGCCCAGCCCAGTGCTGGCCTCAGCCTTCCCTACCCCACCCTACCCTACCCCAGAGGGCATGTGGCACAGGCATTCCTGGAGGACAGCTAGAGGTGGCACAAGGTATGCTGCTGCTAGTTGTCCCTCAGAGATGAAACATCCATACTCATGTGGATACAGCCTATGGGTTTAAGTATTCGTTTTTGCTCAGAATAAGAGCTGTGAAAATATATTGTATTACTTATTATATCTACTCCATGGGAAGTCAGTCATATCTTTTACACTTTGTGACAAAAATAAGATTTCTTGCAGTAAAGTTCAGAAAAGTTAGGATGAGATGGATTCTGTTCCAGCTTTCACACAGTTGCACAGAATTATTTTCTTTGTGCTAACTTTGAACTGTTTGGGAATGGTGCAAAGAAACAATCCAGAAAAAAACAAACAAACAGAACTTGCCTTTTTATAGTGCAAGGATGGCAAATTAAAAAAAATATTCCTTATAAAATGGGGAAGTGTGAGTTATGCACATCAGCACTGTATTCCAAAACTGCGATGGACTTGTATGAGTTCACACATGAACATAGGATATATCAGTAACAGTGACAAACCCTGATTGATGGATGAATTTGACAGCCCTTCAGTATATATTTCTTAATAACCTGATTTGTTTTCTCTATAATTGATATTTTTCAAATGAAGAGATAATTGTGTGGGGATGGTAAAGGGAATACCTTGGGTATAGTCTGATAATGAAAGATAGTCATACTAAAAATATTAGTATTGTTCTTTCTTTCACAACATTAATAAAAAAATAGATTGAACTCTTAGGAAATGCTCTGATCAGCTTTTGCCTTATTTGAACTATACTGAACCTTGTTTGCCATTTTTTCTTAAGGGTGTGAATTTACTATAACCTCAGATGAACATTTTATGTATCAGTAACAATTGTATATCTAGGTCACAGTAATCCATTTGAAAATTTAATCTGAATAAATATCTAAGAGTTACTCGTGGTAGTCCTACTTCTGAAACTAGTCACAACTCTGAAATGGCTATTGGCACCACATAAGAGACCTAGCTTTCCAGTAGAGAAGGAACCTGTGATACTGAGTGTGGATACAACCAAATTGTAACTTATTTAATATGTGTGTATGTACCAGCTCTAAAATGAATGTGGTCAAACAACATATAGAACAGTCCCTTCTTTCAGGAATCGAAGCCATTCACTCATATAGAGAGCCACTCCACCTAAAAAATTGACCCTAACCAGAATCCAGAGAGAGAATAAATCTCTTTCTACTTCTATGACTCCTTCTGCCAGTATCACTGTCTCAACACAGGCTACATAACAAACATTAGTAACAGTACAGCATCTTTTTCCAGTATTGAGCATTTGCTTGCTAAGCACTTAGAAGATTGTATAATAGTGCCACCTGGTGACACCTGCCGTGACAGAATTGTAAAATTATTTAAAATTGAAATGTGCTACTTTTTCCTTTGGGTATAGGGTGGGGCACAAATTAATTTTCAGCTTATCCAAGCTGCAAGCAGCATAGGAGTACTTTTAAAATCAGCCTCTGCACCAAAATAATATGTTCTTATATTTTCTATGCTGCTCTTCAGAACTTTATGAAATGGTTATATATTCTTAGCTGAAGTGATATGCTTTGCACCAAAGCCTATAGATTTTTTTCTTATGTGCTTAACTGAACAACACAGTACAGTTAAAATAGAAATGAAAACCACTGCAGAAATATTTTTGGTTACTTTATGATGCTACAAAAAATGTAAGCTTGGAAAGGTGACCTCTTTCAGCAACAGCAATGAAATAATATTTATAGAATTTTGAATGCTATAAATAGGACTTCATCATGAAGGTTATATTAGTAGCTCGAGCCATGTTACTGTTATAGTGCCAGGTCAATGTTTATGGCAAAGAGAACAGGTGGTAGGATGAAAGTGAGCACACTGGTGCCATCAGATGAATGATTTGTTGGTAAATGGGGGTATGTGAAGTGGAAATAGATGAGGTCTTATTGCACTGTATTTATTCCCCTTTGAAATCATTGCTCAAGCCCATAAATTCACAGTTCCTTTGTCCTGGAGTCAATTACTGTCCATGAGATGATGACTGAGCAACTAATCTACAAGTGAGTGGTGGGTATCAAAATGTGCAGCTGAGGTAGAAACAACAGTCAAGCTAGAAGGTGTGAGCAGTTCCTTCCTTTGTTAGTGTTCCTGCTGGGGTTCACAGAGGTAATCATTCAGGGAAATTGCTAACCAATGGGTCTGATGCTGCAGTATTCCCTTTCCCGCAAAAGATTCACTTCCTATCTTGTTTGTGCTAAATTGTACATTATCCTGGACTTGTAAATGTTTTAGCTCTGCATTGTCAAGTATATTGGCTTTTTACTCACCTCAAGATACTTGCTCATTCCTACGCTTTATAGGAATATAAAGAGCTTGTCTTACATCTGTATTTTAGTAAATAAAGTGCTAAACAGTTAAGCACAAAATTGGCAACAGTTTTAACATCAGATTTTTAATGCACTTCATATTATTACAGTTGAACAAAGATATGAAAAGCAATGGCATAGAAACAACTGCTGAAATCTTAAAGCCAGATTTTCGGGGAAGGTAACTGTAACCTAGTAGTCAGAGTGAATAGAATTGCTGAGCTTTTCATGGATGTGCCTGAGTCGGCATGTATTAGCTCTAGAATTACCAGAGTTATCCAAGTAACGGTTGGAGCGACCAAAGGAACCATAACCATAATAAAAGTGTTATTTGTTTGAAAGCTACCAAGTAAATAAGCCAGGTATTTTTTTCATGGTTTTGAACCAAGATTTCTCCTCCCCCTAACCCTTCCCACCTCAGAGAGATAGAGGACTAATGTCAATAAATATAATTTTAACATTGTTGCATTAACTATTTTATCAAATGAAAGAGAACTCATGTTGTTCAATGTACCTTTAACTGTTGGCCTTTTCTAGTATATCAGGGCTGTCAAAGATATGGCCCATAAGCAGATCCAGACCATGGAGCCCTAGGATCTGGACCATGGGTCTCAGGATAACCCAGCATGCTGTATGCCCCCTGTGCCACATGCCAGTCCCATGCACTGTGTGCAGCACAAGCCATGAACCGGGGTCAGTGGATGCTGCATGCAGCACGGGGCTGGAACCGGAGCACATGCTGCACACAACACAAGGGGCCAATTCAGGATGTGCACAGCATGTGTCACCCCACCAGACTACACTTGCATGCTGGTTCTGAGACTGGTCCCAATCAGGCTCACAAATCAGCCTTACATACAGGAGCCAACATACAGGGAGGGTCCAGCATGGGCATTCCATATAGCAGGTGCCCTGTGCTGGCTTCATATGTGAGCCTCAGACTGGTGGCTGGCATGCACAGGGCTGAGTCGTGGCACTCACTACATGAGCTCTGGTTCATGGGGTTGGTCTGTGGGAGTCCAGCCTCACATCCCTCATCCAACCCACAGGGCTGGATGAATTTGACAGCCCTTCAGTATATATTTCTTAATAACCTGATTTATTTTCTCTATAATTGATATTTTTCAAATAAAGAGATAATTGTGTGGAGATAGTAAGGAGAATAAAAAGTATGGATCTTAATTCATTTTAGTTACTGTTTACCTGTCACCTGTTGTTTATGGGCTATTGAATTTCACCCTGATAGTTAATCTAAGCTAAAATGGAGTCATGTGATAAAGTTTTGAATAATTGTTTAGAGCAGTAAGTGGTCTGTGTCATGAGAGAATTTTTTGTGGCAAATTTGTATGTTTTTGACTTTGTGACAGAGTAGTCACATAGTCAAGTTCTGTGGCAGAGTAGTCTTGGTTTTGGATTAGTGTCAATTAAGATTAAACAGTTTACCACCCAATTGGTAGCTTAGCTCCACTTCAAATGGGTGGTTGTGGGCATTCAGGTGTAGCATCGCAGTAAGGAATATTAAAAGAGAGTGTTGGAATGATGATACAGCCTTGCTTAACTCTCATCTTAACCTCAAAGGGATCTGTGATAGATCCATTCCTAAGAACCACTGCTCACATATGGTCATGGACCAGGTGATGAATTTTGGTGGGCATCCATACGTCAAAAGGATCCTCTACAGTGCTTCTCAGCCGACAAAGTCAAAGGCTTTCATCAGGTCAAAGAAGGCAATGTAGAAGTATTCATGTTGTTCTCTACATTTTTCCTGAAGCTAGCAAGCAGTGAACATCATGTCAGGGTTGTGCCTCTTGATACCTTAAAGCCATGCTGAGATTCTGGGAGGAGCTGAGATTATGGAAGTGATGGCTTGTGCCAACAAGACGGGCTCAGCAAATGAAATGCTTCAGGAAGGTTCTCACAATGATCTTTCCTGTGGTGAATAGTAAGGATATCCCTCTGTAATTTCCACAGTTGGACCTGTCTCCTTTCATGAAGATTTTGACAATCATGACATCCCTAAGGTCATCTGGGATTTCCTCATCATTCCAGAGCATTAAGATGGGGGCATGGAGCTGTAATGTAAACTTCTCTCCACACACTTGAAGGTCTTGGCAAGAATTCAATCAGCTACAGATTCTTTGTCATTTTTCATCAGCTTCATGGCTTTCCTCACCTCTTCAAGGTTTGGTCATTTCTGAGGGCGTGTTGCAGGATAGAATTGAGAACATGCTCATCAACACCAGAGTATTGATTGAAAAGGTCCTGAAAATGTGCCTTCCAGTGGGCACTGATGACTCCCCTTTTCTTAATCAGGTCTCTTCCATCTTTAGGTTTCAAGGGGGCTGATCCCTGAGTGCTTGGACTGTAGATGTGTTTGGGGTGCTAAGAAAACTGTGCATATCATGGATGTCAGCAAAATGTTGAATCTGCTTTGCACTTATGGTTGATCAACTCTTAGATCTCCTGATCATTCTCATCAATTCAGTCTTAATATTTCCTGGTAGTGAATCCAAGTGTCTCTTCAAAGGCACTGATGACAGTGTACTGAAGGCACCTCAAACACTGCTGGCATTTTCCCATAGTTGTTGATTGGAATTCACCAGTTTTTCATTGAGGCACTGGTGGAAGAGGTCTTTCTTGATTGTGTCCTGAAGTCCTCCCATGTTAACTTTCCATTGGCATTCTTCTGCTGCAACTGTCATTTGGGAGCCAGGCTAAAAGATTACCAAGTGGATGAATCAGTGATTGGTCCAGAAATCATCAGCTACTAGCATAGCTCAAGTAATGCAGACATCGTTGTAATCCTGGACATGACCAATGACATAATCAATCAAGTGCCAGTGGTTAGATTGCAAGTGTTGCCAGGATGTCTTCTACCTGTGTTTCTTGCAGAACAGGGTGTTGGTGATGGTGGGTTCATGTTCTGCACACTTTGCCAAGAGGAAGATGCTGTTGGAAATGACTTTTCCTTCCTTGCCAATGATTCCATTCAGAGGTTAAGATGCTTCCAACTCTGGCATTGAAATCTCTTAGCAGAATAAGTCTGCCTCCTTCTGGAACACAGTAGAGGATTTGGTTAAGGTTGGCATAGAATTCCTCCTTGGTTTCATCAGCAGTGTCAAGAACTAGGGCATATGCACTGCTGATAGTGGCATATTGGATTTCTGCCAGTTTAAGACCAAAGATCATGAGATACTCATTAAGTCCAATAGGGAAGTCATTGAATTGGTTTACAAGTTCATTCTTAATGGCAAATCCAGCTCTATGAGGTCGGTGTTCTTTTCCTGTTTACCCTTCCAAAGAATATATAGCCACCTCCTTGTTCTTTGAGCTGCCCATCTCCCACTCATTGAGTCTTGCTCAGTGCAGTGATGTCCGTGTTGTGTCACCTGAGTTCTTGGGCCATGATTCCAATGTGGTTCTTTGGGCATTCACTATTAGGATTGTTCATGAGGGTCCTGATGTTCCAAGTCTCAAAAATGATACCGTGTCTTCACTGATTTTTGACCTCAGTAAAAGTGATCCCACTGGGCATGGTTATCCAGTCAGAAAGAGGGTGGGGTAGGCAGACTATGTTTAGGGCACCTTTTTTAGCCTCCCACCTCCCTGTTGGGTGAGCAGAGTGGATCCTATAAGGGGCTGCTCAGTCAGTTATAGCTGCTGAATCACACTCCTGCCAATCCAAGTGCCAGATGACCTCCTTGCAACTGCCACCTTCATGCCAGTTCATGACTAGGAGCTTTCAGGCCTCACAATCCTGCTCCCATCATCACTAGTTGGTCACTGAAGGACTTGAAAAGTATGCTAAATCCATTTTCATGGAAGACACCTGTGCATGATTTATTTTATTATGGAGTGGCCATTGCACATCAACTTCCACAGGGTTCCTAACAGAACAGGACCTTGATCCAAAAGCAAGGGGTCGAACACAATTGGATGTCTCATTCTGATGCAACCTACATCTTCTTTCGCAGCCATTGAGATTCTAACATCTTCCTCCTGCTCTAACACTAAGGACTTGTAAGCCCATGGCTGGGGGCTGGACAGTCTTATTATAATAATGACCTGTACTCACCATGTCACAGCACAATTAAAGAATATGTGTGGCTTTTCAGAAGGGAGAGTTGCCATCTGCTGTACCTACCACATCTGGTGGTGTTGTCGTTGCTTAGTCTGTGACTGCTTATTCATCAGGGTTACCCCTGCTTATTTCATAACTAACCTTCCCTGAAGGACATGCCACCATCCACCACATGTGGCTACATGTTGGGTAGCAGCACAGCTCTGCCACCAGATACAATGAATACATTTATACTTGCACTATGACATGATCATTATTTTTGATGGACCCATGTCATGCAGAGGGTAGGTTTCTTGCAATTCTTGAAAACTGAGGGTTTTTTTGCAATGACCTAAAAATCGTAATGGTAAAGCATGGTAAAGAACTTATATATCTGTGTGGTTTTTTTTAGTGAGATGAGCAGGGGGATGATAGTGAGTGAAGTGTTTTGTTTCTTTTTTTACCCATTCCAATTTTTTTTTCAATGAGAGATTTTGCTCAGAGGAGTTTGCATGACAATTTTTCAAGTATTCAAGTTGTTTTCTACATATTGACTGATTGATATTCTCTTCTTGTAGAGAGAGAGTAAATTTAGAAAACAAAGACTCAGAAATATTTTTTAAAAATGCTATAGTTGTGAAAGCTTATGACAAGAAGGACAGAGTTGGTCAGAAAATTTCTGGCAAAACATTTTTTTTTTTCCATTAGAGTTTGGCAATTCATCTAAATATTTTTTTTTTCAAAGATGGCTCAATATTGAGACAGCTCCAGAGTAAACCATTGCCCAATCAGGATTTCATGTCCCTACCTCTTTTGTAGCCACTTATCATGCTGACACGACATTTGAAGCATGGAAGCCATGGTAACTCCATACCCCAGACTCCTAAGTTTCATAGAAAAATATAAGAAGTTGTGGATTTTGTTCTGAACTGGAGAATCCAGCTTTGAGCAGAAGGTTGGGCTAGGTGACCTCCTAATGTCCCTAACAAGTCTGTTTTCCTTCTTAAATGTTGAAACAGCAAAATCCTCTACATCAACACTTTGAGGTTTGTATTCCCTGTCAGTAAAATCAGCTACTTTCATCTCCCCATCTTCAGATGCCACATTTTATTTACTACTTTTGCACATGTGTAGTATTGTCATGATTCACACTTTTTTTTTTCTATTGGATATGGAACAATTGATATTTCCCTATAACAGTATTCTTGTATTTTCATTGTTTCAATAGGTGGGAAATGTTGTTCAGTTTCAGTGTAAAAAAGGACACCTTCTCCATGGATCCACAACCCGCACTTGCCTTCCGGACCTTACATGGAGTGGGATTCAACCAGAGTGTATACGTATGTAAATGGATCAGATAGTGAAATATTTTATAGCTTATGAAAAAGCATCTATATCAGAATGTTAATTTCAATTTACATTTATAGTTTAATGTTGAAAGGTAGTACGTGACAAACAAACTTAGAGTATTCCTAAGTAACTCATAAGTCTATGAGCAGTTAAAATTACAAGAATATTGATAAATTGTGGAATATGAAATCTAGGACTAGCTAGAAATGTAAATAAGGCATAAAACTATTCAGAGAGCACTATAATTTCCTCTCACCTTAGCTGTAAGAAACCAAACAAATGCAGAAGGATGCAGGTGAAGAGGGAAAAGGCCAACCCAAAATTATGCTAGGACAAGGCAGGCCTGAATCAGAGAGCTGCAAACTGCACATTATTGCCAACAATGCACAGCTTGAACTACTTGCTTAGTACCTCATCAAGATAGTTTAGAGAAGGGTCAAAAAAGTTATTAAAAAGAAAGAACTATATCTGTCTCAGATAGGAAGTTCTTCAAGAGAAATTGCATTTCACTCCTTTAGGCAGTATGCGTGTTTACAGTTATTTGTATACTATTGCAAAGGTAGATTCTCAAACTCAGTCACTTTGGTATACATGAATCTACTCACAAAATCAAGGTCAAAACTCACAAAACCATGATGTACTTATGCAAATTAAATGCAGGAGAAAGGCTATAGAGATATAATATATTTTATTAGAAAAATTAAATAGTTGGAAAAGTAGGTTTTTTTTACAAGCTTTCAGGCACAAACACCCTTCTTCAGGCATTGGGATGGGACAGTCTGCTGTTGTTCTCTTGGATGGGATACAGGCCAATATGCAAAATGAAGATCTGTGAAAATGCAAATGCGTAGCCAGTGAGGATCACAGGCGATGGGAGACGCCAACCCACAAGTATTGTCTCCTATCGCCTCTGATCCTCACAACAGCAGACTCTGCCTATGCCTGAAGAAGGGTGTTTGTGACTGAAAACTTGCAAAGAATATTTTTTCCAACTATTTAGTTAGTCTAATAAAATATATCATACCTACCCAAGGAAACTTGTGTGCCTATGTCCCCAGACCATCACAGCTACAACCAGCACCCCCATAGAAATATAATTAATTGTTGTTAAAACTTTTAATTGCTTACATAGAAATGTTTGAAGTCATTTCTTCAGAAGTGTTATTACTATTTCAACTAACAAATAATTTATGATTTCTTTGTAGCTCATAACTGTAAACAGCCAGAAACGCCATCTCATGCTAACGTTGCAGGAATGGATCTTCCTTCTCTTGGTTATACTTTGATTTATACCTGTCAGTCAGGCTTCTTCCTGGCAGGAGGATCAGAGCACAGAGCCTGTAGGTCTGATGGCACATGGACTGGGAAAGTTCCAGTTTGTGAAGGTAATTAATCCCTTCTGCTTTCCCACTCTCTTCCTCTGCTTCTAATATTAAACTTCTAATTTTGTTTCATTTGCTGTTTAGTAATCATCAGAAAAGATGGAAAATCAGGCCTGAGTTTACAGTTGTAGGAGAGTTCTTCAATCTTTGGACTACAGGGTATAAATTGGACATGCACTCTTGTCTGTCATGGACTTTTGTGGAGGTTGTGCTGTGAAAAAGTCTATAGAATAATGTTCTATGCATGACATAGGCAGAGGAAAACCTGATAATCCCACCACGTGTTAGGCATGAGCTAGGAATAGCTAGGCAGTATCAGGACATGTGTTTTTGTACGTGTTTATGGAAACATAGATCATGTCGGCACAGTACGCTCAGCATGCTCCAGAGCCACATCCTTAAGCATATGGCATAGTTTCATGCGTACCGCTCCTAAACTGGGAGTAGTAGCCACATCTGTGTCGTGCCTTGGGCAGATAATTATGACTGCTAAGTAAAAGGCAGGCAATTATTTCAGCTGGAGGGCCACTTAATGAGTTTTGGAGAGCTGTTGAGGGTCACAGGGGTAGCCCCACCCCTTGACAGATGCTCTTCCTCTTGGTTGCCATCTTCAGATTGGAAGTCCTACCCCTAACCCCTGACCTTTGCCACTGGAAGTCCCTACCCTTGCCCCCAGAAGTACTTCTTTTGCAAAGAGGGGTTTGCCATCTTGGAACTGGGAAAAAAAAACCCAAAAAACAAATCATATACTAAAAATCATTTTATTATAACATTTTAGTTAAAAAACTATTTTTGTCCTTATTTATGGGTGTTTGCATAGTGTACATAGAGGCAATTGCAAAATAGCTCAAAATAAAATCTTACTCATATATTGTGTGTGGTTGGGGGACTGGATATGTGTGTGGTGGGGTGTGGGGATCTGTAGATATGAGGTTTGTGGGCTGATGTGAGTTTGTGGGCAGTGTGTTGGTGGGTGTGATATTTGTGGGAGATGTGGGGATGTGATTGTCTGTGGGAGAGGGTGTGGTTGTGGGGTTTGTGGGAGAGAATGTGTAGGCATGGTGAGATATGTATGGGACATGAACGAACACACACACGCACACACGAACGTGCACACATGAATGGGCACACATGTAGCCCAAAGTAATAGCCCTCCCCATGTACAGGGCAGGGCAGACAGGCCAGCTAAGCCCTAGTGTTGTGGCTGCTACTAGCAGCAGCTTGTAGTAACCATGGCCCTGGTTACTGGAACCTCCACTCTGCCTTCCCCTAGTGAATGGGCTTGCCATGCTCCCCAACCCACACCATTGCTATGGAAGCTAATGGGCCCCCATGGTAGTGGATGCTGAAGGGCCTGGGCTGGAGGGTGCAGTATATGTGCACTCCTGGGGCCACCACCTCCAAGCCCTGGGATTAGTGCCACTTTGGCATGCAGAGGAAAAGGGATGCTTGCAAAAGAGCTGGTCCAGGGCAGACCACACATCTGAGCAAGACAGAGAGCATGATTCCCTGAGCCAGTCAGGACCTCCACAACAGTCTGGAGCCAGCATACCCTTTGGCTGTTCCCTACTACCACCAACAGCACGCAGCCCCAGCCTGGACCATACCCACTCCCAACTCACCCCAACCAGAGCAAACAGACCAGTCAGAACCTGTGTGCACAGCCCCAGCCCTTGCCCGCCCTGTGCTTGTTCCACACTGCCCACCTATGCTAAGCAGTGGTGGTAGCTGGGAAGAAGCTGCTGCTCAGTGTGGGAGAAAAGTGCCCCCCCTTCTCATTGCTGCTGGGCAGTTCTTGCTCCAGCCACCCAGAGTCTGCACCTGGGCTGCCCTGCAGATCCTCTCTGCCACCATCATTGCTGCCACTAGGCCATCCTATGGGGTAGTGATGGTAATGTAGAGGGGCTGCATGGCTTTCCGGGTGCAGGCTCTGGGTGGCTGCAGTAGTAAGAGCTGCTTTTCCCTTGTGCTGAGCAGCAGCTTCTGCCTGGCCCCTGGTGCTGCTGCTCATTATGGGCAGATGTTGTGAAGCAGGTGCAGGGCAGGTTGGGGTCAGAGCTGTGCCTGCAGGTCCCTGTTGGTACCATGGGGATGGGACCAGCAGTAGCTGGAAGGAGCCTCTTTCACCTGGACTGTATAGAAAAGCAGTCCAGCTGTGGAGCTGCCCCACCCCCTGTGTTTGTCTGTGGGGCAGCAGGACATGCCACAGGCTGGATGGCGCTTGGGCCAAGTGAGACTAAGGGACCCGCAGCAGGCTAGACAATGACCCTCCATGGGCTGAATTCAGCCCTCTGGCCATATTTTGCCCATACCTGTGCTAAGTGATAGTACCTATAGCCTTCCTCCATACTACTGCTAAGATATAGGCAATCTCTGGCCTTGTGCAGACCCAGCTATACTGCTTCTGATTTTAGGTGCAATCTGTCTGGAACAGCACAGTTTTCCTGAGGACAGTTCCCTGGAGTTCAGTAAGTTTACAATGTAGACATAACCTGAGACACTTGTAAGAATGTAAGGCTTGGAGCTCCAGGTGGCAACTAAGTGAAGGTTCTGAGAATTTGAATGTTGGACCTAGATTCCTTATGTGGCAATTGGGTGCACACATTCCTTTTTGTATTTAGCCCATAGAAAATATTACCCATTATTCACAATGTAAGAAGCATGCATTGTACTGGCAGACTACTTCAATATGTTATGCTTTTCTTTCTTCTCTCTAGTGCATACCTTGGTAGAAAAACAACATTCAAGATTCCAAGCATGGGTGACTGGTGCTACTTCAGTCAGGGCAACCAGTTAGTGACTGGGAGGGGGGAGGTCCTCCATGGCTGATCATGCTGAGTGGGGAGAGGGTCCCCCCATGGCTGATTGTGAGGCAGCTGATCACTCCAGCCAATCACTGCAGCTGCTTGCAGAAGTAACTGTGGCCACTTCCAGGAGTAGCTGCAGCCACTTCTGGGAGTGCAGTGGCAATCCACTCCCTGCCTGGCACTTGCAGTGGTGGCACCAATGCTCCGACCTGCTCCCCCTGCCCATCACCTAAATGACAAGTGCGGCTGGTCAGGGGATGCTCTGGTGCTCTCAGGAGGTGCAGGTTGCACCCCCGTATACCTGCTACACGACACCACTGATTCCAGGTGTAGAGTTGATTAAACATCATTTTCTAGTTGATGGCTTGAAAATGGTATTTAAAGATTTGCTTTTTGAGGACTGATTTCTAGGGTGGCATGTGTGTGCATTAGAATCAGGATGGGCAGCAGGGGTGAATTGATTTCTAAAAATCTGGGTCTCACATGCAGTTTTCTCAGCCATCAGAAGCAGAGAGGCTGTCTAGCACAGCATGGCCAATGGATGCACACACAGCTTCAGAAACTGGGGCATGAACCACATTGTTCCATAGCATGGCATAGGGTGGCACCAGCTCTCAAGGCCAAAGGTGGGCCTAAAATTCCTGTTTTGGGAAGGGTGTGCATGTGATGATCTTGCAGTGTACTGATGTAACAGAACATGGACAGTATGACAGCCACAGAGAGAGACCAATCAACAATAGCCATGGATGAAAACTCATCAGGAGGGAAGGAAAATACAAAAACAGAGACTTGAGAGTAACAAATGGGTCCTCCTGCTCCCCATCCTCTTCCCCGAGAGGGTCCCTGGGAGTGGTCCCCGAGGCCCACATGGACAGGGGGCACACCACCAACTTGTCTCATCCACCCCACTGGGGTGGGTCCTGGGCCTCAGCATCACATCTCCAGGCTGATGACATGCTGACACCTAAGAGTCTTCAGAGTGAAGGCTGCATCCTGGTCAGATGTATCTTAACTGACAGCCCTAGGCTTGGTAGCAATAGAATTGCTTCGGTGTTTGTGTTGTTTCTTTTCTCTTATCACTGTTTATCAGTAAATTTGCCTATTATCAAATCTAAAGGTTGTGGTCAGTTTGAGGGTTGGGTCCCCTCCCTGCCAGGACAAAGCATTGGGTTCTAAATCAAGAGCCAACACTAGTAAAGCATCTTGTGGTACCTTAGACCTGCTCTCTTCCAGGACATGAATATACTTCACTTAATTGAAAGTATGTACTTTTACACAGAATGCAATGTTACTTTCCTTCATACTTATGCAGTCTTTAAAGTAACAGAAATTTGTTCCAAGAAATGAGTTCTCCTTTCAAAACAAATAGTAGTGCAAAATTTGAAAAATCCTGTATACCCTATCAACCCAAGCCATCATGAGTATGCTGTGTTTTCACTTCATGCTGGAAGCAGGAAGTAAAGAACTTATGCAGGGACTATGAAGTCACTTCACCACAGAATAAAGTTGAATATCCTCTTCTATGGAAACAAATTTTATAATGGCAGAAGTGGCTACAGCCCACAGTGTACAACAGAAGCTGTTCCCTGCCCATAGGAACAGAAGGCAATATAGACCAAACCAAAGTAAGGGCCACTGCTTCTCAGCCGGTATAAGAGACAAAAAAGCTAGCACAGCCTTAAGGAAAGTCCTCAATCAGTCCTCAAGCTTCTGGCTTCTCTGTTTTCCTCTGTCTTGATTGATTGCTTTGCAATCCTTGGCATTTGTTAAATTAATAGAACAGGTGGTTAGAACAAAGAGTCTTGCTGTTCAATAGTGCAGAAAGATGAGAAGGAGGAGCAGCATCTTCCAAAGTATTAACTCTTAAAGAATAAAGCATAGTTTGCACTGAGGGACCTTTCTGATACTCTGTGGGCTTATCTATATGAGACGCGAACTGCGAAATAGCCTAATGACACTGCACAGCAGCATGCCCAGCAAAAAACATGTTAATATGCTACTGCACAGTAGTATTAGCCTACTGTGCAGTAAGTGTCACTAAAATCTTGTGCACTGGCACTACTGCACAATAGTGCAAGTTACTGTGCATTGATTTAGTACTTGGTTATCCAAGTAGAGAAATGCATGAATACGCAGTGGATCATGTACTGATATTCAAAATTCCCTTAGCCCTGGTGAATACCCCAGCTATTAGGTTGCAAAGGTCCCTGTTACTTTTCTTTTGGCCCAGTGGCTCTCACATTCTTTTGTACACCAAGTAGCAACTTCAACAGGAGAATGGAGATCACTCCATCTTATAGCCCACTGATCAGGTACCCTCCAGGGAAATAAGAAATATGAGTTTGCATCTTTTCAGGCAATGGAAGGGAATGAATCTGAATTTCCCATTTTTTGGTCATTCACTTAGCCACTCTGGCCACTGAATAAAGGGAAGCACTGATACCACCACAGTGATCTTGCTTTGTTCTTTGCTAAAGAAGGTAGTCTCTGGGCTGTGAAGATGAAGTGCAGGAGGCACTTGATTTCTAGAAAGATTTGCTTTACTAACCTCTGCATGCTGTATGAGCTGGATTCAATCAGCCATTCACTCATAATACTGCTTATTTTCCCCCCATGTTGTTTATAGATTTATTCTAACATGTATAACTCTCTGCATTATATGGTAGGGAACCTTGGCACTGCATTCAGGGTTGTACATTCTTTTGTGTGGGCCATGTACCTGCAAGTTGGGAGTTGCACCACTTAGCACATGGATCTGGGCCTAAGGAACTTAGTAGCACTGGCCACACTCAGAGTCAATTCAGTTAATATCCTTAGATATTTAGGTTCATTTGAAATCTGTACCCCAAATCATCTGGTACCCAACACTGCAAATCCATGCAGTGAAGGTGTTTTGCTATTGTCCTTCAGTTTACTGGATATGAGTAGCCATCTCTGTCTTTTATTTCAACAGCTGGTTCAAAGATATTGGTGAAAGACCCTAGACCAGCTTTGGGAACACCAAGTCCCAAGTTAAGTGGTAAGTACCATGTTTTTAGAAAATAACTGTTATGACCAGGTCTCTTGAGCATAACTACTCACAAAACAAACTAATCCATATATATGAGTACAGCAGATCAGTAACTCACGTCAGTAGATCAAAGATATCATTCGTTATTTCCTCATATAAGAATCTCCCATAGGTAAATAATATTGTAGCATTTGGGAATTTGACACCTTTCAGTTTTGAAGAGATAGTTATTGATTTTGGCAGAATAAAGTGTATTTAGTGCAATGGGCCATATGAAATATACACATTCAGGAAAGTGTTGTTCTTTCAAAAATAAAGTGGGGTTATCTTTAAAAATACTCAAGGACTTCTACAAGCCTTAATTTACAAGTATACTATTAAGTTGTTAAAATTTACTAACAGTTCCTACACTGAAATCTGAGATTCCACACTACTTTTCTTTATTAAGAGCAAGAAATGATTGTACTACTGCAAAACTTCAGGGAAGTTGTTTGTAAGCAAATATTAACTTTTGGATATGGATTGTTCTACATTGCCTAGCATGCAACCCAATATGAAGAAAAGTACACTTCTTACTATTGTAAAAGGGGTTGTAGACAAGAAAAGTAACAATAATTCAACAACATTTGAAGAATAGTAGAATTTAAAAGGCTGATTTGTGTAAGTATCAACAGTCTTTTACAATATGGAGAATGATTTCCTATACAAATAATTAAGTATGCTCCATGGAGCCCAATCTAAAACAAAATAACGGTGCTTGAGAATAACAGAATCTGGAGAATACCTGAGAAATTACAAAAATATTCATAACTTCATGAAATAAAGCCTTGTCTCATCCTTTAATATAAATGAAACCATGTTGATAAATTTTAGGATATTGAATTCAATTATCATTTCAGCATCCGCTGAAAAATGTTGCACACCTGATTACTGTAACTAGAACTTCTTCATATTTCTATATAGTAAAATAAAATGCCTTTAAACCTAGATTTTAAATTATAGCTAAAAAAGTATCTTATACTCTGATTTCATACAATTTTAAGTATAGTTTCCATCTTACCCTTTCATATGCACACTCGTGTGTCGTAAACTCCAGTGACAGGCTGACTGTTATTCAAGAGCCGCATCAGCGCTGTCTTCTATCTAGTGAGGTCATTTTTTTCAAGTTAGTGATTGTAATGTGGTCCCAAATCAGAATGGCATCTTTTTATCATTGTTTTTCATCGTCATAAATGACAAAGGCTGAATTATGCTCTTGCCAGGTTAACACAGATCCTTAAACTGTTTTATGCTAAACTGAACTCTTCAGTAAACAGATTCTCATCTCTCAGTTTCGGTGCACAGCCAAACTAATTTTAAGTGGAGTTTGTAGCCATGTGTTTTCAATCATCTGTGTTGCTGGAATGTTATTTATCTCTCCTGGATATTGTATGTAGCTTGATTGATTTTTAAACCTTCCTCTTCTCTTGCTGTATTTTCAGTTTATTTTTGGCATTTGGGTTTATTTCATGAACATATGGAGACTTTATTAAGGAGAGGGAGTTTAGACCATGTGGTTTTCCATTTTAGGCTGAAATGTCGCTGACTTCATCAGTCATATTGGTGCATGCCCATCCACAGAATTAAGGCTGTACACTGTTAACTATTTTCTATCATTTGTTTCTTCTCTATTTTTTTAATAAATAAGGACAAGTGTGGTGCAGAAAAATATCTGTCCTCACATATATATATAATGGATATAATTCTATAATAAATACATTATATATAATATGTATAATATAACATATACACATAACATATTATATATTGTATTTTATACAAATAAATATATAAATGAAATGCATAGGAACAATTCATATTATATATTATCATATATATTTCATGTATATATTTATTTTATTTGTATATAATATATATTTTTTATATATATTTATTTTATGTATAATGGAAAAATGGACCGACATAAATGACAGATACATGCCATGATTTAGAAAAAGTTGTTTATCTTGATATAATTGAGTTAATCACTACTTAAATTTGCAAACAAAACACAAATATGTATTTTAGTACAGAGCGACACAACCAGGGGCTCATTTCACAGAAGGAACGAACACATTTTTTATTTTTGAATTTAAAACAAATAAATATTATTTATATGGAATGAAATACAAAAACGTGTGTGTGTGTGTGTGTGTGTGTGTGTACACAAATACCCTAACTATTAGGTTGCAAAGGTATGCTCCCTGTTACTCTCTTTTTGGCCCAGGGGCTCACACATTATTTTCTGTACCAAGCAGGAACTTCAACAGGAGGATGGAGATCACTCCATCTTGTAGCTCACTGATCAGGTACTCTCCAGGGAACCTGACCGAGTACCCTTGTCTGCTGCTGAAGCCAGCAGGGGTTGTGCATTGTGAGGGGTCCCCCCCCACACACACATCCTGCCCCCCATAACCTCTCACATACATATCTCCCAACATATCCTATTACCCCCTGTGACAGGGGGCCTCCTCGGGGCCGCACTCCATGGCCTGCCCACCTGTCCTTGGGCCAACCGCCTGCCTATTCTCCCTCACCATGACTTGATCTTAATTGGTTCCTACCAGTTCTTCCGTAAGCGGGAGGCTGCCCATTCGTGCCCCGATGCTGGGGCGCTATCTGCGGCTCCTTCCATCCCCTTACTGCAGCTCAAGCCTCACAGATGAATCTTGATCTTTCCACTCACCGGAACCCTTCCTGAGCCTTAGTATCATCCCCTTAGGACCCGTCTATCTTCTACACAATCGGGCGGCCTCTCCACCGTCATCCGGGCTACCTCGCCCCCCCCAAAACCCATCTTCCCCTCTCGGGTGTGGTCCCTCCTGGACCTATGGCAACTTGCCCTGGCTCACCTCCAAGCCAGTCGGGACCCCAGGTCTCCAGCTCTGGGCGTCTCTTGCAGTGGGCCGCCTGGCCCTTTTGACCCCTCCCTGGGTCCTGGCCCCAGCCTGGGCCAGTCGAGGGTACTCCCATGGTCGGGCAGGTCTCTAGCCCCTCACACAGTCTAAATCTCTGGGTCCCCCTCTGGGCCCTTCAAACTCTCAGGGTTAACCCATGTGGCGGTGGGGGCAAGGGGTTAAGGCACCCCATCTTGCCTTCCACTGGGTGGTAACTGGCCTGGCATTTCCTGGGGGCTCCTGTGCCACTGGGAGCTCCACCAGGCCACCCACTCCCAGCAGGGTGCAGTTTTCAGGTCATGCCCAGGACCAGGAGCCTCTTTCCATCCCCTTACAGCTCCCCCATACCTCTGGTTTTTCTGCCAGCAGCTCTTCAGCCAGGGGATGCTGCTGCCTGCCCTCCAGCAGCCACTTTTTTAACATGGTTATACTATTAGCCTCCAAAATATCCTGTGACAATGATTTCTACACGTTAGTTATATGTTGTTTGTTTTAAATCTGATGCCTGATAATGTTATTATATATCCCCTAATTCTTGTATAATTCTCATATTATGAGACACAGTAAATAACAGTTCCCTATTTGCTTGCATAACCCAGATATTTACTTGAGATGTAGCAGTTACAATTCCAACAACTGTTCTTCAGCTTCATGTTTTATGTACATACAAATTATCAATTAATTGTCATTTAACTAGCAGGTACAGTCCAGGCCTTAATGTATCTGAATATTCATACTCCAAGCTCATCAGCTACTCAGAGACATTTTGTCATAGTTCTCAGGAACTTGTCTCGCAACCTAGGAATTACAATGAATGACTTTTTATTTAAGGTATTTTTGTTTAGTCAGTTGTGGGAGGTCAGGAATGAAACTATCTGTTCCATAACAGGAAAATGTTAACAAGTTGATATAATGATTATCAGAGACATTTGCGATTTTTATAATTTTCTTTTTTATCACATTTCTAATTCTACTGCTGCTGACCCCAGGGAATTAGCCACTCTTAAAATGATAATTTATTATAGAAGAAAAATCTCTATTAGAATATCATTTGTGAAAATATGTTGCTACTAATTGGGGGCAAAATAAGTTAAATAAAATATCTCAACATTTATGAATCTACAACAATCTTGCTATGATTTCTGAGTCATAGTGTAATTATAAAAATCCCAGGTTATATGATAGACAGGTGTTTAACTAGTGAATAAAATGAAAGGATTATATTTCACTGTATTTGTGTCTTTGATATGTTTATATTTTAGATATATAGTGGACAATAATATATATTCACTTATCTTAAATTTTATTTAATTTGTTTAGTTTTTCAAAGAAAAATGCTAAGGCGAATTAAACTAATGATAGGTGAATTTATGGACTAAGTACAAACATTCAAAAAGCCTGAGGCAGAAGCAGCCTAAGTTTCATATTTTACTCTAAGTGCCCCAAGTTAGGCCAGGAGACAACAAACTAAACCTTGGTTCTTGGAGTGGGAACCATGCAGGTTGCCTGAAGTGGCTGAAGCCAGCAGGTTGGGGGTCCCTGTATGCTTCCTACCAGGCTGCCTCAACTCTCCCCACTCTGCCACCTTTGACAGCCAGCCACTGGAGGTTGTATAGACAGATCTCCAGTGTCACCTGGGCAGCCATCTCTGCTCTGTCCTGTCCTGCCCTGCCTGCTGCTTGCCTGACTATCTCTGAGCAAACCAAGTCCACTGACTGCTCATGCGCAGGATGGCAGCTTGGGATCAGGTGACCCCCCTGCAGCATCTGCTGCCCAACAAGGTGCCAGCCCTATCTCCTGCCCCATGCCCCTGCTCAGGGCCAATGGAGCCACCTGAGCTGCAGGTAGGGAAGGTGCTGACTCAAGTCGCTGCCCGGGTGGGGGTTCCCAGGGAGTGGTGCACTGAGTCCACAACTCCCACCCCAAAGAGACTGCCCCTGGCATAGCTGCAGGGCTCGTCACTGGGCAAGCATCAGGGCAGGGCAGGGTAGGGTATGGCAGAGCTGAGCTGACTGCCTGGGCAGCACTGCAAGGCAGGAGGCAGTAGAGTGGTGTCTGTGTGAAGCAGTTCAGCATCCTTGGAGCTGGGTCCCATTGCTTTGCCCCTGGCCTGTCCTCACCCCCACAGGCCCACAGCCCACTGTGCTTCCCAGCCACACTTGCCCCTCTCCTGGTGCCTCTGCTGACTCAGGAGCTGCTGAGTGCCAGCATGTCTTGAGGGCACATTTGTGGCTGCAGATGGCCTCAGACACCACCAATGCCCTGCCCTCAGCAACACAGGATGGATCTGTCTGCCAGGCCAGGCTGGGGGAGGAGGGTCCTGGGTCACCATTGTCTTGAGTGTAGCCTGCCTCTGTGCCACTCCCCTCCTTCACACAGCTGACAGTCAGAGCCAGTACAGCTGAGGTGCCATGCAGTGGGGACTTTCCCCACCCTGCCCTGCCACAGTGACAACCGCAGGCAGGAGGCTGTGCTTTGTGAGAGCCCAGAAGCATCTGAGCACCAGCCATAGCTAGCGTGCTGCCCTGTGAGGGGGTTTAGTGGGGGAGCCATAAAGGCTTCTGGGATGCCAGGGGGCTATGACTTAAATGAGTCAGGAGGTGATCTGATGCTGAAGTTTGATATGCTGGTCCAATCTAAAATGAATACATCCAATACTATATCAGTCCAGGTCTAACTTAGACTTGGTTCTGCCATATTTAAATTGGTCTATGTGCACTGAACTTCTGTTCTCCTGCAGGTTTAGACTGGTTTCCGATAACTTATACCAGTTTATATGTAGCGTCCGTCCCTAGACTACATTTTTAGACACAGGCATCACCGTAAGTTTTACCAACTTAAGAGTAACCACCAGAGCCTTTGTAATTCAGGATGGCAAGGTTTGGGCTTTCCAGTTTGTGGGAAATTTGAGTTACTTTTAAGTATCTTCTCTTCTTGAGATTACAACTGTATTTGTTAATATTTCCATTAAAATTATTTTTGGATAAACTAGCATTGTTTTTTTATAATCCAATACATGTACTGAATGCTGTAATAACAAGGCCATTGTATAGAAGATGTGTAGCACCTTATATAAAAGACCAGGTACTGTCTTAAAAGAAAGTGGCAATACCTGCATTTCATAAGAAACTGGTAGATCTATACTGCAGCCACAGAAGCAGTACAAGTTATTTCATGTTATGGTAACGGAGCTTATAAGTACATAAGGGGTGTATATCAGGACCTGGGAGAATGTCTGTTTACCAGAGCACCCCAAGAAAAAACAAGGACCAACGGTCATGAACTCCTCCAAGACCATTTTAGGCTGGACATAAGAAAAAAATGCTTTACTGTCCGAACCCCCAAGACCTGGAATAGACTCCCATCAGAAGTGGTGCAGGCACCTACCCCGGACTCATTCAAGAAAAATTTTAAGCTTATCTTGATGGGATCCTTTTGATCCCAGCTGACTTCCTTCTGGACTAGATGATCTTTGAGGTCCCTTCCAGCCCTAACATCCATGAAATCTATTAAACCTGAGCTAACAAGTATAGGTGTACCCTTAAGCTGTAAATGAGCTCTCCCCAGTCTCTGTATTTGTAATCTCCTTTCCATCCCTCTTACTCTCCCCGAACAAGTTCTTAGCAGATCCTCCTGTGTGGCCCAGTGCATGGACTAGTGGCTTCTGTTGTGCAACTTATTTTATTCTATAAAGGAACAAAGTTGTTCATTTTGTTTACTCTGAGTGAAAAGTTGCTAGCATCATTGGTAGCTTTCACAAGATTTGTGACTGTCTATATCTTGAAGGCATGCTTGATGACAGCCACTATCTCTTGGCCAAGCAACACTATTAGTTTTCCATTTGATAACTATAGGAACTACTGGCTGAACACAATAAAGTACTTGGAATTTACAAGTGTAATTTACCCTTTTAGGTGGTTGGCCACCATAGTAGAATACAACTTCAAGAATTAAGTGCTTAGGCTTCCAATGCTATGAATGGAGAGGGCAAGGGAACTCAGGAAGGCAATATTAAAGACCCCCATACCAAACAGGAAGCCAGTCAACATTATTTTATTTATTTTTATTTATCTGTTTGTTTGTTTTTATGCTGCTCTTCTCAAAAAGTCTCAGAGAAATTTACAACAAAACAAATAACAACAACAACAAGAATTTAAATACATATAAAATAATAAAACAATATCCCAAATAATACCTGGTACTACATCTTACCACCTAAAACCCTACCCTTATTAAAAGGCCTTATACTGCTTTGAAAGGAGGTGAGGCCCAGGCTTTGGTTAATGTTTCCTCTAGTTAGAAAACATTATATACAGAGGTGCATCTGAATTTTTCCCCATTTTTACCTTCTTCTGTAACTTTTCTTCTAAATTTAAGAATAATGAGATCTGAGAACAAGAAAAGTAGTCACTGGGGTATAATATCAGTTGAATGTTTTAAAAAAAACATGTTTTTAAATATTTAAGGAGAAATATTTACATGCATCATTTATATTACGTTGTGTCCTTGATTTTATATTAGAACGTACATTCAGATGTCATGATTAGGGCAAATGAAGGTATAAATGTAAATAGGTTCTTATGTATCTGTGTTTATTGTATAATAATTGTTCCATATTTTTCTTCCTTCCATGACATAAAATATTCTCTAATAACCATAACCAGAGGTTCTGGTGACATATACAGTAGCAGGGAAGTAAAGAGAAGATGTTTATCCTTAATGCATTTTTAGATGTCTTACATTGTACATGCAA
Organism: Caiman crocodilus; assembly: GCA_030014935.1. Classification (NCBI taxonomy): domain Eukaryota; kingdom Metazoa; phylum Chordata; order Crocodylia; family Alligatoridae; genus Caiman; species Caiman crocodilus. The sequence continues at coordinate 25,909,513 of JAGPOW010000261.1, forward strand.
AGTATTGCAAGTATTAACATGTTTTTGTTATCTCTACAGTTCCTGATGATGTATTTGCCCAGAATTACATATGGAAAGGATCTTATAATTATAAAGGCAAGAAACAGCCCATGACTTTGACAGTTACCAGTTTCAATGCATCATCGGGTAGAGTAAATGCCACACTTACCAACAGCAACATGGAACTGCTGCTTTCAGGTACTATATCAGAAAAACTCATTCAAATTTACAAGCCTCATGGCTGTTCCCTGTAATTTTATGCTTAATACTTATCATTTTTCTACTAAAATAATGCTGCAGAAAGTGCCTTTGCAATCTAAGAGAAATTGACTGGTAATAGAATACCTTCCTGAATTGATTTTCTTCACTTTTTTAATTTCCCAAGATTGCAATATATACTGATTTCAAAGAATCATCCTTTTTCTTAATAACTAGAAATTGCACAAATTGCCACATCCTCCTAAAAGATATGTCTTAATAGCTGTTAAGAGGTATGGTAAGACTGATGTGCATTCCCATAGCAATATGAAGATATTCAAGGAAAAGTTTGTGTTATTAAGCTTAATAATATTTGGTTTTGAAACTGAGTATTATAACTAGGGCCCAGAATAAAATAGCCAGAACACTGGTGCATTACCTAAAGGACTCTTCATATCTGGGTTGAATTTAAAGAGGATTCTTCTTTCTTTTAAAATTAATAGTGAAAGTGATCTGGCCCAGAAATAAAAGGACCTGATTTTTCAGTAGTATAGACAGGCAATTTCATGTGCAGAAATGGGCTTACTTTGTAATTATAGAGACACCCTTTCTTTGTGCATAGTCAAAATAGACTTGAAAGTCTCCTTCAGGCCTCAGTTGACCTGTTGCTCCCTCATTTGTATATAAATGAGTTTGTGAAAATCCCCATACATTTTTTTCCACTCTTGTTTGTCTGTCTGGTGCTATATGGTCCTCCTCACTGTGGCACCTCAGTTATTAATGGTTTTCATTTTCACAGTCTTCCTATGAGGTAAATCATATCTCCCATCCTAAGACAAAGAATAGAATAATTAAATTACCCAAGATTTCACACGATCAACTAATCCGAAAAATGCTGTAAGGCTAAGTGCCACAATGCCTAACTTGTAGGCACCTGGCTGCTGGAATGGAATTTGAGTAGGAATCAACTAGAAGTATCCAATATAGAAAGCCAAGGACAGCAGCCATTCTTAAATGCAATTCATCTTCAAGGTTTAGGTGCCTGATTGAGGACTTCAGGGAAGCATTTATTTGTGCCTAGGATCCACAGCCCAGAATTATCTTGTGAAATAGGTATATTGCCCTTCCTTTAAATATGGAAAGTCCTTCCTTTTTTTCTTTTCCTCTTCCTTTCCTAATTGTAATTGCTGATATTTCCCCTCCCTCCCTCTCCATTTAATAGCCATCAGGTTAGAGTACCCACTCCTTCCTACGCTAAAGAATACTAATGCATTTTACACAAATACAAAATTACATAAACAATTTGGAACCCAGGACTCCCCTTGTTGCACTATAGAATCAGTCCTCCTCTTTTCTCTTTCTGGGCATAACATATTCATTTGTGTACTGGGAAGTGTTGTGAATATCTTCTATTCCACAATAAACTGTAACTTGAGATTTAGGGGACTGTCCAGGGAAGGGAGAAATTTAGTGCTGAATCTCTTCAAACAGAGGTAGAATTGAACTTGGACCTCCTACATCCAGTACTGTAAAAACTAGCCTCTTAAAACGAGCCTCAAACAACTTAGAACTATGCTGTAATAGGGGAACACATCCAATTTTGATCATATTTTTAAAAATGTTGGTCGCTGGTTTAAGTCTGTATGAATCCATTCTCTATACACTATAATGGATTGGGCCCTGCAGGCAATAAAGGTAGGGAATACCTGCTTGAGGGATCCTAAATGAGTTTCATTATGAGAGAGCTGCTAAACTGCTTGGACCCATCAAGTTTGAGGTGTTTTTCTACATAACCAGAAGCATAACTATAGGTGCCTAGGAGACTAGAAGGTAAAAAATGAAAGTGTCAATTCAGGCTAAAGTGGCAGGTGGTCTATACAAGCAATCCTTTCTCAGATAATATACATTTCAATTAATCGCACAACCCCATCTACTTTGTTTGTTTATTTGTTTGTTTGTTTGGTTTTTTTTTGGGGGGGGGTTCCATTTTTCCGGTTCTTCAGCCATTTCACTTTCTTCTGGTACTGTTTTTTCACTTGACTGCCCAGGTTTGTGTCCTTCCCAAAGTGTCCTATTTTCTCTGCACTCCTCCTCTCATAGGGCATATGCAGATGAGTGTGCACGTGCCTCTTGTCCTGTCTCAAACACTTTTGAGGCAGGGCAAGAGGCAAATGCAGGAATGAAAAAAATGTTCCCTGTGCTGCAAATTCGCAGTGTGGGGAGAAAATTAGACCCAGGGGTCAAATAAAAACCTGGGGGGAAAAAACAGGTCAGGGCAGAGTCCCAGACTGAGGCAACCAGGGGCTCAGTCCTCCAAAGACACTCTGGAAGAGTACCAGAGTGTTGCTATGATTGGCTTTTTTCCCACTCCTGAAGCATGCTGGGCAGGCAGTCATGCAAGCTGCAGGGATCCAGACCCAGCTTTTGCCAGGTAAGCAGGGAATTGGGGGCTGGAGGAGTGAGAAGGTCACCTCAGGAGGCTGGAGACAGCAGAGGAATGAGCAGGGGCTGGAGACAGCCCCAAAGGCATTTCCCTGCTGTCCCCTGCTTTCTCAAGGTGGAGATAGTCTCAGAGGAATTCCCCTGCTATCTTCATCCGCTGCTCCTTCCCCTGCTTGTCTGCAGCCTCCAGGGAGCAGGGGTAGGAGCAGGGGGCTGGAGCCAACAGGGGAATGTCTCCCAAGGCTGGAGACAAGCATCTGGAGACCTGCCCTGCTCTCTCCAGCCTCCTGCTCATTCTCTGCTACTGCCAGTGAGTGTGGGGGGCTCGGAGGGCAAGTGGAGGGTAGGGGGAATGAACAGGAGTGGGGGAACGAGTGGGGGCAGGAGGAATGAATGGGGGATGGGGAGAATGAATGGGGGACAGGGGAATGAATGGGGAGCTGCAGAAACCAACAAGAGTGGGGGGAATGCGCCTCCTGTTCATTCTCCTATTCTCTCTAGCCTCCTGCTTGTTCTCCTGCTCATGTCCAGCCTCCAGAGGCTGGAGAAGAGCAAAGAGCTGGAGATCAGCATGGGGGCAGAGGCAGCTATTGCCCCTAGGAGGAGCCTGTGACCCTACAGGCAAGGTAGTCCATGTGCTGGGGGGGGTCGGTTCTGCCCTGTGGGGGGCAGGGGACCATTGGCGAAGTGTAGGGGGTGCATGTGCACTCCCTGAGCATGGCAGTGCACCCCCTCAAAAAAGGTGCTGCCAACACTGCCTAGACTGTGTTGTCTATAGGCAGTTGCCACTTCCCCCCCACGTGGCAAGTAGTGCCTGCAGGCAGTCAGCAATCACCGCTGGCCACCGCTGTCACTGCCGGTGGTGTCTGTGGTTGCTTGCCCCTCACCACCCCTCCCCTCACTGCCGACAGTGCCAACGGCTGTGGCAGCTGCTCCTAACTTACCACTGCCACCACGCTTCCACCTCCACCAGTGCCGCTGAGCCCTGCCAGCTGATGGGGGTATGTGGCATTCATTCATGAGTCTGTGTTAAATCATTATGCCTCACTGGAGTTTTCCAGAAAAGTAATCCATGAAATTTATTGGGGAAGATAATTAATTCAAAGTATTAAAATGTGTCAGCTTCTAATATTTTCCTAAATGCAGTAACTCTTTGGCAGCAAGAGCAGAGAGCTGATACCATTGGATCAGGGGATCTTCATATTTACTACAACTCTATCTTGATCGTCTATTGTACTTAATTATTAAAGTGAAAAGGAGACCCAGTAAAAGTAACCTCCTGGACATGACCTGAAAGGTTCTGTAAAGCTCCAGTAAACTTGTTTTTAATACTTTGCCAATTTGCGTGTATGTTCCTACACTAATCCCTCATGTATACATGGTACTAGCTTTTGGAACATCACTCAAGTGAAACTAAGCTATGATACAGTGCTAATGCTTCAACGAGAGTCTTAGCATCCTAGATTTCCTCTTTCATACTTTAGAGTTTTAGTAGCACCAATGCTTCAGAAAGTCTATTGACCACCAACCAACCCACTTATTATAAAGCTTATCTGGCAATGTGAAGTTTCTCAATTTTTTTTTTTCTGCTGAATTACCTCTCACAACACCAAAAGCCCAGTTCCACATAGTACCAACATTGCTCCTATCTCTTTTCCAAGACCAGCAGTGGATTATAAACTAACCTTTTCAGGAACTCCAGCAGAAGTCCCATCTTCCTGTCTGCCTAGGTAGCTTAGTGTTGACCCCCCAAAACATTCAAGACACTCCTCTTTCTAGTGAACCAGCACCTTTCCCAGTACATAAGGTCTGTTCTTCTACAACGCACGTGCACAGAACCAGACAGATCACCTAACATGCATGGTATCAGTTCAACTGAGGAAAGAGGACACATTCACGGTGCCATCTCACCACCATGGCTTTGTCTTGATTAACAAAATACCTCTCTTTCAGTTAGCTAGTGTTTGCTAAGCTGCATCCAACCTAAACTCAAGGATATTTTCTAGTCAAGATAGTCTTAGGGATGTTTAAAAGTTTGGCCATATGGTTTATTATAAAAAGCTTTTGTTTGCAACCTGGCTTGTGATCCATATAGTCCATTACTGAATAGCTTTTCGCTACAGCTTGTTGGAAAACTAACGGATCATGATTTTCACACAAAAAATGCATGCACTAGACACACGCACACACATATGCACACAAACACACATACAGAGATTTAATTGTAGTTTCACACTATGTTAACAACAAAAGGATATGTATGTGTTGCCTGTATGTATAGACAATAATTCTGGTTTTGGTCAAAAGTTAGTAACCAGCTTCAGTTTTCATCCACCCTGAACAGAAAGAGTGACACAATGCAAGCCTGTGGGACTCTGAAAATGAGAGCCATTTTGTTCATTTAACATTGTGTAGCATTAGTCTCTGTGGTTTCACAGAAAGGGACCAAATGTACTAGGAAGCTTCTTTACCTAGCCCTCAAGGTTTCAGAAGCAAGTTAGTAAACTGCAACTCCATTGACAGTTCTGATATCAAGAGGAAAAAAAAATTACCATAGTCCAACACCAAAAGAAATTAATCAGTTGCTGAATGAAGAAAATTTCATCGCGTACCAGGATCTGAAGGAGGACTGATTAGAATCAGTGTAGGTATAAAGTTGCTGGAGATGTTCCTTTCTTATTTTCCTGATAACCATAAATTAAAATGGTAAGTTTGAGCAAGATAGGAAATGTGTGAGGTTACCAGTAGACAAAGATATCTTTTTACTCAAGACATTAAGAATTACAAAACTCTCTAAAAGGAAGCATTAAGTATCCTAATTAAAGACATTATAGTTAAAATAACATTTTCCTTGCCTTTAATTTCATAAAAGGAGATACTAGCATCAAATTGTTGATATCCAGGAATTTGAGGACATGGAACACAAATAAAATTTTAACACAACACCTTTGCGTTGCATGAATTTATTTCAGATGTGGAGGGAGCAGCAAATTATGCTTTTGTTCACTTAAATTCAAAGGGACAGATTCTATTCTCCTACCATATAATTCTCATTTAAATAATTGTTAATTCAGAAGATCTGACAGCGGTTACATGGCTTGAAAGAAAACTACATTTATGTCCTGCCATATCTATTCAAGTAAAGTTCTCAGACTTTGAAGCCAGCGCTTACAATCTATGCCTGAACTTACTTTAACTTGTGGTTTTAGTGCCCATTTTACAATTGAAATCTGTCAAAGGATATAAAAGATATACCTATTACATCCCTATAAAAAGATATGACTATCATACCCTTAGCATTTTGAGTTGTCCCAGGAAACTTATAAATATTTTTCTGTTATTTAAAAAAGACTGAAAAAATGCAAATAAAGATCAATATGTGGTTTGAATGTTTAGAGACACTGAATACCAGCATATCCCATTGACTTTAATAGGAATATTGTGTAGTCAGTATTAATATCACTGAAATTCTTTAAACATCTTTGTCTGGCTGTGTAATGAGCATAAATGATGTGGGATATAGAAATAGTTAAATGCAGAATGAAAGCTAAGAATACTATAGGCCAAATATTTACATTTCATACCATTACTTAATGTAATTATTAAGCAACTTGTACTTTTTAGTGAAGCCTATCTTTTTCATTGCTATCTTTCACACAGATACATTCATTAAACATACTTTTAATTGTAATTTCAAACTAGAAGCTAACAATACGTATAACATAATTGGAGTTTTGAACATTTTTCTGCAGGTAATGAAATTGTCTGTTAATTCTGCCAGAAATGCAAATTAAATGATATATAGAAGTTCTTCAACTCAGTGAAATCACAATTTGCAAAATTGACAGGAGGAGGACAATCCCATTTGATGTGTCACTAAAGGGAAAAAAAAAAGTTTTTTGATTTTTTTTTTCCCCACAAAATAAAGCTTGTATGTGTCTTAGACTATTGGTATGGAATAAAACTAAGGGATCTGTGAGCCCTGGGTTTGACTTCCCTGTGCCCAGTTCACAACAGACTCTTTTCAGGTCAGATAAACTTAAGAACTTATCTTATGTCTTCTACATCTCAAAGCTAACCTCACAACTATGCTGCAAGTGGGGGAGGATGGGGAGGAGAGAGAGCAAAGTCTCCCTTCTCTTGTTGTTTGTGGTAACCAGTATAACTGCACAAAGTATTTTAGGTTCAACAAAACAGTTTATTTGGTAGAAGGGAAATTCCACTGAAAATATTCTGACTAGCTATATTACCAAATTGTACCTTATTCAAGGAGGGGTTCACTATTAAAATAATAGTTATCACCTTAAGTAGATGCAAAATATCTCCATTTTATCTTTAACAGGCGTGTATAAAAGCCAGGAAGCCCGTCTGATGCTCCATATATATCTCATTAAAGCACCATCTCATACAACTGTGAGCAAAATGAAAGAGGAAAAATGGGCTATGGATGGTTTTGTGAGTATATTTCTATTAATACAGGACCATTTTAAATATGGAGTAATGTTTGTGTGTTAGATGAGAATAACATAAAATCTATCTAATGAAGGGTTGGTAGTAATGCTAATTGATTTAATAAAATGAAAAATATTATTGTACTACTGCAGATGGGAGTGGGCTATTTGATGGGGAAAATGTACATATTACCATAGAAAGATATCAAATCCTTCTTTGCACAGATCTGGTAATTTGGTACAAGGGAAGACACCCAAAAGAAATCATTATTTCCCAAGGCCTGGAATAAACTCTCTAGATGGGGTGCAAGCACCCACTCTGGATACTTTTAAGAAATGTTTGGATGCTTATCTTGCTGGGATCCTTTGACCCGAACTGACTTCCTGCTCCTGGGGCAGGGGTTTGACTCGATAATCTTCAAAGGTCCCTTCTAGATCTAATGTCTATGAAATTATCCTTATTGTTTTACTGTAGCTCACTAATTGCAAGAAGCATTCTCAATTTTAGAATACATGTTTTTATAAGGTTAAGATGAGTATTTCCATTTTGATATGCCCTTCTGAATAATCTTTCTATGCAGAATGTATTACTATGTTTCTTGCTTTCTTGATGAAAGCAAGAAATTATTCCATAATACACATGGAATAAAATACTTCATGGAAATGACACAGCAGTATTAGGGAATCAGTATGTGATAAAGTGAAATATCATGTGGGTGAGAAACCTAAACAAATGGGTCCAAATCTTTCCAGAGCTTCCAGAGAGTGGGGAGGCTCTGAGGCATTTATGAACTAGATTTAGCACATTCCATAGGGAGGAAAAGGAGAGACAAAATCTAAGCTATTTGGGATGCTAATGGACTTCCAAGAGGAGAATTATTCCATAAGGCTAAGTACAGACAATCAAACAGCCTGCGGTTTCTGCCTCCTGGCCAACCAGCAGGAAGTGGCAGGGCTCCACGGTGCTTTAGTCAGTCAGTAGCAGGAGGCAAAAACTGTGGCATGTTTAAATCTGCAGTTTTTGCTTGCCAGCTGATCAGCAAAAAGTGGCAACCCCTGTTGTCCCCTCCACCAAACAACAGTGGGAGGGAGAGGTAGCGGTACGCACCAAAAAGAGCAATATTAAAGGAGCTGCTGCCACCTAAACTCCTAAAGAAGTTTAGGTAGATTTTGGAATTGGTGGAGAGGTAAGATCATATGGGTCTAAAAACACATTGAATTCAAGTCATCTGTGCCTAAATACTTATACATCTTCTATGAGTTACTCTGTTCAACTGGGATTTCTTCTTCCCACCACCTCTCTCTCTCTCGTGACTGTGACATTAAGGATTTTGGATTTGATGTTCTCGATACGTATGAGCATATCAGCTTGTCTAAATTTGTATTACTTTATATACACGATAGTATTAAAATTATTTTGTTATTATTATAATGTATACGCTGGTATAGGTAAACCATTATGATGCAACTAGTATGGCTGCAGCTATACTGATATGAAAATATATGTGAAATCTGAATTATATTGCTAAATTGTCTGCTTTGTATTGCAAATTTTCTTCGATACTACTGCTTGGTGAAAAAGAACAAAAAAACCTGACAAAATTATCTTTGTGTTATACGAGTAGCACTCCCCAGGGTAATATAAGTCCCTTGTTCATGCTAATTCAGGTCATGTCCTCAGGGCAAAAAAAAACCCAAAACTTTATGGTTACAAATAAGTGTGAAAGGTTCTGAGTTCAAAGTGTAACTACTCTATGGACATGTCTACACAAGATGCTGACTGTAGCTCATCACAGCATGGACAGTACTAATGTGCTACTGCACTGTATGATTAAACTGCTGCCCAGTAGCATCATCTAAAGGACATATGCTGATGCTATGGAGCAGTAATTTGCTAATACAAGTACTAAATAAATGTGCAGTAGTGTCTCATGTAGATGTTCCCAGTAATAAATTTAATCCCAGGCAGGAGTAGGATGGATAGTTTAGGAATTTCACTTCCAATCATATTTTAATCACCTGGACTATTTCTAACCAAATATTCCCAGAATATTTATAAATATTTTCTGCTTTCAGGTTTCTGCTGAACCAGATGGAGCAACATATGTTTTCCAAGGATTTATACAGGGTAAAGATTATGGACAATTTGGACTTCAAAGATTAGGTAACCCACTATGTTTTATGTCATAATTCAATATTGTTTCATATTGTACTTTTTTATTATTCATGTTTTTGAAGCATGACTGCATATGAAGTGTTGTATTGAAATTGTATCTCAATATTAGTGTTTGGGTAGAATATAACTAGACTCATAACCTGAAATAGTAGGAATAGAATATTTTGTTTATAGGAAATTAAATAGAGAAGTATACTTGCTTTAGTGTGTGGAGCTGCTGGTTGTGGCTAAGAACACGATATATTTAGTGATCTTGTTTTAAGAACTAAATATGGAATAATAATTTAGTTCCAAATTATGAATTATACAGAGAATAAGTAAGAGAAACAGAGTATGTGCCCAGTGCTGTGAATTAATAAAGATTACTATCCAATCTGGAAATCCTTTTCATATTCTTCTGCATTCAAAATTCCCACTGAAGTCATGAAGAACTTCATGATTTTGCACTCTAGATTCAATTATGCACCCAACTATTTTTTTTTTCTTATGCATTTTATTATTGCTAATAAAAACCTTGCTGTTTTATGAATGCGGAAGCATAGAGAACAAGAACAACATTGTATTGAAATTGTTTGTCAATATTAGTGGTTGGGTAGATTATAACTAGACTTGTAACCTGAAATAGTAGGGATAGAATATTTTGTTTTATAAATGCTTAAGTATAGAAAACAAGAAAAACATTATCAATTAAACATATAATGTCTGTACTCCTTCTCTCGAGAATTCTATTAATTCTCCTCAGTTGGGAGAAAAAAATACCCCTTAAATATTGGCAAGATATTGTGTCTGAGGTAATAGGATTCTACATAGACCAAAGAGTGCATTTCTGCAAGGAAAATTAGTTCTCATGACTGTAATGTCTTCCTAAATAGATTGGTCATCTTTGCTAAATCATTTTATCTACAGCCAAAACACATTCTTCCTGCCTCACTCCTATTGCTTAAAAAAGTCCAAGAATTTTCTTTAACAATTTGAATATGCAGGATTTATTAATTTGTGGAATGAAATAGATCGTGTTTTTACTTTCATTATCTTAAGTCATGTTAAACTGGAGTCTTGGAAGCTTAACTTTGCTTTCACTGCATTTGCTAATATAGATGCTTTAGATGGAACTCATATACAAGACTAAGAGCTATAACCAACATAGCTGAGCTTCATTAAGCCATCTATTTCAAAATATTTGGGGGATAATCTGTTAAAAAATAAATGCAGTCATGTTTTGGCAATTTGGTTTTATTGGCTTCTTATGAAAAGTGTAAACATTCACACTTCTTCCGGTTTTCAAATAATTTTAGATTCTTTTTTTTTAAATTTAATGATTTTCTTCCATGAGTTCCATCTTCTAAGAACAAGATTATTCACCTAGGAATATATTTCACTTTGGTACAAGATTAATTAATAGAATCACTAAAGGATCACTAGTAGGCTTGAAGAGAGAGAAATCCACCATGCTTGATCAAGGATTTGCTTTAACAAACAAGTCTTTAGCAGCTGTACAAGATATTTTTGTGATTTTTTTTCTCCAGAATAGATGTGAAATGAGGATTTCAAAACTTTAGTCATACAAACATAAACTATCTTTCAAACCAAACCTCCCATTCATTTCCTGCTTGTTGTACCTAATAATTTTTCTTATCACTATTCTTATTTATCATCTAAATATATCATATGTCCTCACAAATGCTCACTTGCAATAATAATGGGAGGAATTTTGGAGTGGTACTTGCTGGAAATAACTAATCCTTTTTTCTTTCTCTTTCTTTTATTTTTCTGTTTAGGTCTTAATGTGTCTGAAGGTTCAAATTCTTCTAATCAACCACATGGTACAAATAGTAGCTCTGTGGCCATTGCTATCCTTGTGCCTTTCTTTGCCCTTATATTTGCAGGTTTTGGGTTTTACCTTTATAAGCAAAGGTAAGTGTAAATTAATCCCTGCATTATCATTTGCTCAAAGTTCTTCAGTGCTCTGAAACTTGAGTATAATAAATAGGATAACAAGAGCTTTCCTAAGAACTCCTTCACAAAGATCTCTATAGAAGTTCCTTGTTACTCTCTTAAAGGTGGCATAATGTTTAATTAGTAAGGTTGCTATACCTTCACTCCCACCTTTTAGAAATGAAATACTATAAAATGTTATGAGCAGAATAAGGATTGGTTAAATTACTGGCATCTTTTCATGTTTGCTTTTTGAAGATTGCCTCTTATTTGGCAAGTGACAGTGCTGAGAGTGATATCTCTAATCTAATGTATTTTAAAGCCCACATATTTATATGGGCCTGCAAGTATGTATGGTGTGGTCTTATGTCAGTGAAAGGTTTTATTATGAAAAATGATTCCACAAAATAAATTCATAATAGAATTATGATTAGCTTACTACCATGTTCTGCTCAGAGTTACATTATTATTAGTGATAGTTTTGCGCATGTCTCTGAGGACAAAATGTATTCCTCTGTTTCATTTTTAAGGAATGTTTTCTAACAGTCAATTGCATAACATCAGATAAGTAAAAGATCTTGCACTACAACAATCAAGGATGGGAATGGGACTCCTAAATAGCTGTATGCAGAGCAGTATTTGTCAGATGTCTTAACAATTACTCTCACAGTGCAATCAAAGGACAACATGGCTAAAATGTGGTATCTGTGTCATAAAAATGGAACTGAAAGTCCTTGAACTGCTCCAGACTAAAACTTGGTTATTGGCATACAAATAGTTATTTCTTTTACACAACAACTTTTATCCAAGTTGAATTATTATTTATCTTGACTTTTCATATAAAAAGGCTTCAGATTCTGAATTTAAGTTTTATTAATATTTATAGCCTATCTAGTCAAACTGAAACTTTTCTAAATAAAAATCATTTCACTATTGTTGCCCTTAGATAACAAGCAGTGTTTAGCCTTCATTTCCATTTTCCGCCTAACAGCTTTTAACAATATTGCATTTTTGCTGATTTTCAATTAGCTATAAGCATGTTATAACATTATTTTAATATGATAATCTTCTGTAACCTTGTTTAAAAAGCCAGCAACGTCCTTTAATTAATTTTCAAGCTTAATATTTTAAATTGAAAATAGTTCCATTTATTGAGGTTCTTATGCCACACAGATCACTATGAAAAACTCCAGTTGTAAACACCCTGTGTTTTTCTTTAACAGGACTGCACCTAAAACACAGTATACAGGCTGCTCTGTACATGAAAATAATAACGGGCAAGCTGCTTTTGAAAACCCCATGTATGACACAAATGCAAAGTCTGTAGAAGGGAAAGCTGTGCGATTTGACCCCAACTTGAACACTGTTTGCACAATGGTATAATGTGGTAATGCTTTGTCTTCAGAAGTTTGGAAATTGAAACACAACACAGTGCACGCGTAGTTCACTGATAAAAATTTAAAGCACACTTTTCAGGATATACTGGATCACCTTTTCCTGAGGATGATAGACAAGAGTGTTTTTTTCATAAACTGGAACAGAATTGTTCTTCATGTTTACCATGGAGAGTTTTACAGATAATCTGCTGCACTCCACGAGTGCTTACTCACAGTTTATTTGCTTTTTTAAAAAAGGAGATTATTCTAAAACATAAAACATATTTGCATATATTGGAGGAGCATCCACTATCAGTACTTCTGTGCTTTATAAAACTATAATAGAGGGACTGGGTTTAAAAACAAAAAGATATAGGCTAGAAAATAAGAGCTATAATTACAGGAGATAATAGGCCACTGACTTCTCTTTTGCATTGATGAGCTATCTCATTCTCATAAATTTGAACTTTGTACCATTCTTTCAGTTATTCACCCCTGTTTAGCAAGTGTCTTTTTTTTTCAGACCAGTTGATTTCTAACATTGCTCAATATCATGTCACAAGTTTAAACCTACAAATGTAACTTGCTATTTTTTACAGTGCAGAAGGAAAATAAATGACAGGTTTTCAGATCTTATTTAATTTCTTGTTTCATATCTAGCCTTGTCCTCACATTCAGAGTCAAGCTCTTTTCCTCTGTTCTCATTAGCAAGACCCACAAGTGATAATGGGTATAGTCTTGCTTCTCTATGTTCCCTCCTGTGGGCTTTTGCTAGTAGACATTGGTTTTATAACAAAAGATGATAGCACACTAAATGAATTGTGCTTTGTCATGCAGCAAAGTTCCTTCCTGTTGAAGATGATTTGTAAGAGTGACCATTTTACACTTTTCTCTAACATCAAAATGTACCTTAATGAAGTTCAGATTAGAAAGATACTGTTTATAGAGGCGCTAGAAAGCAAAATCAATATATCAAGAACATAAGGCTTCACATTTCAATCCATATTACTGTCTATACATATTCCATTATCAGCATTATTCTACTCCTGAATTTTCTCAAAATACACATGCTTGTGGCATGATGCAAAGCCCATGGAAATCAATCCAATGACTGACTGATTTCAGTGAGCTTTGGATCAAGCCTATTCATTGCAGAATCATACATACTTTGGAAGTAATTTGGCTTTGGCACACAAGTTGGTATGAGATACTATTAAAACAGACCCTCGCTATAATTAGCTAAAATTGAATTTATTGCAGCAATACAGTACGAAGAGTCTTTTAAGAAAGTAAGACATGGTTTAATTAGAATTACTCCATCAAAACATACAAGTCTCACTCCCAGAAAGGCGAGTTTCAAACACGGTAAAACAATTTTTGAAGGAAGGTAATCTTTAGTTTTACAGTTTGTTTTTTTTTCATAACAGAGTTATCCATTGGCAACTCCAATAATTTATTTGTAAGTCATTGTCTTCCTTTTATAGCATGACTCACAAATTCTGTATGTTAGCCTGTGTGAATTATCTGTTACTGTCTCTTTAAGACATTAATAACTCTGTGAAAAATCTAATCTTTTTATTACCATAATAGAGAGTGCCTACCAAAAAATCATTGTACCCAGGATTGCTGCTTGGATTTCTAAAATGTTTGATGAATTTCTTATAAACCATTTTACAACACTTTGTTTTGAGAATTCATACATTTCTGTCAAACTGTATTCTACTAAAAAAGATGCTGTTTTATATTTTTTACCATCAGTTGTTATTTATTCTTGTTTGTTCAAATGACTGCAATAACTATGACTCATTCATTAATGTTAAGGTTAATAGATTTGAGATCGTTTAAAATATGTTTCTTCTGCGACTGGCTACTCCTCTTATATTAATGCATACACTTTTGTAAAGAAGTATATTTTTATGAAAAAAAGGATTTGTAAAAGTATGATGTAAATTTTCAGTGCAATGTAAACAAAATAAAAATGGACAATTGCTTTTTTAACAATGTGTCTTCTTTACTAGCTGAGCTTTAACACTTTTGTCAGGTACAAAAACTAGAAAACAACTGAAATGGTTACACAAACTCACTATTTTCTCAGATTTCCAAGTACACTTTTGGCTCCTCACTCTCCACCCTGAACCTCCCAGTCTTCTCATGACATCGCAAGTAAATTGGCATTTTATTTACTGAAGTGATTTAGATTTATTTAATCTTCCATGAATATTGAAGTTGTCTAGTTTTTCCAAGAACAGTACTGTACTTGTTTAGAACAGACAGTGGGAATTCATATGATATTTCCTGAATGGAGATATTTGAGTACAAACAAAAGGAATCCCTTATCTTTTCCTGAAAATAAACTGGGAAAAAATATTTTTAGGCAATAATTATGGGGTGATGGGAAGGGGAATGATACATTTTTTGCTTTGAATAGAGACCTGTCCTTTAAGGACAATTTTTATTTGTAGTCATGGAGAAAAGATAAAACCTGATCTGAAATGGTGTTCAGGGAGTACAATGAGATAAATATCTGTCTACTATTCTTTTTAAAAAATCAGACATTTTAAATAAACTGAAAAGGCTTGCTTCTGTCCACTCTGAAATCAGTAGGGATTTTATTGGTGAATGCACAGAAAGTAAAAGCAAAAAATGACTGTAAAATCAAATTGTGCAGTTCACTTTTTAATGTTTCTCACTGGATTTCTAGGCCAAATTGTTTAATTTGATATATACAAATATATTATTACCTAGTAGCCAACCCTTCAGATTCAGCTTAGTCTCTGAAGTAAAACTGTCCCTGTTCTGATTCATGCATTACTAGTAATATAGTAAAGAAATGCTGAACATAAATTTTTCTTAATAGTTGTGTTGATGGTGAATGAACCACAAAGGGATACAAAAAGCATTTTCCTAAGGCTGTATTGACTTCTCAGTAGCACCAGATGAAATACACATAATGGATTAAATGCCTTTTTTTGGTCAGAATTTTCCTATTTTGCCAATTTGTAGAAAGTGTGTGAAATGGAGGCATTCTCAATCAAGTGTAAACTGTTTATATTATATTGTCTGAAATTTTTCAATACCAGGGTAACAGAAATGGTAATCTTTCACAATAGTTTATGGTTGGTTGATTGTAGTTGGTTAAATAAATCATTTACTTGCTGTGATTTCCAGACTCTCTGGTTCTGCAGTTTATAGACTAGGTAGCAGAAACTATTTTGACTAGTTTTCTGAAGGGGACTTGCTATGACACATTAGTGAAGAATGATATGGGTGGAAATGGTTTTGTAGTGCAAAGAGGTCTCTAATAGAGTGAGATAATTCAGAAAACTATTAATGAGACAGAAACCTTATCTGTTCATGAAGTTTCAGGCAATGGAGGGAAATTCTTCCACTTCCCTGCATTAGTTTTGCCTCAGACTTGCAGAAGTTGAGGCAAAACTGGTTGCAGAGGAGCAGGAGAATTTCCTTCTGCTCCCTGATACTGCTTGAGACTTGTAGGAGCTGAGGCAAGCTGCTTTGAGGTTTTGGAGGGGAAGAAGTGCCCTCAGCTCCCTGGGGCTGCCCCAAGCTGGGGGTGGCAGGGAATCCCCCAAGGCAGGGGCACCCTAGTGCCCCCACACTGGGTTGCATGTGCAGGCACCCAGCCAGGAGCAATTCTTCTCCCTCTTTCCAGTGACAGCTGCTGAAACAATCAGAAGCTGGGAAGGGGGAGGGCTGCTGAGAGTCAAAAGCCCCCAACACAGGGGCTTTCTCTTCCCCCATGTGCTGTGTAGACCCTGGCTAGGAAGGTCTGAGGGGCCTGTCCCCTGCCTTCCCCCATCTCTATGGGCTGATGAATGCAGGAGGAAGTAGGCTAAGTAGGAGAGAGGTGAGGCAGCCCCTGCTCTACTGGAGCAGATAGCATAGCCCAGGGCTGCAAAGGATTTTGGGATGCTGGGGGACTGTGAGTTAATTTGAACCAGGAAGGGATCTGGGACAGAAGTTCCATAAACTGTTTTTTACCTAAATCCAGTTAAACCTGATAAGATGTAGTATCAGACTTATCTTAAACAGGTTTGGCTGTTTTGAAAGTGGTTTATATGCAGTGAGCCACTTCCTCTCCTGTTACAGGTTTAAATCAGTTTCTGATCACTTAAACCAGTTTATGTGTAACTTTTGTTCCTTGCCCAAAGGTTTGTTGCTAGCTAATTGGTAAAATAAACTAGTCAAGATGTAATTAAGTATTTGCCTTTGGTTTCCTTAGTCCTGCACTGTATAGTTAATCTAAATTCTTATGGTCCAGTGGGTAATTCAATATTAAGGGGAAACCAGGATGGGTTTATAGCAGACTGCCCGACTAACCTGGTCTCTTTTTACAACCACATCACAAAGTGTTTAGATGCAAGGGTGGAGAAAGATGTTATCTACTTGGACTTTCAGAAGGCTTTCGACACAGTGTTGCACCCAATTCTTACAAGCAAACTGAGTAGCTGTGATGTGGATTTTTTCACAATAAAGTACATGAAAAACTGGCTTATGGGACAAATCCAGAGAGTCGTGGTGGATGGGGTTGTTTCTCCCTGGAGAGATGTGGACAGGTGTGTTTCCCAGACCTCTGTCCATGGACCAGTACTGTTCAATATATTCATCAGTGATTTTGATGACGTTGTTGAAAGCATGATGTCCAAATTCACAGATGACATCAAACTATGGGGTACAGTAAACACACTGGAGGGCAGGGAGTGAATCCAGGCAGATTTGGATAGACTGGGGAAGTGGGTGGATCAGAGTAGGATGCAATTTAACAAGTATAAGTGCAAGGTGCTGCACCTGAGGAGAAAGAATTTCCAATACACCTATAGAGCAGGAATTACCAATCTGAGTACCATGACAGTGGAAAGGTATCTCGGAGTCTTGGTCAACACAAAAATAAACATGAGTCACCAATGTGATGAGGTAATAAGTAAGGCTAATCACACTTGGGCATTAGTAGGTACATCACAAGCAGGTGTATGGAAGTGATATTTCCCCTCTATGTGGCATTGGTCATACCACAGTCTGAGTACTATGTCCAGTTTTGGGTGGCATACTTCAAGAGGGATGTGGATAACTTTGAGAACATTCAAAGAAAGGATACTCGTATGGTTGAGGGCCTGCAGGTAAGACCTTGTGAAGACAGACTGAGGGACCTGAATCTCTTCAGCCTCTGCAAGAGAAGTCTGAGAGGTGATCTTGTGGCTGTCTACAAACTCATCATGGGGGGTTAGTGGGGAATAGGGGATACTCTGTTTACCAAGGCACCCCTTGGGGTTATTAGAAATAGTGGCAACAAATTAAAGAAGTGTAGATTTAGATTAGATATCAGGAAGAATTTTTTTATGGTGAGGGTTGCCAAAATATGGAATGGGTTTCCAAGGGATGTTGTGCTTTCCCTTACCTTGGAGGTGTTCAAGAAAAGATTAGACAGGCACCTAGCTGGGGTTATTTAACCCCAGGGCTCTTTCCTGCCTACAGCAGGTACTTTCATAGTTTCATAGTTTCATAGTAACTAGGGTCAGAAGGGGCCTAGAGCAGGCCATCTAGTCTGACCCCCTGTCAATGGCAGGAAACAAGTGCTGGGG
>JAGPOW010000261.1:25934749-25952743 GCA_030014935.1 Caiman crocodilus
AGTTGTTCTTGCTCCTACCTTGGGCGTCTTTAAGAGTAGATTGGATAGGTACTTGGCTGAGGTCCTGTGACCCTGGCACTCATTCCTGCCATTGGCGGGAGTCAGACTAGATGGCCTGCTCTAGGCCCCTTCTGACCCTAGATACTATGATACTATGATGATATTATGATATCCTTATTTGTTAGCTTATAAACTGGGTTCCCTTTATGTGAATTCGAGTTATATGTATTTTTCCAGGAATGCACATACTAGGTAAAGTGAGGGAATCCTTAATAGTGAAAGTTGTACTGAATAGTGGTCGTATTAAATAATAGCATATCTTAAAAGAGCACCCTGAGTCTGTTTAGATCTGTTGGATACCATTTTTGCTTCACCTTAAATGAAAGGCCACGTCTGTTAAACAACCACTTTCTGGTGATTTCTTGAATGATTGCTTAAGACAGACTCCATGATAGTTTAAACAAGTGTAAAGTACAAAATATCTTACTACAAAATATATCTGACAGAATCAGGGGCATAGAGTCTTTTCCTTTGTCTTATTTCTGACTGGTTTGATCTGCTAACTGTTGGAGAGCTGATCCACAGGAGCAAATAAGAATACTTCATCATGGAGAAACTCTTGGACTGGGCAAATCCAGAATAGTTCACTGTAGACCAGCATTTCTCAGCTTGTGAACTGCAACCCAAAAGAGGATCACAAGAATATGTAAAAGAGTTGCAAACAAACTTTAAAAATCTTTCATATTTTGCATACATTTTTGAAAAAAAATAGATGTTGATTGTGCTTCATCATGTTAACTTTGTGTGTACTAATAAGGGAACTGGGTTTTCCATTTGTCATGGAAAAACATGGATTTTCTCCTTTAAAGGAGACTGGCAGTTTCTAGCCCACTAGGGAGCCCAAGCCCCTTACCCAGGTATCTGATGCCAGTCACGTAGACAGAGGGAGCAGGTTTCCCCGCTCCCTCAGGAATGTATCTAGCTCATGTTACCTGAAGAGATAGGGTAGGGTGTGTACTCTTTACAGTGCTCATACTAACCAAGTTGTCACAGAGCAGAGCTTTTGGGGAGAAACAGAGGTGGCCTTCTGCCACACACTTAGAACGTGTTTTGGTTAGCTCTTAGGAAGGACAGCTCTAAGTTACAACTTGCTCTGAGCAGTGGGACAGGGCTGGGGACTAGCTGTACGGTCAACAAATAGATGATTGCCAGTTCCAGACCCGACTGGAGTTTTGAGCTGGCTCTGGTGCACTACTGAGTCTAGTGTTTCCCTGTGGTGTCAGGCCAATGCTCAGGATCTCAATATCATGCTGTTTGACAGGAGGGCATGGTATGCAATTGCACACACACATAAAAATCAATTAGGCATACACACACACACACACACACTCTAGGTGCATACACCCCCCACCAGGCGCACGCGCGCGCACACACACACACACACACACACACACACACACACACTACCAACTCAGGCACATACACATCTAAACCAGCCTAGGCACATGCATACCTATCACCAATTCAAGCACATACACACTACACACACCAAACATTAAACAACAACCAGTTGTCAATACCCACACACTCAGTACACATACATGGATCACTAATTTGTATATCACGCACACAATAACATATATATATATATTCACCAGTTCACATGCAAACCACCCACCTACACACCGGTGAGTTCTTAACTTGGATGGTACAGTAGGTATGTGTGTATGTGTTTGGGGTACTTGGGATACCTGGGGGAAGGTTAAGGTGAGAGAGAAAGTTTAAGGAGTGAAAGTTGCTGGAACCAGGATTGGAACTGGTAGATTAGAAAGAAGCTGGTTGAGGAACTGAGGCTTAGGGTTTCTTAAGGTCAAGTGGCCCCAAGATTACTTGAGGTCACTGGTGAGAGGGGAAAAAGTCCAGTGGCAAGGAGGAGACAGCCAGGAAAGAGAGAGAGGCAGAAAGCTGGGAGCTTGGGGCTGGAAACGGAGTCAGACAGCTGGGAGATCAGGAGCAGATAAGTGGTGACAAGGAGGAAACAGTCAGAAAACAGACAAAAACCCAACTCAGAGTTTCAAAATAACAGGTTCATTAAACAGACAACAAACTACACAGCCCCGTGAAGTTATTGGTTTTCTCACACACACACACACACACACACACACACACACACACACAAGCACTCACAATGACAGCAGGAGAAAGTGATTCAGCAGAAGGGTTGGAGTCCAGGTAGGGAAGAGACACAGAGTCCAAGTCCTTGGTTGAAGAGAGGGTGGGACTGATAGCAACCTATCCTAGGCTGGAAAGGGGTCTTTGTCCACCAGGTGTTGTCCAGGATGGGAAAATACGTTTTTTGGCTAAGAAATGGTATTTTAAAGGATTGCTTTTTGAAAATTATCTTATAGGTATAGAAATATACATTATAATGGTTCAGGATAGTCAGCAGGGGTTAATTGATTTCTAGGCATCCTGGGTGTCACACACACAGTTTCTCACTGCCTGGGAGGCAAGACAGGTTGTCTAACACAACAAGGATACATAGTCTGGGAAAACAGCCTGGAAACCAAGAAAGTATGTACCATAGTGCCCATAAGTGACAACAGCTGCAAGGCCCCAGAACAGAGGGGGGTGAGTTTTGGTTTTGGGGAACAGACCAAATTAGCTGATGGCCCAGAAAGCTACATGGATGTGTGACCACAGAGAGACAATCAGCCAGTAATAGCCAGGGATGAAGAGTCATCAAGAGGAAAGGAGAACACAAAAGCAGAGACTTGAGATTAACAAAGGGTTAAAAGGGTTAAAAATCCCTTTGCCCCGTACCTCCCATTGTCTGGTCCCGCCTGCCTCTGCCCATTTATCCCCACTCCGCAGGAAGGGTCTCCAAAGCCACCATGGAGGGCACACGACCAGCCTGTCTCATGCACCCCACCTCCAGACTGCTGACACCTAAGAGACAGAGCCTCAGAGTGGAGCCTGCATCCTGACCAGCTGTACTTTGATTCTGATGATAGCCCTAGGATTTGGTAGATATACAGAATTTCTTGCTTGTTTATATTGCTTTTTTTTTTCTGTTGCCACTGTATGTCAATAAATTTGCCTATTATTAAACGGAATGGTCTTGGGATTGCTGAGGTAAGGGCCCCCCCCCCCCCCCGGTCTTTGGGTCCTAAATCCAGAGCCAACAATGTGATGTTATTATTTGTTTGTTTGGGGGAAAAGAGAAAAAAAGAGAGAGAGGGACAACAACTTCAAATAGCTTGAAAAGTTGCATAGAAATCAAGTGATTCAGTAAGGATAACATTTTCATAGCTACAGAAAAAGGCCCTTTGGTTAACAGCCTATGACGCTAATCATTTTCCAAGAAATTGATCTCAACATATAAAATATTTCACTGGAAATACAGGATGCTACTTTGTGAGACATAATGAACAGTTTATGGACTAAATGTGGTGTTTTGGAGAGTGTGTGGGAAAGTGAGAGGGAAGTAGGTAGAAATACCACATGATGGGTGATTGCTTCCTTTCCCACATATCACCTCACTTCCTGTGCTTTAGGAGTATTTATTGCCACCCTCGTCCCACTAACCTAAACTTTCAGGGGGAAAAAAAAAGTGTACTTGAATAATGAAACGCATTCTGAATTATTTCTCCTGCCTGGAAAAATAAGCGCCTTCACATTCATGTGAGCAGGTAGAGTAGCTAAGTGTTTAATTGAGGCCATGCCACAATAGGTGCTATGGGAGCTGTGAAGGAATAAGAGACAGAAATAAGCCAAATAAATACTTTAGGGACAATTGCCCATGAACAACACACATTTCTCTTTTTCTCACTTTAACTTCAAGACCATAGTATAACTATTCATCTCTCTCGCCATCCAGGTGTTTATACTGTGCTCAATGCTGCGGGTGTTTATATAAATCCAAACACACAGACATAGGCTTGCTGGCTCGTTTCCCAAACAGAACTGTATGTAACATGGTTTGCTAAATAAGAAGGTTTTAGAAGTTTTTTGGTTTAGGTAGAACAGGGGGCCAGTTCCTGAAGAGCCAGTAAACTGCTAAGACAACAAGACAGACATTTAAAAACCACACACACCTGGGAGCCAGGTTTGGCAGGTGCTTGCAGTTATGAAACAGAAAACCACATGCAGTCTAAGCTAAAAGTTTGGCTCCTTCCTTCTCAGGCTGCACCAGTTAGAAAACCCTCCTTTTCATCAGAAGCAGAAAACAGTTGGTAAATAAATCCTAACCTGCCCCAGGAAGAGCGGCCTGCTTGTCATCTAATCTGGTGAGCCAGCTGAGTTATAAGAGTCATTACACCTTCCTCTCATCTTCCAATTCCAGTCATTGTTCCAGATGGGACAAAATGAACCTTTGGTCTATTCTAATTTGTCAGATCCTGATTTCTATTAGTTTCATCATAATCTAGTATAATACCTTAGATTGACATAAAGACAAATTTTGCCATGCAGTGCAGAGAAGCAGAACTCTTGCCTGATGAATGTACTTCAAGCATTGACTGCCAAGGAAGGTGAAAGGATGCATTTTACTGTTCCTCCAAGTCATAGAGCATTTGGATTTATTTTTCTAATGCTGGCAGATGGTAGTAGTGTGGTGTGAAAAGTGTGGTAGTTAGACTATATGGGCCAAATCCTGGAATTCTTCAAGAGGAGATTTTGCCTGCAAAAGAACTGACTTGATGCTTTGATAGTATGTTTAAATGCCACCCTTCACCCTGATTGTATCTCTTGTTTACACACATTAGTGCCCATCTAAAAAAGATTTAATTATCAAGAATCTGAGGTATTACAAGCAGCCCCTAAAAGTCAATGGGCCTGTTGTCTAAGGCAAGAAAATACTAGATCCTATCTGTTGTAGTACAAATCAACATGCCTCAAAGAATAGATTTTTTTACTTGGTTTGAGTTATTGCTTTTAATGGGCAGGAGGCTCTGAGAACAGCGTAAGAACCGTACAAGTGTAAGAAAAACAAAGGCCTGTTTATTATCTCCACCAGCCAGAAGACTGTTTAAGTCACTTTAGCTGAAACCTTTGCTTCCCATTTGCAATAATGACCTGGGGAATGAATGCTGATCAAACATACTTACACTGGATGATATCATTCATCAAGACTTATTACTGCAAATGGAATTTAAACAAAATAGATGCTGCTAAACTCCCCCTAGGAGGAGGTATTGATTTTTAAATGGTCTAAAGTGTTCAGAATTGTGTTTGGCAGCGTCACTATTTCTTGTTTCTCAAATGAGTGTGATTGTAGCGCTACAGGCATGTGCATGACAGAGGGCTGATGGCTAAATGGATGGTTCTTATATAAATGGACAAGCATGTCAACTTTGGCATTGTCTTGGTTTTCTTCTAATTAGCTTTCTTTCTAATATGATGGGCAGGCTACATTCAACTTCTGAGCAGCAGCTACAGGTAGGAGTACTGTTAGAATTTACCCGATTTCTTAATTCACTAGAGTTGTAACAGGTTAAACCAGCAGGACCCTCTTACAAAGAATTTAAGTTCAGTTTATGACAACATGAATTTGTGTATTTCATCCACACAGTAATTCATTCAAAGATATGTGAGAAAATTCCTCAAACTTCCGCTTGTGAAAATGTAACTCTACAGTGGGGTCCTTTGAACATCTCAGTGTTTCATTTTGATCTTTGACAAAAGTCTCTCATTATTTTGCCCATGTCTGAGATATCCTCTGGAGTGCCATATTGCTTCTTCTTCGGTGTGCAAATGTATTGTGCTGGGCAGCAGCATCATCAACTGTACTGTGCTACTGATCCACATATAATGTACATGCGTTCAGGCATATAGGCTAAATTATTTTTTGTCAAGGGACCATTTATATCTGTTTCAAGAGCATGGCAAAACAGAGAGATATTATTTATTGTGGTGCAGGGGATACATTATATAATTAAGTTAACAGATCTTCAACCAAGAATGGGCAAATGTAGGCTGTACGCTCAAGAAAAGTTTCTTGCTGGTAAGATGTATTTTACATTATTGTTTAGGCACCTTAAAATTAAACTGTACTAAAAAAGACTGTAGGCAAAAAGCTTTCATTGGTACGGAAATGGGCTGGATGATCCAATAACTCTTTTCTATATCTACTTCTGGGATGCCATGTACATTTATTCATATGGGCTTATCAAAACAGTCACTTTACACAAGAAGAAATAACACACCCTGTACAGCTATCCTTTATACTCGAGATAACTTGAAATAGCCTTTATTTCTGGAACTACGTACATTCAAGGCAGACAGCTCAGCATTTTTCTGGTGATTTATCAAGGGGAAAATAAATGACTTTCAAGCAGCTGGTGGCTTTGCCAGTCAAATGGTTTGACCCACATGCAGAGATGTAGCTAAACAATTTCAGAATTGAAAGACACCATCAAGGGAATCTTGACTTGCTCTGAAAATGCTATGAAGGAACTTATTATTGAAGCTTAACTGCACATACTCGCCTAGGAAGGTTTACAAGGGATGATATAATTAAAGAATTTTATTGCAAAGATATTTGAACATTTGTGAAACAAGTAAAAATATTCAGTAGGGGCTCATAAAATAAGGCATTTAAGATTCACATTGAAAACATCCATAGTATTATCCTCCTAGTATTATATCAATTATGTAAATCAGAAGGTATCATGTTTATAAGCACTTTTCTTCTATATCATAAAAGGCTACTTATTAGCAGTAGACAGTATTTCCCAAGGGAAATTTGAGTTTTTATTGTGTGCTATTCCATTTGTATTTGAACGTTAATGGTGTCACATAAAACAGAAGGCAGAAGGAAGGGTAGATTTGCACCTTATAGACGAACTGAATTGGAGATGCATACATAGCATAAGGTTTTGTAAACAGAGGGTTTCCTTCACAGCATCTGATGAAGTGAGCTGACTGCTTACAAAAGCTTATGCTATGCATTTCTGATTTAGTCAGTCTATAAGGCTACCCTCCCTTCTGCCTGACTTTAGACTCACACAGCTAACTCCCTCTGCGCACATAAAACTAAGCCATCTACTTCAACTTCTTTCCCCGCTTCCCATGGGGTGAGGAGGGGAAAACAAAGCATAGAATTTGCAGTGATACTTTACAGATCACTGGATCAAATTCTAGTTGACTTAGTCTCTTATAAATAAGGAACTAGTCTAGTCCAGTTAGAGTGACTCCGAATTTATACATATGCTTCAGAACAAAGTGTAGTCCAGTATTAAATAGTCATTTCAGCAACTCTTCTTTTTTTAATATTAAATTGTTTTTCTCTACTGGGACAAAAGGCATAAGCTAAAGGTGTGACTAAAGGAAAGGGGTTATATAACAAATGTAATCTTTCTTTTTAGCATGATTCTTTTTTCTTTCAAATGACACTGTATCACAGATTGGGGATCTAAAAGGTGCAGTTATCATGCACAGCTCTCCCAGAGAATGGCTGCATTTCCTTGGAGAGCTATGTTACAGCGGCATCTTGGCAGCTGCATGAACAAGATGGATTTGGATTTGGTCATCCAAAGTAAAAACCTAGAATCCACATAACAGTACTTAAAAATAATGCTTTGGTAGTTGGGGTAATCCATATTTGTAAGGATTTAGGAGGTTCTGAAATACAAGGGAAGGCCCAGAGATCAGACTTCCTTGACTTCTGTATCATCTCTAGGTATATCTCTATCTAAATGTCTGGGCTCATTGGGACAACTCTAAGGTGATAAGATTCTTCCAGATCTCTTTCAGTTTGCAACTGCCCTCAACTCCACCTTGATCTCAGTAACTTTTGGATGCACAGCTTGAAAGTCAAGATCATAAAAAGTAAATAGGGATGAAGGAGCTAGGGAGAAAGAAACTGGAAAGAAAGTGAAAAGGAGAATTCAAGGAACCAGATAGACAAAATCTGGTAAGTTTAAATGAGATCATGTATATAAATATATTTTCATACTGGTTTGCTTTCTCACCAGGACAGAGACAAACATATTTGACACAAACAAATATATTTGATATATTTATTTATGAAAGAACACCATATGTTCTGTTGTTGCTAAAGATATATTGCTAAAAAAGGAATAGTTTTGTGGTTTGTGGGTTTT
Organism: Caiman crocodilus; assembly: GCA_030014935.1. NCBI lineage: Eukaryota > Metazoa > Chordata > Crocodylia > Alligatoridae > Caiman > Caiman crocodilus. The sequence goes on from JAGPOW010000261.1 coordinate 25,942,855, forward strand.
TTGTTCTGAAGAACCAGGCAGTCTCCACAGGCTTCAAGAAAGATGTTTCTTCAAAGGATGACTCTTCTCTGCCTTTTTATTTCCCTGTTTAATTATCCACATAGTTCCTTGAAATCACTGAGCATTGAAAGTGTATTTTCAATTAAAAACTTCTACTGGGTTAGCTATAGGTTCAATCTTCAGACTATCCAAAAAAGTTTAGTAAATAGGATCTTTTTTGCTTAGTTTATCCCTACTATAATGAATACTCAAGGTGTTGGTATGGCTCTTGGCTATTAATAATCTGAAGCAATAACTCAGCATCATATATATGGAAGTAACAACTATAGGTCAAACCCATCAGTCTTTACTGATATAAATAGGGGTTAAGGATTTTGCTACATGTTTTGTCCTTCTAACAAGATAGATTGGATGAGTTAAGGGGATGTCAAAGAGGGGCTGTTTCCACTAAGATCTCCCAGAGATTGGTTCTTTGTCAATGCAATTTAAGATTTTTATCAAAGATCTAGACAGTGCCATGAAATTTTTGCTAAGGTTTGTGTCAGAGACAGATTTTTTGGGATAGTAAATGATGGGAAGAACAGATTAATAGCATGATATGAACTACATCATTAAAGCCAATAAATTGTGTTTTAATTTAGACAAAAGACATATCTGGGCAAATTATAGCTTTGGGATGGGAGATTGTTTTGGAAAGCATGACTTAAATGAGGGCCTGAGGCTTTTTACAGGCAAAGGCTTCAGTATTAACTCTTAACACAAGAAGTATAAAAAGGGGGATTATGCTGAAGTATCTTTTATATCTAATATTGGTACACCCACTGCTAGAGAAACAGTACCATAATATTGGTACACTTACAACCTTAAGAAAAATATGGTATCATACCTAAAAGGAGATCAATACTTGAAGCAACTCACCCCCAGAGTAGAATCTAAAACCCAAATTTGGGCATCCCTGCTCTTATTGCAGTAAGCAAAGTTAAGATCTACAGAAAAGCTGTCCCCAGCAACATCTGATGAATGGGGAGCTGCCTAGTGTTAGGATGAAATTACATGTTATACTTAGAGCATGCTAGATTGTGGAGTGTTGAACATTGTTAAGTGAGGATGTTCTGTGAGCAGTCATGCCATAAGGTGCAACTTCTTTCCTGCAACACTTCTTGCCAGCAGCAGCTCTGACTTGCCACTGAAAGCTCATGAGCAAGGGTGTGGCTAGGATCAGGACATCTGAGACATCTATACACGTGCTTCAGTGTGAAGGGATTAGGGGGCACTTTAATTGGAGTGGCTCTGAGAGCTGTTTTAATTAAAATGCCCATGGTGTCATGCGTATTCATCATCCTACACTTCAAAATGGTTAAGGAAGAATTTTAACTAAAATTTGTTCCATGGGCTTTGGGTAAAACACCCTTGCAGCCATTTTGAGATGTGGGAGTGCTGCATACACATGATGCAGAGCCTGTTGGAGCGTGCTAATTAGTCTGCAAGTAATCAAGTCAAATGATTAATCAAATCTCCTCTAAAATATGCTACTTAGCACAAATTAGAGAAGAGTCCCATCATTTGTATAGGCGCCCCTGGTCTCTATCACTGCACTGGCTGGCAGAGGCAAAGAGTGCTATGCCCCAGGAAGTCCAGCACAGTCCCTGCCCCTGCCCCTGCCCTCGCCCCTGCCCCTTCCCCGAATAGAAACAGGGAGTGTAGAGGGAAGCCATAGCTTTCATTAAGCTGCCTGGCTATGGAAAAGCCAGAGCACTTGAGGGAAAGGCCAGATGGTGTTGGGAAATTATTTTTAACCCCAAGCTAAAAAAGTGAATTGCACTTTTCTGTGGCTTTTGTTTGGCTCTGGGCAAAAGGTATAGCCTCTCTCAGGAAGGCTGAGGAGACTGATACTAGGTCAAGGGAGCTGGGACCAGGTAATCAGGGGTTGATAAAGGGCTCCCCATAGCAAAGCCTTCTTCTGGAAAGAAGTGGGGCCTTCAGCTTCATGCTCCCATCACTGCAACTCCCCTTCCTGACACTGACATGCCCCCACCTATTCCAGGGAAGTAGCACCCCTTTTAGAGTTTAGGAGGGTGGAAAGATCATTGATGGAGAAAAAGTGGGTGGAATATGAGCAGTGCATTCTAGGATGCTGGAGGACTGCAAATTGCTTGATTTATCTCTTTGGAGCAAACTGAAGTTACTTTAGCACAAACTTGATAGCATGGTCCAGAGTTAACCCTTGCTTTATGTGATGTAACTTTCAGATACTCAGAGGGAACTTTGCATGTTAGAACTCTTTAAAAACTCATGCTGACACTCCTGTTTTAAGTGTCCTTAATATGGTCTAAGTGTAGCTTCACCCTTAACCAGTGGGAACTATTAAACATAGTGGTCTGTGTATTAATATAATTCCCTTAAGCTGCTTAGGCACCTGAACTAGTCACTTCTGCACTGAAAATGTAGAGACTAAAATTCAATCCACGGCAGCATCTGTGTCTTCTTTGCTCTTCACTAGTGTCAATAACGTTGGTAAGTGTTAGGTTTGCTCTGAGAGTTCCTACTAGAATTGGCCACCAGGGGAATTAGGTACTATGCCCCATAGTTTAGGCTTTGAAAAGAGGGTTTAGGTGGGAGATGGACCCATGGCCCCTCAGAAAAGAGCAAGTTATGGTAATGTGCTAAAAGCAGAACCATAGATGTCTGAGTTTTGGAATGTTTTGGTGGCTCTAAGCACGTTTTTATCAATCTTGGATGCAGGCAGAGAAGGCGGTGATCCTTCTTACGAAGTCATGAAAAGGAGACATTTTACCAGCTGGGAAAAATCTGATGACTTGTGTATGGCAGGAGTTAGGAAGGATGACAGTAGTGGCCATTTCTGGACTATGCATCTGAGTACCTTATTTATTCCCCTTCTTCATGGGCCTTAGGAGGGTAACAGGATTGTTTGCACTGTGTTTAACCTGTCCAGAACCTTTGTAGTGCTACATTAAAACAGTGATTAAAATAAAATTGTTTACTTCCTGACTTCAAGAAGTTGACTGAAGGGGTCAGGAAGTATTTTTTCTCTGATGCATAAATGGTGAAATGTTTTCTGCTCCTGTGCTGGTAGTGGGAATCTACCTATCTCATTCCCTACCTTCCTCTGAAGGATCAGGGAGCAGCCTATATGAAAACATTTAAATAGTGCATTGAAGGGGTACAAGGAATCTTTTTTCTTTGTTGATGTCCTTTCCCAGTACATCATTGAACATCAGATGTGCAATTAAGAAGGAATTTTCCCATTGATCAAACTGACATCAACTTTGAAGGTTTTTTGTCTTGCTTCACAGCATTTGGGCAGATCACCAGCTGGGACCATCTAGCATATTTTATCACTTCCCTGCCACTTCAGTACTAAAAAACCTTGGTACCACCTTGCACTCTTATTATTTGCCAGTGGCACCCTGTCTAATCACATGAAGAATTAAATGCTGCAGTTTACTAGAGCTTTTGGGTTCAATATAAAAATATCCCCATGAAACTAAATGTCTTCTGATATACAGAAGGTCCATAGAGGGTCTAATAGTTCCTTCTGGATTTAACATTTAGAAAACTAATTTTAATAGATATAAGATGGAAGTAGTTATGATGACTGTTAAAATGATGCAGAAACATGAGTGCTGGCATATGCTAATGGCCAATTCCCTATTGTTTCCTCATTATGACTTTTGTCCCTGATTTCTGTGAGCTTAAGATTTGATGCCAAAGACCAAATGCAACTCTTAGTTATTGGTGTGAATGTTTGTTAGTTCCTTTATATCCCATGAATAGAATGAAGCCCAATACCTGTTTGAACTTCATCGAACTGGGGAGACCAAAATAATGGCTTAATGTCCAGGAGATGAGGGTGGGGAATCAATCCTTATTAGGTTTATTAGAAATCTGGTAAAGAACTATATTCTAGTTCTGATGAAATTCATATTATAAGGACACTCGATCTTGCACTTAAAGGCAAGAAAAATAATGTTGTCATATGTAATTGTGGTCCAACATGGTACTGACTAAAGGCCATCCTCTATTTCACATCTTAAGCGCTTAAGTGGATTTAGGTACCTAAGTGTCTTTTTATTCTATCATGCTCAAATCCCTAAAAATAGTCAGTGAAAAAGATGTATGGGGCCTCCTCCTCGCAACTTTTTTTGTGACTCCCAAAATTAAGATGACTGTTTCAAAAAGTAGATGAATTAAGGAATTTTTCAGGACTTGAATGGGGTAGAATAGAATTTCACTCAAGCACTTAATCCACTTAGTTCCTTAATAGATGGAATAGAATATGGTCCCACGTGTTTAATCAATGTAGATTTACAGTGTAGAGATGACCTGGAAAGCAGATAAAAAACAAAACAAAACAAAAAAAACCCCATAAACTAAACAGACTAGCCTCTACTTTGAATAGTATTATAATAATGAGCATGAGTTCTGCTCAAGAAGTGGAGTAAACAGTGAAAGGAAAGATATATATATATATAACATATTCCTTGAAAAATTATACTAAACTTTACATTGGTAAGATGATAAAAATATTTTTATCCTAAAGAGGATTGTTAATATCCGATCTATTGAAGACAGATAAAACCAGGTTTGGTAAGTATACCAGTTAGTGCACAGGTTTTGTTAGTTTGTTTTAACATTCTAAAAGCATCTTACAAATAATTCAAATGGGAAACAGTTTGACTCTACATGTAGCAAAATGGCTAGTAATTAACCTCCTGTTTCATCATGTGCTCTTGCATCTTTCTTATTCACTACCCATACCTAATGAATAAATCAATTAATACCAGTTAAATTACTTACTAAAGACTAGTTCTAGAAATCCCATTTACAGGGCTAAATGGGTTTTACTCTGTTTTACAACCAGGGCCAGGGAAGTATTCTCCTTATTGGGGAAGACACACAAGTCTCCCATACTTTTGATGGGAAGATGCTTTCTCCAAATGCAGGCACATGCTCCTTTTTCCAAGAAATGCTAGGTCATGCCTTCCAGGAGGCCTTCGCTGCATGAAGAGGCATTGCAATGAGGACAGCTGCCAGAAGGCTTTCCAAACATTATGGTAAAGGCAGCTCTTTCAGTCCTGCTAGAAATGAATTTCAAACACCTGGAGTAGCTTTTGAAGAAGCCCATCATTGTCCCTGGTGGTATTTGTTAGGGTGACAGTAGCTGGATAATTTCTTAGTTGGTCGGGTTGAAAGGGACCTGAGCAGACCACCAAGTCTGATCCCCTGACATGGGCAGGAAAGAAAGCTGGGGTCAAACGACCTCAGCTAAGTGATTATCTAGCCTCCTTTTGAAGACCCCCAGGGTAGGAGTGAGCACCACTTCCCTTGGAAGTTGGTTCCAGCTCCTAACCACCCTGACTGTGAGGCAATGCCTCCTGATTTCTAGCCTGAATCTAGTCTCAGTCAACTTATGGCTGTTTTTCCTCGTTACTTCCATTAGTACTCGGGGGAACAGGGTTTCTCCCATAGCCTGCTGGTTGCCCTTGGCCAGTTTGTAGATAGCCACCAGATCCGCTCTCAGCCTTCTCTTGTGGAGGCTGAACAGGTTCAGGTCCTGTAGCCTCCACTCATAGGACCTGATTTGCTGCTCCCTGACCATGCGAGTGGCCCTCCTCTGGACCCTCTTGATGCTGTCCACATCCCTCCTGAAGTGTAGTTCCCAGAACTGGATGAAGTACTCCAACTGTGGCCTGACCAGTGTCACGTAGAGGGGAAGGATCACCTCCTTGGATCTGCTCATGAAGCATCTGTGGATGCACAAGCTGCAGTTAGCCTTCCTGGCCACACCCCACACTGTCGGCCCATGTTCATTTTGACATCAATAATGAATCAAAGATCCTTTTCTGCCTATGTGCTGACTAGAAGGGAGTTCCCAGCCTGTAAGTATGCTGCTGGTTCTTCCTCCCTGGGTGAAGTACCCTGCACTTGTCAGTGTTGAATCCCACCCCTGTAACCTGTCTAGACCTAGTTGCAGCCTGTCTTTCTCCTCCAGCATGTCCACTTCTCCCCACATCTTAGTGTCATGTGCAAATTTGAACAAGGTGCTTTTTACCCCACGCATTCCTGAACCAGAGTCTGCTCCATCCTACTTGTTCTCCTGTTCTCTTCATGATGTTTTCCATCTTTGCTCCCCAGTGGCCTTTAACCTAGTTGTTGGTCTGCTGTTTCAGGGAAGGTCAGGGTGCAAATCCTCTGAACCAGGCTCCTGGGGAAAACACGGAAAACCCCACCACCATGCCCTTAACTCCGTGTTAAACAGTTGCTAATTGTGACTTTTAGCCATCTACAGTTTACACTGCATTTCTGTGTGCCCATTGTGCCTTTGAGTTGCAATGGAGCAAAAGCGAAATTAGACATTTCTTGGGCAACAATTAATTCGTTCCAAGAATATGCAGAAAGACCAACTTAGTTGTATATGGCAAACACAAAGTCATATATAAGACATTTAGCAGTGTAAGCATGATTCAGGCAGGCCATGATGCAAAGTAAAGCAGAATGTAAGGTGAAACTAAAAACTGCATAGGTGACACTTATTTGTCTTTGCAGCCAAGTAAAAGACTGCCCTCATTATGCTACTAACTAACTAAAGTAAATTACTCTAGAAAGGTCATAATGAAGCATAATTAGGTAGTTAGCTTATAATTAAAAAAAATCATCAGAAAGAATGTTATAAACTGAGTAGATGGAAAGAGAATTTTAAGACAAGTAATTGCGCAAAACATCCAAACTTTTATGCCAGCAAAATGAAATAGAACATTCTGAACTAGAATATTATTTCATTAACTATCAGAGATTAAATCAAGTGAGACACAGGATATTTTAGAACCTCAAGTAATACATGCAATATAGTAGAACAATAATATATTAACCACAAAACATCACAGCTCAGTTGCACTATAATAAGGGTTTGATCCTAGAATCTCTTCACATGCACAGCCCCACTTAAATTAATCTATTAGAAGCTTCTATGGGGTATTTGTGGGAATTAACTGTATATCTTGGCTGACAGATGTTGGGTATACTCTTAATCTGGGTTTACACAAGGATACAAAACTCTTAATCAACACCCCTAAAAGATTGTAGGTTTTGTATTGTCATTAAATATTGTGTTTGTATCAGAAACAAATGAAATCCTGAGGGTTTGTTTTTGATGGTTAAGTCTGCCATATGGGTTCTTCCTTGATGGGTTTTGGTCTTACAACTTTGTCACTTAAGTGAGCCTGATACTGATGTGACACTTAATTTACACTGGTGTAATTGCTTTGACTTCAGCTGAATTACTTCTGATTTATAGTCCTGTAAGTGAGAGCAAAAGCTGGCCGTAAAAATCATCAGACAGCTTGAGTCATTGCTCACATATGTAGAAAAGTGCAGGATGTTAGATATTTCCATTAACAGTATCACTGTGATCCTTGATTTACTGTTTATAGCATTTTTAAGAACTGCTGTAAAAGTGGAATTACAAAAAGAAAGAACTAAAGTTTCCTGCCCATGATAATCAGATAGAAGACCTTAGATCCTTCCACAACGTCAATATTCTAATCAGACTAGTCCTGCAAGACTTGGCTGTAACTAGCATCTGGTATGCCGAAGTCCAAATGTAGAGATTTGCAATAAAACATTTTGTTGTACAGTACAGCAATGGGAATTTTCACTAAGCTAGCATTCCTATACAAAGCAAGATCTTCAAGAATGTTCAGTATAATTAGAAACTGAGAGGAGCAAAATAAAACTAAAACACACAGCTTGTCATGAATATTGTAAACCAGCAAACCTTCTATTTCTGTCAATTTGAAAAATGATCATTATAACGAGGAGCAATGTCTTACATGGGCTCCCTATTGTGCAGCTGAAATATTTAGTGGTTTCTGTGCAAAAAAATCCAGGGCATGATCCAATGCCTATTAAAATCAGTGGAAATCTTTCTAATGACTTCACTGGGCATTGGATCAATCCTGCTGTATGTATGTAAGGGTGAGATTAAAAGTTACAATTAAAACTTGTTAAGGATTCTTAAAACATGGAGGATCAGACATTCATACTCAGGGAATTTTGCACGTTAATTTTAGGTGGCTCCTGGAGCTCATAACCTTCGGATTGTCCACACATTAACACCTGAAAATAGTTGCACACCTTAGGCAGCTTAAAATTACTCCACTCCAGAGAGGTTTATCCTGGATACATGTTACCCAGTTCTTTTTCCATTAATATGTGGCTACACTCCACAGATTAGCTGCCCAAATTCCAGTCCTCCAGCATCCCAGGATGCAGTGTCCTGTCCCCCACCCTCCTATTCTGTGTAGACATATTTCTACCCCCTGAACTATACTGCTCAGGGCGTGGTTCTGCCATCAAGCCAACTCCGTCTCTTGCTCCCAGGGTTGTGATCTTCCCACCCCTAGGGGTGCAACCCTGTTGAAACAGTCTGTAGAGCACTTGTCAACTATCCAGGTCACAGGGCACAGACAGGTCCAGGAGTGGGGTCTAGTTGGGTGGAGGGAGAACAAGGTAGGGTCCAGATTGGGTCCCTGTGAGCTAGAAGAGTCCAGACTGGGTCCCCGTGAGCTGGGGATTCCTTTCCAAGGCAGGATTGGGATCTTCCCCTGAAAGTTCCTTCCCTCACTGCTGCCACCTCACATCAACCCTGGGAAACATGACCAACACCGCCCCCCCCTCCCAGCACACACACACCAATCTCTAATCCAAATGTATTAAAACATGAGACCTTCTTTAATTTACTTCCTATTTATTACTTTTTAAATTCTTTTTTCTTTTTATTTTATCTTTTAGTAGCTAATTTGTTTCATTTCACCACCCTTACCTTATTTTATTACCCACCTTTCAGCTTCATGTTCTTCCCCCTCAACCCTCAGCTTCATGTTTTCCCCTCTTAACCCTCATTAATAAGTGTTATGCACCCTCTAGGCATATTCAAGTAACACCATTTGAAATGAGGGTTTTCTTTGAACTGTACTAACCAGCTTGTCTTAGCCTAACTTCTAATTATTCAGGGGAGATCAAATGACCAGCTCAGTCCTCCATTATCCAGGAGGCATCAATTCCAGGTGAACCAGCTCTCCTCCTGGACTCCAGTGCTCTTCCCTGCCCTCACCCCCTGCAGTGATATCCTGGACATCAGAGCAGCGGTGGGTGAGTGGGAAGGGAAGCTGTTGGGTTGCAGGAGGTAGAAGGAGAGTACTGCCAGGCTGCTGAGAGGGGGGGGTGGGGAGGGACAGGATGGAGTGCTGTGCAGACAGCACTGTGGCAGGGAATGCAGGGGAGTAGTTAACTCTCAGATACGAACAGGCTGGGGACAAAAGGGTTAAGGAACCTTGTTTCTCCTTATCTTATATTTCTTCCTGTTTAAAAAAAATTAAAGATGCGATGTAACAAATAAATGCTTTATTCGCACTTTCGTATTAGTGGTTCCTTTTACAGCAGCTTCAAGATTAAGCTTACAGGTAACTCAAGAGCTCTAAATACATCTGAATGATATATTCAGTCATGATGGGGGGAAAAGGATTTCGTGGATGCAGGACCTCCAGTGAGGGTGATCAGGCCTCTCCAATATTGTGTGGGTCCCTCCCTTCTTTTCCAGCGGGCTCCGCTTTTATACTGCCCTACTAGCCAATAGGATTAAGTCCTTTTTGGGGCGCTGAACAGACTGCATGACCTGGGGATTCTGCTGCATGCACTGATAGCACGGCTATCAGACAGCGCCCGCCACTTCGACACCAAACTGTGGGCTGAGGTGGGGACACCAGAAGACAGGGAGAGGCTGCAGCAGGATCTGGGCAGACTGCAGGAGTGGGCGGACAGGAACAGGATGGGATTTAACGTGGACAAGTGCAGGGTGATGCATCTGGGG
>JAGPOW010000261.1:25961636-25980382 GCA_030014935.1 Caiman crocodilus
TCAAGAGCAAACTGGATGCTTATCTTGCTGGGATCCTATGACCCCAGCTGACTTCCTGCCCTTTGGGCAGGGGGCTGGACTTGATGATCTTCCAAGGTCTCTTCCAGTCCTAATGTCTATGAAATCTATGACATTGTAGAAATGTGGGCTGGATAAAATTACTATCAGGTGGATAAACTGCTGGCTCAATAGCTTCAAGAAAAGGATAATTAAAAATGGAGATATAAGAGAATGGCAAGAGATTTTGAGTGGACTCTCACAAGGGTCTGTCCTTGGCCCAGTGCTGTTCAACATGTTTATTAATAATTTGGACTGTAACTCTTGGCATGTGGTGCTACCCCTGGATGTGTCCAGATGTTTGGGACCAGATGTTCAGGACAACGGGTGCCAGGTAGTTTTACACCTGCTCAGCTTGCCTAGGAGTGTCCAGAGGTGCCCTGAGAGGCAGGGTTCCCTTTTACAATGAGGAGATCATGCAGACTCAGGAGTAACTATTTACAGAACTGAATTATATATAGGGAATAATTAAAATATTCAAGTGAATATTAAATTATATCAAAAGTTTGAAATACTCTATTTACAATAAACTAAGGGTGAGTTTATAAAAAAAATAGCAGTTAATATCTATTTACACTTAAGAAATGATGGATTTTGTTGATGGATACAAAGCTAGTAACATATACACTAAGCTAAATACTCGCTATATTAATCCCCTAATTAATTATTTACAACTAATAACCATTTACCCTGTCTTGTGTCCAAAGAATGGAGGGCAGGCAGTGCCTCATTCTTCTCATCATGCACACTGAACTCCAGCTGTCTTAGGCTGTCCCATGTAGGCCTAGGTGTCTCACAGTCTGAAGAGGCTGTTCTCACTCCAGACCCCTGCAAAACACAGATACTTCCCCTCACACATCCAGACATGTTTCTTTGCCTGTGTACTGACTTTCCAAGCCCACAGAGCTATTTATGCAATTAAGCACACAGCGAAAGAGCTCATTGCCATGGGCAGGCCAGGCAGCACCTCTGGTCTCACTTTAGGCACTTAGGTGCACTGAGGCTTCCCCTTGGGTCATGCCTCCCTGCATCTTAGTCCACGAAGGGATCCTGGGAGCTTTCCTTGCCAGCATATATTTTCCCCAAGTTGACACAGTTCCTTCACAGTCCTTTCCCTGGCTACTCACACAGGGGGTTTATCCTGCTCTTTTTCCAACCCCCTAGTTTCCAAACCCAGCAAAGAATTGGTGTCCTGCTCTCTAGGGGCTCCCCAAGGCTATGCCCCCACCCAAAGGAATTTGTCAAGCTGGCTCATGAACTCCAGGGTCTTGTTCTAGGGGTTTGTGCTCTCCTGGTCGACCCTCAGGCACTCCACTGGCCTCCAGCCTGCTCACAAAGGCTTCAGCGTACACCCGCAGGGTGGGACCAGGCTGCAGACTTTACTTAACCCTCTTCACTCAGCATACACCTCTTTCCACCAGGACCAGGGATGGGGAGACACCCAGGTTTAAGGGGAGCCACCCCACCAGTCCCTAGTCTGGAATTTTCCTGGGCTCTCAAACTGATTTTTGAATCTTGAATCTGCCTGCTGGGATAATACCAGACTACAAGTATAGCGTCCCAACTGGGACAGAATTGAGGGTAGTTCTGGGTAAGCTGTCCCTACTGGGACAATCTTCTTCAAGCATTCAGGCAAAGCCTGAAGTAGAACACTGAAGGTAAGACCTTTAAACTGCCTGTTACATTAATGATTTGGATGTTGGCACAGAAAAATCAAGTTTGCAGATTATATGAAACTGAGGACTGTGAACACATTGGAAGACAGGAGCACAGTTCAGAAGGATCTCAACAGATTGAAAAGCTGAGCTGGTGTTAATAGGATGAAGATCAGTCCTGGCAAATACAAGGTACTGTACCACAGGAAGAATAATAAAAATTATAAATATGAAATGGGTGACACCTGGCTGGATGAAGGATCTGGGAGTCTTGGTAGATCAGATTCAATATGAATCTCCAGTGATGCAGCCTCACAAAAGGCAAATGAAGCTGTCGGATGCATCAACAGAAACATTAGGTGCAAGACACAGGAGGTTATAATCCCTTGCTACTCAGCCCTGGCCAGGCCTCATCTAGAGTATTGTGTGCAGTTTGGGCTCTACATTTTTTAAAAAGGACATAGAGAAGTTAGAGAGGGTCGAGAATCCGGCAAGAAAAATAAAGGACTTGAAAGGTAAGTCTTATGAGGAGAGGTTGAAAGAGTTAGGCACATTCAGATTGCAGAAACGGTGCTTAAGACAGTTCATGATAACAGTCTTCAAATAGCTGAAGGGGTCCCATAAAGAAGAGAGAAAGTGCCTTTTCTCTGTGCTGCAATGTGAAGCCATTGGTCCATATCCTACTCTCTGCAGGAAAAGTAGGGTTAGATGAGATACCAGGAAAAATGCCTTGACCATTGTTGGACAGTGAGGCAGTGAAATAAACTGCCTAAGGAAGTTGTTGAAACTCCATCATTGGAGATCTTCAAGAATTCAGACAGGCATTGACAGGGATGATCTAGAAGCAACTATGCCTATGTTCTACTTCGGGCACTTCCTATGCTTTTGGGCTCTGCTGGTTGTTGCATGGGATCAGGAGGACATTCCCTCCCACACCCCCAATGACATGTCAGGTTTATTTTTGGGGTTTTTTTTATAAGCCTTCATCAGAAACATTTGGTGTTGCCAAACCTGAGGATTTTTATGGGGTCATGCCAGTGCTCCTGGCAGGGCTTAACTATGGAGGCGTATGCCTGGAGGGTCTTGCTCCTCTGCTTGGGGTCAGACTGATCACTATATTTGGGGTCAGGAAGGGATTTGACCCCATGGTCAGATCAGTCTGGACTGTCGGGCATCTTATCTTCCTCTGTTGAGTAGGGTATGACTCTGTTCCTGGGATCTCCTGAGCATAATTTAACAACTTTGCTGCAGCAGGACATTGGCTACTGTGACCTCCCTGCTTTACGTGTCATTCTGGAGTGATATGTCTTGTGTTTGGGTTGACTGTGTAGTTTTGCTAGGAGGTTAGACAATGGATTTGTGTAGGATTGTTTGGATAGAGGTGGCCTCGCTTTAGGCAAAAGATTGGACTATATTGGCTTCTACTGTTTATATATTCCAGATAGGAATTTATAAATAGATAGGGAGGGATGGAAATATATGGGATGGGGGCAGGGGCAGGGAGTTGCTGCTAAAGACAGTGATTACATTTTGTATCTGGTGGGGAGGGTTAAGGATGGGATCTGGGAGAGAAGCAAAATGGGTGGTAAATGAGGGGTTGGAGCTGGGGAAGGATTGGTTAAATTAGAGGGTCTGGGGTTCAAATTTTTAGGCCAGGAGGGAGGGGGCACTACTGATCCCACTTATGTTGTGGGGGAGTACTTGCAGAATTGTTTTACCTGGTTCCAGGCTGCCATCTTTGTCCATTGTGGGCAAGTGTGACATGTGCAAGAAGCGTCAAAGGCAGTGGGGTACAGCTGTTGGGGAAGAACAGTGGGTTACAGCTATGGAGGATGAATCTCCCTTCCAAGACTAGTGTCAGTTTTGAAAGACTGTCTAACTCAAAATTTCTGACTTGAAATTTGTAGCTACTGCCTAAGTTGTCAATGCCTGGGTAAGAAATATAACAAAACTGCCACTCCAGGGATCTCATTCCCTCCATGCTATTTCCTTAACAGTGGCACTCTAAGCAGTTGTGCAAATGTTATATAAGTTCTGCAGCTATGTGGTTATAGCTTTAGGCATCCAGAGTGAGCTCTCTGACCTGGTAGAGTCCGTCAGCTGGGATTTCAGATGAATACGCCTTTAAACAGGAAACACCCAGGGAAAATAGGAAACTTAGAAGTCTTCAAAAGGCATTTAGGGCTGTCTCTGTCTTCTCCCATTTTTGACAGTGTAAGGCTATGGAAAGTGAACCTCAGCATTCAACATAGAGAGCAGGACCAAGGAGGAAAGTATATGAATGGAACAAATTCACGTTGGACAATCTTAGCTTTGTTTAGCAGTCTGTATGGCACTGGTTCAGCTGATGAAAAGTCAGCGCAGGCTTTTCATTCACCAGAACTACAGATAAGGGAAACATAAATATGACACTGAGGGATCCCAGCCTTCACAGCACCTAACTATGTGTCTATGTATATGTTCACTGGATTTTCAGGCATTTAAAGGGTACTGGAAATTCATTTAATGCCCTTTTGCTGTGTTGTTTGTCCCTTCAATTCAAACATGGCCATGACATCATAGGTTGGTTTTGTTTCTGTGAGCATGCAAGTGGCTGATCAGGCCAGTTTGTGCTTCGAACTGTCTGTGGCACACTGAACAAGAGTTGCCACTTTGGGTTGCTTGATCAACAGTGGATGTGCTGCTGTTGAGAGATTTATGCTGTTCGCACTTCTGCTCTGCCTCAGCAGTTCTCCTCTACTCATAGGTTGTAGTTCCAGTATGAGGCTTCACCAGGTAGAATAATCATGAGCAAGCTCTTCCCAAGACTTTGGGTCAATGTTGAAACATTTCAAGGATGACTTGAGGGAGTCCTTGAAACATTTATTCTGTCCTCCCTGAGATCCCTTTCCCTCCTTTAGCTGGCCATAGATCTTTGGTAGTCATTCACCTGACATTCTGGCGTCATAGCCTGCCCATCTTATCTGTGATTTCATCAACAGAGTGTGGATGCTTGGAATGCCTGCCTGTGCGAGAACCTCAGTGTCTGGGATCCTGTCCTGCCATCTTACCCTCATCAGTTTGCTCAGGCAGCCCATGTGAAAGTGGTTCAGCTTTATAGCATGCTGTCTGTACACCACCCAGGTTTCATCAGAACTGTCAACACAACGGCTTTGTACACCTTCAGTTTTGTTTGTTGACTGATGCCTCTGCACTCCCACACATTTGCACATAATCTGCTGAAGGCCATGCTTTCTTTGGCAATTCTGGTATTGGTTTCATCATTGATGTGACCTGCACATGACAGTGTACTGCCAAGATAGGTGAACTTGTCCACTGCCTGGAGGGTTTAGCCATTCACTGCGATGGTAGGCTTTACTTAGTGCTTTCTTGATGCAAGCTGATGTATCACTTCTGTCTTCTTAGTGTTGATTTGTGAGACCAAAATTGTTGCAAGCTGAAGAGAAACGGTCCATACTCTGCTGCATGTCAGGCTCAGATTTGGCATTCTGACATCACTCCTAGTGTCACAATCATGAGAGGCATGTGTAAGCATAAAAGAGAACATCATACTGAAGAGGGTTGGGGCCAACACACAGCCCTCCTTGACTCCACTGGTGACTGGGAATAGTTCAGATGACTCGCTGTCAACCACAACATGAGTGAGCATGTCATCATGGAACTGCTAACCATTGTGATGAATTTCTCCAAGCAGCCAGATTTTGCCATGATCTTCCAAAGGTCCTCCCAACTGACTATCAAATGCTTTTGTCAGGTCAATGAGTGCCATGTACGGCTTGATGTTCTGTTCCTGGCATTTCTCCTGAAGTTGATGAGCTGCAAACATCATATCTATGGTCCCATGGCCTTTCCTGAAACCACACTGATTCTCAGGCAGGAGTCCTTCTTCAGTGTGTTGCACAAGGCAATTCAGCAGAGTTCTGGTGAGGCTTTTGACAGCTGTTGACTGCAAGGAGATGCCCTGATGTCACAGGATTGAATATTGCCTTTCTGCTTGTATAAGTGGACAATGGGTGCATTTTTGTATTCCAGGGGTATAGTTCCTTGAGTCCATATTGATTGGAAGAGTTCAGTCAGTTTTAAAGCCATGTGTGAGCATCCAGCCTTGTAGATCTCTGCTGTTAAAGCATCTGTTCCAGGTGCTTAACATATTAACCTGCTGTCAAATGGTAATGTCTACCTAGGGCAGTTGTCTCCTCACTAAGAGATGATTGTCAATTTGAGGATGTTGTTGAAGTGTTCTGCCCATATCTGCAGTATTTTTCTTTTATCAATGAGCAATGTGGTGCCATCAGAACCCAGCGTTGGAGATGTTCCTGATGACCATGGCCGGTAGATTGTCCTCAAAGCATCATAGAAGTTCTTTGTATCATTCCTGTCTGTGTAGTACTGAATCTTATCTGCCTTGTTGCTCAGCCGTGAGTTTTTTTGCATCTCTGAGCTTGCACTGGACAATCCTCTTGATGTTGTTGAAGACTGCCTTTTTAAATGAAGAAGTTATGTCTTCTAAGGAGACTTTATAGAGTTGATGTTTCTTGTTCAGTAGTGATAGAATCATAGAAAGCTAGGATTGAAAGGGACCTCAGAAGGTCATCTAGTCTAACCCACTGCTCAAAGCTGGACCATCCCCAAGTACATCATCCCATTCAAATCTTTGTCTAGTTGGCTTTTGAAAACCTCTAGGAATGGAGCTTCCACCACTTCTCCAGGTAATCTGTTACAGTGTTTTATTACCCTCCTGGTGATATAATTATTTCTAATATTTAACCTAGACTTCTCTTGTTGCAACTTGAGACCATTGTTCCTTGTTCTGTCATCTGCCACTACTGAGAACAGTCCAGCTCTATCCGCTTTTGAACGCCCCCTTCAGGTAGTTGAAGGCTGCTGTTAAGTCCCCTCTCAGTCTCCTCTTCTCATGACTAGTCTCTCTATTTCAGTAATTATATTTCTACTCCAAACATTCAAAAAATAACAAGGATGAAGTTTCTGAAGCTGTGGACAGGAGAACAATTACCTTAATATTTAAATATATAAAATCAAAATTTTGCAGTCATTAACTTGAAAACAAACTGATCTCAACTCTCTTGTTGTGCTGAAGTCCAAATCTGGGAAGTGACATATGGCAAAGAACTAATGTGAAGGACAAATGTTTTTTCACAAACAAAAATGGAAAAGAAAATCTTCATTTAATGGAAATGATTCCATCCCTTGCCATTATTTAATGACTTCTTATCTCAGAATTTCTCACCACTTAAAATAAGCCACAAATATTATATGGTATTTTAGGAACTAAAATGAAGCACAGACCTTAAAAATGAGGGCATTTAATGGATAATGATGCTGTCCTTAGTTTTAAGAGTGATTTGGATTTCAAATATGAATGTATAATGAAATGTCTTTGACCCCATCTTTTTAAGTCCTATTTAAATGAATGAATACAAGCAAATTAAATTGTAAATTGTAATATCATTTGTATGTGTCCACATGCATCTAAAGCTATATACATATATTTCCCTTCTCCTGAGAAAGCAGTATGTCAGTCCAAATATTTCTCACAAATATAATATAACTTTTCATCATAAAGCTATTTAAGAAAAACAGTTTCAGAATCATTATTTCCAGTTTTATACATCAAGATATATTGCCTAGGAAAGTGTTCCTTGCAAAATGACTACAGTTCACTGGAAAATATGTAGAGTATATTTTCATATCCAGATGGTGAAATGTATAGGTATTAAAAATATATAAGTGACTCTCTGAAACTTGTCCTGGGTTGCTGAATTTTTTATCATGTCTCCCCTCCCCCCCAAAAGAAAAAGGTTTAAAATGTCTTTGTACAGTCTGCAGAGACTCTACTGAATCCTATATTTTGATGTGCTATGCAGTGGGTTGCTCTAATGGTTTAATAAATATTGATCTGGGAAGTGTATGTTATCAGCTGATCTGAGCCTTCAAGAGGCCGAGAAGCGATTGCTCTAATGGTTTAATAAATATTACACTAGACTGCTTCTCAAAAACTCTGAATTCAAGAGCAGTCAAAGCCAATCATAATTGGAGGAAACATGTCTTTCATAATGGAGATGGGTATTTCATACATTTCATAGATGTTAGGGCTGGGAGGGACCAGGCACGATCATTGGATCCAGCCCCCTGCCCAAGGGGCAGGAAGTCAGCTTGGGGTCAGATGACCCCAGGAGTTTCTTTCTTTTTTTTTTTTTTCCTATTTCAGAATTTTATTAAATTCAAAGTTATAAATATATGTTTTCAAAAGGCAAAGTCAGGGATATATGGTCCCTGACTCTTCCTTCATCCAGATCCCTCAAATGCAATACTGAAAGAATAGAATAGAAAGGATCAGCAGCTGGGTCAGTCCATTGCAGGGTGTTTAAGAGTGAAGCAAGGGTGAGATTCCGAGGCACATTCATTCAAGTGCTCTAAGACTGATGCTCAATGAAAAGTGTGGGTGGGGAGATTTTATTGTTGAAAGATACAGTATGCTGTACACTCTAGGCTTAGATCTACTGAATACACAGATCACTAATACAAAGAGTAGTAGTTCAGAACTACTGTATTTACTTAAATGCAAGATAAGTGCTTTCCCCTCCTTCCATCAATATGCGGGGGAAAAGCCCCTCATCCTATAGTCACATACCAGGAAACCTCATTTAAATATGTTATCTGTCATTAAAGTAACGCCAAAGGCAGCGTGTGCTCAGTAATGGAACCCAGCTGATTAAATACAGCCAACCCTGAGCACGATTATACACATGTGCCCAATATTGGCCATGGTAGGTAAATGCAGCCCATCTGATATATGGTAATCCCCCTTGAGCTGCACCTATCATTTCTATTTACTGTTTCTACACCAGTCTTAAATGTCTGGCAAACATCACCAAATGAAGCTCCAAATAATTCACACACAATCCCTCTGCTGCCCCCACATATGATTAATGTGGCCCCACCATCAATGAAGTGGAGCTGGACCAAGTTGCTAATGTGTCTCATTTGCATATACATTTTTTTGATGATCCCAGGACTCATGACAAGACTGCCCAGTTCCAGCCATAAGTGGAAGGGGGTGATAATTAGCACATGGCTCCTTTGTAGGATGGTATCTGGAGTACATGCATACCGAGCAGTGCTAAGTTATGGCATTACTATGGCTGGATATGCTTTTGGCTCTGCTGGAGCCCAGCCCAATGAACCATATAGTAAATCATGAGCTTTTGGTTTTTGGCTGATATCATGCATAATTTGTACTATATATAAGTAGGTGTAGAAGTGCTGCTTAAAAGTGTGTTTATGGAGTACTTGTGCTAAAACTTGCAGCAGTTTCAAAAAAGGTAAAATGTATCAATTCTGGTTGAACTGAGTAATACTTGTAATAATTTGCCTATAAACAGATTATTACAGGTACTTTTATTTCAAGGTTAGTGTTTTCAAATTTGCTATGCAGTGGACTGCAGCACTTCCATGTACTCAGGGACAGCAGGGTTTGACAGTAAGGAGTAGGGGAAGGATCTGGGGTAAATGGGGGTGGGGGAGAGGGCAAGGGGGCTACCCGATCCCCAAGATTTATTCTCTGTGCTGTAGCAGTAGAAGAGGGAGAAATTCAAGGCCGGGCTCCAATAATTAAATTCTGTACCAGGAAAATTTTAACTTATTTATAAGCTGAAAGAGGGGTGTGTCAGTGCCACTGCTGCACATAGATTTATTTATCCCTGAGTTTATTGGGAAAGTTCCTGTAGGTATGCAGTTTGGACTTGTGGGGCTCCAGACAGACAGTAGCTTTAGGCAGATCTCATCAACACCAGAGTACTTCATCTGAACTGGTAAACAGTTCTGAGTGTCAAAGTGTCTTAAAACTAGGTAATGTTAATGTTTGTTTTAATGGGTCAGGGACTTCAATCCTGCTATATGAGATAACAAAATTGTCACTCACATTTCAGAAATCGGACTTTCCAAATCTTTGTGAGGTTTACTTGAACACTATTAAACTTAAAAGGAGGATACAAATATTGATGTTTTAATTTGCCTTCTGGAGATTTGAGCCCTTAAAGTGCGCAAGCTTTTTTTTTCTATAGTCATGAGAGAGAGAACTTTTTGTTCTTTTAAGCAAAATGCAAACTGAGTCATTCTTTCAAGCAGGGGAATACAGGAGGTGCAATTTTACAATTTTAAATGGCACACAATATTTTGCCAGATTAATAAAACTAATACAGATATCAGTATCTAAACTAGAAAAAAGCCTATTACAGAAGAAGCCTGTTAGCTGACATTACTGATAACTCCGAGTGTTTGTACTGAGAGCACCTCAAAATCAATTGAGCTTTGTGGCTGATAGAGTCTACCTGATTTTATTTTTTGTCTCTTCTGATACAAGATTCTTCCAGAAGTACCTTTAACCTGCCTTAACTCTATTGTGTACATACTTCCAAAAACATGGGAAAACAAAAAAAGGTGTTGCAACCTAATGCACAAAGTACTATTCAAGATATTCTTGATTTTAAAATAATGTATAAGAAAGCATATAAAATATTTTGTCATAAATGGCCTTGTTTAAATTCTATATTTTAAAGAAAATTTAAAAGGATTTGTTGGCTTCCCTTCCTGCCAATCTCTGTCCCTTGGCTTAGGGTAACATTTTGCCCCTTTGCCCCTGTTGGGGCTCAGGACCTGGTCCTCTTAGCTGGAACCTGCCCCTGTTAGGGCTGAAAAATTGGACCATACCCTGGCACCCCTGTTCATGGCCTCCTCTACCCCGTAGCCACAATCCAGTCTCAAATTCAAACACAACAAAAGCTAAAAGTAGCTGCTTCATAAAACACAATGGTCTCCTTCCTTGGGGTTAATGTTTCGCACAGGCTTCCTTCATGGGAGCCTTCTTCCTCAGCTTCCCTGGATGGCTAGGGTACCCATGTGGCCTGCTTCCAGCACCCTCTCACTCCTGTGAGCTCCTCTTCTTCCTGCAGGCAGGGGCCACCACTTACATGCTCAGAGATTGGGTTTAAATCCCCTAATCCCACTCTTCTTCCAGCCATATGACTGGGTCCTGTGACTCCCTGACCAGGTGCAGCTAATTGCTCCCTTACCTTCCTGGCCTTAATAGACAGGATCCTGGTTTTCCCTGATGAAAAAAAATCACAAACTCTCTAATAAAAAGCCCCAAATTCATGATTAAAATGAAACATAGATAGATATCAATTGAATACCATGTTTTATTGCTACATTTACATTTTAAAGCAGTTTGGAAGCCTACCAGTACCTCAATCACTATGGTAAAATAAATTCTGAATACCTATACATTTTGGAATTTAATTTGGGTTTTTTATCCTGGAAACTCAGAGCTCTCCCTGTCCATGTAGCTCACAAAACACAGGTCCAGGCCTCTCACTCCCCACCACAGCTTCTTGGTCTTACTGGTGCCCCTCAACTCCCCCCCACCCCAACCACAACACCTCACCCCCCAGCTTTGCTAGAGGGGCCCCCCAGCTGCCACGGCTACGTGGTCAAGAACCTGGGTCCACAGCCCCTGCCCCCCCACAGCAGCGCCTGAGCCCTGGCTACCACCTGCAGGTGGTGGAGGCTCCTGCTGTTCAGTGGAGCACAAACCCTGGTGCTCCTTCCCCCATGGACAGCACAGCTGAAGTGGAGCCTATGGGGGGCAGGTGTGGGCTGCCCACTGTGGGCTTGGGCTTCCTAACCTGTTACCCTCCCCCAGGACCTCTGTAGTCCAGCAGGTGGGACCCCAGGACAGGGCAGGGCAGGGCAGGGAAGCTCCTTGCTGCTGTGAGCATGCTGCCCCTGCCTGTCCTGCAGCAGCAAGTAGCACAACTCTGCACTGCTACCCCTGCTGCTGCAGGGCAGGTAGGGGGCACCCTGCCAGAGCAATGCAGGGTTTGCTGTAGCAAGGAGCTTCCCCTCTCTGCCCTGTGATGCTCTGTCTCACTGGGCTGCAGAGATCCTGAGCGAGGGTGGCAGGGTGGGGAGCCTAAGCCTGCAGTAGCAGCCCACCTGCAACCCCAGCCCATGCACAGATCTGGGCAGCATGGGTTCCCCTGCCTCCCAAGGAATGTGTGCAGAGGTGGGGAGCTGTCCCCATCCCACTCCTCCCAGATGAGTCTCCTGTGGCCCTGTCCCACTCCCCACTGGGTTTCTGTGGCCATGCATTCTCACCCTGGGCCCCAATCCCCAGGCACTGCCATGCTGGGCAGCAGCCCTAGCCTCAGGTCTCCCTCTGTCCCTATGGGGCCTCAATCCCTTGCCTCCACCAGACTTACCTGTGGGAGCTGCTCTCCAAGCTGCCTGGTGGCCATGTGCATATACATACACATGGCACCCCCTGCCTGATCTCTCTCCTCCCACTCCCTCCAGCCGCTTACAGACTGTAACTCTGCCAGCCTGCAGAGAGCTCTTTGTAAAAGTGCAAAAACTAACTGTTTCTCTACTGAAATGAGAAATCCATGTATTTTTCAGGTAAAAGGGGAGATCTACATTTCCTTCAATTTTTCCTTTCGAAATGAAAAAGCTGGATTCCTGTTTATTAGTCTGGGACTCGGTCCACTTGGGATGCTACTCCTAACTGCCTTTTCTGGCCCTGGGTTTTGTACGCTCTCTGGTCCCCTAGTACCAGGGGCCTGGGGAATGATATATAACATTCGTTTTTTTATTTTCATTCATTGTACTACATTTAAATGACTTAATTTATTCAACAAAACCCAACAACTCCTGATTATTTATAGATTCAGTGGCTATTAGCAATTCATACATAAACAGTGAATAACTGCATCATGAAAATAATCCTACAATATCGCTGTATGAATATGTATGGCATTATTGTAATGTTCATTTTTCACAAGTACTGAGAAAGGAGGATGGGTAAAAAATAAAGTGCACAGTAAGTGCTGTATTCATAAAAAGGTTATTTCTGCAATTTCTATGCAAATAGATTGCTCTCTGTGGAGAAAATGTGTGGAATGGAGAATTAGGTAATGCAGCACATTAGTGTGATATCTTTTTACTGATAGGGACCTGCGTTCAAAGGGTACTTGATGTAATTGTTTTCTATAATTTTAGGGCCTGCCCTCTTGATGGTAATGGAAAGACTCTCATGGTCTTCAGTTGTAGTCAGACTGGACTCATAAAGGGGCAGGTTCTTCATTAGAAACAAAATCCACAAAGACTCTGTTTTCTTTTTTGCGTTGTTTTGTTTTAAGTGGAAAATTGGATGGTGAATGAGATGTCTTAAGTTGTCATAAGACATAATGAATCTGAATATCAGTTGTTGTAATGGCACACCACCCACACAGCAGGGGGGGCAGCAGTGTTTTTATGAAACCTGCTAAGAGCTGGAACAATGTTAAAAAGGAACATGATCCTAAGTCATACTGGTTTGTACGAAAGACAATACTCCATGTGTGAGCTATATTCTGTAATTCAGTGCAACTCAAAACTGCCTTTTTTTTTAAATCCCTTACCAGTGCTGCTATATTAGGCATATTATCTCACAGCATTACTGCCTCTCAGGTTATAGCTTTCCTGATGAATGTGCACTGAACTGTGTTTTGCTCACGTGTACCAACTTTCATATCTCAAAGCTAAAGCATAGTTTATTTGAAGTTCTAGAGTTTTAATCACCGACTATAATTGCATTATTTTTTCTGCCCTGTCCTTTGCAGTCGCAGTTCCTGCCTTACGTTAAATGTTGATTCTGACTTAACACTGACAATTTTAATGTCATGATTGCATAATCACCGGTGTTACCAGTAATGAGTTTCAGTTTAGACAAGCCATCAGTATCATTATCAGTGTGTTGTCTGATTTAAGAAAAAGGTCTAGATGGCAAGTTACCAACAATACCAGTGGTTAGTCCACTCTAGTACTTTGTAAACATACATGCGGTTGTAATGCTGGGGGACTTAAAATTGCTAGTGTACAGTAGGCTTTTAGCTACTTGTAGGCAAGAGTGATGTGTTGGCAAAACAAGGACCTTTTGTATATCCAAGTTTGGGGTTGCACTGTTCAGCCAAAAGTGCTTTGTTATAGTTGTTGATATGCCTGGTTTTCAACACTTTCTCTGGCTGTAGCCTGCATATAAGACAAACAGGTGTTGGAACTAGTACTAAAGTTTGGTTTGATGATCCAGAATATTTGCATCTTAAGAGAGGCTGAAACTTTTAAAACTAAACTCAAAGATTTTTTTTCTCTGTCTCCAAATATCTTCAGTAAACCAATTAAATCTGATTTTTAAAAAGGTGACTTATTTCAGATGAAGAATTGCTGACAGTCTATTGCTTTTTTAATTATGCAGAATTTCCTTTATTAATTTGCCTAGCAGGGGTTGGGCCTCAAGAGATTTTTCTATTTTTTGGCTTAGGAAGGGAATGTTTAATTATTTTTACTGGCAATCATATGGCTTAGGGACTTTTCACATTAAATTGCATTTGTCAAAGAACATTTTCCAAAAAAGTATTGCTTTGTTTTGGATTTCTATAAATAATTTTTAAAAACAATTACAATTGAACATGAACAATGAAATAAGATGCAATAGTGACTAATCTGTAATAAGTACTAACAAACACCTGTTGGCAACATTTCCCAAAGTTTGAATACCAGGAATAAATACCCAATAATGTGTAGGGAAAAAAGTTACCATGGGTCTTTTAAATCTGGGAGTTTTATTCTGGACATCTCACACTATCACTAGTAATGCATTTAAATAGTTTCCAGAACTCCTATCTGATGATTTTCCAATACTCTGAGTTGACTGCAATACTCTTTATAATGTTAGGTCTCATTCTGATGGGTAAAGATTATTTGATAACTGAGTTACTGCAAGTGATTACTGTCTAATATCATTTCCTTTGTATGGACAGAGAATACTCTGAACCAGTAATATATATACATTTCATAATTTAAAAAGGCCAATTTCCTAAAGCTGAAAATCACCATGACTGGAACATAGTTGGTGGAAATATTTTAAATAGTGTACTTCTGATAGGGAATTGTTTACAAAGACAGTTTAGTTGGCACCACAGTATTGGCCTGCAGTGTGCCATGAGCACATTCACTTGGGCTTCTGTGCTCAGAAGCAATCCAGTTGGACCTCAGTACCTAAAGGCATGTGTAGATGAAACAGGGGCCCTAAATTAAAGTGGCAGGTTTTAAAATTCAATTTTAAAATTGCTTCAATTTAGGACTGATTTACCTGCTTCTCTGGCAGGGAGGGGAGGGCAAGCTGCCGGTGGGAGGAACAGTCCCTGGGCTGCGGGGGGCGGGGGAAGGGGTGCTTCCCTCTGCAGCAGCTGTGGTCCCCGCAGGCAGCACCTACCCACAGGCACCCGGCTCAGGTGGTCACCAGGGGGGCACCGCAGCTGTGGATGGAAGCACTGCCATGCAGCTCAGGCAGGCAGGCAGGCTTCAGAGAAAAAAAAAAAAAAAGATCAGTTTTGCTGCTTTTCTTGGGCAGAGCTGCTTTCCTGGCCTGCTGTCAGGCTGTCTGCCGGCCTTTCTGCAGAGCTGTGGAGCTGCACAGAGTCTGGTGCTTTGCTCTGCAGCTGCAGCAAACTCCTTTTAGTTTGCTGTGCCCCAGTCACTTAAGGCGCATTATGTCTCTGCATTTCCTACAGGAGCTGGAATTAATGTGCAATATGGCACTGAGGCATGCAAACACCAACATTATTAAAGTGATGCAAAAGCATTTAGCCTGCTTTAAAGTGTTGTGCAAATATGCCTTTCGTTTCATCTACACATGGCCTAATTCTCCAGTTAATACTCTGGGTGGGGACAACCTCCCATTCTCATACAGAAGGAGCTTAATACTTATAGTATTTCCAGGGAAAGGCAGAGGAAATCCTGTGTCCTGATTCCTGGGGCCAATGTTTTTTTTTCCAATGGTTAAGATGGATAAAAACAAAAACACTGCCTCCCCTCCACCCCACCAAACACACAACCTAAAATCTGGTCCAATGGGAAATGTCAAACAGCCCTGCAAACCGAAATAAGTATTCTCTCCCCCCCAACCCCCAAGAGGCAAGGGCCATAACTACTAGATTGTACAGACAGATCCCTCTTTTTCCTCTCCTCCTGGGCCATGACTTTTACTTTCTTGGATGTCTAGCAGTTCTTGTGTCAATAGTAGGAGTGAAAAAGTGCCACTTCAAGCCAGCATTTTCTCTGTGGTTAGGGCACTGCCCTAGAAAGCTGGAGAAGGTTAGGACTGAGGAAGACCCCTATATTTTCCAGTTCCTGCTCATAGATTTCATAGACATTAGGGTCGGAAGAGACCTCATAATATCATTGGGTCTGCCCCCTTGCCCAAGGGACAAAAAGTTTGGGTCAAAAGATCCCAGCAAGATACTTATCCAAATGTTGTTACTTTTACAGCTAGCAGGATGCATTCTGTTTTGTGAGTATGTCTAAGCTCTATTTGCCAGGGGTTTAGACACAGCTTTGTGCTTATTGTCTGTCTGTAGGGGAAAACAGGGTTTTTTGGGTTGCCTTTTAGAAGTGCGTTTTTTCTCCGCCAATCACTATATATAGCATCTAGGCACCTGGACTTTGTGAAATTGGACTGTTTTTTAAAAGTGCTTCCAACTGGGTGTGTAGGGATTGTAGGCCCTTAAAGGTAGTTCAGCTGGGATGCCTAAATTGATACCAATCTTAATTCAACCAAATACCTCTGAGCATTAGGAGCTGTCTCAAGTACTTTCTTCCAAAGTCAACTTAATTCAATTAAATGGTTCTCATTGTCTTCAGTGGGCAGTGCAGAGGGCTCTATTTACAGAAGATTTCAGGATTATTGGAGCCAGTAATTTAATTTTAAATGGATAGGAGGTGAAGGGGTAGAAAACCTAAATTCTTCACAAATGCTCCATACTGCTAGAACACTAAAGGTCACAGATATGTAGATATTCAATGGCCATTGCTAATGCAGTGGCCCTTTGACAAAATGGGATTATAGGATCTACAGTGGTACACATGCAAAAAAAAATTCAAATGTAATTTGGGTGACAACAACCATAACAGACTAGAGTTCAAAACTGTAAAGGAAGGAAGAATGAAGAGGACAGAATAAAGACAATTTATTTGAGAATAAATAAATCTCTTTATTTTTTAAGAATAAAGAGATTTTTCTTTCCTTCAGTCATTACAATAAAAGTGCTCTACCAAATGATGAGTGTAGTTAGCAGCAAAGATGGGGAAACAAGCAGAATCGGATGTCCTAGTACAATTACAATGTAATTACAATGTAATTACAATTTAATTAACAATTACAATGTAACTGTGATAATACAGAATGTAGTAGGATAGTTCACATGATTGGATTATAGTCATGGATGGGTATAACTTGTTCAGGTAGGACAGGCAGGGGAAAAAAGGAAGCACTGTCGTGTGTGTGTGTGTGTGTATACATGTGTGTGAAAATGCCTCCCTTTTTTCATGTATGTAGCATGAGGTGCATCATGATATGGGAGGTACGCCTGTTGGAACTCCTTAGATCAAGGTTGGAGAGAAGGCAGCAGAGAGATGGGGAGATGTCATGGTAGGCATCTGCTAGAGACCACTAAGCCAGGGGGAAGAGGTGCACAAGGCTTTTTTAAATAACTAGCTGTAGATTCCAAAATGTAGGACCTAGCACTCATAGGAAACTTTAATTACCGTGACATCTGCTGGGAGGGAAACACAGCAGTGCACAGGCAGTCCTATCAAGATCTTGGAGTGCATCAGAGTTTGTTTGTTTGTTTTTAAACAAAACAATAGAAAGTCCAACTAGGTGGGAAGCTCGTCACATTTTGCTGGTTGCTGCTTACAAACAAGAAAGATCTGGTTGAGAATGTTAAGGTGGAAGGTAACTTGGGTGACAGTGACCATAAAATGTTACAGTTCAATATTGTAAGAGAAGAAAAGATTGCATAGAACAGACACTGAGCTTTTTCTTTCCTTCAGTCTCCACAAAAACAAGTCCTCTACCAAATGAATATAGTTGGCAGCAAAGATGGGGGAAAGAAGTGGCTTTGTCCAGGAGTCTTTCCTGTATCCAATATACATTGACATATTTATCAATGATTTAAATGGTGGGATTGATTGCATGCTTAACATCAAGTTGAGTAGAGTTTAAGACATTCTAGAGCACAGATGGGCAAAATCGCACATCTGTTCAGCAGCCGGACTCCATTTCCCAGCAGCCCCTGCCCAGTTGGCTACAGGTGGGGGCCAGCAGCGGCACTGGGCTTTTCTCATATTTGGCGGCGGTGCAGGGAAGGAAGGTTGGGGAGGGCTACAGTGAGTATTCAGGTAGCAGCAATCTCCTTCCCATCACCACAGCCCTCTCCATGTGTTGGGAAGAGCCTGGTGCCACCACCAGTCTCAGCTCACAGTGGCAGCCTGCTCCCTCCTGCACGCAGTGAATGGGCCCCTGGGTGGGCTGGGTCATGGGGTGTTCTCCACAATGCAGGAGAGAGTGGGGCAGTGCCCTGCCCCCACTACACTCCCTCCTGCACTGTGGGGTCTTGGTCTACCCCCCCATCAAGCCTAGGCAGGATAAAGAGACAAACTTACCTGCCTGTGACTAGGTCGGCAGGGAGTGCGCGGGTATCTGTGTGGCCACCCTCCCCCTCCTGCAACCTGTGGCTGGCTTGGGTGGGGGGGCAAACAGCCAGATGCAAATCTGATGGCAGCAGGGGGGAGGCAGTGGTGCCCCCTTGCTACCGGAGTATTGGGCATCTGCATACCCCCTGTCTGTGTCTCGCAGGGGTATGTGTAACACAGGTTGAGAAACTATGCTCTGGAGGACATGCCCACATATGAATTGGGGGTGACTAGCTACACTGCTGTACTCTAGAAAAGGACTAGGGTGTTATAGTGGGCTGCAAGCTGACTATAAGTCAGCAGCATCCTTGTTTTCCAAGAAAAGGCAATAGAATGTGTGATATGCTGTGACGGCGCCGGGCCGTCCCTAGGGACCCGAGAGGGACCCCGGGGTTCGAAAGGAGGTGCAGGAGACTCACCGGGGACGGGGGAACCGGGCGGCGA
>JAGPOW010000261.1:25981767-25999830 GCA_030014935.1 Caiman crocodilus
GAACAGTTAATTCATCAGTTTGGTTAAACTTATGACAGACAAGTCATTTGCAAACTTACAAGCTTATATTAACTAATATTATCTATTTAGACAGAATACGAAATGCCTCCAAAAGCACACATCATTGCTTATTAATCTCTCTGGTTCTGGCTGTCACACTGCCCCCAATTTGGTTTACTCTTGGAATTTGCCTTGTGGTGTATCCTTTGAACTTGGTAACTGTGTTTCTGATTCCCAGCTCCTTCCTCATCCTACAGGAGCCAGGTTGGAGCAGCCCTAGATGAACAAGAAGGTCAGTGTGGCAGCCTGGAGCTTCTCTGGCCTGGCTCAACCTGCTGCAGAGGGGCTAGCTGGGGTATGAAAATGTTTCAGTGTGCAGCTATCCAGAAGGCAACCCCTGCAATGAAGCACCCTCATGCTCTAGCCAGTCCCAGCAGCATCTACACATGTATTGCTGCACAGTAAATGTCTCCACAGGACAGTACTTGTATTTACAGCAGCATTTATTCATACAATCCTAGAGTAATAGAAAATTAAGGTTGGAGGGGACCTCAAGAGGTCATCTAGTCCAATCCTGGCTCAAAGCAGAACTATCCCCAACTAGATCAGTCCAGGAAGGGCTTTGTCTAGTGGGGCCTTAAAGACTTCCAAGGGTAAAGTTAGTCCTGGGTGCCTGTGTAAATGCAGTGACCCACAGCAATAAACTCCAGTGAGTTATGTGTCAGAGTTTATTGCTTTGCATTAATTGCACATGTAGATGCACCCAGTATGTGGGTGGGAGGGGAGATTGAGGGGTAGCATAAGAGTCTTCAAAAAATAAAAAAAAGGTTGTATATAGGATAATAATCAATTATTTCTGTGTCCATAGAAGGCATAGTAAGAAATAATGGTTTTCAAGTGCAATAAGGGAATTTTTGTAAGGTTTGCTATTAGGAAGAACTTTAGAGATGTAATGGGAGTAAACACTGAAACAAGCAACTTAGAGAAATCATAAAATTATTTTTTTTTTTAAGTGCAGGTTAGATGCACACCTGTCTCAGATGTTTTAGGTGGGCATAAATCCTGCTTTTAGTAGCAGTTTGAACTATACGAGCTCCTGAAGTCACTTGAAGACTTTTAAAAATAGGATTCTAATACTGCAATCATAGCTGAGGGGCTGCTATACTTCCCATTTTTAACCTGGAGTTGAAGGTCACTTTCTGATCCTTGCCCTGTGGAAGTCTGTTGTTTCTGTCCTAGCTTGGGTTTGGCATTGGGACATGATTTGGCTCTTTGTCTGTTGAACTCAGCTTCTGTCACAGAAAGATTGGTATATTTTTTATAGTAAATCAGGAAAACTAAGTAGGATAGAACAGATGATAATCAGACTAGGAGAAATAAATTGGAGAAGGTCAAAAGGGAGATGGTAGTAATTAAGGGGAGAATATGGTGTGAGATTAAAACAAGGCAAAACCCTAGTAAAAGGGGCTATTTGTTTGAATCACTGGAGAGAAGAGTATTCTTTTGCTGCTGCTGCTGCTTTCAACACCTCTGTATAGATTGTAATTCAGGGCTTTTCATAGATAATTGAAGAGTTCATTTGTTTTAAAATAAAATTCAGAGCAAGAAGCGGAATTACATTTGATTGTTTTACTCTGGATTACAAAATGTTGCTGTATTGCAAACACAACTGGATGTATAGACATAAAAAGGAAGATCTAGTGGCAAGCAGAGGTAGGCTGACCTCCTACTGTTCTCATTCATGTTTGATATTCACACAGTAGGGGATTATGTGATATCAGTAAGCAGCCACTTCAAATGTAAAGTTCAGTTGGAACATCTGCTGCATTAACTAATAATAGCTTTAGCTTTTCCATTGAAAATTGGTCTATATCTTTTTACATTTTTACTAGGAAAGTGGTATTTCATGGTGTGTCAAAACACAATGTAATCACATAATTCAGTGAAATAAAGTAGCAGTTTCCTACTGAAAATGTTAAAAGTTGCACATCTGTTCTCAGTTGGAAAAACTACAGTTATTATTTCACTGAGTAGCTTGCCAAACAGTTCTTGAAAAAAATATAGCATGGCCAAAATGCAGTGTTCAGGCTAAAATTGTGATATTTCCTTTCTTAGAAACTATATTCTAACTTCATTCTCTCAGAACTTTACTTTCCCAGCTCCTGCCTTTGGTTGTATTAGTACAACTCCATTACAATTTGTCTTTCACTTTCAAACTGTAGTAACAAAGATTCTTGTCCTTATGTTCAGTCATGCTGACAGATATTGGTTTATTTTTATTTTATAACCTGTAAGATAAGGCCTTTGTTTTTTGGAGTTTCACAAGGAATGTTTGTTTTAAAAAGAACAAGTAGAGCTTAAGGTATAGGGAGGAATAAAATACATTAACTACACAAATGTATGTCTAAAATAACAAATAGATTATACAGCATTACCATCATCCATAGATAAAAATTCTCATCTATAGTCCTCAGACAACTCTCATATTCCTGTCATACTGCACTCCCGTAAAAAAAAAAAAAAAAATCACTCTGCAGAAAAATATTCCTTATTCTAAGTCTATCTAAGTAAGAATCACAGCTTGGGTATGTATTTCCTCTCCCCTACATAAGAAGTTAGTCTAAAAGTAATGGTACAAGTTACCATTGAAACCAGTGGTTTTCAATGTGTGGTTCATGACACCTGAGGGTCTGCAGACTATGTCTAAGGGGTCTATGAAACATTACTGTGATCAATGAAAAGGATGTGAATGCCAACACTTAAAATTCAAAGGGGTCTGCACCTCCATTTGAATTTTTTTTAGGGGTCTGCAAATGAAAAAAAAGTTGAAAACCACAGCTTTAGGCCATTCTAATGACACTTAAAATGGGAGTGTCCACTTTCTAAAGGGTGCTAAGCTGTGCTAAGTACCCTCTATATATTTTAAAGTTATGCCACTTTGGACGAGGGTTATATTTGAGCTGTTCTTCCTGGCTCAAACTAGGGCAGGCATTTTATAGTCCTCCAGAATCCCAGAATGCACACCTCCCAGCCCTTCTACACCTGACAAATTGTATACTCTCCAAAGCTGTGCTGCCAAGGGGATGGTACTGGCTACAAGCCAACACCCCCACCCAACCCCACTGGGTATGAGCCCAACCCACAAGGCACCATGCTGCCAGCTCAATGAACCCTAGGAGGCCCCATCTGGGCTCCTGAGCTGAGGGCCATGCAAGTGGCTCTCCTCTTAAAAAGCTAAGCCTTTGCACCAGACTTGGGCAGCTCTCCCCTAGCCAGGAGAATTTAGTGGGGG
Source organism: Caiman crocodilus (assembly GCA_030014935.1). Classification (NCBI taxonomy): domain Eukaryota; kingdom Metazoa; phylum Chordata; order Crocodylia; family Alligatoridae; genus Caiman; species Caiman crocodilus. The sequence goes on from JAGPOW010000261.1 coordinate 25,985,060, forward strand.
CGGCGTGCTGTGGCTTACCTCCCTGGTCTCTTGCATTCTTGGAGAGGAGTGGCAAGGAAGGACTGTCCAGCACCAAGCATGGTGAGAGCCTTAAGCCCAGGGAGGCATGCTTCCCTGGGGTCCATGCCATCATCATAATTAACTCTTGGTGGCTCTGCATTGGAAGTGAGACCACCAGGTGGTAAGCACATGGACCCAGGAAGGCACGCTTCCCTTGGTTCCATGCTCTCACTGCATTTAACCCCTCAGGCTCTGGTCCCAGAGGAAAGGTGCTTGTCAGGCCCTGTCATGACAAGTCACTGTTGTGCAGGTCTGAGACAGCATTAAGCCTTAACCTGAGACTCTTGTAAAACTGTTTTAACATTGCACAGATTTAGAATGGTTTAAAGTAACCTAAAACAGCACACTGTCTCTGCCAAAACATATCACGTAAACCTAAATTTTAGTTAGTTAAACTTAGCTTTACCTAAAATATAGTAACTTCCCCTTTTCCTCAGAGAGAATTTTATGTACTCCAACCCTCTTTGGTCAGGCAGTCTATTGGTATTGTTACCAGGAGATTCCCTCTCCTTATGTCCCTGTTAATCTGAGTAACAGGTCCTACAGAAGGGCTCCTCGAGGGAATCTGGAAAAGAGCCCATCTAAACCAAGTGGGAAAGGACCAAGTGGCTATTCCTGTAAATCCTTTGCTGCGGAGAGTGGAGTAAGGCCAGTGGGGTTGCTCCAACATAAACAAGAACATAAATATACTACAAAAACAATAGAAGGAAGTCACCCCCCTGCCCCAGGATAGAAACCTCATTTTTTGGCTTAGCTTTTGTAAAACAGCTGGCGAAGGTGGTTATAACCAGGGATCTTGGTTTTCTTTGATTAAAAAAAAACAGTTAAAAAGAAAAAGTAACCCCAAATCCACATTTTTCCATGATTTTAATGAAACACCACTAATATATAGAGCAATATTAGTGGTATTTTATTTAAATCACAGAATGATGTGAATTTGCACTTACTTTTTTTTTTTCTTCTTTTACTGAAAATTAGGGATTTTCTAAATCAGTGAAAACCAGGATCCTTGGTTATAACATTATCAGTGGTAAGAATATTATTCAAAAACTCTGTTCTAGCCCCTGGGACTGTGTAACCATATATAACAGGCAGGCAATACCACACCTATGTGCTTAAAGGATAGCAAATATAGAAGAGCTGAAAGCATGTGATTGATTGTTTTTGCTTTTCTATCTATGGTATATCTTTATAGCATTAAAAAGAATGAAGGAAACTTTTTTCTCATCTAACTTGAAATTCTTGATTGTAACATTCCTTGAATCTCCTTTTGTAAATAATCTGAATTCAATCCTGTTCCTATTGAGATCCATGGATCAGCCTTCAGGTGCAATAGTGAGTACTTTAGAGTTCACAGAGTTGCTACAGATTCATTCTGATGAATTAGCCCAGTTGGAGTTGGCCACAGACTGCAGTTGCAGCAGTATCCTCACCTTCCCTTCTATAACCTGTTATTTAGTGAGAGACGGCAAATAGGGCCATTCAGATGAAGATATAACAAAAACCCGTAAGGATCTAACAAACTTTATTTCTATAATGAACATGCATAAACGTGTTTGCTTCTGTTTTTCTTTAACAACTTTCATTTGTGGGTTGATTAACTCCTAGGACTGGAAAGTTGTGCAGCAGAAACATATCTATTATGTTCTGTTGGATACAACAGATGCTGAGTCTAATATAATTGAACTGAAAGCATCCAGATAGGATGGATTGTCTAGGGAGAGAGATTCCTCAGTTCATCTCATAACTCTCTGAATTCAGGAAACTGGAACAAGGTAGTTTGATGTAATGTTGGTAATAAGACTTCATGAAACCTCAGATTTAATAGGACTTCTCCCACCTCATTCAGTCAAGCATTAGGTAACAATGGCTCTGATTTCTATCTATTCTAGAATAATTTAGGTAGCTGTTGTTCAGCAAATCCAGGGACAGAACATTCTCTGCCGGTACAACACATGATGAAGCAGTAACTTGTACTTTTATACTGTTACCTTTGAACAAATATTCTTCCTGAGGACTCTTTCTTCTTATTATCCTTTAAACATTTAATAGAATGAAAAAGGCAACAGTGATGAATGCTAATGACAGGCCAACTTTGGGAATATATTTCATGGCAGTTGAGGGCTGCTGCTGAAGTAAGCACCATATACATCACAGACAATTTACTCCTACCATAGAAAACTATAGCAAAGTGGGTCTCAAGTGATTCATTGTGGGTAATAAAGACACTTAGGTTTTATTAAACACACTTTAAAGCATTGTTGGCAATTGTAAGGCACATAGGCCTAAAGCCACATGAACTTATAACTTCCTACCTCCCAGCAGACACCTACATGCCCAGACTGAGTGCCATTTCAGATTACTTATCTGTGCTTCAGTGGAAGAGCTGAATTTCTAATGTCCTTTTCACTTTCTGTATTCAGAAAGATACCCTTTGGCTTTGCCTCATGACTTTTTATAGTATTTGCAATACTGTCATAACCCTTGAAGACTCACAGATGGGTAAGAGCAGGGTAAAGCAGGAAGGAACTGAAATGAAAAGTGTGATGAATACATAGAAGTGGAAGTGACTTAGTATAAGTGTAACAGGAACTGGTGTGCATGTGACTAGATTAACAAAAATGAATATTGTCACTGAAATACAAATGGACCACTGAGAACTACAAAAAATGGACAGATACAATCTTGTAGTCATTGGGTTTCATTTTCCTAGTATTTGATTTGCATGTAAGAACAGTTAAAATATGGGCACTTATGTCCGCTTGGACTTCAGTATGCATATGGAAATTAGTGAATCAGGGATTTAATATGAAAGCAAGAAACAGATAGAAAATAAAAATAAAGAAGCCAAACATTTACTGTGAAGGTGCAGATTATATCACTTTCTGAGTAGTAGGTATATCTGTGTGGTATGTAAGGCAAAATCACAAAGGGAAGTAAACAGAGAGCAAGAGAAAGAGGCAGTAATGTAGCCATTTGAGATTTCCACTCCCTTCTCCCCGAAAACCCCTGCATCCAGAATATCCTGTAATCATCAATTCAGTTTTGGTTTTGTACCTTAAAATAAAAAAAAAAAAAAGAAGTGACTTCTCAATTCTAGTTTAGTGCATCCATGCATACACAAATTGTAAGTATCAGGTAAGTCAACTCTTTATAATACCCCTTTATTTCAAGGCAATGATATAAAAATGCATCACACAATGTTCCCATTATTTTGCTTTCAATTGCATATTATCCTATGAGGTAATCGTGTTGTCAGTTAACATTTGAAAAGCTTGGACAATCACATCTGTGCCACTTTAACTGTTATTTTTAAGACTGTGTTGGTCTTGTCATTTTTATTTAATCTCATCTTAAAACCAATTCTTATGTTTCTTCTTTCTCATGGTTTGTTGATGTGAGACCCTTATTATTCTTCCCTTTTTTCTTTTTTTTTACCTCTATATAGTAATGAAAGACCCTTTTCCTTCTCCAACTGTTAATCTTTTGTGCTAGTGTCTTATCAGCAACAGGATTTAGCTGTTTCACCCAAAAATATGTTGTTAAAGATCAAGGCAGTGGGAGAAGAATTATTTGAGGGCAAGCCTCCCCAGCAGGTAAGTCTGTGGGGGAAGTGGCAGGGGGAGGGGAAAGGGCTATGGGGTGGGACAGATTGAGTCTCCAGCCCTAACCCAACTTCCTCCCTCACTGCTGGGGCCTCGATCTGCCCACCACTTCAATGGTGGGGAGAAAGGGAGCGGGGCTGGAGCAGGGTCAGGCCTTACACATCCAGGACAGGGGACAAAGCTGTGAATGACTCTTCCAGGGTCTGTGGGGAGGAGAGGCCACGCAGCCCGGCAGGGCATGGGGGTGAGTGTGGCCCTGGGTTTGCAAACCGGCTGTGCTGGGTTTCTGCCGGGTTGTGCTGAGAACAGGGATACGCAGGGGGCTGCAGGCACCCAAAAATTTGCCAGAGCCCCTGCTCCCAGCTCTTCTGCCTGGCCCAACCACAGTGCAGCACAGCACAGTGCAGAGCAGCACACTGCTGTGAAGAGTGCGGTGCTGGCTTTCTCCTGGGATCTGTTGGGATGGGGGGAGGAGTGGACTGGGGCTGGGGCTGGAAGGCAGTGCTCCAGTCTTCACTGTGGTGGTCTGCCCTGCTCTGTGCTGTGGTTGGGCTGGGTGGCAGTGCTGGGAGTCAGGACTACAGTGCATTTTTGGATGCCTGCAGCATCCAGCATAGGCCTGCTCCCAGCACTGCCTGGCACAGCTCCAGCCTCAGACAGCTTGCAGATCTGGGGGCATAAGCCCCTCATGCCTTGCCAAGCTTAATGGGCCTCCCTCCCCATGGCCCTTGGACAGGCCACTCATGGCTTTATCCACTGCCCCAGCTGTGCAGGGCCTGGCTATGATCCAGCCTCCCTCTGCTGATGCAGCCACCTGCACTGTCTGGAACTGTGGGAGGGCATGTGCCCCTCTGCCTCTGCATGATGGAGGCAGCTGTTATTGTGGGCTGGGCTTTGCCCCCTGAGCCCTGCTGCAGGTGACTGGGGAGCAGCCCAATGCCACGTGCATTCACCCACTGGGCTGAGCCTAATCCCATGCCCACTCAATGGCGAGACTCACATGGGGTCAGGTCACTCCTAGGTGGGCTGTAGCTGGGCTTGGAGTGTAAAGCCCAGCCTGCAATGGCAACTGCCTCCGCTGTGTGCAGATGGGGGAGACACATGCTTCCCAGGGCCTCTGCTAGTGTACTCACAGTGGCAGGAATCCCCTCTCCCCCATACCCTTGGAGGACCCACCTTGACTCAATCCTCCCATCATCTGCCCAGTCAGCTAGCCAGGGACTCCCTCAACTTAACCATGCTCCTGCCTCTGCAGACTTGATCTGGCCCATGCTCTGCCTCAATCTAGCCCCAACCTCCTCCCTCCCCCATGGACTGACCTGCAGGGCTGGTGGTGGGGTACATGTATGCATGCAAACATGTTCAGCCACCCACCATGGCCCGGGGTCAACACTAAGTGGCTCCAAGATCTACTGGTCAATTGATATCCAGCAGTTAGTGACCGGCGTATTCTATTTTCATAGTGTATAATCATGTCAATAGAAAGTCACTAGTATGTGACCAGGAGAAGCCCTGATCACCTAATGATGGACTACCACGTTCTGTGCGGGGCATGCTGAGGGAGATAGGAGCACAGGTGGTATTCTCCTATGTCCTACCAGTGAGCGGATGTGGAAGACGACATGAGACCTGACTCAGAGACACCGAATGGCAGATTCAGGAATGGTGTCTCAAGGCAGGCTTCGGCTTCCTAGGCAACGACCTGCACATCATGATGAGACACATGTTCGGGTGAGATGGGCTTCACCTTTCCCCCAAAGGTAAGCGTGTGTTCTCTTCTAGGTTAGCGGATCTCCTTTGGCGGGCTTTAAACTAGGCTCATCAGGGGATGAGAAAGATGAGGGAGGAGGAAGCCTTGAACCAAAAAAAACAATAGACACCCACAAGAATAGCCCAGCCTAGACCGACAATGATCAGAACAAATACCCAGGTAAGCACCAGAGGCCAGGGTAGTACTGAAATTAGGGGGCCAGTGCACACATATTCAGGTGGCCTCAAATGCCTCTACACAAATGCTAGTAGTATGGGGAACAAGCAGGAGGAACTTGCCCTCCTGCTAGCTGACACCAAGCCAGGCATAGTAGGGCTCACAGAAACATGCTGGGACCCAACACACAACTTGGCAGTGATTTTCAAGGGCTATAGGCTGTATAGGAGAGACAGGACAGGGAGGAAAGGTGGGGGAGTGGCACTGTACATTGAGGAGGAATACACATCCTCATCTAATAGCACAAGGTCAGATGAGGGGCACACTGAAGTGCTCTGGGTTAGAATACAAGGAAGTCGAGGGGAAAGGGACTTAGCGGTGATGGTCTCACAGAGGTAGTTAGGTCAAAAGACACGGTCATCATGGGGGACCTGAACTTTCCAGACATCTGCTAGGAAGAGCAGTCAGCCAGGTCTAACTGCTCACGTAGGTTCCTAGCTGAGATACAGGACCTCCATCTAACTCAGGAGGTGCACAGCCCCACCAGGGGAGACACCTTATTGGATCTGGTGCTGGCGACAGGCGACGACCTTGTGTCGGGGCTGTGGGTGCTCAACCACCTGGGTGACAGCGATCATCACCTGCTGGAATTCACCATCCAGTGCAACATGGCAAAAGCCAGCAGCAAGGCAGCAGCCCTGGGTTTCAGGAGGGTGCATTTCAATGAGGTAATAAGAATAGTTGGGGAAATACTGAGGTCCCAGAAGGGAGGGGAGTCGGTTGTCCAAGATGAGTGGTCATTCCTTAAGGAGACGATCCCCCATGCCCAAAAGAAGGTAATCCCAAGAAGGGTCAAAGGGGACAAGAGGGTGCAAAAGCCCAAATGTCTCACCAAAAGCATACAGGAACATCTCCTAGCTAAAAGGGAGGCATACACCCAATGGAAGACTATACCTCAGTTGTTCGGAGTTGCAGGGGGGGCGGTCAGGAAGGCAAAGACAGAGGCGGAACTGGGACTAGCTGTCCAGATTAAAGACAACAAGAAGTCCTTTTTCAAATACATAGGGGGCAAAAAGAAGGTACCTGGTAACGTGGGGCCTCTGCAAGACATGCTAGGAAATCTGGTTGTTGCACCAGATGACAAGGCTAGAGATATGTCACCCATGATCCTGCTCCTGGATGATGCCTGTCAAGCCATGTGGAAGTGCATCATCCACAAAGACCTGCATAAAGACCACAGAGACCTGAATGAGCTGATAGGTCACTGAGACTTCCTTGTGAGGGCTCAGAGACATAGAGGGGGGCATCTGGGGAGACCCAGCTGCCCGAGGGCAATCTGCTAAGGCACCACAGAGACCATTAACCACCTTTTATGGCTCTGCTCCTACACTAAGGAGGTGTGGAAAAAGGTATAGAGGCTTTGCAAAGCAGTGACAGGGGCCAGTCAGTTACTGAGGGAAGCAGCTCTGTATGGGCACCTGACTAAACACAAGGGGCACAAGGGGAACCCATCAGCCACTTCAATCAGTTTGTGTCCTGCATCAGGAGCACCCTGTGGAAGTCCAGGAACCTCTTGTTGTACAAACCTAGCATCCAGTCACCATCTACATGTGTGTTAAACCTAGAAGTGGACAGTTTAACAGTAGACTGTTAAAATGGCTCTGAGGAAACTCCAATCCTACTACCAGAAATCAATCGCAGAGTTTGGTGAGGACATAGCCAAATCCAGCTGGCAGAGGGACACTTGGCACAGGATCTTCAAAGACCTCCCAGTTGGGAGATGGACTGTGATAGCAAAAAGGACAATGATACAACTGGATCTGGAAACAGCACAAGGACAGCAGCTGCACAACAGCAGCAGATCCTCCAGGACTAATGTGGTTCCTACTTTCACTGTCCTAACTGTCTGAACTTTAACAGGTCCCTTCTTTTGGTGAGAACTTCTTTCACTCCTAGTTGCCAAATCCTTTTGCTCTGTTCTGTCTTCCATGTTAGGTAATATTTGTCCTAAGGAGACCTAGGACAACAGTTTTTGCTGGACCAGTAAGTTATTTTCAAATACAAGGTAGTGCTTACATAAATATGTCCATTTGGTTAAAAGTGAGTGGACAGCACTCTTATTCAAGATAGTGATTTATTTTAAAAAAAGGTTACACTAATTTTTAGTTAACTTAACCTAAAGCAAAGTATTATTTGTCTAACCTGAGAGTAGAATGTCTATACATTCAATTTTATGTTGGCTTAAATAAATCAGTTTAGGATCACACCTGAAGTTAGTTATATAGACAAGTCCTTGTGCCCTCTCCCTTAAAACAGAAGGGCATTCTAGAATGCCATTGAAAAAAAATGCTTCCGGGTGTAAAGAATACGGATAAAATGCCTAATGAGAGGTGGAAATCCTGAGGTACTGAGGGAGAGGGAGAGAATGGAAAAGGATGCAGAGTCTAGACCCTGAGGTACTAGTTGCTCGTTCTGAGTCCAGGGAGGTGAAGAGAAGCCAGTATTATGGCAAAGAAACTACAGTTAAATATGAGAGACAGATACTATAGACTAGCATCTAGCTCTTCATCTGTATGGGACTAGTTTTGTGCATACTACATGCCCCCAAATAAGTGACAAACCTTATGCAGTATGCTGAAAACCTCATGGGAACCATGTATGAATTCTTCAATTTTTTATACTGAGGGGTTAGGGTCACAGGTTACTGGGGTAGTGAGGGGTTAGGGTCACCAGTCAGTGACTTAGGAGATTATAAATACATAACTGAATACATCATAATACATATATTGGAGGTAACATAAAAGGCAGCTGGGTATTAAGGTTCATATACTTGCAACAGACATAGCAGGTAAATAAGCATTACGTTTCAGACACTGGAAATAAACACAACAGGGGAATAACAGTCACCCAGTGGTAATAAGCCGCCAGCACTAACTAACCAAATGACAAGTAAGAAACATTAACAATGGAATATTCACAGCAAGGAATCCTGAAGTGCTCTCTCCTCTCTGAGACCTTTCAAACCAGCCTCTGATTTTTCCAAGCACCTGGTTACTATTCATCTCAAGCTATATGATTGAGACTTCTCCACCATGACCTGCTGGATTGGTTCCACTGCATGCTCGGGTTCTCCCCTTCGTATAATGCTAGCTGCACCCTGTCGGGATCAGTCCTGCCACAGCCCCAGAGTCTCTGCTGCTCAGCTTGCCCAGTGCAGCCTTCCTCACTCACTCCTTTGTTCCCAAACTATTGGTTTGCATGTCAGACCCCAGCCTTACCCTGGGCTTTATTTCCCTTTCCCAGGAGCCTGCTGGGAAATGGAATCCAAGCTGTCAATGCAGTCCATTACACTTGGTTTCTGTGAAGTCAGAATGAAGGAAAACTATTTTTGTCAGAGTTATGGCTACAATGAATATGGACAGAGTCTAATATTCAGCTCACTCATCCTGCCTTTCCTACTGAGCCAGAACCTGTCACTGTAGCTGCTGCTGAAGAAAGATTGGATCTACAGTTTTGAAATGCACTAAAAACAGTGTGTGGGCTGTGAAATGGGAGGAGAGAGACCAGCAGTAGCTAGCAGACAGCAAACTTGCCAAAGAAAGGATAGCTTGATTAGTGGAGCATTAAGACCATTACATAGGGAAAATAGTCATTAATACTTGTGGACAATTCAGTCAATTGATCAATGAACCATGAAGTCAATTGACTGTCTCAGCTGCTTGAATAGAAATGACATTTCTTCTTCCAGGCAGTTGGTTTAAACTTTTGGTGGAACAGGAATCAAAATGGGGTGCTTCTATTTTGGGCACAAAATCAGCTTCCTCACATCAAACAAACACCTCAGTTCTTGAAGGCTAATTTTTGGGAAAGGGTATATGTGGTCAGTAGCATGTGCAGGGAGCTGGGGACAAATTCTGATCCAAGTAAATTCCACATGAGTTCAGTCATTGGTTTCAACAGGGCTAGCATCTAGCTCTTCATCTGTATGTTACTGTATAAAAGATTTGGACAAATATTTAAGAAAAGGGGAGGAGGCAGAAGCTATGTATCTATACTATTTGGGCAAAATACAGTTATTAGTTACAGCCCCCCATGTCATCTCTTAATTGTTTAAATTATAAGTGGGTACAATAGGAATGACTGATCTAGGGCAGGGGGAGGGAGGCTTTTCTGTCGGTGGGCTGGAATGATACACCCTCAGTTAGAGGTGGGAAATAGGTGCCTGGACTCTGGTGCAGCAGTACAGGGAGAGCACCCAATCCCTGCTACCAAATGCCACAAAAGCCCCATGACTACCAGACAGATAAAAGGGTCCCACGGGCTGGATTTGGGACTCAGGCCTGAGGTTACTGACCCCTGAGCTAGGGTATTGCAACATCATCTAAGCAGTTGGGAATAGTTCCTAGGTTTGTGGCCATACTTGGGCTGTGTAGTTGTGTGTACTGTCTGTCACGATACCTACAGCCTGAATGGGATCCAATCATCTGCAGAAAGAAACGCCTTAAATTAAATTAACTTAAAAAGAAGCGTCCTGCTGCCTCTGCTGCCTTGAAGCACAGTAGGAGATTTACTTAGCTTTTGTCAGCCAGAAGTCACTGTTCTGTATATCACACACATTACATTTGGCAGCTTTTATTCTCAAATGAGAAGTGCAGTAGCAATAATTTTATACAGTTATTTTTGAATGCACATAATACAATGTGGAAGCATATACCATATGCATTTTTAATTTCCTCTCACCTACTGATGTGACATTAATGGGGAAATAGCAATTCAGTTACTTGCAAACCTGCCCAATAAGTACGCTCCCGAAGAGAGAAAGCTAAAGGGTTTCATGCAGTTCTTAGGCATACCTTTCTTTCCAGACAAAAAATAAATAAATAAATACCATCCACTATACACACACACACACACACACACACACACACACACACACACACTCATTTGCTGCAGATATTCAGCATTGCTTTATTTGCGTATCCATCTATAACATAATGAGGTTATGGGCTAAGATAATCAAATACCAGTGTTCCACTCAAAATGTGACAAATACATTCATTTGCTTTGTGGATACCTCTTGCTGTTCAGTGTGCAAGAACAGTGCAGTCTCTGGATTGACATTCCTTTTCATGAGGGAGTGCAGCTGAACAGCTAATAGGTTTCAGATGATTTAAGATGGTGTATGTTGAAGCAAAACTAGCAAATCTATTCTTGTTCCTTTCTTAGTTCAGTCCCTCTTTAATAAAATGGGGCAAAGGGAGAACAAATTTTTATTTGAACTTCCTTATATTCTCCATAAAAAACTCAGGAGAACTCTGTACCCAACAGCTCCACTGGTAGTAAACTGAGTGGGGGTGAACGGGGAGCAGCCCTGGGTGCTGCCTTTGTGAGGGGCAAAAAGCAGCCATGGCTGTAATGGTGGCTGACCGTACTGCTGCAACTGGCATTCTCGGGACTGGTGCTTCCCCGAGCATCATGGCTGCTGTGTGCATGGGCCTGCCTTACTATATCTCCGAGCTCCACTGCAGAAACCTAAATGAAGCATTCAGATTTTCTGAAAAGTATTTGTCCTTTAAACTGGCAGTAAAAATCACCTGATCTAAGCACTGTTGGAAAATCTGACCTATAACTCATTCTGCAGAACCAGTCTAATGCGGATAAAACTTTAATTTCCTTACTCCCACATAAAGTAGGGCCAGATCCTGTTCTACTTATGAAGCATCTTGGGGACACTTATGCATCTGAGTATGATCCTATTCCACCCTACTCCAATTCCTTGGGGGATGGGAAGTAGGGAGGGAGAAGAAAGCAAATTATGGTGAGCTAACCCCCTCTAATTTTTCATTTTTTATTCCTGGGTCCTAAAGCCAAAATGGAAAGGAAGCAGATGTTCCACTAATGGTCTTTCAAGCTAATCACCTTTTCTGACTGTCCCTGAGCAGCACAACTCTGACTTGCTGGTGGGCAGCCTGACTAGGAGCTACACCCAGAATAGGAAGGTGAGGACAGAGGACACTGCTATCCTGGGATGCTGGATGACAGTAACTTTGGGTTACTTCTTGCTGGGGAATGGCCATGCATTTGTGGAACATGAGCTGGGTAATATAGGTTATAGAAACCTGCCCTGGAGTGGCTTAACTTTAAGACACATAGGCCAGATCCAGACATGCAGGCACATGTGGTTTGTGATGTCGCAAACCTCTTTGCAGAGCCACAAAACACACAAGTGGCTCGTTATTCCGGGCCTGGTACTGCTAATTTGCAAACCTGGGACAAAATTTGCTACTGGGATTTCCTGGTAACAAAACAAACAAACAAAAATCCCTGAAAAAAGCAGCACAATCCATGCCAAAGTGGTGTGTGCTGGGACAGATGCAGAGAAGGGGGAGCAGACAGGTTGCCTGCTCCCCTGTCTCCAGATGCTACAGAGCCTCCATGCCGAGGCACCCTATGCCCCAGCCATCCACTCCTCAGCTGGCTGGGGCACAGTGTGCCTTGGGACAGGGGAGCAGCCACCACAGGACTGGCTGCTCCCATCTCCACGTGCCTCAGTGCAGGGGCTCTGCCACTCCATGTGTAGGCAGGGGCATGCAGGCAATGGATCACCGCTCTGCCCTGGCCCTGGCCCGACTTGCCCCACCACAAGATCCCAGAGGCTTTAGAGCAGCCCCCTGCCCTGTCCTGCCCTATCCTGCCTTGCCCTACTGCACCCTGCCAGTATCACTGCATGTGCTGCTGGTCTCCATGGCAACCCCAACCTTGCGCTATCACAGTGCAGCTGCCGCTGGGGCCTCCACAGAGACCGGCCTCAGGCATGCAGGCAGGGGCTGCTGGGTAATGGAGTCCAGCTGCCAGCTGGAGCCACCATTTTGCCAACCCCAGGCCTAGGCCATACAGCACCTACCCCCGACAGCAGGGCTGCCTATTTCCATGTCTTGAGGCACCCTGCATCTCAGGTACCTGGGAAGTGGCTGCCTGGGGAGCAGGATGCCTCAGTGCTGAGTCTGCACAATGCATGCAGATGGGGCATCAGCCTGGGACTGCCTTCTCGCCCATCTCTACATGCCACTCCCCAGCTGGCCAGGGCACTGAGTGCCTCAGTACAGGGACTGCCTGCTGACTAGCTGTACACTGAAGCACCCTGTGCCCCAGCCAGTTCCCCCCTCTCCTCACTGCCTCCACAGCATATGGAGCAGCAGGACAACCTGTCCTACTACAAATTGTATGGGCAGGGGCATGCACTGTAGCATAAAGTAACAGCACAAACTACTGGTGATGATGCAAATGCATATCCATGCTCATGTGGACATGGCCATAAACGTGCTTACAACTAGTTTACATGTCTTAATATGTGAACAATCCAGAGATTAAGAGCTCCCTGAACTACCTAAAATCAATGCGTAACAAAGCCTTTAGATGTCCAAATGCCATTTATATGTCTAGTAAGTGGAATAAGAACCAGTCCTCTGTGTACAGTCTTCTTCCACATAAGAATTTGGTGACCATACTGGCAAACACTGTGTGTCTAAGGATTTTTTTTTTAGTCTGAAGTTGAGCTACAATTCTTGTCTATTTTATGGCTGTACGTGGAATAGGAGCGTGTTTAGTGACTTAAACACTGCCAGCCATGTAAGTGCCACTTGGATGTTTTAGATATGGAATAGAATCTGCATGTTGGCTTTCATTTCACCTTTGCCACTGATTCACTGTGGCCTTGGCATAATCATTTCACATTTACGTGCCAGATCTTGTATTTGAGGGGGAAAAAAAGATGTTTTCAGACAGTGAATATAAATTTTAGATACTACATGATTGATTAGAATTATAAATGAATAAGGCTCTGACAGTGCTATTGTCCTAAGAGGTTACTTCTATGTGTGTGTAGTTATGCCTATATGCAGGTGAGTGTAGAAGAGTTAAAATGCAGAACTTTGACCTTTGCATTAGCAAGAACTGCATCAGGAGCTACTGAAATGATGGGGTCTCTTTCTGATCTGATTACAACCTCTTCTCTTTTCCATGAATAGAATTTCAGCACGTTCATCTTCACATAGCCCACTATTTTGAATTTCTGCCAGTTTTTCTTGACATCAAAAGCCACAACTCACTAGAAATCTATTACACAGATGATCCATACTTGTTAAGTAGAGTTTTCCAACATTAATAATGTCACTAACAACAACAGGATCTTTCTTGATTACTGTTTGATACAGAGTCAAGTAACAGCTCTGGATCCTGGAGGTATCCATCCCAACATGCAATGTATCTCCTGTCATTTTCAACTGTAGAGTTTCCAGGAACTTGTCGGGAGTAGAATTTTGTTCTGGCTCAGCTTGTGATCAAGGAAGAGGAAGCAAACTGTTACATCAGGGAAAATTAAATAACTAGACAGGGGAGAAAAAAAGGGAGAAAACAGAAGCTGTATTCCGTTTTCATCTCTTCCCTGGATAGTTTAAAAACACAGTAGTACTGCAATTTTGATTTGTCTACACCATATTTATAGCTACTAAAAATGTTTGCATTTTAGCCTTGATCTTAGAAGATAAGAAAAGGTGGGAAAGAAAACACCTTTTGTAACATTATTGGGTAAATTCTAAGTTGACATTAAGAATCCCAGTCAATAGGGTCAAGCCACTTTTACTCCAGCTTAGAGCTAAGATCTATAGTTTGAAGAAAGCTATCCAACATATAATGAAGTTTATTTCCTACCGATGGGAACTTTTTACCATCTTGTACCATCTACACTTTTCCCAGAGACTGACAAAGAGACTTTGATTCCAAAAGCTTGCAGAAAAGGACAATTTTCTTGCCATTTTCCAGTTGGTCTAAAAAAAGGGATCATTTTGGAACCAAGAGTTCTAGTTTTTGTATGTCTTTTTGTCTCAGACCAACACAGCTATCAAGTATATCCCTAAAACACGGAAGATGATGAATTTTAGCCAATTTTGGGTTTTAAACGTCATGCCGAACAGCAAGGATGTTTTTTTTGCCTCCTTGCGCGCCATCTGACACCTCCAGGGAAGGAATTTTACCTGATCAACACATCAAAGAGCTACTCAACACTGCTCACAAAGACACTGTCATGGACCCAGAGGGACAGCCTTCCATCTTCAGCTCCCTCTGTGCAAAAATTAAGTTTATTTCCTACCTATGGGGACTTTTTGCCATCTTGTACCATC
>JAGPOW010000261.1:25999930-26011686 GCA_030014935.1 Caiman crocodilus
CAGAGGGACAGCCTTCCATCTTCAGCTCCCTCTGTGCAAAAATTAAGTTTATTTCCTACCTATGGGGACTTTTTGCCATCTTGTACCATCTACACTTTTCCCAGAGCCTGATGAAGGGACTTTGATCCTGAAAGCTTGCAGAAATGGACAATTTTCTTGCCATTTTCCAGTTGGTCTAATACAAGGTATCATTTTGGAACCAAGAGTTCTAGTTTTTTGTATATCCCACATATATGCATATATGTGTGATTTTATATATATATATATATATATATATATATATATATATATATCTCCAATGCATACACATATACACATACGTTTTTCAAATCAATATTTCATAAGATCATTTTTTAAGGTAAAACTGAATACATTAATATTTCCTACATAAATACAGCATCAATTTGGTTTTGAACATTCAGAATGTTTCTGTGCAACATTGTTTTGCTCTCTGTTAGTTCAAGTTTTAAGAGTATTGAGCTGTGCAGAAAAGAAAACAGTTAAATGTAAATGGTGGAAAACAAATTTTTTTTTTTGAATATCTGGAAATGGTGTAGTTTTGTGCCTAAAGTGAAACAGATTTAATCTACTCTAAACTATGAGGAGTATTAACCTCATGTCAAGTATTGGACCCTGTATTATGCTGGCTTTTACTGTTGTGACCCTGGGCACAGAACCATTTCTGGTAGAGAGTCTTTCTGAGTGGAAAAATGCAGCGAAACAAGATACTTTAACTCCCTGTCTGCTAGGTGGATTATAGAGCATAGAAAGTAACAGTTTGCCCTCTGTTCAGAAAAACTGTAGCAAACAGAAGGGCTTAAGAATCATTTCTTATGCCTCCATCTTTCATGCAAGTGTCTCAGATCCACTGTGCTGTGACTTGCAGATAATCCCCTTGGAAGACAGGGTGCCAAATGCACAGGCAGATTGCTAGCCACTTACAGGTATGCCTGTGCATCCTCCATGACAATCTTAAAATCAACACCAAGAAATAAGCCCATCCACTTGCACATGTCGCATGCTGAAAAAGCATCATATGGTCACTGTCAGAGTGATGCTAGTCTTGCTCCACATCACTCTCAGGACTGTCCCAACATGTAAATGAAAACTTTGATTTGCTCTGCTGGTTTAAGATTTCAGAGTATTGATCCTAACAACATCTCTGGACATGTGTCAGAAAAGAGACTACATGTTTTTTTTTCTGTAAATGTGGCATGTAGAATGGGAGCAAGTGAGCAGGGCTTGTTTTTTAGTGGCTGTTTTAGGATTGCCATAGAAGAGGTATAGACATACCCATACAGGAATGCACTGTCCACTGAAGTTCAATTAAGCATTGAAGTCACTAGCAGGGTTGCCCCTCAAGTAAACATGAGGATCTAATTCTCCTAATACTTATTCCTTGCATATCAGGAATGGCTTCATTTAAGTTGGAACTATACAGTTGTAAAATTGGTGTTCAATCAGAAATCAGGCATGCTTCTAGTTTCCTGCACCTGTAATACCCACCTGGGAAGGGTGGGGCACTCCAGTACTCCTTGGTTATAGAGCTGCCTGAAACTTGTTACTAAGATCATGCTGCAAGGCTTATAATTTATACCATAACTTTTTTTCTCATTAGAAAACTCTGTTGTTTGGTACGCCTGAGGAAAAGAAAAAAGCACATTAGCTAGGGCACTTCATCATGACCACTAAGGTATGCACAGGTAGGTCTTACCTCCCTCTGTGACCACATTATTTAGCTGCAATTTTGAATGAGGTAAGAGAGCCAGGTGTACAAGTTGTTTTACTTGCCTTATTCATTCTCCAGCACTGGATGTGTTGTTGCCTGAAGCATTGTGAACTGAAGAGAAGCCTTATTCTAGTTCAAGTGGCCCCAAATCAGTAAGCTATTTCTTACTATTCTTCAGTTACTGTGCACACTGTTTCTTTATATTAGCAAAGGAATTGCACATAGCCTGCCTTAAATTAAAGTGAGGATCAAGAAAATGATGACTGGATTGTATGTGATTCACTGAAATTACATTTTCTTCAGCAGTCTGTTGGCAATAGAAAGCAAGTACCACAATTCTGATCTTTTTCTCTTTTTTTTTTTTTGTCAGGAAATATTTACTCTTCTTACACCTCCTTTTCTCAGTGAAGACATGGTGGGTTTGACCTGGTTTCATCAACATCTGCAAAGGGACTAAATAGGAAAGCTGTTTCCCTTAACAGGGAAGACAGGCTTCAAGGCAGAATAAGAAGAATGCCCTAATCCTGGAAATACAAGAGCATGTAGATATCTTTTTCTCACCTCAGTCATCTCTGTGAACTCAATTGTTTCCTATAAATGAAATTCTGGAAGGACTGAGGCCTAAGAAACTACAGATTACTAAGGACATGAAGGGAGAAGACAAAAGACTGTGGTAATGGCATAAGCACGTTTAGTTAGGTCAGCTTCCAAGAGAAAAGTGATTTGAAATTCAGTTCATAATAGTAATACAGCCATTGTGACTAGAAAGATGAACATTATCATAACTACTTAACGCAGTCTCAAACAACTGAACAGTCCTTATAAATTCTTCTAGAATTCTTAAAATGGGATCTCAGGAAGGAACTCAGTCTTTTGAACTTTTTTTATTAAAAATACTTTCATTTTTCTCTTGCCCCCTCTCCCAAATAAAACATTTCACAGTGAAAGTTTGCTTGTAAATCTACAAAAGCCTACTTATTCATAAAGTATCCATCAATAAACATACTTGCCTTAGTGCAAATATTATTCCAGTTTGTGTTAGAAATTCAATAATCACTTTACTGTAATACTCTCATGAGAATCCACATTATAATTGAACTTATCTGAATACTTTTAATGCTGAAGCTCCTCTTTTACCAGTTCTTCATGTGTTAGGGTGTTTAATTCTGATATGAAATGACTCTTTGTAAAAAAAAAAGTAAAGCAAAACATTCATAAAAAATATTTTAAATAATTTTAGATTGAACACTTTAAAACTGGGTAATGGAATCATTATTAGGTCTTTTCCACCTTGTTTATTTTAGTATTTATTAATATTCAAATAGGGAAAATCACATTTTATTTTCTAGTTGCATTGACTCCTACCTTAGTTTTGAGAACATAAGTGCCATACTGAGTCAGAGCAATGGTCTGTTTAGCCCAGTCTCCAGCAGTGGCAGGAGTGGATGCTTTACAGCACAGATGAAATTCACTGGGTCCTGTGAAAATGGTCCAGTGGCCAGATGAACAGTGTGTGGTTGGCCCCATAGAGCAAACTAAGGCTATGGACCTCCCCACATTGCAATATGCTGGCTCCAGATCCCATGGTGCCTGCTCTCGCTGGTCCAGGGTAGGCATCATGTGCAGTTAGGGTCCTGAAGCAGGCATCACTTGTGGCACAATCCCAGAGCAGGTGCTGGATCCGGCACATGAGGCATTCACAGACTGCCCCCCAACCCCTCCCCACCTCCACATACAGTTCTCCCTCTTGCTCACACATGGCATCTGCTCTGGGACCACTGGCTGCATCTAGTGCTTGCTGCTGCAGAGGAGCAGGGGTGCGGGAGTGTTCCTGGCCAACTTCTTCTCTGCACTTGCTCTTGGGCTCTATCTACACATTATAGGTATTGTACAAATAACTAGTTAACTGTGCAGTTACCTTGAGACCAGCCACATGTGTAAAGCACCTATCACTCCATAAAAGACTCCGCCCAGCTATGAAGTTAGGCCTTGAGAATGTCTAACAGGGCAGTTGCTGCTTCCAGATTCCATCAGCACCTTGCACCCCTGAGGCTGGAAGACCTCAGCAGCTGTGATTTCCTCCAACCCCAAGAGTTTCACATGTCCCCGGGGCTGGAAGTTCACAGAAGTTGTGTCTTTCAGCTACAAGGGTGTATGTGGTGCCCCTGAGGCTGGGAGCCCCTCAACTGAGAGGGCTCCCAGTTGTGGTAGTTAGCTTCTTTGCCAATGCAGGGGGAGCCCAGTCCTTCACTGGCAATAAGGCACTATGGGATCTAATGCACAATCCACTATTATGTTTCCTACAATGCACATGTGGCATGGCAGGAGGTGCAATTGTGTGGATCACATATTAGATACCATTGCCCTTTTACCTTCATGTGTAGAGGCCCTCAGTGTTCAGGTGGCTTGGGTCTGTTTGCTCTCAGAGGCTAATGCCTGCAACCAGCCTCCTGAAGCCAGGGCATGGCACAGGAAGAATTACTCTTAATGTCCAGTGCTGAAAGCTCAGAGAGGCTCATTGTTTTTCAGCATAGTACACTAGTGGGTCTGTATAGCAATCAGCCAATTTCGGCAAAACTACCCAGATAATGGTAAAGTGAATCATTATGTGCAACTGATGCCCCCTAATTGCTATGAGAAAGTGAGTTTCACAACTCCTGCACTTAGCTGGAGATGCCCCCTGTCCCATGCTAATTCTTATTTTGCTCTTTCAAGATGTCCCTTTTTACTTGGCTCTTCACCAAATACAGATGCCTGCGGTTCATCCTGTACCAACTGAAGCTCCCCTCTGCCAAGGTCAGGCATCTAGAGCTCATTTCCTGCTGAGTTCAGGCTTCTCCAGCTCATTCCCTCTAAGTTAGGATAGCTCCAGCTTACCTCCTACTGAGTACAGCTCACTTCTCGTTATCTCTATTTTACTAATAAGTTCTATCTAACTTTTTACTCTTTAAGTTGTTCAGCTACTCTTTTTTCTTTGAATCAGTGTTTTTGCTCACCGTGTCTTTTAATGAGTCATTCAGTGGTCAGTAAACCCTGCTACTCCCAAGGTCCTTTGTGATGCCTTAGCTTAATTATAGTTTATCATAACTACACTTTAACATAAGGAGCTGTTCTATACCCACCCCAGACCAGCAGTTGTGGGAGCTGTGTATGGCTCATGTCCTGCATCAGCCAGAGCAGTCACTGTGTAAGGTAGCACCAGAGCAGGTGCTGGATCCAACCATGTTGTGGGTGGTTCTGGACTGCCCCTGTGTGGTTTTTATGTGTAGTGTGTGTCTCAGGCCCTGCATGGAATCTGGTCCCAGGCTGGCTGTGTGATTACATGTGGGTCAGCTTGAGACCCAGGACCAGTACCAGGGGGCTGGATGATGTGGCTTTATGGGCCAGATCTTTGACACTCCTGTTTTAGAGGAAGAATGTATATCTAAAGTGATTTAACCCTTGTTTATTACTTGTTACAGGTCAGCTGGGGACTGTAAGTGTATCCATTTTATCACAGGCCTACTGGGCTGTTTGGTTCAGTTTCAGATCAAGGAGGCAAAGTTGGGAGTGAAGTGAAGGCAAATTTATTTTAGCTTACATACACACAACAGTTAACAGAAAGATAAATGTGATAAGCAGATAATGCAGTATTAAACAGCTAATAGTAAATAATAATAATGGATAATAACAAGAGATAGATAGATCAATTCTGTTGCAGGCCAACTGGGCACTGTGAAGGTATTAGCCACACTGGGCTATTCAAAACAAGAGATAGACAGACATGGATTGGCAACTTATCAATAGTCCCTCAATGCCAAGTATGCATCAAGTGATTCCAGCAAAGTTAGGCATTCCTGATCGACACTGTCAGAGGGATTACCGGAGAACATTCCTTGATCAGGATCCGATCCTCACTTACCCCGGGAATCCGGGGTCCAGGTGTGAAACAGAAAGGACCGTTCTGTTCCTTCCTTCCTGCTGGTCACCTGATACACACGCTTTTTATACCTAGTCTTATGATAATGTGTTGGCTTTAGAGCCACTCAGAATGTTACCCGATAACTGTTATCTGATGGGATTGAAAGGTGTTAAAAATTATCATAAAAGGTTACTACCGAAACTTGGGTTTATCCAATAAGCAAATTATAATGCAGCACCTTTAGGTTTGAAATTGACATTGCTCTGCCTAAGCCCCAACCCCTTTTTTTGGTTTTCTTTGAATATGCTTTCTTGGGATGTGTTGAGTGTGCCAGGCAGTTGGATCCAGTTTTTTATTGTTAAAAGCTGAACCCTGAGCAGAAACCATTAGATCAGCTAATCTTGCATCTATAGCTTTGCCTAAGAGGCCCAGTCAGTTCCACAAACAGTTAATTTTATCATTTTGGTTAAACTTATGACAGACAAGTTACATTTGTGATTTACAAAGTTACAAGCTTTATATTAACTAATATTACCTGTTTAGGCAAAATACCAAATGCTTCTAAGAAGCACACATTTATTGCTTATTAGTCCCTCTGGTTCTGGCCATCACAATTACCTTCCCTGGCATCATTGGTTTAGAGATTCCTGTCTCTTCTGTTTCATAACTATTAATTAATTTCTCTAGTCCATTCTTGATCCTGGGTATACTATTTGCCTCTACAAACTCCTGTAGTAATGAGTTCCACAAGTAATTTATGCACTTCATGAAAAAAGTATGTTGTTTTGTTGTAATATTGTACTTACTTACCATGGGGTGGGGGGAAGGGGGTGGGCTCATCTTGGATTAGAGTGCCAGCCCAGGGCAAGCCAAAGCCAGAGCTCAGAAACTGCCTGCTCCAGGTTGGGGTGGCTCATGTGATAGGGAGGGGAATTATAGTGGGGATAGCACAGGGGAGACCACAGTGGCATGTAGGATGTGTGGTTTGTGGTTTCAGGGGAAGTGCAGGAGAGATTATACAGCCTGCCCCACCTGCTGCCTGCTCTGGGGGGGTGGGGAGGGACAGCAGGAAGCAAGCACAAGGCATATTAAGAATTTGGGAATTGGAGAAGGGATACAAATCCTAGAAAATTTCCTGCCATTAGATATGGTAATATCTAAATCATTGAATATTCAGATAGTTGTGCTTGTTCAAACCAATATCCTTTAGAATAAGGCCTTGCATTTTTCTTCAGGGAAGACGATTTTTATGCCCAAAATAAATGCTCAGCTCTTCGTAATATTGGCCTCAGCCTTTTAAAAGCAATAAAGTTAAAACTTGTTTAATGGGGAAAGTGACTTTTGTTTAAAGAAAATTTAAACATATTTGCTCATGATTTTGATTATTTATATATTTATATGAAGAGACATCCTGATCATCAAAAATCACAGCTCATAAAATGATAACTTTCCAAATGCATGAAGATTTGAGAAAGTGGATTTATAGTGCGAAGTATTTTGTAGACAAGATTACCAGTACTGGTGTATTGAAATAATAATACACCAAAGTGACAGGTCATATTCCTGTCCATTTCATTCATGCCATAAACTAGAAAAAAAAACAAACAGTTTTTATATCTGGATTTGAATTTGTAAATATTATTGAGATCTGTAAAGCAAGCCAGGTTTTTGAAGAAAATTGCTGTACATTTCAGTAAATGATAAGAAGAGCTTAAATCTGAAGTGACTTTTATAGTTTCCTTATAACACCCATTGATACAGTTGTCATAAGGAATAAAGTCTTTTTTTAATACAAGACTATTCAATGCATGTATGAACATGGTAAGTACAATTTTTAAAAAGCCTTCTTATTGTTACTGCTGCAACTTATGTTTTGTCTGCCTATCTCTTGTAAGAGCCATAGTTCTTCTTTGAAAGCTATTAATATAATATTTTCTATGCATTCATATAATTTGGGGCTGGCCCAAAAGTTTTTTTGTGGCTTCAGATAGAGTATGGATGCAACATCTTAAAATTGCATAAATTCACAACAGAAATCAGTGCAGGTTTTTGATAACAAAAGCCTTCAATATAATAATTCTTGAAGAATTTAATTTACTTTATTGTGATCTGCACTTCCTTTAAAGTACCTTAAATGGATCTTTCTGTCTCTTTCAAAAATGGGAAAAATATATTTCCTTTGTAAGAAACTTCTTATTTTTAAAGACCAGATACACATTTGAATTTTGGATAATATGTTCCCAATAATATCTTCCCAATAATCCTTGTCTTTTTTTCCCACCTTTCTCTTACCTGACACCACTCATTTCTTTACAAACATCTACCAACATCAATCCAAGATATGACCATCTTGTGGGAGGTGCTATCTTCCTTATCTTTTTTCCTTTATTGATGCAGCATTGTTTTTCATATTTCAGTTTGAAATATATTTTAATATTGCTTCTACCTTTAAGTAACTTTTTTCTATGTATCATTAACTCCATGACAAATCAATGTATTCAGTTTAAGTATCTGAGTATCAGACTTTTCTGTTTTACAATATTGTCTCTCAGCTTGACTATTTGGTTCTTTCAAGCAATTTGAAATCGAAGGTATGACCTTGTGATCCTTAATGAGACATACATTCCTATAAAAGCTAATGGGAATCTTGACTGAATAAAAACCACAAGATTTGCTCCACAATGTGCATGACAGACACTGTACACTGTAAGCATAGCACCATTTTCCTTCAGTGGCTCCACAGAACAGCTGCCGTGAACTCTTTTGTGAGCCCCTTTAGAGATGATATAGCAAACCACTCCTTTATTTGCCCTTTGCTCAATGCTCTGTGACTAATATGCAGCATACAGTGTAGCCATTGATATTGGGTTCATGTAGCAACAGCATCATGCAGCTGAAGTGGAATGTTTAGAGGAAATTATAGGAATTGGAGCAATGCTCACTATTTCAGCAGATGGTATTTCAGGCTGCTACAGCACTCTGGCTGCCTTGAGATTGAATTGCTAAAAAGAATACTGGCAAGAACATTATAACATAAGATTTACAGCAATCCAGTATATGCTGGTAAATTAAAAGAGAATAGATTAAAAGCTAATTTAGGCCATTTATAACTAATCTAAGGACTTTTAATTTCCCCTAATAAATCAATCCGTCTGCATTCTTTTACTTGTGTTGCTCTCTTTTGACATAATAAATTGCCCAACAGCATATGAAATATTATATATTCACTTGTACCAGATTACATTTACATACTTTTTTTTAAAATCTGACAATTGCAACCTACCTATATTTCTATTATGTCTAGGATCCTTTGTTTTGGGGGGAGGGGTGTTTTTTGTTTTTGTTTTTTGTTTGTTTTTGGTGGGGGTGCGTTGTCCACATAGCTATTTACAGTTCTTCTCAACTTATTACTGTCTGCAATTTAATTATCATGGAGTTTATTTCTTCTTTAAGATCATTTAAATATATGAAGGAACCAGACCCACTACAAGTTTGCCTGAACAGATAAGGTTTTACCTATTTTTTTCACATTTGTTAAAAAAACCCAGCTCCTATCCTGATACAATAAGAATATTATTCATTGTGATGAACTAGAGTTTTATTGTAATATTTATATTTAAATATGTCCATATCATTATAAAATCATGTACCCCAGTTTACCAATAACTCTTCTATGCAGGAAATAAGGGTTAATAAATCCCTGCTGTTAACAGCTGCCTATGTAAATGGCGAGACTAGAGGGATCTTCAAGTCCAGTTTATGCTGTCCATGGTGAAACTTCAAATGGTTGTGGTACTCCGTCCTTTGGCAGATATGCCGTAGAGCATCAGTAGGTGAAATACAGCCCAAAATACAGCTGATTGAATCTGGCCCACAAGCGGGTACCCACCAATTAACTGTACCCGGCCCATGACTCCCACTGCTGCACTACACATGGGTCTGAGCCCCACCTGCCCCTGCCCAGGGCAGTGCCTGCTGTGCTCCTACGCTGCCAAGGAGCCCTAGCCCTGGCCAATGGGGCTGTTGTTGCCACTGCTGCAGCCACCTGGGGAACTGCTCAGTTCCCCCTACCTCCATGGGCTCCTCCTCCTCTTTCTGTGGGCAGCAGGTAGGGAGGAAAGCAGCAGTGGGAGGGGTGAAAGCTGCATCTGGGTATCTTCTGCTCCAGTGCATGGGACTCCAGCTCCAAGCCACCTTCCACTTACTCCACCCATTTGGTGTGATCAGCAGCCATCTGTGGGCAGCCCCACAGGAAGCTGTATGTCCTGGTTGGGGTCATTGGAGGTGGGAGCATGGGGCAGGTGCAGGCTGGAACAAAGGACAGGCTACTGCAGGTGGGAATGGGCAGGGCTCAGCCCCATGCAGAAAGACAAGGAGCAGCCATGGGTCAGAGAGAAGGGGTGGATTGTACCTGCACCACTCAAGTGAGTTCTGCTGCATGCACCCCCTGCCCCTCTCTCTCCCTCATCCACCCCTGACTAGCTCCCAAGATGTAGCACTAGGGCAACACCCATGTATACACCCAACCCACCCCAACCACACACCCCACCAGAACCACACACATATCCACTCCCCACACCATATTGAGACACACACCTGCACCCCTACACACAACCTACACTTCCTCATACCTTCCACATACCTCACTCACCCCCACATAGTATACAAGAATAAGACTTTTATATTTTATATTTGTATATATTACTGTGAAAGGGGAAGAGACAGCCCACCCAGACTTTCCCCATTATTCACTGTAGGCAGGCTGATGAGGGGCAGTTGTGGGTGGACACCAGGATGAGAGACTCAGGTGCACCATTTTCAGAGTAGCCTGAACCTGTGAATCAATGGAGAAAAAGGGCAGGCCTTGGAGAAGAACAAGCCTGTGAAAAGGTGGCCAGGAGAGTGACTGGTAGAGGAGTAGAGGAGAGAGAGCCGGGCTGCAAAGAGATAGCACGGGACACCTCAGAGTGGAGTAGGGAAGCAGATCATGGCATGGAGGTCAGCAGGAGCTGGTTGCATGCTGAGGCAGAGGCACACCCAGGAGGAACCCCAGGAGAGGGACCATGTAATGCTGTGGAGCATTGTGGGGAGGCGGTGCATGCCACTGAAGCCAGCAGGCGTGGGTCATGTGCTGCAGGAGAGCCATGCCCCCCTGCAGAGGGCAGAGTGGTTGGGAGCATGGAGTCATAGGCCTGTGGCTGCAAGAGGCCAGGGTGCAGTGGGGAGCAAAACAAGGATGCCAAGATGGGTGGATGAAGTGATGACAGGAGTTACCTGGCCAGACGCAGACTCAGGTCAGACAGGGCAAAGATGGGAAGGGGCAGTAACCCATCAGAAGTTCCATATTAAGGCTGTGCGGACATAGTGGGGAACTTCTGAACCCACAGAGCACAGCTTGTTAAAGGGGAGATAAGACCAGGGGCCTGTGGGCTTGTGGGCTTGAGGAAGCATGGCTCAGGGTCCACACAAGCAGAAACTGATTGATTTTAATTGACATTTTCTTCTAGATTTTCCTTTCTGAGAACTCTAGTACCTAAAGATTGAGAAAGGTTCAGTCGCAGTGGTCTTTGTCCATAGCCAAGGGATGGCCTACAAGAAGCTGTTGGCTGGGAGGTCTTTCATCTCCTTAATTGCAGGACTTTCAAATGACAAGTGGTCATTTGTAGTTGAGATCTCAAGACACTGACATCCATTTTTGCCTAGGATGTGGTAAGGTTAGATAGGACCCTTTCAAAGGGTCCAACAAAGGGTCATTGCTGGTCCTCATGTACAGCACAGGTAAGTGATAAGCAGGTAAGAAATAAATGGCTCTTTGGGAATCAGAGCTGGGGAGTAGCAAAGGCACCAGTCACAGGGCTCAAGTGCCTATATTCTAATGCTAGGAGCATGGGGAGCAAGCAGGAGGAACTAGCACTCCTGCTTACAGAAAACACCTATGACTTAGTAGGGCTAACAGAAACCTGGTGGGATTCTTCCCATGACTGGGTGGTACATATTGAGGGTTATAAGCTATACAGAAAGGACAGGGTGGGGAAGAAAGGGGGAGGGGTTGTGCTCTATGTCAATGAGCAATATACATTGACCCTTATCAAGACAGAATTGAAGGAGGAGAAAGTAGAAGGATTG
>JAGPOW010000261.1:26011786-26026176 GCA_030014935.1 Caiman crocodilus
CTCCCCTACCCTGGGGGTCTTCAAGAGGAGGTTAGATAGGCATCTAGCTGGGGTCATCTAGACCCAGCACTCTTTCCTGCCTATGCAGGGGATCGGACTTGATGATCTATTGAGTTCCCTTCTGACCCTAAGATCTATGAATCTATGAAAGAAACCAAGGCATGGAATCCCACAAACCACCTGCCAGGAACTGTTTCCCGAGAAGAAGAATCATGGTGGGCAAGCTGGAACAGCGACTAGAACACACAGGTGGTGTTAACTCAGTGCCCTACCCTGACATTGCTAGGGGGTAGGGCACTAGTAAAGTGGGAACTCGAGCCCTATAACACATACCAGAAACAAGTACTCAAATTCACACAAATCAGGACAAAAATAGTTTTAAAAATAAAATTTAAATATGTTAAAGTAAATGTTTGATTTTTAGTATTTGATGTGTTTTTTATCTATACTTTGTTAAAATGATTTCTTCTGAAAGATTTTGTCTGTGCAGACCTCAAATTGATTGGTTCAGTGCTGTTCTTGGGAAGGTCTAAAACACCCACTGCTTGGTTGAGGGTGATGGGGCAGGTTGTTACAGGGGTCAAAACTCCTTACTAATTGATAAATCATGCCTGTGCCTCATGGCCTAGAGGGCCAAACTTCTGGTGCACCAGGGACATGCCATACACCCCGAGGGTGGACCTTGTGGAGAGGCAGTTTCCCAGTATAGGGGTGGATCTTCCAATATCATGGATGATGCAATGGGTGTAGGGGATTCTGGAACCAACATGCTGACAAGCAAGTCAAGGTTTGGTGTCAGGTGAGTGGGTCTTCTTATGTCATGGACCATGTGACAGTATAGGTCTTCTAGTTCCAAGACTGAAACCCCCTCTCCCAAAGGGAGTACTTCTAGGGCAAGGAGAGAGACTTCTGATGGCAAAGGTCAGGAGTTAGGGGTGGGGTTCCTGGTCCCAAGACGGTGACCAGAGGATGGGGCGCTTTCAAGGGGTGGGGCTTAATGGTTTGACAAGGGGTGTACACTTGCAGCCCTTGATAGCTCACCAAAATTCATTAAGTGGCCCTGCAGCACCTGAAATAATTGCCCACCCCTGACCTACAGTCAGCAAAAGCAGGCGACTGAGATAAATGTGATGGTGAATGGAGCAACAGTGAAATAGGTTGGGGACTGGGGATCAAAGGGCAGTCTGAAAGGGAAGAGGTAGCAGCTTTTGGGGGCTTCTGACTGTGCAGACCGGAGAGAGAACAGCTGTGTATTTTTGAGCGTGACCACAGCTATATGGACTTGACTGGGGAGAAAGGAACTGCTTAATCCTTTGGAGGGGGCAGAGAATCATAAAATTGAAGAGCAATAGGGCTGGAAGGGACTTCTATAGGTCATCTAGTCCAGACCTCTGCCTGAAACAGGTGTAGAAGATGGCTGCTTGAAGCAGCAAGGGGGGAGGCTGCAAGCAGCTTGCACTGAGGTCCCAGGCCAACTGTGGCAGGAAACCATGAGGCTGCACTAGGGTCTGTGCAGCCCTGGCCTGGTTTGTTGTGTGTGTACACCTGTCACTGGCAAACAGCTGGGCTAGGCCTCCACAGATGCTGGTACAGCCTCAATGCTTAAAAATATCCCCAATCTACTGCTTAATTACCTTGGGTAAGCCTGGGGAAGCCATGAATCCATGCTTAATAATGCATGATTTAAAGGTTTCCCTGGGCTTAGTCAGGATAATTAAACTGTTGTTTTGGGTCACCTAGAAATTTGCAGGGAGGGGTCAGCTACTGGAGTGCCTTGGTTGATCAGAGGTATTGGGTGGAGGGGGCTCACTGTGCTCAACCTGCAAAAATGGTGGCCAGCCCCAGGATCTGCTCATGAAATTGGCCAGCTACCTCCTCAAGTTCAGTAAATCCTGCTCGATAGATAGATAGATAGATATGAAAAAAAAAAGGACTACACTATTCCTCATTTTCTTTCTCCTGAATCTTTGTATCTGTCAAACATTAAAAGCACCCTAAGTAGTACTGCAATACATTTACTATGATTAGTTGTACTATATAATTGTATTAGTTGCTTCCCCACCATTCCTCCATTTATTCCTTTTCAAAATAAAAGCAAGAAAAACAACATTTGGTATAAATATCTTTCTGAAGCTGATTCCGTATTCCCCAATTAGTGACTATTATTGGGCCTGATTCAACCCATACTGATGCTAGCAAACCAAAGAGTTAATGCAATGATTCTCAACCAAGCTGCCATAGAACACTTGGGTGCCTCAAGATCTTTTCAGGGGTGCCATAGGGTCTCATGCACTCTTAGGGGTAGAAACATGATCCATGTGAAAACCTAGAGATTACAAATAGGGATCCATAGTGGTAAAAACATTCTGACCTATTATTTTTCTGTAGTCAAAAATTGAGTGAAAACTAAGAGCTGACATTTTCTGAGAGGTGTCTTGAGTCTACTGAGAGATGCCGTGAGTCTATGAAATTTGAAAACCATTGGGTTAGTGGTACAGTTATATGGAAGAGAATAATTATGTGATCCTGAGAGGAAAATTAGGTTTAAAACAGTGGTCTTCTAAATATGTGAAGTTTAATGGCAAAACCTCCATTAACTTCCATGGGAGTAGTATTTCTGAATCAGGGGAAATTCTACTAAACTCAAATCTGTTACCTCAGAGTTATATTGCTCACAGTGGAGTTATCCTAAATTCAGTGCATCATATCATTCCGATAGAAATCACTTTTAAGTTTTTTTTTCCAGTAATTCCATACAAACAGGACTAAGCCATATGCCAGTATAAAGAAATAAAATTGGTCAATTGGACTTTGGGATCTGTACAGTGATAACTGGTGGCCAAATCTGGCACTTAATAACTTAGAGCTAAAACATGAAGAATGCTCATTCAAAGGTATAATCTTTGTCATAATCATGTACAAGAGCAAAATTCTACCCTTTTATCAACACAGTGGATTTCAGCTCTGTTTTTCTGTTCTTTCTATAAGCTTTGGTTTCTGAATGACACTACTGAGACATGCATATAAGGGAATGCATAATAGCAGTTAATCTGCAGAGAGAAAAGTTTTGCACATTTTTGGCCTTGTTCCAGTCCTTCTGATTGACAAAATTAATGTTAAATGTACTAGAAGTAGTATCTGAGTGAGAAGTGAAGGCCTGGACACATTAAGGCGTCCTCCTCTCCCTTTTCTTATGTATATATAGTCTCAAAGGTAATAATAACTTGGAAAAAAAATCAGCTTGAAATTAGAGCAGGAACATCTACCCTCCAAAAACCATTCATTACTTAAGTATTCTTTATAAAGGATTTCAGTGATGGTTAAAGGAGAAAAGAAAAAGAAAATGGTATCACACAAATACTAGTTATCCCCTTACTCCATACAGTGAGAATTCATTTCTGGCAAGCAGTGATTTATTAAAAGGAAGCTTTCCAAATACACAATGACATTTTACTTCAAGTATAATTTATGAGTACTAATGCTTTTTATGAAAGCTTTCAGAGTCCTATAGTGTATACATTTTGATAACAACCACCTACTATGTTCCTCAGCATTTTCTGTACAGTATGGATAATACATAACCTTAAACTTTTTGTATTTATACTTTATAAACTAATTTTAATTTACATAGAGAATATATATGCACTTAGATGAAACATTTTTAAACTACATCACTTGGGGATGTCCAGCGTATATTTTTTTGGAATGTTTTAAAAGAATGTTGATAGGCGCTGTAGAAAAGAGAGGACCTTCAGCAGAGCTCATTTCACTGCTTACAATAAAAAACAGGCCTTCACTTACAAAATCATTTAAAGTATTTCATTTCTATACAATTAAGCTTAAATAGATCAATGCAATATTCAACAAAAGGAAAATTAGTGCAATTCTGAGTATTGAAGTGAACTAAGAGGATGATTTGGTGAATGTAATGGAATTAGAGAATACAGGCTTTGTTCATTATGTTTACTCTGCCTTTTAGTCTAATGTATCAAGGTACCACATAAAAGAATCACCAGCACATATTGAATGTTGTCCAGGAAGTAAAAATAATTCTTGTTTTTGTTTCAGTTTGCTTATACTGTGTTCAACCTGTTTGTTTTGTAAAGTAACTGATACAAAAAAGATTTTTTAAGAGTTATTCAGTCTACCTAAATACAGGCCAAGCAAGGTGCACAGACTGAAAGTTTAAAGTCAGTAAGTTCAAATAGGATGTGGGTCTATTTCCACCTTGGAGTCAAGTGGGACTAGAAATTAGGTCTACAAGTTCTTGGGCAAGTTCTTTAACTGCTTAGCTATTGGACAAAGGCTAGGTAGCACCTTTCTTTGTCCTGAAGTCAATGTTGTTTCCTGTCAGTCAGATAGGGCCTAGTTCACCTGAAGCAGCCTAAGTGAATTAGATCCCAATAAGATGGAATCCCACAATTTTACCCCTTGAGACAATGAGAAAGGTATGTGCATCCTGTTGAATGGAATAATATCATTCTCTGGAGTCTCTTAAGGCAGAGCTCCTAAGGCAAGGTAAAGTAGGGTTCATCTCCAGTGGTCAAAAAGGGTTCAAATATGCATCCAAATGACCCAAATCAACTTACTCTGACCCTCCTAAAATGGTCAGGTTCTACCACATGCAGGTGTTCATGTAGGCAGCCAGAGGTAAGTTGGGGTAGGAGAGGGGTTGGTGGGTCCACGGTGGGTCCACAAGGGGGATGAGGCAATGGCCTCATTGGGAAGAGTACTCAGGGGAATAAAAGCAGCACAGCCCCCAGCCTGTGGCAAGTGGCTGCGCTTTCCCAGCCTCTGGACTGTTCTATGAATGTGTGTAGGCATTCATCAGACTGGGCTTTACCAGTTTTAAATTGGTTTAACCCAGGCCAATCTAAAGTTAGTTCACCTCTAAGGTAAATTAACTTTAGATCAGAGAGATTATTAGGGAGATTGAAGCCCTGTGAATGCCTGCATGCTTAGCCATTTAGATCACCCTAAGCTCATTTAGGACAATGCAACTCTAATGACTGTATGTACCCAAGGGGTGCATCTGCAGTTTCAAAGCACTTTGAGACGCTGCCAGAGGCACATGTGAGGATGAAAAAACATTCCTCGTGGTGCAAATTTGCAGCATGGGGGCAAAATTATACTCCTGGATATGCAGGAATAAAAAAAAAAAAAACATGGGGGAAAAGAATGGGGCAGGGAATGGTCCTGGACCATACCCTGAGGCCTCACCCTGGTGCTGAAGCACACTGCCTTCCCTGTGCACAGCAGACAGCATGCCAGCTGCAGGGAGCTGGACCCAGGCTCCTGCTGTTAAGAGGTAAGGGGTTGGAGGAAGGGGGAGGGGACCATGAGGGGAACTCCACCAGCTCTGCCTGTCTCCCAATTCCCGCCGATTGCTGCCCCGCCTAGCCCCATCCCCCGCTTGCCACTTGAATCCAGGTGCCAGGTCGCCAGTGCTGGGCCCCGTTGCCCCCCACATTGCCCCATGGTGTGCAGGGGGGCTCTGCCATGACGTTCCAGTGACCCTGATGGCAGCTGCTACTGCTAGTAAGTGTGTGGCTTTTATTTTTTTCTTTGAGTCCCAGACTGCTCAGACTGGGTGGTGGGGAGGCATCGGGGGGAACAGGTGGGGAGGCCATTGGGGAGCCCTGCTGCTGCCTGCTACCCCATGCTGTGCGGGGAGGGGGGGCTGTGCCACAAAGCCCCAGAGCTTCCACAGCCCTTGCTACTTCTAGTGAGTGTGAGGCTTTTTTTTTTTTTTAAGTACTGGGAAGCTGAAGACAGGGCAGGGAGGGAGGTGGCAGCCATCGGGAGGGATACATACTTTGACAGTTCAAAGCAGGCCAACACACTGGGAACATCTTCTGGGCGATAGCTGCCCAGATGGCCAGGGAAGGGGCACATATGGCAGTAGTGCCACACAAAGGCCAACTCTGAAGCCATAGCCCACTGGCAGGTGGCTCAGAAAGGAAGATTCCTCTACTGGCTGTGCAATTCCCTTCCGGGTCTGGCAGGTGTGCAGAAGGTCACAGCCAGGCAGAAACCCCCACTGCCAGACTGCTGCAGTAGGTAAAGGATGCAGGGAACATTAAGGGCTGCTTCAGCAGCGCAGCTGGCACAAGGGGTAGTGTCCCCAGGTACCAATTTGCTGGGGTTCAGAAGCTCCTGAGAGCAAGTGGCCCTGAACTACTTACCAGGGCTGCTGCTTGTACTGATGGGGCCAGGACAGAGCAGTTTTTTATACTGGTGGGGACAGCACAGGTTCTGGCCTTGGGCTCTAGCTCCCGCTGGTTGCAGATGTGGGAGAAGCCAGCTAGGGTTATTTTGCCCCATGACACAATTTGCCCCACACCAAAGTGCATGTTCAGGTACATGTGCTGAGGCAAAAAGCCTCGGCTCAAATTTGCACCACTATTTGAGCTGCTACAAGTGCACATGCTTGCATGTGTGGATGTGCACAAAGGTGTCTATTGAGAGAATGTGAGAGCTATGCATATTACTGAGTGAATAGTATCATATGTTCCATGTTAGATACATACTTGGGCTAGCAGCAGCAAGAATTTAGATAATCTTCAGGATGGGATAGAATCTGGCCCCAAGTCTCCTGACAGCTTTGTGCCCTGTCCACTGTAATGGAACAGGTTGTAGCCAGGGCCCTGTTGGAACAGGGAAGCATAAACCCTTGATTTTCTGACTCTAGACCTGTGTCCTCACATCTGATTTGGTCCTACAATCTAATCTCTGTATCATGTATACATATAGGGAGGCAAAAGCCTTAAATCATTATCTAAGAAAATGAAAAGCTTGTTCTCCTACACTGCAGTTTTCCTCTACAAATTATAGCACTATCATGCACATACAGCATTTATACCAGGCAACACATAAAAAGTATAAAAATAATCAAGAGGGAAATAAATTAGTTTTAGTGTACAATAACAACTCTCATATTGGTTCATATTTTATTTGACCAACACGGCAATTGAAAAACACAGTGGGGGGAGCAGCATCAGGCCTCCTACCAAATAAAAGATATGAGGTCTCCTGTTGCATTTATAATCTTCTTAAAAACAATTTCTTTTTGCTGTGCATAATAGGATCTGAAATAATCCACAAAGGTATAGAATCTGGCTTTGACTGACTCATGAGTAGGGTAAAAATTGACAGTAAAATGTTTTAGGGAGTTTGGGAACTTTCCACATTTTCTTGTATTCTAATATGCATATTTAGATTTTTAGATTGGAAAGAAGGGGTTGGTAGGGAGCAATCATTCAACTCTGTATATGTCAGTACTTTTTCAAGGAACTTTCTATGAGGTGCAATTATGCCTTTTCAAAATGGAAGTGTCTGAACTGTGGGGTGCAGGTCAATAGAGTTTAGGAATGTGCAAGTAACTCAAGCATTGCAAGGATGTTGGGATTTATAAGAAACCTTTTTTAAAAGTTGTTAATGTTTCCTGTGCAAATTGGAAATTGTGGAACCATGAACAAATTACACAAAAATTAAATCAATAATGCCTGGGCAGTGCTGGCCGTTTTCCGGTATCACAGGGATTATGTATTCATTCTGCTGAAATACTGCTCTGGAACAAATTTTCTATAGGAATTATTTTAGATTGTAGGTATCTTAATATTGCCATTAATGTAAGCAAGTCCTTTTGCCTTCAAGCATAGGACTTTCAAGATATGTAATTCTTTTTTTTTTTTTGCTTAGTTCCATGCAATGACTCACTTTTTAGGGTCCTGAAAAGGCTAAGTGAGGGAAATCTTGCAGAGACATGAGCAATCAGGACAGGTGATTGTAATTTTTCACTCTTTGATAAGACCCAGTATTGGAAATATATTGATACCTAATTTCTCTGTCAGAGGGAGGGTGGGGCTTCTCAGCAAGCATTAATATAAAATGGTCAGGAAATCATATACATCACATTATATTGACTTGATCAGAAAAACAGGCATATAGGACAGTTATGGAGGGGCTGGTGCTTCTCTTTTAGATATGGCCATACACATCTTCTTTCTCTGCCATCTCACAGGTCTCAATCACCTTAACTAAAGCCTCCCATCTTGAGTAGTTTTCGCTCACCTTGTTGAATCTTGACCTATCCCTTTCAGATCAATTTTTATGTTCTTCCCATCATTGTCTTGGTCTACCTTGAGGTCTGATACTTCCAGCTCAGCTTCTAAAATCTGCCTCACATGTATTTTCTCCTCTGTTCTTGCAAAATACCCTACCAATTTCAGTCTCTGCACTCTTACCAAGGTGCTTCTCTGCACCAGCCAATAGCTGAAGACCGAAGGGGTAGCCCGAAGGGTCAAAGCTAGATGGTCAGAGTCTGAATCAAGGCTGACTCACTAGGCAGGGAGTGATCTGGGTAGGGCCCATGTGAAAACCAAGTCCAAGAACCTGTGTCAAGAGCAGAGACAGTGGTTACAGTCTGAGCAGGGTCAGCAATCAGCGGTCAGATCTAGGATTAGGATGCAGGGTTAGGGAACAGAAGGGCTGTCCTGAGGTAACAGGAGCCTTGCTGTCCAGATAGCTTCCCCAGGAAACAGGGAACCTTATAGGTGGAAGGATCCAATCAGGTGCTGGAAGTCCCAGGCCAACCCAGGGCCAGCAGTGGGAGGCATTTTCACAGATTCATAGATTCACAGATTGTAATGCTGGAAGGGACCTTGGAGTTCGTAGCCATTACTCCTGGTTTTCCCCTGGAGTGCTCTGCTGAACAGTTGCTCAGTGAGCCCTTGATGTACTCCCCTAGTGTAGTAGTAAGCTATTACCAGGCCCCCTCTCATACTTCTTTTCCTGAGGCTGAAGAGTCCCAGATTCCTCAGCCCTTCCTCATATGTCTTGCCTTTTAAGACTCTGACCATACAGGTGGTTCTTCTTTGGAATCTCTCAAGCTTGTTCATAACCTTGTCAAAGTGTTGTGCCCAGAACTGGATGCAGTACTCCAGCTGCAATCTCAACAGTGCTGAGTAGAGTGGAAGAATCACCTCCTTGGTTTTGCTGGAGATGCATCGATTGATGCATGCTAGAGTATTATTTGCCTTACCGGCTACAGCATTGCAGTACTGACTCATATTCAGACTGTGGTCTATTATTACCCCTAGGTCCCTTTCATTTGTGGTGCTAGTTAGTCTGGTGCTGCCAAGCATATAGGTGTGTTGGGGGTTGCTCTTCCCAAGGTGGAGCACTTTACATTTCTCAACATTGAACTTCAGCAGGTTCCAATCTGCCCAACTTGCTAGCTTGTCTAGGTCTACCTGTATCTGTAGCTTTGTTGCTCTCTGGGGTCAGGCCAACACTCAGGATCTCAATAGCATGCTGTTAGACAGGAAGGTGTGGTGTACAATTGCACATGCAGACACTCAAAAATCAATTAGGTGCATACACACACATGGTGCATACATACACCTCCACCAGGTGTGCACACACACAATACCAACTCAGGCAAACACACATCCAAAATTACCAGCCTAGGCACATGCACACCTATCACCAATTCAAGCACCTACACACTATACACACCAAAAGTTAGACAAAAATCAATTGTTAATACCCACACACTCAGTACACATACACGGATTTCCAATTCATATATCATGCACACAATGACGTACATATGCACTATATATATATATAAATGTTTTATATATATATATATATATATATATATATAAAACACTCACCAGTTCACACACATAAAACCCACCTACACATACACACAAGTAAGTTCCTAACTTGGATGGTATGGTGTCTCTATGTGTGTGTTTGGGGTAGCTGGGATACTTGAGAGAAAGTTAAGGTGAGAGAGAAAGTTAACGTGTAGAGAAGTAGAGAGAAGCTGGCTGAGAAACTGAGGCTTGGTGTTACTTTAGGTTAACTGACCTTAATCGATTAAAGGACAATGCCCAAAGTCTACAGAACAGGGGAAAGATGCCAGAGAGGAGCCAGCACACAGACTGGGACCAGAGCTGGAGCTGCAGGGGAGCCAAAAGGTAGGCAAGGAGAACCAGAGGAACTAAGGGAGAACTGGGAGCTGGCTCAGGGAACCACGGGTGCTAGAGAGGGACTGTCAGGGAGCTTAGGAAGCTTGGGGGGGTGGGAGTTGGAGAAAGTCCCAGGAGCTGGAGAAAGGTTCCAGATGCTGGGAAAACTGTGGGGCAGCCTGGAGGAGCTGTGGGGAACTTGGTGGCTGGCCAGAGGGCTGTGGGGTTGAAGCCAGAGAAGAGAGAGAAAGGGCAGGAAAGGTTGGAAAGAGAAGGCAGAGAGGGAGTGGGGAGAGGCGGCAGGAGGCAGAAAGGAATGAGGACGGGAGGTTAAAGGCAACAGAACTGGTGGGAAAGCAGGAAAGGCTGAGAGGTGGCAGAAAAGGGGAGACAGAATTGAGAGGAGATTGGGAAACGAGGGGGGGCAAGGCTGGAGCCAAGAAAGAGAGAGAGAAAGAGACTGGAATTTAAGATAAGGAAGGGACCAAGATTCAGTAAAACCCAACATAACTCGGAGTTGCAAATGACAGTGGTTTTACTCGGGGTTGCAAATGACAGTGGGGAGATAGTTACATAATATCTTATTGGTTCCTTTGCACCCACCCACCCATGCACACCCACACCCAAACAATGGCTGTAAGGGTTAAAGAGGCTTGGTGCAGGGCCTGAAGTCCAGGAGGAAAGAGAGAGGGTACAAATTGTAGGAGGAAGTGTGTGGGTAATATCTACCTATGGAAGGCTGAATGTTGATTCTCAATAGCCAGTCAGGGTCTCCTTCAACTCTGTGTTGTCCAGAGGGGGTCACCAGCAGGGCCTCTATGGTGATTACGGGTTGTGACATGGAGCTTGTCCGGTCTGGATGGAAATGGCATTCCCACTGGATCTGTCTTCACTCTCCCCTTTTATAGGGGCAGACCTTCCATGACTTCAGTGGCAGGGGGCCTCCCCAGGCAAGGGCCTGCCCCTGGTGCACTGATCATGTGTATTCCAGGTCAGGACATGCAGTTTTAGTTGTCTGTAATGATGGTTTGGGTGGGATCTGCAGCAGTCTTTGTCTTCCAAATCTTAAGACAGGAAGGGACAATGCAGGGCAATAGTTGGGTCATGGAGTAGATGGTTTAATTTCAGAGGGAGTTATTTTTAGACCTATTGCCATTGTCTCTCAAGCACCCACATTCATCCCCATTCCTCCAGGAACTGATTTACATAGGAGGGGTAGATATGAGTCATAGGCTACAACATCAGGGGACACAAGATGGAGGCTTGACATTACTTGACAGACACAGGTCTAAGCCATACAGTACTAACATAGAGACACCTAAGACACAATAACCATACAGTGTAATACATTACAGTAATTCAACACACACAGCAAAGCACTATTACAATAGCTCATGACTTAGGAACACAGGGTTTCAACTTATAATTACTCATATATAGACCCATAGGGAATAGAGGAGGGGGGAGAAAAAGGCAGACATGATGGGGAAAGGGGATATCATATTTTTACATAAAGAAAAAAAAGAAAAAAAAAAACCCTGGGGCTTTTGTTATAGCCTGTCTTCAAGCGTGACCACGCTTCCCATAACTTGCTGTGATCCACAAACTTGACCAGTGAGCTCTTCATCCCCACATTTAAATCGTTAATAAAGTAATTGGAAAGTACTGGAAATTGTTGAAAAGTATTGGACCAAGCATGGATCCCTGTGGGATGCCGCTGCCCACTTCTCACCAGGATGACAGATCTGTTCGCTGCTTCTTTCTAGGAGATTGGTGGAGGCAGCACTGAACTGGTGCTTAGTTGCTGAGTCTCTAGACCAGAAGTTCAGGACTGGGGCCTGGTTGATTCTCATTTTGTAATATATCACTGTTAACCTCTGCTGACAGCCTCTCCTCCATTCATTAACTACTTTAAACAAGTCTCTTTGTCTTTTCTGTTTCATTTCAGAAACTTTCAGTAACTTTGAGAGCTATGCTGGCAGTAGAGTGGCATAGCTACCATGAGGGTCTCCCAGGTAAAATGGGTTTAAGGGTAGAGACCAGACTAAGAGGTTTAGCATGGGGACAAAAACCTCATTTTGTGAAAAAAGCCATGGTTATGAAAGAAAGACCAAAACTAAAGCCTGGGACAAATATGAAATTTTGAACTTAAAATGTTAGAGGTTTGTATATACTTGGAACTTTAAAGGGTGCCTATACACGGGCAGCGAGGCTGTCCCAACACATTTTAAAATTACAGCCCATTGAAACAAGCCCGGTTAATTGAGTCTACTGGAGCGTGGTAATTACCATGCTCCAGACCAGACTCCAAAGTCTCATGTATCAGCATCCCCATGCTAAAAAATGGCAGCAGGGGTGCTTTAACTAAAGCTTGTTTGACGAGCTTTAGTTAAAGGGCTCCTGTGTCCATTTTTCACTGAAGGAACACTGATACATGAAATGCTTCAGGAGTTTTAATTAGAGCAGCTCTTGAAGCCACTTTAATTAAAGTCCCCACTCCCGATCGCTTTCTGGGGTGCATGTAGCAGCAGGAGCTGCGCCCCCGCCGCCCCCCAGATAAACCACTAATGGCTCAGTCACATGCCCTGCTGGCTGTGCAGCTCCTGCCCTTCCCTAAACCCCACTACCTCCTTCACCGTTGCGTGTGCACCCCTCCCCACTCCTGCTGTAGCTGCCTAAAGCCCAAGTCTGACCTGCCTTGTGGCCCTACCGCTGCCCTGCATTTTGGAGGGCTAAGGCTCATTACCCACATCCCCCACTGCCTATGACTATCACATTTACAATTAAGAATCAGATGATGTGACATCCATTTGGTCAATAGCTATACCCCTACAGAGGACAAGACATCAAGAATGAATATTTTTATATCTAGAATCTGCCTGTGAAAAGTTATTAAGACACAGCATGAAAATTATTTTGGGTGACTGCAGCACTAGGATCAGCAAAAAGACACCTGGCAAGGTACAATAGGTTAAGAGAGTCTGCATGATGATATCAATGACAATGATATAAGGCTAATATTTGACACTTCAGAGAATATTATTATCAAAAGTATGACATCCCCACATAAAAATATACATAAGGCCACCTGGTGTTCTCCTGATGGAAGAATCTGCAACCAGACTGGCCATGTAATCACTGATCGTCAGTGGCATGTTTAATCATTGATGTTTGCTTGTATTACCGAGCAGATTGTGATTCTAATCACTTGTTCCTGGGGGTAAAGTTTGAGCAGAGATTGACAACTTTAAACCCCAGGCTCAAGCAGAGAGTATCAACATGGATGCTCTTAAAAATGTGCAAGTAGGAGAAGAATACTACTAAAAGCTCTACAACAAGTTTCAGGCACTAGGAGATACAGAAGATATGGATATCAAAGAGAGGTTGGAAACAGTACCACAGTGATGGAAATAGCAATAAAGATAAGAGTAAGACTGAAAAACAAGAAAATTTGGTTTGGTGGGAGAATGCAAACAAGCAATATGAATAAGATGATAGGTGAGGATAGTAGCACAGGAAAAGCCAGTGCCGGCCAAGAGGGAGAGATATCAAGAGTACTGCAGGGAAGCAAAACAAAATAATCAAGACAAAAAACTATGAACAAATCACATGGTCACAGATATGTAAAATAACGGTAGATTTGCTCTGACCTATCTTGGATATGCAGAAAATGACCCTTTCTGCATGAAGGTGGGAAAGATTTCTAATATACAAAGTGTAGGTTCATGGGCATACCACAGGAGAAGATATGTGCTGGTGACATGCAGGAATCAACATTATGTAGCATTGTGGGGAAAAATAAGGCTTCTTAAATTACTAGAATCAGTAATCCATTGCCACAGATGTCATAAAAGTGGAAGAACAGATGAGAGAAAAGAATAGAAACGGAGGAAACAAAAGCATGATTTGTGACTAAAAGAAAAAGAGTCATTCAACCAGCTAGAAGTGTCAAGCTGCTATCAGCTACTCAGTGAAGCAACTACTGAGGAACTTGTGTTTGGAGGAAATGAACAGGAGGCTACTGGAGACATATTTTGGGTGGTTTTAGTAGGGTTCCACTGGGATTGGAAACAGCCAATGACATTCGACATTTTTATCAATAAACTCCAAGTAAAACACTACTCATAAACTGCTCAAAACACACTAAGCTTGATCAAGTAATAAATAACAGTGAAGAAGGGGCAGTCAGAGTTCTGGACTACTTGAGAAGCTGGCACCATTCAAACAAAAGATGTATTATATAGCATTGCATTTGTTTGTATATGCAGGAACAAATACTGACAAAATGGAGGGCTACATCTCTGACAATGAAAATATTTTAAGGGTCATATTAGACAGGAAACTCAATATGGGGCTATGGAAAAAGGATTAATTTGTGATTCTTGGAATCAAACGCCGGGGGGGGGGGGG
>JAGPOW010000261.1:26026276-26064439 GCA_030014935.1 Caiman crocodilus
CCACCCCCCACCCCAAACCCCCCACACCACACCTCCCCCCCACCCAACGCCGCGGCGGGGGGGATAATGGAAAGAGACTGAGAAAAACAGCCTGCTGACAGAGATCCTATAAGAATATTTTAATTAAAAGCTTTCATTTGCCTAAATGGATTTTAAAATGCATTAGTGATTAATAATCTTAATTGGAAAGAAAAATGCAGATGTTGTTTTCTCTCACACATGAAAAGCAGAGGGTGGTGATGCTGGGCAAAGTGAAATGATGCTAACATGGATGATAACCATTCCCTTTCTTCTAATCTTGTAGGGTAGAAAAGAAGGTAAAGGAAAAAAAAAAATCCTTTGAGAGGTACCATACTAGCAACCTTCAACAGTCTTCTCTCCTGCGCTGTTCTCCTTCCTTTTGATTTTACTATTATTTGCTCTGTTTTAAAGCACTTTTCAAAGCATTGTGTACATCTGTTCTCATGTCTCTGTCCAGGAAACAAAGCATTTGTGGTAGTGTTATATTAGTGATAGTTTAGGATATAAGTAAAGTAAGATTTGTGATGTGAAGCTGTATGTGTGTGTGTGTGTATGTACACAAAGAAACTTAATATTGTAATACTTCATGAAGCAGAAATTTTATTCACCATAACCTGACATTTTTGTTTTACAGTCTTATGTTCATTTACAGCTTCTCCAGTACTAATGTAGTACTTAAGTTTAAATATTGATTTTTTTTCAAATACGATTATTTTAGTTTAAAATGGAGTCTACTCTAATATATATATATGTGTGTGTGTGTGTGTGTGTGTATATATACACACACATACATATATATATATTTGTTTTTAAATAATGTATTAATCTATTTTGGAAGCCAAATTTGACCCTGTTCTTTTTAACTAATATCAACACTTTAGGGGGAAAATTTTGCTTGCTGCATTAGGGGGCAGGAAAGATGGAATTTTAGTGACTTTTAAAATGTAACCACTGACCAAGGAACTCATTCAGACCTACGTAGCTCCATCCATTACTGATTCACACAATGAAGCAAATTGGAAACCCTGCAGAAATGTGTAATCACTAATTTTTACCATGAGTGATTCTGTGGGTCTCCTGTGTACTATAACAATTATCTAATTAATAAATTAATATAATGGACAAATTCTTTAGAACACAGCAGGCAAAAATGAAGTGTTTAGCAGAATATAATAGCCCCCACAACCCATCACGCTAATGATATGAGAGACTATGAGAGACTTACAGGCAAAGTTGAAGAAGCCAATGAAACTGCCTAATGACTCTGCCAAGAAACCAGATGCTGCTGCGGGGAGAAATATCTTTCTCAGCTGGCATCTGGGTCATCTGAAGAGGAAAATGACAAGTGTATAATGTGATGGGGTAAATGGCACCCCTTGACCCCCTACAATAATCTTTATTAGATATATTTGTAAATCTGCTTGAAATAATTGTGATAAAAGTATTTTGCAAAAATAGTAATGGAATACCTATTCAGTTCCCCTTTAGATCACCACCAGCATGGATCAAAAACAAACTCTATTTTATGCCTACAAAGGAATTTACATCTCTATATTCTTTGCATTTTTTCAATGTTTTTGAGTAGTTGAGAAACATATAATTTTGTCTTAGTGCTACTGTATGTATAGAAAAAGTTAAAATGGTATGAATGATTGTGGAATAGAAGATATGAGGATAGAGGACATGTCTCTACAGAAATCATTGTGCTGAGACCTACTCTGCCTGCTCCATAAGTGCAGTAATAGCACTCTGAATATCCCAATGAGCTCTACCTTAGAGGACAATATTCTCAAAGAACACATAAGGTAAAATTGTATGAAAAAGAATAGTGTCGTCATCACTTTTGTTTCTTATACTAGTGATCTGGATATGAGCAGAGCCAGCCGTGATGCACAGAAAGAAAGAAACAAATTATGATAGACTCTTTTATTTTTATCTTAATAACAATATTAATTAAAACACAAAAACCTAAACACTTGTAGTCATGTTAAGGAAAAAAAAGTTTGTATTTTTATATATCTATATAAATTGTCACTCTTTCTACCCACCCAAGACATGAATATTTATTATGAGAGCTGTGTGCTCAGTGCTGCTGCTTGCAGATGTAGTGCACCATGTGCTTTGCACATTGAGCTTCCTGGTGTCATCCTTCAAATCATCACCACTATAACTTGTGTCCTAACCTGCAAAAACATACAGACTATTTTACCCAGCTGCACATCTGATGTGAACCAGTGCTTTCCAGCCTGTTTTAACACTTCTAACTGCCTGTGGCTCCCCATTGCTTACTTCATCTTGAGATTCCCAGGACACAGAAACAACCTTGTCCACCCTCTTTCTCCCCTCTAAACCCCTTGTATTGACCACAGCGTGGCACAACAGCTGTTACAGCTGTCTACATCCCTTAATGCTGGGGTGAGCATCCTGTTGCTGACTGCTCTGTTTTAGGAATGTTTTACATAAACAAGAATAGTACCCTACCCCCACAACACAGATGAGAATCTGGGTCTCTGAATTACAAAACTTCAAATGTAAATTATTCTCTGTACACTTGACAAGATATTTTCCTCACATCTCTAGTGTAAAACATTCTGCATGGTTTCAGAGAGAAACCATAATGTAACATATATATCTCTTAC
This sequence comes from Caiman crocodilus, assembly GCA_030014935.1. NCBI lineage: Eukaryota > Metazoa > Chordata > Crocodylia > Alligatoridae > Caiman > Caiman crocodilus. Next base: position 26,028,937 of record JAGPOW010000261.1, read on the forward strand.
AGCTTTTAAAATGCACAGAATAATCAAATGGTTCATACAAACACATTCTTATGAAAATTACTCTCTGAATAGGAGAGAACTCTAGAGCTCTGGAATACTTATAAAACAGATTAAACTATTTCTCTAAAATTAATATCCATTAATATTTTTAGCATTTGTTTCGTAATTAGAACGCAGTTCTTGCTGTGAGTATAAGAGCCAATTGCTTGTGCATTGTAGAGTAGGTATGATGCATAATGGCTCTCTGGGTCAAATTTTCAGCTGGTAAAACAGCAAAGTTCCACTGAAGAAAGTTAAACCTAAACCAATTTATACCAGATAAAGATCAGTGGTCCTTAGCTATCCAATTTGGGCTATAATCTTAAACTCAATGAGAGCACTGGGCTTTACATCCATCCCTTAGAATCCTGGAACCTAAAAAAATTCATCCGGTCAAGAAAGAGAATATGTTTTAGTGAAAATCCAATGGGACAAATAGCACTATCAATTTTTAAGCACAACTCCCCGCTGACTTCAGTGGAGAGTTTGGTTTAAAAACTGATGCCAAGACATAGTCTAATGCTATTCAATGGAATTCACCCAGTGGGGCATGAAACCTCTTGTAGAGACGATGGAATTTTTAAGGCTCTGGGGCTGTAAATAATGTTCTTATGCAATGCCTTTATATGAGGATTTCAAACTGTTTTATAAGCTAAGGATTTGATGCTGCAGTCTCCAGTACTAGGGACAGTGATAAATTAGGTCATGAAAATAAACAAGATCAGTTATCCAATAAGAAACCAAAAACAGCTAATAGTATAATTTATAAGGTTATATTTTATATGTACTACTTGGCAAATATGCACACACACACACACACACACACACACACACACACACACAGAGCACAACTGTCACGGACGAGGGGCACTCCGGTAGCCAGGGAGACCCTCCCGCGAAGTACACACCAGGTAAAGGCCCGGGTGGCGGTGCCAACCCAGGTGTGTCCGGGGCCCTGGGCCGGGCAGGAGAGAGAGAGACTCCGAAATGAGTTTTGAAGAGAAACGAAAGTTTACTTACAAACTTGAAGAAGCGAACTTATTTACAGAGTGTTGAGGTTGAGTTACAGTCAAGTTCTGCGATACAGGTGCGACAGTCAGCGCGGTGGCTGCAGCCTGGTGTAAGCGTACTGCAGCGCTTTAGTGATCTGTGGGGATCCCCTAGCAGTTCTAGGCCAAGGGCCTCTTCAAGCAGAGCCAGGCAGTTATCCTGTTCTCAGACTACCGCTCGAGAGTAGTGCGCGGAGTTAGGAGGCCTTCCTCTCTGGTCGCATATCTCTCTTCACTCATACACCTACACACCCACTTCCACAATGTCCACACCATTCTTGGGGTGCAATCTCTTTTTATGCTTTCATCATCTACCAGTCAGGGGTCCTCCCTAATGCACTTTTCTGGAAAGTCCTCCAAGTATGTCAATCAACTTAAATGGGTCAAGTGCTCAACCCTTTACGAACAAGTAAGTGGTCTACAAGTAAGTGCTCTGCTACTGCAGTACTCTTTACCAGTTATAAGCAGTCACATCACTTAATCTTTAACAAAATGCAAACATTAACAAGAGCTAACAAACTTCATTCAAACGTGGAGCAATAATCTGGCAGGAGGCATTATCACTAAGTTAGTTCAAAAACTTTTGGTTATAAGGCAAGGATATTACGTTCTATAGGGGTTAATCTCACCTGCAAATCTAAGTGCTTCATAGACTAGTCCAGCTGAAAAAACAACATCATTCTTTCTATTCACAATTGTTTTTTTTTTCCTTCTTATGTCTTTGGAGCATAAGCTCTTCGGGTCTAGACTCCTGTTTTTTTGCTTTTTGGAAATCACTATGTATACTCACGGCTGACATAGAAATGATAAGCCATAATTCTTTTGTTTTTAAAATAATCACAAACATTGGCAAGGTCTGTGTTATAGTATTATAGGATTTTCAGATAACTTCAGTGATTACATAGAATGGCTGCTGTTGCAGGTAAGAAAGGATTTTTGAGGATTAACCACCTCAATCTTAGCTCAACCATCCATCATGGTTTAATAAACTTAAATTGTTTCTTTCAACCTGTGTTTTGCCTGTGTGATGAAGGTGGCACAGTGCTTAGAGACATGACATATGTGTGCAGTGACTTGGAAGGAAATAAATCAAGTTGCAACACACAATGCCTGATAAAGTATGGGGACCCTGAGATTTCCTGAATGACCATGATTGTATAAATTATTGCCTGTTCTTTTTATTCATCCTTTTTTAATACAACCCTGATCTATTTCCAAACGGTGAGAGATTTCTGAGTGTAGGCTTGTTGGTTCAGGTGTAACAGGAAGACAACTGAATAATTTAAGACTTGAAAGCAGTTGTTAGTCCAATTTGTCCAGAAATATAACCAAATATTTCTCCATTAGGCTGCATCAGCAATCCAGTTGTTTGATATTCATATCTGCTACAAAAAAAGGTCTTTAGGAAACTATTTTTTACTGAAATGAGTGTTTACATTATTATAAGTGAAATATAAATCATATTCATTAAAATTAATAATGATAAATGTCCTTGTTTGCATGAAATGGAAGTGCATAATCAGGGGGAATTAAAGTAGTATGAATTAATTAGTTCACAAAATTGGGAGATGTTGGGGATGCCAAACAGATGCAAGTAAATAAATGGTCGAATGAATAGTACATTATCAATTTGTATAGAGGCCATTTTGAAGGAGGCACAAATGTGTCTTTCAGTTTCATGGGGAATAATTGAAAAGTTAAACTAAGTAGCAGATCAGTGTGCTTTCTTTTCTTCTGTTTAGTCAACTCTAAACTTTTGAGGCATGCCTTCTCTGTAAAGCATTCACTGGTGAAATGTAATCCATGTTTCTGTTTACTAGCAGATAGTGAAATTCTCAAATTTGTTATTTTTGTTACTTGTAAAATCTTTACCTTATGTCATTAGGTCAAGAGAAATGTGTTGCTCCTCAAATTTGACATCCACTCTGCGCAAATCCCAGAGGATCTCTTTTTGTTGTTGTTGTTCTTTGGTGACCTAATTTCATAATCAATGACCTCAGTGGAAATTGTGATCATTATAATCAAAATATACCACTCCAAATTATTTTTCCTGAAAAAAAAAAGAGCGTGGAAGCTTAACATTCACTTTTCACAAGAATCTATTTTACTACTGAACAGAAAACTATTAATTTTTCATGATCAACAATTTTTTGTCATTGTATAGATTGTCTCCTAGTGCCGTTGTTTATGTGGCTTGTTCCCTTTCATTAGAATGTATGTACTCCAAAACATCTGTACAGTGGATAAAATAGAGTTTGTAATTGTAGCTTTTAACTGCTACTTCAATACAAATAATAAATATAAATTAAAACTACCACAACCCAAATCAAGTGAGTGTCCCTGACACTATAGACCACCCCTCCATATGATTGGCATTGAAACCACCCCTCCGTGTGATTGGCATTGAGACCACCCCTTCGTATGATTGGCATTGTTCTAAATTTGGTATGTTCTGCCTAATTAAGTATTCCTACTTGGCAAATTTTCATTGGTTACTCTAAAGGTATAAAAGTCTGCGCAGTTTCCGCCCAAGTTGGCGCAGAGTGAACTCTGACCATGTTGCAGGAAAGACCTCGCAGGGCTCTGAGCACGCCGCAAGGAGCTCTGAGCACGTGGCAGGGTGACTTTGGCGAACTGATCAACCACCAACGGCTCCCTGTCAGCAACCTCCCAACGTACCCCTTCCCTGCACGCTTTCGTCTGTGCACTTGATGCGGTAACGCAAATTGTAACTATGCAAGTGAGCATACAGCCTCCGTCGCGACCACCAGCAACATAAGTAAAATCTATTTTGAAACCCAATACGCTGTTCCGCCTATCCATCTGCCAGCCCGCCTGACATATGTTTAGTTAACCACCGCCTCCCACAGCCGGCTTTGACCGGTTGGCCAGTCGAGACAAAAACATCTTGTGACAGTGTTGTTATAGTTATTATCTCATTGATCTTTTAAGCACCACTGAAGACAGCTGAATATTTACATGCAAAACAAATATAAGATAGTGGCTAAAGACCAACCAAGAATGTAGCAACAATGTGCTAGGCAAGTAATTGTCAAACAAGGTGATGGGATGCCTTCTGATTCTACTAGAGGTGTGAGGAGATAGACATATAAATGAAGTAGATAAATACACTCTCAGGCTTATCCCTGTCTGAACAACTCCCATCTGCACATCCCCTCCTTCTCCAAGGAGGTAAGCACTGTAATACATACATTTGTTTCTGAAACTGTGTCCCACTTAATTCTCCAAAGTTATGGAGGGGTGCCTTGTGCCCAGAAAGTTGAACAATACCTGCCACAAACTACTGTGTTAGGTATTGTTCAACTTCCTAGTAGTAGGTTCTCTTCCATAAAGAGTTCATACTCTAAGTAGAAAAAAAATAGATAAAAAATGAACAATGTGATGGCAGCAAACACCAGGTTAGTTCCACCAATTTGAGGAGAGCAGGAAAGAAGCCATAGTTAGATGGAAAAAAGGGAAAGAAAGGAGGGGACAATAAGAAGAAAGGGGGAAGACACTGGAGGGTCAGAGGCATAGGAAAGGAGGTGAAGAGGACAGGTGTAAAGTAAAGCTGAAGTGAAGACACTTGGGACTGAGTAAAGAGTAGACAGATGCAGACAATAGGTAGGAACAAGGAAAGTCTAGGCAAAACTGTTTCATAGCAAGTCATTCTGGGTTTATCTACATGTGACGCTTTACCTGAGATTAGAGCAAATTGCTGTGCAGTGTCACCACCTACATGTTACCTACAATGCTTACTGAGCAGTAATGGGCTTTAATCATGTATAATATTTCTACCTGTAACTATAAGTAGCAGATTACTTCCAATTACTTACTGTGCCGTATGGCATGTGTAGATGGCTGACCGGAAGCAAACTTCTTCCCGGTCATCCAGGCAGCAGGGGGTGGGAGATTGCTCCCTGCCCCCACGATTTGCCTGCTGCAGGGGCACTGGAGCCCAGGAGGGGACCATGCCCCAGCAGAAGGGAACTCCTAGCCCCCCATTCCCCAAACACGATCGTGGAGCAAGAGCTGAGGAGCTTGTTTCCAGGTGCAGCTCCACAATGGTGACCATGGAATGGGGGCTCAGAGCCTGTTACCTGCAGGCTCCCAGCATGTTCCCTGCCCTGCTTCACAATCATGGAGCTGGGCAGGGAACAGACTCCTCAGCCCCACCCCATAATTATGGAGTGTAGGGTAAGAACTGTCCTGGTCCACAGCAGGTCCCAGCCCCATGCTCTGATTGGGCAACTGAGGCATAGGGAAAGAGCTGCAGGGGAGGGGCAAGTCCCAGCCCCCTGTCCCAATTCATTGGTGGAGCAGTTAGCAGTGAGGCCTCAGCTGGATGGGGATTTTCCACCCAGCCCTAGCAGATCAGAGGAGAAGGCTACTTCTCCTCTACAGCTTTTTCCAAATCCCCTGCCCCAAATGGGGATCTGGACCAGGAACTCCCTGCTGTCAGGCTGAGGGACATTGTTCTCACCTGGGCTCTGGTGGGGGAGCCCACCCCAGCAGCAGACAGCCCCCTGGGGATGGGGAGCAATCTCCCAGCCCTCACAAGGAGCCAGATCTGCTTTCGCATCTCTGCATGTGTAGATGCCTCTCTAGGGTGGGTTTACTCTAGAGTAAATTACTCTAAAGTAAATCTACCCCACAGCATTTGCATGTGTAGACACACCCTCTGTGTACAGACTAGCTGGCACCTCCCTGCAATTTTTTCTAGGAACAGAGGACACTTTTCTAACAAGGGCAGAGAGGTTTCCTGAGCACTTCAGTTGAGAATGGGTTAACCAAATCTAAGAAAGGGTTGATTTGATATCATTAATACCTGTATGTATTTGCAGCACAGTCACTTGTCCCTGCCCCAAGGCTGCATTATTTCTACCATCCCCAGATCCTGGCTGGGGTATTTTTAGCCCCCTAATCTACATCCCTTACTCCAAAGACCCAACAGGCCGGCCAGACCCTTCAAGCCCTCTCCCCTCCTTAGCACCCTGTAGACCTGCTAGGCCCTCATTCCTTGATCCTACCAACCCTACCTTTCCCCTTACCCCAAGTTATTTACAAATTACGGGTTTCACCATATGGCTCCTGGGAACAGCAATTGACTGCACGTGCCACTCCCAGTCTACATTCATGCAGCTTAAAATCTGGGTGTTGTGAATGGTTGTATGCAGCCATAGCTATTTCTGTACCTGCTAGCTAGATCCTTTTAATGATTTTATTTGATTTTTTTTTAGAAAATTCCTTTTATTTTTCTTTACAGTTTTCCAATAGAACAGTATCAGTGACCATGCTTCCAGGGGAACTCCAGGACCCACTAAAATCTTGGGTCCAAGTCCCTAATGAGGAAAACAGGCAGATTAGAACCTGCACATTGTTTCTCCTCATCATTTGCATCACTGTCTCCAAGTAGCATCATACACTTCTCATTAACATTATAATTATCCCTATTTGGTTTAGGGATGGCCAAGATACCAATATAAAATATGAGTTTACATAATGATTCTAACAGAAGCAGGGAGATTAAATCCCTAATCATGTATAGTCAGAGAAACTAAAACTCTCTACAAGATTGTCATATAGATTTAAAGCTTGCTTCTGAAAGCTGTGATTTTTATGTATTTATTAATATATTTACTTGAGCAGAGCAGAAAACACAGTATTTTGTAATTTATAAGAGAGAAGCTTTTGAAGACAGATTAACAGTGAACAACCTTAGGCCACAGCTGATGCATATTTAAGCATAAGTGAAATAATATTAATGGAAGTCAGGTGGTAGGCATACATTTCTGCTATTGTATTTAACTAATACTTATTAATGGCTCCAAGATTAAAATATCATCCTGGAAAACTCTCCTAACTTTTGCAGTTTTAATAAAAGCAAGGTCCTGGTGATTTTACAAGTTTATAAATGTATACATTTACAATTATAAAATATTATAAACATATATGTTATGTTTAATGTATAATAAAAATGCAGGAGAAAATGTGTAACAATTTAATTTTTGTTTTGGGGATATAGAGAAAGAATGGTCAGGGAGTGGTACAAAGACTTATTTTGACTGTTGCTGTCCATGACTCAGAAACCATTTCAGGTTTAAAGGGACCAGCCCCAAATCCCCAACAAAACAGCAACAGAAATATTTCCAGTTATTTTCTTGTTACACTTTTAAAAGTGTTACTTACAGCTAGTCACTAGCACTAAAATGGCTTATCAATTGTGCAATGTGCAATAGCTAGGCACTCATTTTTGTCGCATGTTGCCTATGGGAATTTCAGACTGAATTTAGGCACCTAGAACAGGAGTTTTAGCAGCATGTTGACCAGGAAGCCACCTAAGCTAACCAGCAGTGAAATTCAAGGAAAAACAGGGGAGGGGTAGAGTTGTATACACCTAATCTAGCTAATGATAGATGCCTGTTTCTAGTGAAATAGATGCCTCCATTTCCCAGAAGTCTCATCTCTGATCCATTAATATTCTTAAACAGACAGCCCAGTATTTTTGTCTCTGGACAGTAACACAGCCCTGGGAACTGTACAGAAGTTTGGGACAATTAGGTTAGTGTAAAAATGGCCAACCTGGTTTAAGTTAGACTAGATCAAAGGTAGCATTAACTTATATTGAGCAGCCATTTTTAGACTGAGTTAACCTTCTGGGAACTTCTGTACAGTTTACACTTAAATTGACCTAACTAGAGAGCTAAATGTAATGTCCACACCTGGGCAAACTAAGTTAGATTGGGTGGATATTTTTAATGTGATCTAAGCTTGTCCTAACCTCGCTGAACATCTGTATACACCCTGTGTCATTGGAACACTCTGCTTGGAAGTAGGAAATCCAGATTCAAATCACTGTTGTGCTTGATTTGGGAAAGGTCTTGAACCCAGTTCTTTATCATCCGAGGAAATATTACAATAATCAGCATTCTGGGATAGATCTGATTCAAGCTCTTCTGTTACGTTTGTTACACTTTGTATCCATAGCTAAAGAGAATGTTTAATAGATTAACCAAAGACAAAGATGCACACTACTGGTATCCCAGTTAGGTGTGGGATGTGCAAGACCGAGGTTCAAGTTTATGTGCCAATAAATAGCATTTATATACAAAGAAGAGCAGCTCCAGAAATGATTAAGGAATCTCTCTCCCTAAATAATGAATAGCCTGGCAGTTAAAGCACTCACTTGTCATATGGGAGACTTGCATTCAACTTTTTGTGCTAGATTAAACAGAGCAGGGGTTTAAATTATAGGTCATAGTATCATAGTATCATCATAGGATCATAGTGTCTAGGGTCAGAAGGGGCCTAGAGAAGGCCATCTAATCTGACCCCCCCGCCAATGGCAGGAATGAGTGCCAGGGTCAGAGGACCCCAGCCAAGTACCTATCTAAAGGTCTTTTGCATCTCCTGTAAATATTCTAACTACTAAGTTAATGGCTAAACCAGGTTGCAATATTTGTCTTTTGGCTTTATTTGTGTAGGCTGCATCTAGCTTTGGAATATTTTGAGCATAGCTAATGGATCCAGCTATGATAGCAAGATAGATGGGGTGAGGGGTGTAGGGCTTAGACTTGAGTCTGGGGTAAAAGTACCCCATTAGCACAAAGCTCTTGCATGTTGTTGGAAACTTTGGCATCTATTGAAGTGTAAGTACTTAAAGGGTTAGGGGGTAGCTGAACAAGGGTTTTGAGAATGGATATAACACCTAAACTTTAGCCTTAGGCACCAAAAAAGTAGTCATAAAAAGTGAGGGTTGGAGGGGACCTCTGGACGTCATTTAGTCCAACCCCCTGCTCAAATCAGGATCATCCCCAAGTAGATCATTCTGGCCAAAGCCTTGACTATTGAATTTTGAACATTTCTAAGGATGGAATTTCCACCACCTCTCTGAGTAACTTGTTTCCATGTTTTACTACCCTCCTAGTGAGAAAAATTCTTCCTAATACCTAACCTAAACTTTCCTTGCTGCAACACAAAACCATTACTCCTTGTTCTGTCATCTTCCATCACTCAGAACAGTCTAACTCCATCCTCTTTTGAACCTCTCTTCAGGTAGTTGAAGGCTGCTATTAACTTCCCTCTCAATGTCCTCTTCTCTAGACTAAATAAGCCCAGTTCCCTCAGTCTTTCCTCCATAAGTCATGTCCCCAAGACCCTTCATCATTTCTGTTGCCCTCCTCTGGACTCTCTCTCCAATTTGTCCACATCCTTCTTGTAGTGAGGGGCCCAATACTGAACACTGTACTCCAGATGTGGCCTCGGCAACACACCTGCTAATGCAGTTCAGTATGCCATTGAGTATCAGTAATTATGAGCATCTGGCCTTAGAAAACAATGGACTTTTATGAATCATTGGAATATCAAAAATGATTCTTACCCATATATAACTAAGGAATACTTATTTCATTCTCTCCTAAAGAGGTATAAGAATGGAAAGAACAGGTTTCTGCTTTTATTTACCTTGTTTAACCTACATTAAAAATTATCTTTTTCAATGTTTTCAATGTAAAAGGAAGCTGTTTCTGAGCCCTGTTGCAAGTGTGTTCCTGACTGCACTTTGGGTAATCGGCCAACTTACCAGAAAGTAGTGCTGGGAACATGCCACTGCCAGCAAGTACATCCAAGAACAACCCCAGAAGTGCAAGTGGGCTCCTAGCTGCAGGCAGCCATGTCGCTGCAGGAGCTGCATTTCATTGGCCTCTCCCCTGAGAGTTCCAGCAGTCCCAAAGAAAAGAGGGCTGAGTAACTGAACCCCTGGAGAAGGGAGCATACAGTTTCTTGGAGGAGAGCAGTGCAATTCTGTGCTGATGCACAGAAAAAGGCTGTGGAGCAACAAACCTGGACCCTGGCCTGGGGACAAGTAGCAGGTTGCCAAAGCAGATGCCAATGAAGATTAACCAGCAGAGATGAGGTAGACACTTGAACTACTGGTACAGTGGCTGGGATATGGTGTAAGCCCCTTTGAGAGGAGAGAAGCTATTGAGTGACTCTGTAGAGCCAATGGATCAGGGATGATGGACTGGTGATGGTGGGACTGACGGAAGGGCACTGTCAGGGAAGGCTAATTAATTTGGTAAGTCTGAGGACAGTGAGCATGTTAATTGATGAGGTACACATGAGAATTCATTGATTGAGAAAAGAGCTGTTAATTCAGGAATTACAAGGACTAAGTAATTGATACTAGACTCTCAAAATGAGTAGCCATAAGTGAGGATGCTGGCTTTTTAGGGGTAAGTAAGTAAATGAATGTGGCATAAATGGGAAATAATTGAGCCCTGATGAACTCATGTACTGGAAATGTATAAGTAAGTGTAAAGTGATCAAGTAAGCTGCCAGTTGTACTTGAATGAACTTGTAGAAAGGACAAACTCCATGCTGATAGAAATGGGTTTCTCTTTTGCAATATCCAGCTTCCCCTCTATTTCTTTTACATCAAGGTGTGGCAGGAAAGCACAAAGGAAGTAGGTAAAACCTCTCAGGGAGAATTACGTGAAACTTCACACCTGCAGTCAATTGTTATAAAAAGTTAGTGATTTCCATAAATGATTAAATGAGGTTATATGAGTACTACATTTCTGAATATGGTGTAAATTGAAAGTCTCTTGTCTAAAATGGCACATTTATCACTTAAATACAAATCACAGGGAAAAAACAATACCAGAAAAGGAAGATTTTTTTTTTTCTGATTACATTTGTATGCATAACCTAGTGATCCCAGTTTAAAATATAATGCAGGGTAGCTTTTGCTGACAAGACTATGCAAGCAATATTTTCATGTCTTTGTGAAAAGAGTGTTTTGTTTTGATCAATACTGACAATTCCATTTGATTAAGAACCAGCTGTCTGAGATAAGAGGATAGGAAGCAACTTTGTAGAGAAAGTTAAGAAATGGAGGAGAGAGAGGTATTTAGGAGTGTGCGGTATTTATTCCCAGTGGGAGAATAAACATTACAATAATCTAATCATTTTATACTAGAAAAAGTGCCTAGGAAAATTTATTGCGTTTACTAATCTTGTCACCCACGGCCTAAACAATGTAAAGAAAGGGACTGCATGAAACAAAGTGACAGTAGTAGAGAAGCACATAAACATAAGAGTAGAAATGTTTATTCTCATGTATGAATGCAAGAAAATTATACTTTATTTAAAAGAGTTTAAAGTGTGAAGTGACCTGTAGTATTTAATGATGATCCAATATTAGCACTTGCCAGCAGCTGATGGCCAACTTGCAGGTTTAAAAGCCTTTCATATGATAATCACCCAAGCCCATGTTCTTAAAGATATTCAAACCTCCTCATTAAGTGCCTGAAGTCTACCATTTTTATGCCAATAATATCCTACAAATGTCTTAGCTTTCATGTAAGACCATAGGACCTTCAGTTTCCTCCAGTGAGCACATTCAATGATGCTTAAGTACTGATACTTTTTGCCAGCTAACAAGCTACTTCAAGCCTTGGTGCAAGATAACACTTCTAAGATGCTTCCTTAGGGCACCTGAATCTCCAAAGCCTGTCCAAAAGCTCTCCCAACCATACAGTTAGTCCTCACACACACACACACACACACACACACACACACACACACACACATATTGGTGGCTGAGGATCTTTTCATTCTCATATATATGCATGTGTGTGTAGTAATATATATAAATCATAAATAAGTCCTCCCCTCTCAAATACTTCCTGGGCCATCACAGCTACAACATCACTCCCATATTGGTAACACAATTTTAGATCTCAGATTTGCAATAGGACATTGAAGCCAGGTCTCCAACACAGACCCTCTAACTACCATGCATTTGGCTCTGCTGAGGTATGCCTCTCCCGATTGCTGGCACTGTTTAATTTCTGTTGTAAATAATTAAAAGACACCAAAATCTACTGCTCAGGGTAATCACAAAGGGGCCAGAAAACTGAATTTCACATCCTTGGTCTAAACCAGGTGAGGGATAGATTTGAACCTGGATCTTCTTCATCTCAAAGGAATGCTGCAAGTCATACTAAGGGGTAGACACCTAACTTTACAGGAAGCTCAGAGCTGAGGAGTCTAAGTGGAGGGTGTTGGTTATGTCTAGCCTATCGACCAATTAAGCACTTGTGCTCCATGTTCTCCTCATTTCATGCCTGGCTAGTTTAATCAGTTCTCTGCTTGGCTGGTGGCTGTGGATCCTTTTCATCCTCCAAGGTATTGTATGTAAGGATTCTATTAGCTAATAGGCTTTCTTTGTTGAGATGTTGAATGCTTAAATATCATTGAGCATCTAGTCCTCAGACCCAGTTCCTCAAAGGCATTTAGATACTTATCTCTTTCTGAAATCCATCGGCAAGGAGCCACTTCATTAAGTGGCCAAACAGATGTACCTGGCTATCAGCCAGAGATAAACTCCTCCTCCTAGAGTCTATCTTCACCTGTAAACCTTCTTCTGGCATAAGACCTAAATTATGTCAGTCATTTGGACAGCCCAAACTCTAACAGCCAGAAATCTCTTTAGCTTTTGTTCATACTCAGTACCTGTCCAATGTTTTCCCCCTACTTATGTTTTGTGGAAGATATCTGTGGCACTGACAGGAAAAGTGTGTTTGTAATCTACCATTGAATTGGGTCTTACCTAGGGAATCCTGTTGCAGAGTTCCTAATGCATCCAGGTTGCCAGGCATCATATTAATAGTTCAGGCAGTGTCAGAGTTAAGGCAATTTTGCACATGTCAATTTAAGTAACTTCAGGGTTGGGTGATGGTAGCTGAGCAGGGATGGATGGTAGCTGAGCAGTGCCAAAATGACTAAGACATCTAAAGAAGCTGATCAGTGCTAAGTACCTGTGAGGATGAGAACTGCTCCAGACTTCCTGGATTAAATTGCTATCTACTAACATTGTAAAGCTTGGAACCAAAATCCCTGTCATCTCAGACCTCATTTTGTTCTATTTAATTGGCGTGGGACAAGCATAGGCATCTCTGGTATTGTACTATTAGTGCTTAGTTTAACATGGCCTCTGCCATATTACTGAGAAGGGAAAGGAGCCCAAGGCCCACTGGCCAGTCCAGCCCCTTTTAACAGACATAATGGTAAAAAATGTATGCCACAGAAAGGCAGAAGAGACCCTGTGTTATGAGGGGCATAAGGTAAGTATTCTGAACCTTTTGTATTTGTGCTACTTGGGGGTGAGAATTAGCCCCAGCAGGGAATTTGCTGTTCGGCAAGCCTTATAGTTGAGTACAGTGACTCATACCTTTGATTTATGTCTGAAGTGGAAAACCAGGGTGGCTGTAAGAAGCAGGTAGAAGGCTGCTGGGGTACAACAGAGGCATGTCTAGAGGCCAGATCTCTGGGGCATTGCATGTGGGCAGTAGCCCAAATTCTCTTCACAAGGGAGAACTGTGGTGTCAGAGGACTGGGCATCTGGCAGCAAAGATGAAGGGGGAAGAGGTGGGTGGAAGGGAAGAAGGGAGTGTAAAACCCCATGCCTGCAGAGGGGGTCTAGGGGCTGAATGGCCCAGAACCCACAGAAGGCTATGCTGGAGATGGGCTCAAGAACCAAGTGTCATGGTGCAGTGGACCCCAACTGGTATGACCCAACCAGATTAAAAGTGAGCTGAGGCCTGGGAGGGCCTGAGTTTAGACAAGAACCTTCCCCAAAACCTGCATCTGCCTCCTGGGCCAGCCTTCCTGCAAACCTATAACATCAAATTGTGGCATGTGAGATAACCATGAGGGGGCAGGACCTAGAATTGAGGGTGAGGAAGTCATAGCCCAGTAGCAAGCCAATCCAGGAACCTTTTTGTGTCTGCTCCAAACCTCATATGTTAAGGAAATGAGGAGGCACTTGGTGGTACTCAGATACCATGATCATAAGCTTAAAGCAAAAACCTAAATAAATACGACGCATACCATCCAAGACAGAGGAAAGAGTGGTAAATACTAGTAACTAATTTCAGTGAGCTACATCTTTTCTCAGAACTTGGGAAGGTGAATCAATTTTCAAATTCCTGGAAAAAAATTGTGCATGTTTTTACAATCTCTGTGCCTCCCTGTGTGTTCAGTTAAATTCTACCAGGGCACTGACCTTGCAAATGAAGCTCACCATAGCAAGTCTAAGGTCCTTGCACGGTAAAGTACTCTTTCTGTATTAGATGTCTGTTGAAAGCCCAAGTGTGTCATTTAGGCACTTCCCTCAGTTGAGTAAGTTGTGGGAAGACAGCTTCAGAGAGGCCTGGATGTTATTCTACTTCTTTGTGCATTTAGACATGCAACTACCTCTGTGAGGTAGAATGTGGATGACTAAACCAGCGCAGAGGGATGAAGAAGAATTTGCGCTGCTATCTAACTCTTGGGGAATAAAAAGGGAACAAGCTTTCCACCCCACCAAACTTACTAACTGCAAATATGCTTGGCCTTTCTTTAGGAAGTATAAAGGAAAAAAAAGGTGCAGGGGAGGGGGGATGGAAACAGAGCTTGTTGAGTCCAGAATTCCTACATAAGAAACAATCAACAGAGAGCTCTCAAAATCAATCCTCTGTTGAAAATGTGATAACCATAAGTAAGATTTCAAATTTACCAAGTGATTACCTTTTCCAGTAACATAATTCCAAATAAGTGTTTGACCTCACAAACAACTTATCTTAAATACATCTCAATATGTTTTGCAAAAGAGGTGAATAGTTACATCTTCATTTTGCAAACCAAGATCTCTTGACTTCTTACTCACTATTTTTTAATTTTTCAATTTTAAGTGCCTCATTACGATGTTTGAATAGGTAAATGAGGTCACACTATAATTAATTCTCTTGTACAGCACAGATTTAAGCATATAATAAGCCTTTTAAAAAGTACTAAAATCCCATAATGCCATGTGCTTACTTAGCCTATTTCAAGCACAAATCCCAATGTGCTTTATTAACATTAACATTAGCTAATTATGTTAATTAATTAGCACTGCAGGGAGGCAGGTTATGGTAGCCACGTGCTTACATACCAATGAAATACAATCATATTAACAGTGGACACTAAAGTAGCATTGCTAAAAATAAGTGATGTATGTCTATATCATGGCTGTGATAGTAACTACAGCATAGTGTAGTACTCTAGCCATAGAAACGTGGAGTTAGGTGGCTGAAGGACAAATAGTCCTGCAGTCAATGCTATGCTGTCACAACTGAACTGTTCCTGCAATTGAAGTTAGTTGACATGTCTAGAGAATGTTGCAATTGTTTACACAACCCCATACCAAAGCACTTTGTTTGCAGTGTTTCTTCCTTAACTTCCATCCTAAAAGAGACTGTCTTCACTGGTGAGGAAATGCATTTTTACTCTTACTTTCTTCTCAAGGGTGTTAATTGATATAATTAACATAATGACCTGCAGTATAGATGTTCCAATAGAAAAGGAAGTGAAATTGAATACTACATCCAGCTGAACCTGCAGAGCAAATTTGGACCATTGGAGATCAATAATAAGATTACTATTAAGTTCAGGGATACTAAACCAGCTTTAATATGTCTTCATAGCTGCCTACATTACAGACATGCTTGCATTTTCAAGATTAGTGTCCTCAAATGACCAAAGTTTTGCTTTGCTACATTCTCAGAAGTGCTTCAGTTTTTACAGCTGAGCTGCTTTACTACTGGATCACAAAAAAGGATCCATAAACTAGGTGTTTTTTCTGGCCAGATTGCCCAAGTGGATTGGAGAGGTGTTCTGAAAGAATGCAACTGGACTAGGGTTCCTGAAGATGCTGTGATGATGATTTCTTTGTTTTAGAATCTGGATACAGACAACCCCTCAATGTCTACATTCATAGGCACTGCCCTAATCACAAGGTTATAGGCTACTCTCTGAAAGAAAGACAGAGCAAACAGGAATTGGACTATTGAGCTGAATGGGTAGAGTGTCCAGGTGGGAGATGGGAGTCATAAGTATCTCAATTTGACTATCTCCATGTGCTGTATAGGAAGTCTGGGAATCTTATTCACGGCTATAGACTCTACTGGTGAGGTACCCAACAACTGTGTCACAACACTCAGAGTTGTGCAACAAGTCTCTTTTAGATCAGGGCCTTTGTGAGTAGATCTGGTGAAAGATCGCAAAGTAGTTATACAAAACAGTTTGAAATTTTCTAATAATGTGTGTGGCCTAAGTCTGACACCAAGAAGCACGTAGTCTTCCTACTAGCCAGCAAGCTCAGCCTCTGGAAGCCCTGGGCAGTATCAAGGTGGTTGAGTGAAAGGTAAAAGAAAAACAAGGAAAATGAATTATTTTGTGGTTCCTCGCTTATTAAGGGCTAGACTTTTTTCAACTGCTTTAGGTGCACAACTAAAGTAAACAGTGTGCATAATTTTGTGTTTTGTTTTTATATACATTTATCACAATTGCATGCACAAACTGAATAGCTACTCCTAAAAAGGTGCTGGTGTCTGCATAGAGAGTTTCCCAACTTCCCAGCAGAGGTACAGCAATTTTGCATTCATGCATGCATGCGTGTATATGTATCATGAGGTGCAAAATTGGGTGCATTTCCCAGGTGCTATTTCATACGTAAAATATCAAAAGTCTGCTTTAAGGTCTCTTTCCTAATGTGTAGGGTTTTTTTTTTCCTTGTTTAATTAATTATCTCAGTATTCTGTTTTAGGTTTGTTGGTTGCAGCCATGTTGGTCTAAGGACATAAACAGACAAAATGATCTGGGTAGAGGTGATATCTTTTATTAAACCAACTAAATATTTGCACAAAAAAATGTCCTGGCAAGCTTTCATACTCAGATGCCCTTCATCAAGCAAAGGAAACATTAAAAATGCTAAGAGTTGTCTCATGTAGAACATCCAGTCTGTAAAAGCTGCTCTGTGAGAATCAAATAAAGAAGAGACAATGACTGGAGCAGGCAATGTACCTGGGGTTTTCAGAAGGCATGCAGGATGTAGGTGTGGTGGCCGGCCGGCTACTGGGCTGTGGCCAGGAGCCCAGCACATCAGGTAGGTACTTTGACGAGTGGAGTGGAATTAGGCACGGATGCGTATTGGTAACAAATAGATTGTTTACTTACGCCACTGATGCGTGCAGCGTAGGAAGAAGCTGGCTTTGGTTGCAGTTACAAATGTAGCGAGAGCTCTTGAAATGATACGAGATGTTCCGTAAACGGCTTACCAAGCACACAAGGGAGGGGAGTACATCAGGGACGTCAGTGACGGGGAGTTGTTGGCGGGTGATCAGTCCGCCAAGTTTACTCCAGGATATGTACGGAGTTCTCCAACGAGGGCAGAAACTGCTTTTACTTTTATATGGTCAGCAAGCCAATTGCTGGTTGCCAAGTGGGAATAATTAATTTGTAACCGGGCAATGGGTGGCGCACATGGTCAGCAAATTATGAGGGTTTTCGAGGTTCGAACGATGCGGCCGTTGGACTTGGCAGGATTTTCCATTCTGGCGGAATTTTCCACTGTGTCATAGGCATTCAATTAATGGGCTCTGACAGTAGGGTGCCATAAAACCAATGTTAATATTTAGTCCAGGCTTGGAGAGTATATGGTGCTCTTGAATTTGACTTCTTTCTCCTTCTTAAGGTATCACCTCTATCCAAACAGTTTTGTTTGCCTATGTCCCTAGACCAACACGGCAACAGCCAACATCTCTGAAACATGGAATCATGTTTTGCCATCTGAAATGGAAACTTCACAATATGAAGAAAAAAGAAGCCAAATTTAACATCAACATATATACTCCAAGCCTGGACTAAATAGTAACATCTGATTTATGGCAACCCACATCCTGCCTTCCTTCTGAAACCCTCAAGTACCTTGCCTGCTGCAGCCATTGTATCCTCACTTGCATTGTCACAGAGCAGCTTTTTACAAACTGGCTTTTCTACCTGGCAGAACTCCTGGCATCTTTAATGTCTCCTTGCCTGATGAACGGTGTGTGAACTCAAAAGACTGTAAAGAAAACAATATTTTTGCAACTATTAAGTTTGTCTAATAAAAGATATCACCTCTACCCAAAAAGTTGTCTGTCTGTATTCTATGGCAGCCACAATAAACCTTTCAAGCTGCAAAAAAACCCAAAAAACAAACCCTCACAAAAAGAAGAAAGTATGATGGATCAGATTTTCATTATTTGTAAACAGGCAGAACTTCATTGACCTGAGTGGAGCTATCCTGTTCTCTATTTTTCCCCTTTTCCAGTATGCTTGTGTATGATAGATAGATTGGACTGACAAACAGTTTTTTCCAGCCATTTTAAGGGATTTTGAAGTGTTTGCTAAGTCTCTATTTATCAAACATTATTTCATGATTTTTTTTTCAGATTCCCCTCCCCCCAGTGTATAATACCTCTTGCCAATAACTTCTAGCTGATTATACAGCTGACCCCTAATAAGTGAATTGTCTCTAATGTCTGTAGTAGAAAGTGAGCTCTATTGGGGCTCTTGACTTCTCAGCTGTCAATATAACAGATGCTTTTTTAGCCAACATCTTATAAGCAGCAGATAAAAAGCATTTGATGAAATTGGTGTCCTTAAACTGCACAGGGTTTTTTTTTCTTTATCTAGTTAGCATGTTTGACAACCAGTTGCAACCCTCAGGTCTATGTATCAGAAGGCAAAAAAAATAGAGTAAGGGCTGTTTATACATTATATATTGTTTCTGGGATCAACTGAAGTGTCACATTATCCCCTTTGCTTTTTATTTATGAAGAAAATCCCTCATACCAGTAGTTCATGTGATGGTGAGGGAGAGGTGTGCTGCAGTACACCATACAGATTGCAAAAGTGCATTACTATAGAGATTTTTCTGAAAAGTATTTGCTAGCTCTGCAAAAAAAAAAAAATGATTGCCATTTCTCCAGAGAACTTACATAGCATCATTGTCAAAGTCTGCAGAAACACTAATCGCTTCCCAAAAAAGAATATTAACATATTATTCCTTCATGTAGGCATACCATAGTCATATGATGTGTTGTCATGTCCCTATAGCAACAGTCATCTGTGCTTAAAATACTTAATCCTTTGCTTCTACCTGAACTCACTTTTGGGAATCCCAAGTGCTCAATTTGGAGGAAGTTCAGCAGAAGTGGGGATTAAAAGTTGACTTGAGAGCAGCTAGAGATGGGGATGTGTGAGGGCAGGGGTAATGTTTGAAGAGGGTCCCTACAATTCAAACGACAGTGCAGAAGTGTTAGAAATGACCTCAGCAGTATTCTTGCCCAGAGGAGGGGGGTTGGGCTTGCTGATCTTTCAACATCCTTCCAAGCCTTATTTTCTATGATTCCATGAAATGGCATGGAGAACACCAGGGGGTGGGGAAAATGGATCATCTGGGAAATACTGGAAGGAGCCACAAAAATTTAGAACAAATGCTAACAGGGGTGTAGATTGTAGCTGTGTTGCTCTAAGGACATAGGCAGACAAGGTTCTTTGGGTGAATCTGGCATCTTTTATTAGACGAACTTAAACAGTTGGAAACAAATGTTCTTAGCAAGCTTTTGGGTTTAAAAGTCCTTTGTCAGGCTGAGGAATCATGTGCAGTTGCTGTGTGTTCTTTCTGGATGGAATGAAATAGTAAAGCAGTGTATCACAGCTTCACCTACAGAAATGTAATGCATCTCATCCAATACACCAAATGCCCTGATGGAAAATACATAGGAAAGACCAAACAACAGCTGTGCACCGGAATGAACTCACACCGGATCTTAGTATCAAAGACCAATTACCTGTGGGGCACATTTCTCACAAGAAAACCACTCTCTCTCCAATCTCGCAGTCCTGATCCTCAAAGGGAACTTACAAAACAAGCCTAGCTTCACTTCATCAACCTACTGGTTACAAAAAATCATGGACTGAATATAGACATTGGATTTATGACACATTATATCCTGCCTGACTCCCCAGGTACCTCTCCACTATTCAACTACTACCTTCATCTCCCTTTTTTCTGCCCCACCCCATCTCTCAGTCAATTTACATTTTCACTGACTGCCTGTCTTGTATGCAGACCAGCTCAGCCTCTGGCTTCTTTACTTTTCATTCCATCCAGGAAGAGCACACACCAACTACAGAGGTTTCCTCAGCCTGACAAAGGGCTTTTAAGACAGAAAGCTTGCTAAGAAAATATTTTTGCAGGTACTTAAGTTGGTTTAATAAAAGATCTCAGATTCACCCAAAGAACCTTGTCTGAATAAATGCTAAGGCTGCTGATATCTGCTCCAGAGCTGATCCTCACACTATATGTTTGTGGTTCCTCTATCATTTTTTAGTGATAAATTCTGGATTACTTTGCCTGATGTATTTATGGATATCACATCCAAATTATTTGCATTTGCCACAATGTAAACTAAATATATCAGAGACAGGGGAATCCTAGCTGTAAATCTTATTAGAGATAATACAATGTTATAGAAAACTGTTATGATGCTACACTTTCCTTTCATTTCCTGGATTTATGTAGAGGAACAGTTTCACTCCTATCTTGGTGGTCTCCTAGCGTAATGTTGTATGCACCTATAACCCATCCAAGTTCACGGTTCACCACTGTATTCATGACTACAACTTGCAATATGAGCCTTAAGAGGATGGAGCAACACACCCAACTTCTAGAAACTGGGCTACCACACGCTGCAATTTTATTCTTTTAATCAGTGTTTTTCTAATTAGTAATGAAAGGAAATGTATCCCCCTACAACTTAAGCCCTTAGAAGCAGAGATTAGCCTGTGAAGCTGTGTAGTCCATGTTTGGAAGCTTTTCTAAAGCAGCAATCGCAGAATTTACTGGGTAAGCAGAGAGAAGGAGGTCACTAGATTATAAAATAAAAGATCCTAAAATCACTAGCCATTAATTAAGAGAGGATTAGCACCTGCCTTTCCACTTCATAAGACTATATTATTGTTAAAGTGAAGAGATAAAGAGAGAGGTATAACCTTAGGCTGTGTGAGATGTGTGGAGGGTACCTCCA
The DNA here is from genome assembly GCA_030014935.1 of Caiman crocodilus. Classification (NCBI taxonomy): domain Eukaryota; kingdom Metazoa; phylum Chordata; order Crocodylia; family Alligatoridae; genus Caiman; species Caiman crocodilus. Next base: position 26,049,965 of record JAGPOW010000261.1, read on the forward strand.
AGAAAAAAAAGAAAAGTGTCTCCTATAACAGTGAACCACTTTTACAGACATGCATACATTTTTACCAGAGTACCTACATAGTATGACAGGTCCAAAAATAATGTATCTTGGAGCTTGAAATTTTTCCTCAATTCTCACTTATTGATGGTGAGGTAATTCCAAATTTAAGTTAGATTCTAACTGCAAAGATATGCATGTTCTGGAGTGCAGCTTAAACAGAATTGGTCTTGCATCAAGAAGACTGAAATATTATTAATATACAGAAAATATCTCCTCTAGGTGTGAATATCAATTTTACATGTCAGATCCTGTGCCCACAGTAAATGCAGACTGCCTCATTTACCACTTGTCATATTATTTACAATTTTGTAATCCAGTACAAATGGACACTTGACTCCTCCCTTGCTTTCTAGTGAAGTAGCTAAAGAGTTATATTTTGCCAGACCAGAAAATCTATTCTTCCTAGGGACCCAATCAATGCCTCGCCTGTGGACCAGTGAGGAAAAATTTGATATAAACTCTTAGGGTAACACTGTATGGATTTTAGGGGAGCACTGAATCTGCAGCTGAGTAAAAGACTATTGTGGCTAGCAAAAGCTGCTAACCACAAGGAAGAATGATATCTAAGCCAGCCATTTCCTTATGCTAAGTAACCATTTTAATTGTGTTAACCATTTTAAGTGAGTCTGTGTGTTGTTAATGATGTGAAGTTTTAGGAATGTGGAAGATGGTACAACATGGGATAGAAAAACAGCCTGGAATGTGAAAAACAACACGCAATTGGTAACAGAATCCGAGATGAACATATGCAAAAAGGTGAACAGTGCTTGGTGAAGAAGCCTCCAGAAGCTTCCAGATTTTGGTCAAAGTCTGCCCATTGATTGAAGAAAAGAAGTTAAGGTCTTAAACATGTGCTCATAGCAAAAAGGCATGTCAATGAGTCAAATGCATAGGCAAGTCCATGCTAATGGAGCAAACTAAATGGGGGCAGAGCTTGAGATAGGAGGAAAAATGGGTGGAACATGAAGTAGTGAGGGTGGAATAAATGGTAATAAGCATAAACCAAAGTGTATAAATGTGGGGAAAAAACTATTGTTCAGTGCAGGCCCCCTGGTTCATGGACTGTGTGTCTATGAGGGACCCTTGTCCGAAGTTGTCTCCATTCTGAATAAAGCTGTTACGAGCAATGTGTGCGGATGTTTGCTACCTGCTTGCTCTGGCTAATGAGTAAGAGGCTCCATGGACAATTGGATTGTCGTCTCCCTAGTCACTGGGTGCTGCATGGAGTCGGGGTCTAACATAAACCTACTTTGGTTCTTCTATAAGGTACAAGTCTATCCTGCCTTCTACTTGAATACCAAAGATAAAGGAGGGGGATGAGGGAGCAATGAAGGGAAATGGGTAGGAAGCGAGTCCAGTGCTGAGAGAGGCAAATGAGCAATAAACTCACAGGGGCGTAGGAAAGTCTGGAAAGACTTTCAAAACAGGTTTTAAACTCCTAATAATGGTTTGACAATCATTGGCAAAACCAAACTGAAAACAAACAGATTTCTTTTCCTATGTGCTTCTCTTTTGCAAAAGTGTATTTATTACATGAGCAAACAATTGCACATGCATGTATTTTTAGCATTAACAAATATGTTGTGCAGTTTTGTTTGCTTTCTATGCATTGCAGTATTTTTTTTATATAAATCAGTGTAATTGTTGATTTGTATATTAGCATCAGAGGGTTCATTTTTTTCTCTGTTATCCTGTGAACTGAGGACATACAAGCTCTTAAAGAAATGGAATTATATAATAACAGAGAAAGTATATGGCATCTCTTATTATGTGTTTCTGATGAGCCATTGAATACATATTTTTAGAGCTGCCTCTTGTAATATATGCCTAGTCATATAAGATTATTGTTTTGCCACGCATCACATTTATATTTATGTATTTATGGCACGTGATGAAATTATAAAATGAGTTTAGATTTTTGTGGGAGGAGGTAAGTCAGGAAACTCATTCTGCAATTGAGGTAAGGAATGGGACTAGTGGCACTAATGTGGTGCTAGTGTGACAAAAAATCTTGGTAAGTGTGGTATTCATCTTTTTTCAATCTGCCATTCTTGTTTCTGTTCTTGGAGTAAAAACGGAGGTCTGCTACCCTAAAAGAGAGGTTTCTGTTCTGCAGCCTTTGGCCTGTTTCCTCCTAGTCCCAGAGTCTCCACATTCTAACGTATGTGTTCCCTTCTTAGATTATTTTTAAATGCCATTGCTTTAAACTTGACCTTTTTTATGTTTTCCTTCTATACCTCTTTCCATGTAAGCTCTTCTTTTCCTGGTATTGCTGACTCCCAGATGTTCAAAGATCACAGAACAGCCCCTAAATCAGGAGGTTTTTCATTTGAACGTATTCTGATTTTGGTTTTTCGTTGGGTTTTTTTTATGCCAAATATGGGGTTTCTTTTCATTTGTCTGCTGGCTTTGGAATCTTAAGGGCCAGCTTGCTCACGTTGCAGGGGGTTTAGGCAATCACAAGAGCTATAAAGTTGCGTTAAAAAATGAAAGGTGAAAATTCTCAGCAGTCAGATTCTTGCAGGAGCTGTGGCTGTAAAATAAATAAAAGAAACAGCAAATACAAGATCTCACCATGTGTATTACAACTTGGGAGCTGCCAGTGCTGTAATAAGTGGCCTGTGGGTAAGAGGGAGTAGTGCAGGGGCAGGAAGAGAAAGACAGTTTTAAGTTGGGCTCCCTTCATCCGCTATACCATAATTGAACTCACTTTCCCCCTGCTAAAATAAAATGCAGGAGCTCTTCTTTTCACTGCTGCTGGTAGAGGAGCTCCCCCTGGCTGCTGTTGCTGCAGCTTCCATTACAAAAAAAAAAAAAACCCAACAAAAAGCAGCCAACAGATGTTAAACTTGGAAGAGCTTTATGTTTTCACTCCCACTTAAATTAATTAAAACTATATTTATTTGCCTCAGGTTTGGCTGAGTTTTTAATGAATAATGTTGCCGTATCTCTTAAACCATACCAGGGAAATGAGATGGTAATAAACAAAACTCAACAGTAATACTCTAGTCATTTCCTAATATTCAAGACAGGGGTATCTTGTTCAAAGAAGCATATGATCCAGGGGTAATAAGAGAAGATCTAGCTGAAAGGAAGGACAATTTCAGATCAATTTTTGGGATAGAAAGAAGAAAAAATGTAAAATAAAGGACAAACTAGGGTATGAACTATTACAACAAATAATATGCATCTCATTTCTGTTAAGTGATGATGTTGTTTGCCTTACCTGAAAGAGGGGTGGGGGGAGTGCAGTGGAGCATCCATTTTCAGTGTGAAAACTCAGATTATAGAAAACAATGTATCATCAAAATGTTGCAAAAATAAAAGCCTTTTAGTGAGGGTGCTATGTGTGCACCCACTCAGGAAACTGACTGCTAATATTGTTAAGCAAAAAAGTGGCTTCTGGTCTGTGCAGAAGCATTACTCACAGAAATAACAAGTAGCAGGACATGAAAAGTAAAAGCATTGCCTAGCAGGTTCAGGAGCATAATAGGGAGTTATGAATAGTCTTCTTGTGTTCTGGTCAGGATCAACTCTAGAAAATTAAATTGGCAATGGGTCTTTATGTGGCTCTGTAATAACCATGCAAGTCATTTTTATTACTTGTCAGTTCTTCCATATGTAGGGAACTCCAGACAATAAAATTCCATTTTCTTAGAGGGCGGCTCCTACTTATCTCACTCCACTACAATTGAAAATAAAACGAAGGAGCAAAGGGTTTTTATAATAAATAATTATTTATTAGGCCATTTGTCCTTTTTGCCCTTTTCCCCAAAACCATCCATATTAGAAATGATGGGACTAGCTGTTAGTGAACTATCATGGAACAGTGCATGTCATCTGATACCTCCTGCTTCTGTTTCTGGTAAGAATTGAAGTATAATCACAAAATACAACACAAAATCAACTGATGGACAACATCTATACCACGGTTTGATATTTAACACTACTCATTTGCAGGGGATTGAATATAATCTTTAATACTAATCTGGTGGCCAGTGATAACCAGAAGGGCTGGAGGGCTGTGAGTGGAGAGTGAGGGGCCTGGACCTGCATCCTGGTGAGCAAAGGCGGGCAGGGAGAGCTCTGATTTTTTCCATGACAAAAAACTCCAAGATCAAATACCAACATTTATAGGTACTTAGAAAGGATTTTATTATAGTAATTGAGGTATTGGTAGACTTCCAAATTGCTTTAAAATTGGAAATATAGCAATAAAAGTATACAAAATCAAGTATTGAATTGATACTTATATGTATATAGGTATGTATGTGTATGTATATACACCAATTGAGATAAATACATAAATAGATATATAGTAGTGTTTCATTTTAATCACAGATTTTGTTTTTTTTTAATCAGAATTTGCAATTTTTAAACAGAAAAATCAGGATCCCTTGTGATAAGGTATAAAATGCAGATAGATGCAACTCTAATGCAACCAAGGGCTGTGATCCAGAATCTATAAGCATCTTAAGTCTGTATTTTTGTTTTGTCCCCATGCAACAGTACAGGGGTTTCTCTTGTTTTTTTTTTTTTTTTTTTTTTTAAGAAATATATGCAGTCATTATGATCACAATTATTCCCTTATTCTCAACAGTATCGCCCACTGCTTGCTTAATTCATTAAAAAGGTCACATACATTTTGAGATACAACTTAGTTAAACTGCAGTTATGAATAAGAAGGGAAAGAACACAACCCCCCAAATATATTGATGTACTCAATGGACAATATTGTTCCTTTAAGACTTACTGTTTCCTGATTTATACAGGTGTTGAACACTGAAGAAAGTGAGGAGAGAGATACAGTTCTAGGAAATATGGCAATTTTCCTCTGTATGAAATGTAAGTAATTTTCTGTTGCTATGTAGAGTGATTGGTGTTTATCTGCCTATCAGTCTTTATCTCTTTGCCTGTCTCCCTGCCTGTCTGTTTCTCATGTTTCCAAAGCAATGATCACACTGATATATTAGTTCCTGGGACATCCTCAGGTTAATGTTCCATTTGTTGTATATTTCTTTCAACTCTGATATTTTACAATTATTCCTTTCTCTATTATTGACATTGAGGTTCATCAGGCAAGTCTTCTTTGAACTGCTCATATAGTTGCATGCCCCACTTTTTCAGAAAGGTTTATTCTTTATGTTAGTAAATTGAGGGAGTTTCTTGCTCAAAAGGCAGATCCACCTTTTCAGTGTTTAATTTTTCAAGGTAGCATACAAATCAGACAGTACTTAATGCATTTAGATGTTGCTTCTTTACTGAGTAAGTTCAAGTTTGAACCTTTAAATAAAGATTTATTTAGAGTGGATTAAAACCATCTTTATAGAAACACATTTAGAGATATCCATGTTAAAACAAAATAATTTGTCTTTTATAATCTAAATCAATGTTCTGTTTTTATCACTATCTCATATCTTGTACCTGGGAAGTCATATACCTTAGGGCCCAAGTTGTAAAGCTACCGCATAAATATTTGTATCTGATGGCAACCAAATGTTTTCATGTGGTCCTATCTTGGTCTGTAGTCAATCTTGGTTGTGGTTAATTTTAGGTGGCTCAGGGAGCTCTTAACCCCTGGACTGTCTACACTTTAAGACCTTTAAACTAGCTTTAAACCTTTAGGCATCTTAAAGTTACACAACTCCAGGGCAGGCTTCTCTCTAATGGATGTTACCCACTCCATGTAAATGTGTGGCCAGTCCCCAGAGATAAGCCACCCAAGTTTTAGTCCTCCAGCATCTCCCTCCCCTCCAGTTCTGTGTGGACAGACTTTCCACCCACTGCCCAGGGAGTGATACTGGCACCACACTAAGTTTTCTACTTCCCCCCAGGGGTGTGACATTTCAGAGGCACAGACCAGTCCAAGAGGGAGAGCTTGGGATGGGGAGGAGGGAACAAGATAGGGTGCCAGACCGAGATCCCTGTGTGTTCATTCCCAATCCCAATTTCTTAAAACATGAGACTTTCTTTAATTTACTTGCTTCTTATTTCTTTTTAAACTTTGTATTCTTCTCTTTTTAATCCTTCAATGGTCCCAGTGGCTGACTTCCTTCATTACACCACCCAGCCCCATCCACCGATCCCCTCCCACTGTGTCTCCACCTCCCATTTCACTACCCAGTCCCCAACATTACTCTCCCCTTTCCAGCCTCATGCTCCTGTCCCCACCAAACCATCTCTCCAACTCACCACTACCTAGGGCAGGGATAGAAGCCTGTCCTGGCTCACCAGCTAAGTGACGAGGTCCCTACTCATCAACCTTCTAGTGGCAAGTTACCACTGTGCAGCGGTAGTTAGAGAGAGTTGTTAGCCTGAATGCACAACTATTCTAAACTCAAGTTAACACTAACCCTGGTCAACATTTGAGAAACATGATGTGTAATGTATACAAAGCCCTCAGTTGTTGAAGGGACTTCTAGAAATGTCATATTGTTGGTACCTTGAAATAAATGGCCCCAAATACATCATATTTTTATCCCTGTAACATCCTTTTTAGAACAGTGATTTCTTTCCTGTGCTTGAACTCACCAAAAAATGGTGAGTAAGTTTCAGACAAAGTTAGCTTGAACTGTAAAAGCTCCTTACATCAGTAAGTACTGTGGGAGGGAGCAGCCACCAACCTAGCCTGAAATAGAGCTCATTCCTGTTTTTAAAGCTGGAATCTTTCTTGTATGGCTCAAGAATGCACACATCCTGACCAAAGACTGTTATTTTCATGTCCTTTTGACCTTCTTATTGTTCCCATGAGATCTGTGTTGCCTAAGATGGGTCGGTTTTAACAATAAAAAACTGCCGGCTTGTGAGAAATTCTAAAAAAATAAATAAATGAGAGAGCGAGAGAGAGTTTGAGTTCGTATTGCCAGGTCTAAATCCAAACTCTCCAGCATTCTTAGGAGTGATCCCAGGGAGCTGGTGTCTGTTGTTTTGTTTTACTTTTTCCACTTAGCTGACCACAGGACTTATTTGATCTTTACACTTCTGTTTTTTTTATCCCAGGACTAAACTGAAACGTCTTGCCCCTTCAGGGTATTGAGGCAGTTGAGTTTAAGGACCCTCCTAATTTTCTGAGCTGCTGTTCCTCGCACAGAATTGTGGGAGTCAGTGGTAACAGTCATAAAAATGGTATCTGTTATCTTCGTGTTTCAGTGTTCATATAGCCTTTATCATAGTACTGCTTGCTGCCACCACCCCACCTCACATCGTTGATTGGTTTATAAATCAACATTTTTTTTTTAATATGGAAAGGTCCCTAGGAAGTCCAGGATTCATTAGATAGCTTTGTCTTGGCTTTTGCCTTCCTATGCCTAAACATTGGTTTATGGATGTTTTTTTTTATCCACTTATCTCCAGAATACAAGAGTAGGATAGCATTACTGACACACTAGACAGTGCTGGGGTCAGGCTCAAGGGAGTGCTCTAAACTTAGGGGGAGACTAGCAACATAACAAGGGGTGGGCAGGTGGGGCTCCAGCTCCCAGTGCTGACTGAGAGGAGGTGTCAGAACGTCAGTCTTGCAGAATAGTCTGTCCTGGGCCTTGCACCGTTGCTGAAGTACTGCCCTCCCCTGCTTTCTGGTAGGGTGTTGCAGGGCACTAAGGTGTGTGTGCTCCTTTAATGGCAGAAACTGCCTAGAGAAAGGGCCCTAGGAGCCAGGCAGAAACCTCGCAGGTGTAGGTTGCCATAGCAGCAGACTAATGAGGGAACTACCCTGTACCTGCACCTGGTCAGCTGCCCAGAAGAAGGCAGGGTCCTGGGCACATATAACCCCCAGGGCTGGGTCTGGAGGCCATCAGTTTTCTGGCAGCAGTCAAAGGCGAAGGAGTTCATGTATAAAAGCTCCACAGAGATGCTTGGCTGCCTGTCCAGCTGCTGGTAAGACTAATGGTCTCCTAAAGTGCCTGGGGATAGGAGACACATTGCTGAGAGGCAAACTGGTCCTCTTAAAGATGCAGAGTGTGGCCTCCAGTGCCATTGGTACTATTATTGTTAGGTTATAGCCCAGGAGTTCTTATTTTTGCTGGTGGACCAGGGCTCATATTTTTGTTGCTGAGACTATCGGGGAGGAGGAAGCTTCATTGGGGCACGCTACTGTGTCGATCCTCAGCACCAGAGAGTGCAGCGACGGGTCAGCAGACCTCAGTGCCAGAGGGCACGTGTACTGAAGCTAAGGGGGCCAAACTAAACTGAAGCCGCATCACTAGAGACAACATCTAAATACCATCTGTGAGGCATGGGGTGTGGTAAAGGGGTGGTTTTGGAGTCACACATGTAGCTGATAAGGTTTGGGGTGTCTCGCAAGGCACTTGCTTAGATGGGACCCAGCAAGGGGTCTAAAAATGCTCAAGGTTTAGTGGGGTTCATCAGGACCATGACCGTGTAGCAACTTGAGAGTAGCTTCCCTATCTACTATCTTAATCAGCAAAGCATGGAAGGCAAGACTAAAAGACACCCGCAGAGCGAAGCTGGCATGGTCATAGGGCTCTAGAGGAAGTACAGCTGTCTTTAGGGACCCCACCTCTTGACATAGGGTTTTGCTCAAGGTGCAAACTTTACTAGTTATGCTTCAGAGGAAGATCATTTCATGGGTGGTTGATCAGGGTGAAGTAACTGAAAAGGTAAAGTATTCTAAGCAGTTGGCCCTTACAAGGTTCTGCATAGGCCTTTGTTTCATGAGATAGGAGCAAAGAGTCCTGTATGGACTGTCTATGGCACTATAACAGTTATCATTTCTTAGTGGTAAGAACTTTGTTTAGTGTTCATGCGGTATCACTGAGTGATCATTCAGGCTCAATATTAGGAAAAACTCCTTCACAGTCAGGGTTTCCGGACTGTGGAATAAGCTTCGTCCAGAGGTTGTGCAGTTGCCTACCCTGGAAATCTTCTAGAGGAGACTAGGCAGTCACTTTGCTGAGGTCACCTGACCCCCAGTAAACTTTCCTGCTTGATGCAGGGGGCTGGACCCTATAAACTTCCAAGGTCCCTTCTGTCATAACCAAATCAGTTGAGTGTCCAAGTCACAAAAGGCTGCATGGAGCTATTACCCCAAATTTGATCATGTTCCGCCTCGTTAGTTATTCCTACCTAATAGTCCATTATTGGCCACTCCGGACATATAAAAGTTCATGCAGCTTCCGCCCAAGTCGAAGACCTCCGAGCACGTGGCAGAGTAACCATGGAGAACTCTGTAACGCGACCGAGGAAACTTGGCTGACTGATCACCCACCAATATCTCCCCGTCAGCGGGTCCTCTTGACGTACCCTCATTATCCTGCAGGTTCCTTTTCATTCATAAACTCGTTAACTCATAACTCGTTTGATTATCCATGACAATGCAAGCAATCTACCTCGAGGCCTGCACTGCCATTCCACATGGTGTAAGTAAAATATTTTTTTTAAAACCAATAAGCTGTCTCGCCTCTCCATCACTGGCCGCCTGACAGCCAATTAAATTAGTGATCCTCCTCAAGTCAGCTCTGGCCATCTGAGACACCTTCCAGCCTTACAATCTATGAAAACTATTGATAAAGTGGGTCATTTGGAATGACATAGGAAGAAGGACAGTGTCTTGGCTTCTAACACCTAAACTTTCAATAGCTCATTTTTCATTAGAGAGAAACACAACCCCTCACCCCTCCACAAAAAAAACAAACAAACCCAAAACACCTATGCAAAATGTGCAGCTTGAATATAAAGTAGTTGATAACACCAGGCTATCCACATTTTACATAAAGTGTATGGAAAAACCAGATGAAACTCCATAATCTGTTTACAGAGGGAAGCAGAAGTTGGGCTTTAAAGTGGTATGGATGTTTGGATCCCTAGGAACAACTAACAGCAGTGCAACTTGTGTTGCCACTAGTTGTCCCTGGGGAATGCCTAGGCCATGAATCCTCTGGCACATAGCATGTTACTTCAGGTGGGATAGGGGAGGCTGGGGCTGGCACTGGCCTGGCCCCACCAGCCTTATCAGCCAGCAGCAGAATGTGGCTCTGGACAGCCAGGCTCCAGCCACTCAGGCCACTGAGTGCACCGCTTCTTTTTTTTTCCTGTGGATTTTTTGCAGCCCAGAGAACAATGGAACATATGGTTTGTGGTGCCATAAACAGTCTGTGGCACTACATACTGCACAGCCACAGTTTTCTGGATATGGCCTAAGTGTCCTGTCAAGGTGGGACTCAAATGGAAAAAAAAGAAAAATCAGTAAGAAAGGAGAATTCCAAAAGCTCCCTTGTGGGTGTTAAACTTAACCGCATCTAAATGTCTTTTTGTAGTGCAGGGTGATAAAGTATATGAAAGATAATACCAACATCCTTTTGCTCATCTTTAATATACTGTTGTAGTTCAAGTTCTTCTGTTTCTGTGCTTCATGCGTTTCACCATTCACCCTTTCAAAGGGCATTCTTTTTTTCTGATAGACTGTGCACCCTAGAGAACAATATGTGAATTATGCATAATTCCTGAGGCTAGTTAAAGGGCACCACAAGATCTGTCAGAACTTCAGAAATACATCTTTAAAATGCCAGATTATTTTTGAAGATGATTCTCATAGTGTGAAGTATTGCATTATGACATACCTCTTTGAAATCAAGAAGAGAATAATGAGACAAGAGCTAAGGGGATATTTGCTTTTATTTCTGAAGGAGCAAGCAGAAATGAATTAATGTGATGTCCTACCTTAGCAAAACTCAAAATCAGCCATCTCCAGGCAAAGGAAAACAGTGACATATATAATAATGTCCTAAACAACTTGTGTTTTAGAAAAGTGGGGCCATTAGCTGGCTGATTTGAGATCAACTGAGGAAAGTTTGTCATATAACTGAGGCATTAAAACATGTTCTCTATTTGTGGTGGTCACATTTATTTTTTTACATAATCATTTAACTGGACTTACACCGTAGTCTTATTCGTCTTTACCTTGTCTCCTATTTCAGCCTACTCCAGGGTATTTTCACTTCAGGTTATTCCACATATATTTTAAATGATTATATTTTAAATGAATTTATTGCAGCTTCTAAATACAGAAAAAAAAATAACAAAACAAACCCTTTAACATGAAGCAAGCACTCTGTTCTTTAAGAGTTAGTTATACCCCCCCAGAGTTTACCATAGCTTTCTCTGAAGAACAGTTTAGCATGCAGGTGAAGTTGCTAGAAGAGTGCTGTGCACGAGTGAGGCTGCAAACTATTTCCTCCATAAATACAAAGGTTTCAGGTGTCTCTCGTGACCTTCAGATAATCATAGTTCTACTGTAATGTCACTCAGATGTGGCTTTCATTACCTGCTGCTCTGCCTTTCAAACTGGAACACACACACACACACACACACACACACACACACACACACACAGATGCACGCACGCACACACGCCCTATGGAGAAAGTGCATTGGTTCTTTTTTCCAAGCTGATAGAAATAGCAAAACACCATCTGGTGTTAATCTCCAGTCTGACTAATAAAATAATGTAGCGCCAAGATAGACCCTCTATTAAAATAAATGCATTGGCAGCACAAACAGATCAACACTCTTCTGACATAACATAATTTGCATACCAGCCCACCAAATGTGGGTGTTTGTTGTTTTGTAATTTAAATGAATGACGTATGTTCCCTGACTTAAAGTTTGCTATGAAATCTGCATTCATTCCATAAAGCCAACTTCTCCTTTCCATGTCACTGGAATAAATCAGGAGTAATTGGCCAGATTACACTAACAGCTAATCTCCACCAGTATCAATAAACATGAATTTGGCTCTAAGAAAGGCAATATTGAGTATAAAACACCAATCTGTGAAGTAGGAGAATTCAGTTGCAGTCTGGCTCTGCAACTGACTTTGTCTAAGACTTCACTTCTTTGTGCCTCGCTATTTTGGCTGCATGTTCTTAGACTGTAGTCTCTTCAAGGACTATCTCTTACTATGTATTTGAATAGGACTAAGTACAATGAAGCTGTGATGTTGATATTGTTAACCTGGCCTTAAAAAGTTTGGAAGAATGAAATTACATTTGCATTTATATGACATTAAAGGCACTAAAGATTCAACTTCCAGCAAAGATGCATGTACCACATGATTAAAATAAAACAATCCATTAAACATATAGGATATCTTCATACAAATATATGTTGTATGATTTCTGTAAAACCTCCACTTTTGTTATCCATTAATTTTCTTGTACATATTGCATTAGTTTTATCCTTTGCTAGCAGAAGAAAAATAAATATAAAGCCAACTATATTCTTTGGTGCATATATATCTCTTCCATTGATTTCCTCAAGACACGGTTCTGTGCCAAGTCTTTTTTTTCCCATAAGAGAGTTGGTCTCTTTAATTCTGTAGCTGTATTTTACTGCATCTTTCTCACAACATGACTCCAAGGGGAAAGATATACAGTGCAGTCAGTTGAATAGTATGGTGAATACATTCAACTTGCAAGGATGCGCATCCTGAAGTCCACAAAGGATTTAGCAGATCATTGATGCAGAGTGATAAAAATCCACAAAATTCTGCAAGCCATCTAGTAAAGCCCTTCAGCATCTCACTAATCATACCTTAGAGAGAGAACATCTTTCAGTAGTTGGGGAAGCATACCAAGACCCATTTTATATATGGTCACTTTTGAGAAGTCATCACAATATTAACAACCTCCCATCTAAAATAGAATATTTATTACCGTGTCCCCTTTAGCCCCTCCTCATCTTTTTAACACAAAAGTGGCCTATATGTATAGATAGTGGTGATGGTATGTATGTTTTGTCTACTGGTTTCTGACCTTCATGATGCAAGCTGTGTCATCTTTTCAAGCTTGTAAAGTACAAATAATTTAATCAGCAAATACTGTTAGGTAATTTTAAAGCTGACTGAATAGTGGTAGAAAGATGGGTGGGGAGAGAGACACCTAAGTAAATATTTCCAAGAGAATGAACAGTAAAGAAATACAGGGAGAAGAAAATGTAAAATTTAGTAATGTGAAGGGAAGAAATTTTGCAAATCTGTAGCATGAGTGTATTTTGTGAATCTATTTCAGATTACCAGTTAATCAAAAAGAAATAGTTAACAGCTTAATTAGCTATTTCTTCTCTGTTTGACTTCTCAAAGTGATATAGCAGTGTTTATTTTTCAAACTGTGTATTAAGACGTTGGTTTCCCATACACAACATTTTGTTTGTTTTTTTTTTCTTCAAGAAATGATTGATAACACCTATTAGTCCAATGCATTCTTAAAACCAAAGAACATTTTTTTACTTGAATATAAGTTCACACTGTCAGGGTCTGATTCAGAAACTAATTTATATTTATCAGAGTTTAGCAGATGCATAAGTCCAACTGACTTTGATGAAATTTAAGCATATGTTTTATGTTAAGCTGGACTCAATGATCCTCTGGGGTCCCTTCCATCCCAAATGTCTATGAAATCTATGAAGCCAGTGATTAAGTATGTTCCTGAACTGGAACCATAGAAAGGGACAGCTGTTACTTTGCTCTAAGTTGTAATTGTTCTATCACTCCCTCTACGAATTTTAACTTTGGTTTAATTTTCTCCCATTAGATACTATTCAACTACTTATTACCCATTATTGATCACAGTCATGTCCTGAAGAAATATGTGATGGGATAAACTGTGACTTGAAGGACAATGCCATCAGGATATCCATATTGAAGTTTGTATGTAAGGAAGGCAGAGTAATTTATGTGTACTGTGCTTCTATCCTTTCAATACTGATTTAATTTAGACTATGTGGATGCTTCTCCAGAAATAACTTACTATTTTTAATTGTAGGGGCCAAAATAGAAGTTGATGCCCCTGTCTCTATTGCTGTGGCACACTGAAAATGCTTCCTCCACCTTTTCTCTTTTTTTCTCCAGATGTTTCTCATTTGAGTTTGGACATTCACTTTGCACAGTAATAGACAAATTAGTGATGTACTGCGTGATAAAGGGCACTATGGATAGCTGTTTCATTCTAAAAGTATGAATGTATGAACAGTGTGGACAGAGGAAGGGAAGGAGGAGTTCAATTTCTAGTTATGAATGTTAGGTTTGATGATACTTTCATGCCCATCCCCTTGTGGGATTATGTACTTTCATTTTTTTTTAATCAGAAGGGTCTAAAAAAGTTTGTTCTGCAGTCCTTTGTGGCTGTTGTGTGTGGAAAAGCCTAGAACAGTATATTTGTGAACCATATTTGGACAAATGGTGCAGACTTGATGGCCTGGAAAGTTTTGTTCATTTCTTCAGCTCATGACATTGCATTACAATGTTCAGCAATGAAATTCCCCAGTGGCCACTCTCAAGTATGGCAGAGAGATATTAGATGAGAAGCAATTGTGGGGATGAGAGGAAGCTGCCACTGTAGTACCTTCATTACTAGGGCTGTGCGAAACTTCATTCCCTGACTCAATTCAGCCTGATTCAGT
>JAGPOW010000261.1:26072391-26102013 GCA_030014935.1 Caiman crocodilus
GCTAGCAAGAGGGGAGCTTCCCAGCCAGTATGTGTGCTGGGGGTTGCTTCTCCCCAGATGCATCACCCTGCACTTGTCCACGTTGTATCCCATCCTGTTCTTGTTCGCCCACTCATGCAGTCAGCCCAGATCCTGCTGCAGCCTCTCCCTCTCCTCTGGTGTCCCCACCTCAGCCCACAGTTTGGTGTCATCAGAAAACTTGGATAGCTTGTTTTCCACCCCTTCGTCCAAGTCTGCGATGAAGATGCTGAACAGTGCAGGCCCAAGGACCGAGTCCTGGGGGACCCCGCTGCTCACATCTCTCCAAGCTGAGTATGACCCATCCACTACCACTCTCTGGGAGCGCCCCGTCAGCCAGTTTCTGACCCACTCAGCTGTGTAGGGGTCAATGCCACAGCTTCCCATCCTTTTAATGAGGATGGGGTGAGAGACCGTGTCAAACACCTTCCTGAAGTTTAAAAAGACTACATCGATTTGGTTGCCTGGTCATAGAAGGCGACCAGGTTGGTCTGACAAGACCTTCCCTAAACAAACCTGTGCTGGTTGCCCTTCAGCATATAGTCCCCTGCCGGTCCCTCACAGATGTGGGACTTGAGAATTTTCTCAAAGATCTTTCCCAGAACCAACATGAGACTGACAGGCCTGTAGTTCTCCAGGTCCTCTTTCCTCCCCTTCTTAAACATGGGAACTACATTGGCCACCTTCCAGTCCAGCAGATTTTTTGTGAACTGTTTATTAGCAAGTGGTTTGTCCAATATAGTTTTAAATTATTTTAAAGAGTTGTCATCCTCCACCCTGTTGGGAAATATATTATGATAGCTCACAATTAAGACTTTCTTTCAGATATCTAGTGTAAATTTTCTTAATTCATTCTAAAATTGCCTTTTTTTTTTAACTCCATGAAATACTGAACTATTCTTTAAATCTTTCTTTTTGCCCTTGCTGCCTATTTCTTCAGATTTTTGCTTGAAGAAACCATTATTTTTGCCAGTTACCATCTACTACCCACTCCTCACAATGATCAAGACACAAAAATATAAGAAATCAAATATAAAAACAAACAAAAAACAGTAGATCTCTATTTCAGGACACCCAAAGTGAAGGGAAAAAGAATTAAAACAGTCTTGAATTTTCTTTATGGTCTAGAAAATCAATTAATACTGTATTTACAGGTGTGCCTGGTCCCAGTACCAGCCTGCCACCTGTCTATGAGGAAATGGCCTGCCTCACACACCCACCATGCCTTGTTGTTAAATAATCTAGATGTTAATTAGGCAGGAGGCTGCCCTTTGAGTGCCCTGATGTCAACAGGCAGTATTCACACTACTCCTACCTCCCCTGTATCATGTTCCGTGCCTCGAAGATGACATATGGTTTCTTCTAACTCCAGCTTGAGCCTGAGCCAAACTCAGTACCTTGTTAAACCTCTATCATATCTCCCTATTCATTTATACCCCACTCTCACTGGGGTCTCTGACACTCCACCTGCTCTCACCAGGCCTCTCTCACACTGTCCTGTCCTAGGCCAAATATACCCCACCCTACTTCCTTTGACCAACCATGTGGGCCATCAGGCTTATGTCTTCACTCCTCAGCCAGTCTTGGTGCAGCCTGTTGGGCCTCTCCTATGACTCTCATCTGAATGGTGGCTGGGAAGTTAATCAAACTCTGGGCTGACTTCACCCCAGTCTTGGGCCTACACTCCACCCCTATGCTGGGGCCCAGAGTCTTACACCCCTGCAAGCTTAGGTGCCTCTTAGTAGGCATGCCTGGCCTCAGCTCTGCCCTCTTGCTAGAGCCTGGGGTCTTACACTGCTATGGGCTCAGGTGCCTCTTAGTAGGCGTGCCTGGCCCCACTGCTCGCACCAATAACACATCACATGGTGGGGGCTGGAGTTAAGTTGCTTGTACCCATCTTTCGCCAGGGAGGTAACTGGCCTGGCATTTCTTGGGGACTTCTTTACCGCAAGGAGTCCCACCAGGCTACCCTTACCTGGCAAGGTGCAGTTTCAGGTCATGCCCAGGAGTCTCCTGCCATCCCCATAGCTCCTGCCTTTACCTCTAAGATGTTCCAGAAGCAGCAGCTCAGCCAGGTGCTATTACTGGCTCAGCCCTGAGAGCACGGCTCTAAAATGGCTGCCCTCATCAAGCACCTGCTGGCTGCCTGCCCCCAGAAGGTGCTCTTATCATAGTAGCATGTACTGAATTTTTCAGACATCTTTTGGGTAATGACAGTTACGATTATATGTGTCTAAAAGAAACCTAAATGAAAGGAAAATTAAGTTTATCATAAAGAAAATAGAGAATTCAGACTTTGCTTGACTGTTGTTTTATCTTTAGAAACTTTTTCATTAAGAACTGAAAAGTAATGAATTTGCAGAGCTGATGAAGTTATTAACAGATTGGAATTGTGTTTCAAATTATATATATATATATATATGTGTGTGTATGTATATATATATATGTGTGTGTGTGTGTGTGTGTGTGTATATATATATATATATATATAAAGCATTTTATGGAACAAACAAACAATTCTGGCAGAAAGTTTTATGTGTTTGTATATTATGCACTGGGTGCACATTAACATAATTGAGTCTGATTTACTAGGGCTTACCCTCTGTTCTAGATCAGTGCATGGTAATGAAGTTACACAGGCACAAAAAAATGATGCTCGGCAATCATTTGGTTTGGATAAATCTAAGGTTCAGGTATATCTGAAAGTTGAGCAAGAATAACAAAAAAAATCTTAATGAAAAATGACATAGCATGTCACTCACCCAATGTACCATTTACACCCTTCTACATATTGGACTGAAGGAAATTAACAAATCTAGGACTCGTAATACCTGAAGTTATTACTCATTCACAAGTGTAATCCTCTCTTTTGTTTGTGTCATGCATATTCCTTTGTACCTAATCCATAGGAGTTTTAAATTTGTTAGAAATGTGTGAGAAAAAATGCATGTAAAAATTGTATATTAAAATGAAGAAATAAAGTAATGATGGCTTAAATTTTGGAAATGCCAAATTACTTCAAAAAAATCCTCTCCCTAGTCAAAACAAAAATAGAAAAGATTATTTTGATAACAGGAAGGAACAATCTATGTACAACAGCTATAAAAAGTAAGTAGTGTGAAGGATATAAAAACAGAATTGTAGTTTATCTGAATGACATTTTGATTGATGAGGAAGTTAATTTAACTTTGAATGACTAGTGAGTAACTAGAAACACTCTGCTAGAGGGAAAGAAAGGCACAGGTGCTGCTGATATTTCAAACGTAAAAGGAGAATAATCTTGAAATGTACTCCAGGGATAAAGGGTCTGTCCTTTTGGATCAAATTCCAGTTTCATTCCTTTACTATTATGAATCCAACTATGAATCCTAATAGAAAACTGAACAATTTATGAGTGCCAGCAATGGAAGGAATATGGACCGTGAGTTTAAAAACCTTACTAAACAACTCTTAGTTTTTTTAGACAGTGTTACAGAACTAGTGAAAATGAGAATGAGGTATGTGCAATACATTTGGATTGTGGATGATATTTAAAATTCAGTTACATTTGTGTGGAAATAACTATTATCAGATAAACTGAAACAAAATATGGAATGCTGCAAGCAAAGGGTGTTTTGCTATGGCAAGGTACCAAATATTAAGGAATGGAAGGGAAGTGTCAAGCAGGAGTATTGCACAGTCATTGTTAGGTGCTGTTGTATTTAACAGATTAATGATCTGGAAGGAGGAAGTAAACAGCCCATTATTGAAACACACAGATTATACCACTGGAGATGAAGAAATCATAAAAAGGACACTAGCAATGTTAAAAACTGGAACAGAAAAGAGCAACACGAGATTCAGCTTGAAAAGGGAAAAGTTACCCAAAGTACTCTGTGAGAGAGTAATAGCATGCCCCCTCTTTGCAAAAACATATGTAAGTAAAGATGAAGCAAATTTCAAGAAACTTTTCTCAAAATTTCTCTTTTCTTCTATTACATAACAAGATTTTTCATTCTGCAGAATCAGCCATGATACCAAGGCCCAGAATTAATCCCTCAGCAACTGGTGTGAGCAAAGATACCCGACAATACTGCAGGATATGTGATATGATCTTTCTCATAGATCCACACATTCTTTCTACTTTAAGTCTGTATTCTCTCCCCATCTGCCTCTGATAAACTCACAAACAAGGTTGAGAATCACTGTTGTAATCAGGGCCCATTTGTAAACATTGATGGCCAGTCCCGACTTAGTAAATAGTTTAAATAGAAAACAGCACCCTTGGCTTCTGGGAAAAAAATAACATTGAAACAAATGAACAGGGTATGAGTGGAATGAAATGGGCAAATCAAGTCTAAGACATGTTTTGGTATTTTAAAATACAGGGATGGATGATTATAGGCAGACTGATTATATACAAATTTGGCACAGCGGCCCTAGGAATACTGAACTGAGAGTAAAATGCTGACATATATAAGGGAGTCCAGAAAAAAAAAAACCTTCAACATTGATCAGGGGCTGGAAGAACTGGCTTATGGGAAAATAACAAATCAAAGCACTGATTTAAGTTCAGGCATTATTTTAGCTCACACATATTTGAGGCGTATAAACAGTGATATAAGAGAACTATTTAGTATTTCAAGTTTAATAATAATATAATGATGTGAAGATAATTAATATTTATGATAATGACATGGAAAATTACCTTTCCACCAATGAGATTTACTAGGTTATGGGATAGTTTTCAAAGGAAAATGGTAGAAACTGTATTACAATATGCCTGAATAAAGTTTAGCCGATGAGCAAACTATTCCATTTTTTTTCTTAGTATGAAGGGATTTCATTCTTTGTCAAGTAACAATGAAAAGAATCACAGAAATAGACTACTTAACATTAAAAAAGAACTGTTAATAGGATAAGGAAATTGGTATTATCACTGAAGCTATTGTCTCCATCTACCTTATTTTTCTTTTCTTTATTCTAAAAATTACATCTAATGTCTTCCATCATTTTAATCTGCTAATGCTCTTACTATAGGTTGCTTTTGTTTTGTCACTTCTAGATCTCATTTTGGGGGGCACAAAGAGACAGCCTGAAATAGAGTAAGTTAATACCCAATGGGCACATCTACATGAGATGCTTTAATGCACAATAGAGCTAACTACCAGGTAGTAAGTTCCACCATCTACATGTGCTGACCCTTACTGCACAGTAATTTGCTCTATTCAGCAGTTAATTTGCTACTGCAAATGCAAGTAGCAAATTAATTGTCAAGTAATTATTATGCAGTATGGCATGTGTAGACAATTGGCAGAGAGAAAATTTGCTCCTGCTCACCCAGGCAACAGGGAGCAGGAGATTGTTCCCTCTACCCAGGAGATTCCTGTTGCTTGGGTGGTCTCTGCCACCAGAGCCCAGGTGGGGATAATGTCCCTTTACCCCAGCAGCAGGGAGATCCCAGCCCCTGCTCTATGATCATGGAGTGGAGTCTAGGAACAACTGCCAGCCCCCACAGAGTGGTTGATTATGGAGTAGGGGCTGGGAGCTCCCTGCATGGGGAGAGTTCTCCACCCAGCCTGGAGCTGGCTGGGACCCTCACCTGATCAGGACAACCCTGAGCTATGTGGGGAAGTCTGCACATGCAGCCTGAAGGTGGCTGGGAACTGTGCCATTTTGCTCCAGAGGCAGGTCCCAGACCTGCAGATATTTCCCAGCTCCATGCCCCGATCGGGTGATTGAGGTATGAGGCTTGAAAAGAGCTGTTTGGGAGGAGCAGGTTCCATCCCCCTGCCTCAGTTTACCAGTGGGAGAATCCCTGTCCATCCAGGGTCTTACTGATAGCTGTGCCACTGGTGGATCAGGGCAGGGAGATGGGATCCTTGCTTCCCCCACAGTTCTTTCCAAGACCCCTGTCGCCAGTCAGGAGTCAGGGCAGGGCAAGGGGACATTGTCCCCACTTAGGCTGTGTCACCAGAGCCCATCCCAGCAGCAGGCAGCTCCTGAGGGCAGGGACCAATGTCCTAGCTACTACCAGGAGACAGCTCAAGGGACCTTAGAGCTCCCCCCTGCGTGCTGCTGCAGGGCCAGATGAGGTGGCCAGACTGCTGCCAGAAGCAGTAAATCTTCTCCTGCGCCCCCACATGTGTAGACTCCTGCCTCTGGTGGGATTTTTTTTAGAGTAATTTACTCTAGATTAAATCCACCCTGATGCATTTGCAATTGTAGACATGCCCACTTAGGCCATAATGATTTTCACTCTGAAAATATTGGAAGAAGGCATCAGAATTAAGCATGAACTGGAATTGTCTTTCACCATTGATTAGGATATAACTATGAGTTACTAAATTTGGTAGTAGAATTTATATGCAAAGTTGCCATTAAAAATCTTATGATACGAGATCTTATGGAGTCAGCGTAATAGCCTTGCTACCATTATGTTATATCTTCAAAAGACATAAAATGAGGACAAGGTTTCATAGTTCAAGGAAAAGGTTTTCCAAGGTGTGTTAAACTTAATATTTGACAAAAATATATATACACGAGATAATCTTTTCTCAGTTGTTATCAATTAGTCTTGTTTCTTAGCACTGTGTACAAGGAGATCATTTTAGAAGCACATACTTTTCACTTTGTCTAGACTTTACAGAGTTCAGATTAATTTAGAAAGTTCTTTTTTTTCATTCAGGGGAATTAATAGATGGTCCAAGTTTCCATATTAACTTCCCTTATCTAACTCGGGATTCTTCTGTCTTATATATAAAGATAACCTTTTGATTCTTTCTCCAGTCTCATGAAAGCAAGTCAAACTTAGCAGTCTGAGTTGAATACAACTAATTAGTGAAGGAACAAGATGCTAGAGCTGAGGCCATATGTCCGCCATTCCACTTTTACTGGTATTAGTGATTAGAAACTGGTATATACCCATAACATAACAGAAGTTCAGCACATAAAACTGGTCTATATTCATAATGGAACAGAGTCTTGGCACACACAGACTGGTTTAAAAAATGATGGAGCCCAGTCTAAGATTGGCTCCGCATCAAAGAGCAAATGTATGTTCTGTTTGCTACTGATCTAAACTATACCACATACAGAAAAACCACATAACTTGCATCAATTCCATCTTGGGCTTTTTGAGTGTTGGTACCTAGCCTCATTGAACAACAAGTTTTTGTTCGCGACTCAGCAAAGTTAATTCTTTTTGCTGTCACTGGATTTTCTGCAAACAACTTGAAATTCAAACAAATTGCTTAGTGTTTATAATGATTTGATTAGTTTTTCTAGCCTATTGCTCTCAAACATTTTAAATTTTAATTATAACTTGTTTGTGCTTTGCAAGTGTTTACTTCAATCATGTAGTATTATGACAGAAACTTATCTGATGAATTTAGAATTTTAAAAATATTTCTCAATCTAGTTGTGTAAGCAGTGCATTTTCAAATGCATGAATCACATTACTTGGCTTTAGCCTGAGGGAGGGAGAGTACAAGTTAATAGAAATGAGAACTAATTGAAAGAACAGTTGAGAACATTTCTAAAGAGCAAAGATCAAAACAGTGGGCCACTTTGTAGCACTCAAAGACTACAGCAGCAGCATAATAATGGCGGCTCATGTTAGAAAGTCTTCTTTGGCAATTTGGGAAGATTTTGAGTTGGAACAGGTTGCTATCCGCCTAGAATACTCTTCTTCTTCTTCTGTCAAGGATCAGTCCACCTTCAGATCTATTTTCCCCCTGCATGGTCAACTGCAACTGCCATCTGGTTCAACCTCTGTGTATGTTCACATAAGAGAATAAACATATTTAAATAAACTGGAAAATATGGTTTAAAAAATAACAGCTTGGCTACTGATTTCAGGGAGATAGATATACTACTTCAAATTACAGGGCAATTCAGAAACTCACTAAGATCTCTGGGTGACAGTGTCCATTTTTATATATTATGGCTTTGTCTATTTGAGGATTTAAAAGCAGGCTATGAGTTCACACATGCTAATACATTTTATGTCTAATGTACATAATATGCACTACATTCACCATTAAACTGAAAGATCCTAAGCTTTAACTTAATATATTTAACATGTGAAGGCAGTCTGCCTAGTCTGTCCCACACTTAAAATGTCTCAACATTTTAAATAATAGTCTACAGAATGCTGAGATGTGACATGCATTTTACTGGAATCTCCAAACTGAGCATCCATTCAGACATAATTCTACCTCATAGTTCCCACTTCAGGATTGTGCTGTAAGGATATTTCTATACTATACACTGTAGTTAGGTACAGCAATATCCAAAGTAACTCTAAGCACACTAAATGGGCTATCAAAAGCAGTTTAGCTGTTTCACCATGGGTTTCTGAACAGATTAATTTACCATTAATTCACTTAGTTACCTGCTGTCATCTTAAAACTGATCCACTAAGGGCATAGACAAAAGTGCATCTCCCCACTATAATCCATGGCACTTTTCAAGAAGAGTCATGAGTGAGTGATCCCTTGATGTTTGCTATTGGGTCCCAGGGGGTTAGGGGACTGAGCTGCAGTTTGGAGTGGCTGCAAGTCATCATCTACTCTTCCCTAACCACTTCCCTCTCCACTTCTACCCCTGGTGCTGTGTTCAGAATAGGAGTGAAGGAAGGGAGCAGAGGGAGCTTGATCTGGGGATTGCCCAGCTGGTACTGGAGGGTGGGACTGGTGGGTTGAAGAGAGAGAAGAATATCCAATTTAGGACCAATTTCTGAACATCAAGGTTCAAATCCCATTTCAGAGGACTGTCCTGCAAACTTCATACCATTCCTCTCTTCTAATACTTACTTTGAAAAGAGTTCAAAAGGTATCTGTACTAGAGCCAGTTTTCATAGCTCTCTTGTAAAATTCATGTGATTTTTTAAAAAAATAGGTGACCAAGTTCACTAGTAGCATGTAAAGAAAAACTGTAGAGTGTGATCACTATGTAGGTCCGTGATCACCAACTAAAAACAATAAGAAGGAAAATCTGGCATCGTAAGCAGATTCCAAATTTTATAAACATTCATTTAAATATGCTTCAGATGTGGATGGAAATGCATTATTAAAGGCATGAAATGATATTATATAAATATTTGAAGCCAACATATTTATATAGGAGTTGAAAATGAACTTTAAACAATGTGACAGCTCTATTGTTATCTTCTTAGGATATATATTTCTCTATATCAAATCCAATCCCAACTGAAGCTTAATTTTAACATCTTATTTAAAAAAAAACAGTAATGACAATAATTCTGTTGTAGATCATGCTACTGTCATAATAAATGGAATGCCAAGCATTGCTCAACATTACCCAATCCACGTTAATTGCTAAGAATCAAATACTACAAATTACTTCACTGGAGATGTTCTTTTAGTGAATTCACACTTTTTTTTCTAATATTGTTCCCTTTCCCTTCCACAACCTGGAATTTCTTCTCCAGATAATATTTTTTCAAGTGAAAGGATTAGCTTTCTCCCTTGGTAACTGATTGTCTACCCTGACTACACTAAGCTGAAAATCAAGAGCATTTTTGGTAATTTTTATCCTTGTCAACTTTATTTCTATACTATTCCAATGCAATTCCCTTCATTCCTGCCCCCATTCATTCCTTTATATGTTTGTGTAATGCTTATGTGATAGAATTACTGGGATTCACTATTATTCTGTTTATCTGTAATAAGTATTTATAACTAACTAAAATGTTTCTGGATTGTTAATTCATTTGGTTAGAAGAGAACAGGAAATTGGGCAGTTTTCTACTTGCCCAATAAATCTAACAGGTTTCAAACCGTTTTAATACATCCTCAGTTACCATTACCTTCTGGTACATAGCTCAATCATTCTTTGCTCTCTGAAGATTTTAGGCTTCCTTTTCAATGGCACAAAACATTACTACAGCAAAGTGACAAAACCCGTTGTACACATTTCCCCCTTTCATTGCTGAAGCACTGCTGGAAAAGTCATGTGAATGGTGGATGAATGATGGTTTACCCAAGTATAGATGCCTTCAGGCTTCCAGTGTAGGGTAAGTGTGGCATACAATAACTATATTCAGCAAGAACTATTTCTTAGTAATATTTGTAGCATATGGTCATGTAAAGATGTGTACGTGATTCTGGTCCTGTGTGATATAATGCGTGCCCTCTAAGGTTACCAAATGCTTTTCATACATATTTTTTGTCATTAGAGTCAAGGGTGCTCAACCATAGGTGCATTTAGTTCACAGACTCTAAACATATCATTTTATTTTCAACCTCTTCTTTCTGCATTCACATTTTTCTTAGATTACAATTTGTATTTGGTCACATAGGAGTTTAATTGTACACTGATTGAAACAGGTACTATGAGCATTGCTTTGGTGACCCCTTTTACTAATATTCAAAAATTAATTTGTGCTTAATAATAAATAGTTGTCCCATCTATACTGTTCAGTAATAACTCAGATGCACGGTTCTTGGTATCATTTCTTGTCCTTTCCAGCTTTCAGTTTTAAGACAAACTTCTTAAAATATACATTGTCCTTTCCTAACCAAAATTAATAACAGCCATTATTGTTGTTGTTTATAATAATAGTAGTAATAATAATCAACATTTATATAACACAATTTCAAATGCTTCAGGTGATTAACTTATCAAGAGTGGTCGGTGAGCCTCTTAAGTGATTTGCTCTGTCACTTTGATTTGCATATCACCTTTAAGCATAAGCTTCGTCAGGAGTCCATTTGTTCTGACAGTAACATGTTTTGGGGCTCATTTACCTTAACTTGTTACAAATGTTACGTGTCCAAGGACTTGAGGAGAGGCATTGCATATTCTGCTTCTGTCAGAAGTGACAATTTATTGAGATTATGAAGTCACCTCTTGGATTACTATTGTGGATTCGCAATGATTCACTTTATTACAAATGTGTACTGAATCATTTTCTTGAAGTTGTAGTAAGTCCTCAGGCCCTAAATCATCTTTTTTTTTTAAATCTGTATCAGTTTCTAAAGTTAAGGTATTACTGTTCTCTGTGTCTACTGAATAAAATAGTAGTAATCTGTATGCTTCATTGGTTCCATGCTGTAATGTAACAATACTAAATTTGAATGAGCACCTGACTCTTTAATTTTTTGGGAAATGCTTTATTATTTTGATGTTTTTATAACCCAGTGGATTAAGAATTAGTGGGCGTGTCTATATGTGCATTAATGGTCTGTAGTTATGGTGTATTAGTTTAGCAGCTGTAATAACAGCGCAGTAAATGGCGCTACTGCCAGTAGTAACAGCACATGCCTTTTTAGTGACACTAATGCACAGAAGACTAAATTTACTTCACATTAGCTTAATAGCACAGCTTTTGCTGTGATGTAATAATGTACAGTAGAATTCACTTACTGCACATTTAGTGCATTTATACATGTACTTTTTTCTGTTGCAACATGCACTGCGCTGTATCATTTCCAGTTGTGTAAGCAGTGAAATGTATATCAACATGGAGAAAATGGAGGTGGTGCTTTTTTGAATAAAAACACCTTCAATCTGCTTTAGTTCAAAAGTGAATTGCTGCCTTTTTCTGAGTGCTGACATGCATTTCACCGCTTACACAACTATATACATGCATGTGTAAACATGCCCATAGTGTCCTCCTTATAGATGTGGGCAGAAAGGACTAAAATTTATTATATGCTATGGCTATATTGAAGCATAAGCAACAGCAACAGGCTAACAGAAGACAACTGTCTGAATGCCAGCCAACATGGCTTTGTTACTGGCAGGTCTTGCCTGACCAACCTTGTCTCCTTTTATGACCAGGTGATGCATTGCTTGGACAAAGAAGATGAGGTTGATGTCCTATATCTGGATTTCAAGAAAGCCTTTGACTTACTCTCCCATGATGTTCTCATGGTTAAGCTGGGGAGCTGCGGCCTCAACCATCTCATGTTCTGATGACAGGAGAACTGGCTCCGAGGTCATACCCAAAGAGTATTAGTTGATGAGAGCAAATCAATGTGGTGCAAGGTGACTAGTGGTATCCCTCAGAGCTCAGTACTTGGGCCAGTAATCTTCAACATCTTTATTAATTATCTGGATTTGGGTGTCAAATATGGACTGACAAAGTTTGCAGATGACACAAAACTATGGGGGAGGAGGTCACACTGGAAAACAGGCCAGGAATACAGGCTGACCTGGACACACTAACAGGGTGGGCAAAACAAAACCTGATGGCCTTCAATGTAGAGAAGTGCAGTGTGCTCCACCTTAGGAGAAAGAACCAGCAGCACACTTATGGCTCGGCAGTGCTACACTTGCTAGCACCATGATCGAAAGAGACCTGGGGGTCTTGTCTGACCACAAAAAGAACATAAGGCACCAATACAATGCAATGGCTGGCAAAGCAAACCAAACACTGGCATACATCCACCGATGCATCTCAAGCAAACCCAGGAACATCATCCTCCTGCTTTACTTGGCCTTAGTGAGGCCACAGCTGGAGTACTGCATCCAGTTTTAGGCCCTCCACTTCAGGAGGGATGTGAATAAGCTTGAGATAGTCCAAAGGAAAGTGACCCCTATGATCAAAGGTCAAGAGGGCAAGCATTACAAGGAGAGGCTGAGGGACTTGGGACTGTTCAGCCTGGAGAAGAGAAGACTCAGGGGGGACTAGGTGGCAGCCTACAAGTACATAAAGGGGGTGCATCGGGACATGGGAGAACAGTTGTTTACCAGGGCTTCCCAAGGGATAACAAGGTCTAATGGCTGCAAGCTCCTGGGAGGCTGATTTAGACTGGACATAAGAAAAATCTTCTTTACAGTCCATGTGGCCAGGGCCTGGACTCCCTCTTGAGGTGAGATTCCCCCTTGAGGTGGTGCAAGCACCTACTCTGGTCTAATTCAAAAGGTGTCTAGATGTTTATCTTGCTGGGGTCATTTGACCCCAGCAGGCTTCCTGCCTATGGCAGGGGGCAGGACTCAATCTCACAAGGTCCTTTCTAGCCCCCAATGTCTATGAAGTCTATAACTACAAAAGTATTGAACGCATTTCCAATACATTGAAACCCATTGTCAGGCATTACTTTTCAGGAACATAATGTCTAGCAGAAACAGATTTGACATGCATAATCAACTGTTTTCCCTATATATCTTCTAATAAGGCTATTTAAGAGAAGTGGAAAGAATGAGGCTTTGACTTGTAGTCCTTGCTCTCAAGACAGCTTATATATTTTTACATAAAACAAGCTTTGAAAAAAAAATAGAAATAACTAGGCACCAGGGACTGAAATACAGGACCTCTAGTCATCTTTCACTAGGGGTGTGCAAAACAGCCATATTTCGATTCAGCCTGAATCAGGAACAATGATTCAATTTGTTGATTCAAATCACTGTCTCGATTTGATTTGGCCGAATCCAAATCTGAAGAACCAATATTAATTTGGAGAATCAGCAATTTGTCCATAGACACAGCTCTAAATGTTTTTTTCTACATGCCTTGAGGTACCAGACATGTCTCATGAACACTGTGATGGTCGGGTGGATGGAGTATCCCACAGAAGCATGGGCGCGGGGCTCCATGTGCTCGGTGGTGAACCCGGAAGAGGACTGGAAGTAGTTCTGGTCCACTCCTGGATCTGCTACCAAGTGTGCAGGGCCCTTCCCTACCCCTGCCCAGATCGGTGACCACTTCAGGGGAACCACTGCAGGGGGACCCCAGACTCCGGAGGCACCAGTTGCTGTGTCAGGGGGTGCAAGGGGCCTCCCTGTGTACTCCACAGCAGACTTGGAAGTGGACTGGAAGTGCTTCTGGTCCACTTCTCGGTCTGCTGCCGAGTGCATTGGAGACCCCCCCCATGTTACTGTGAGATGCTCCATCCATTCCACTATCTCAGCAGTCACAAGTCAACTGGTACCTTGAGGTTTATAGAAAAAACAATTAAAGCTGTGTCTATGTCTGAATCATCGAATCTTTCTAAATCTCTCCAAATCGATTCAGAGGGTTCTGATTCAATTCGGAGAGATTAAAGGGTCTGCTGATTTGATTTGGATTCAGAGATTTAGCCACTGAATTGGGCTGAATCTCTACTGAATCAAATCAATGACTGAAGCTTTGCTCAGCCCTACTTTCCACCTTGCTGACCCAGGATTACTGTATTCTTACTTGCCTATGGCCCAGATTTGATACGAAGGTAGAGTATCTCCCTACCCAAACTCTTCTATCACCCGATGTTTTGGAACCTCATCTGGAAGACGTATTTTAAATCATCTTGGGCTATCACCCACCTGGGTGACAGCTCTAATTTGTAGCCTATCAATCATCTGAGGGGCACTTCCAGCCTCTAGAGCACACTAGAGTTTTGAAAGGCATGATAAGAACCAGCCACAATGGTATTACATATATTGTGTGTCATCATTTACTGTTTTATTCCTCATTTTTTCACACCATTAATTGACTGAATGTGTGGCCAAGTTACTACACTTAAGACATGATTAATCAAGGGTCTAAGAGTGACACTGCCAACTTTTACATAATGCCAGAGCTTCCACTTGGGCTCCTACTCTCAAAAAGGGATTAAGCAGTCTAGGTCCCAAGTAAGTTTCCAGGCTGTCTGCAAAACTTTGGATCAGTCTAAAATTCCCTGTGCATAAATCCTATTTTCTATCCTTGTATTGCTAAGGTTTCTAAATTTCTATGTTGACCATGTAGGAATCCTAGGCACCAAACCACATCTTCACTTTCCTACAGAACAAGGCACCTAATTTTTACATGTAAATGGAGGTACTTAGGTAGCTTTAATCTTTTAATCATTCATGTTCCCACATTTTTTATTAGGACTTACATTCCATGTACAATGCAAATGTTAGTGCTATGTGTTCTCAGGTTGCTGGTTTCTGTGACAGGGTCAGGTGCTGATTTTCCTGAATAATTCATCATTCCAAGGACTCTTTGTATCCCTTTCTAATCCATTTGAACAGGCAGTGTTAGCCTCAAACTTTGTGATCTTCTTGAAAATTTTGCTGTGTTTATTGTTTTCATCAGTATGGCATTTGAATTTCCCTTTTTGTTTGGATTCAGCTGAGCAGGATTTATACTTTCCAAAACTTCTCATAGCCCCTGGCTGTGTTCTTGTACTGTATTTCCTCAGATCAGAATGTCATCACCTATATAAAACTTTGTACTCTACACTATTAAGTGTATTGTGTTTTCCCGTGAGACACTTTCAGGTGCTGACCACAACCTGAAGAGATATCTATAGGATTATTGTCCCCAAAGGAAGAGTTGAATGTGTTAAAACATGTGCTCTATTTCTTCTAAGGTCATATCCCATAGTTCTGGTGAGGCATCACAGAAAAAAAATATTTATCACCAAACCACATACCGTAGTATTTTTGAGTATAAATGAAAGGATCTCTTTCTTTCTTTCCTAGAAAGGATAAAACAAGATTCGATTTATTTTTTCTGCTTATTCTGTCAATTGCCAAAGCAATGCACCTATTTAGCACCTGACATAGCCTTTTTTTTTTTTTTTGTAAGGGAAAAACTTGTTGGGTTCCCAGGCTCTTTCAGCTCTGTTCAGCACTCTGTGCAGAACCTCCCTATTTCCTGGGACATGCCTTCACAATCTTCTACAATTGTTTTGGAATTGCTCCTACAAAGATGTACCCTCTTCAAGAGACCAAAGGTTTTAACACTTTTAACCCAGGGACTGTACATTGGAAAACATACAGTTTGTAGCAGTACCATTTGTAGTACCATTCTCTCTGGTACTACCTCAACTTGTATCTTTTCCAATTTACCATTTTTCCATGCATATTGTTCACATACTCTTTTAGTAAAAAAAACCCTTAACATTGTAAACCTTGAGCTTTAGCTATTCACTTTCCATTTTTTGTAGAGTGCTAACATTATCTGGAGTTACATTAGCTTATATATCAGTATCTAACTTAAATGAAACAAATGCCCTGCTCCTTTCTGGTTTATACATTACATTGTTCATCGTCCACTGCAACAGTGTTCCATTGCTCTGATAATTTTATTTCACTGGAATTAGTTGTTAGTAATGCTCTCATCAGCATCCTTGTCTATGCTATTGGTACTTGTAAACTCTTGCAAAATTATGTAATCCATTGTAGTTCCATGTGCTAGGTAATAGGTATTGCTCCAGCTTATGTTGATTGTTTATAGCTTGCTCATCATCCTGTACTGTTCTGGCTTGACCCTGCTTTTGAAGTTCATAATGCCTTTTTGTCAAAAATCAGGTTAACTTCTAAACATCTTCCTTTTATGGGTAACCATTACTTGCAGATAAAAGATGACATGCTGAGGTGAAATGCTGTTAAATGTTTTTCTTCAGTTGCCTTCAGTATATTTAGCTTTTCAGGTCTACTGGAAATTTTAGTTCTTCCCTTCTTCCAATCAGGGCATTTTTAATAGATCTCATTTTCCTGTTGGTATCAAGTGGTGTTTACAAACCACTCTGAGTCGAGGTGTTTTCTAGAAATTTGCTTCATTTCTTGTTTCAATTTCACCTGTTTTGATACTATGCAACAGGAGACTGTTTAAACCAGGGGCAGCATAAAACAGCTGTTTCCAGTGCCTGAGGCTTCTCTCCTGTGCTGCGCAGCCCTGGCAGGGAGGGCAGGTGGCTCCAGCATGTGAAGCTTCCCTCCTGTGCTGTACAAGCACAGGGGCTGCACATGAGTGGCAGGGAGTGCCAGTAATGCAGAAAGCACAGTGGAAGTTATGCCCTTGCTGTGATGTGCAGCACTGGCAAGAGCTGTGCCATGCCTGTGCCCTGAGTGCTCCTGCCTGCTGCTGCTGAGCCATAGGAGGAGTTTGGAGGGGTCCCCCCACACTCAAACACCCAAACCTCCCCAAACCTCCACATATACACAACCCCCCACACACCTCTTTCATATCCTATCACACACCCCTCCCACACCCCATCATACACACACTCATGCACGCATGCACCCTCCATATATAAAATTAAGAATTTATTTTTGAGTTGTTATTCAGTGACTTCTATATACAGTAAGCAAACACAAATCATAACAAACTTGTTTTTGCAATAAAATAAAATATGTTACAGTGGGTTTTTGACTTTTATTGTACATTTTGGGGTTGTGTTTTTTTTCTGGTTTTAAGGTGGCAACCCCCACTCCCAAAAGGAATATTTCCAGGGGCAAAGAGAGGGGCTTCCGGTGGCAAAGATCAGAGGTTAGGAATGGGACTTCCAGTCCCAAGATACTAACAAGGGAGTGGAGCAACTGTTAAGGGGTAGGAGTATCTATGCAGCCCTTGACAGCTCACCAAAACTTTAGCGTCCTTTCACCTGAAATAATTGCCCACCCCTGGTTTAAAGGTCCATTTCTTCACCCCATGTTCCTTTGAGACATTTGCATTCCTGGCTGTGTACCTATTGCAGACCGGTATTCAATGGGTGCCTCTCAAAAATTCTTCCAGCAGAGCTTCATGATTTGTCTTTAGCCTTGAATCTGCCTGGAGCTGATTAATGTTCAGTCATATATATTACATAGGACTTATCTATAGACCATGTAAATGACCAGCCCTACACTGCTGTGTCTACACTGATGTTCACACACCACACCACAATTCTGGTCATTTTCTTTGTTTGCGATCTCATACCCAGATAATGAGATTTAAACATAACATAGTGCTGTCTCTTTCGATTATATAAGAAAACATGCTTTTGAAATATATGGCTTGCAGTTTATTGATGGAATACTCCATTCTTTGCCTGTTTACTAATTTCAAAAGTAAGTATATGCTGTACCATAATACAAAGTGATTTAGTGGGGAAAAATCTAATCACTGTAATTAGAAAAAATGTAAAACATGGTCTCCTGGTGCTGTTCTTTTCATGAAAATACATGAGATGAGAGAGAAATTAGGACAGGAAGGCAATCATTAAGAAATGGAATTCACTTGAAGTGCTAACCTTTAGCTCCAGTGCATTATTTTTATTATTGTATATAACTGTAATTAACGTCTCACTTCAAACATTTTTCTTGGCTTTGTTACTAGAAAGTATCCAGCAATTTAAAATGAAGGTGGATGACTTCCTCTCCTTCCTGAGCACTAGTGTAACCATGTCCCCTGCTGCTGCAGTTCAGAACTCACAGACCAGCGCATTTCTCACAACTACCCTGCAACTGGACTTCATCAAGTCTTATGGCTGTGTGCTTTGGACGGGTCTGGGACTTTAAAAATAGATAAGATAGACAAGGCACGCTCTTAAGCTTACATCTGACGCCTTCTTTCCATGTAAGAACAGGTCTTTTGCTAATATAAATTGCAGAGTATAAATTTACGTATTTTAAATTTCAGTGATTTTTATCAAAAATATACAGTGCTAACCAGTTGAAGTCTGGTTCATAAAGCTTAATTTGAAAAAAAAATGGAGTGGTTTACAGACTTGTAATATTACTGGATGACTTCTGGTTCTAAATGATAATAAAAACCCTTAGTTGCATAGAACTATTCCAATAGGAGCTTTGCCTAATAGAAGAGCAGAAAATCAGACCATTATTACTTGTCGCATGTAGTGATGAATACCAGCTACATATCATGAATAGATTTACACGTAAGATTTATTTCATTCTGAGGTTCTGCCCCAGGTAGCAATACATAGTCAATCTTTCATAATAGTTTACAGTGATAGTCTATATTTTTTATGATTGTTTTGCATTTATCATAAGATTAATCATGATGGACACATCTGGTATTTCAAATCACATATCCAGCTGAATCACAGCAGTCTACTGTATTTTTGGATTTGTAACTATGATTTAATTTTATTTTAATGGTATGTTTATAAAGACTTGGAAGCTCATGGTAGGCAATCATTAGAGGTTTATATACAGAAGAATGACTTTAGGTAGATTTTCCTAGGAAGCTACTAAATTGTAATACCCCTTAATTATTTCTGTGATATTTTGAGCTACTGCTTCAGAGTCTATGACAAGAGTTCTGTTACATATTCCTATTTCACTTGTTTCTCTTTGTTATCTTTTTTTTCCTCTTGTACTTGATTATTTCTTACTCAGTTTATGACATTATGAGTAGGTAATTCAAAAGATTTCTTATTGTAGTGTTCTATGACAGTCTCATAGTTGTTTATTTCATGTCTTTTTATTTCTGTCATCGTGTGTAATTCTTAGTAAGTCTCTGTAAACAGTGCTATATTTTCTGTCTCAGATGTAGAGAAAAAGAGGATTATATTAGAAATACTGTATTGATTTTTTTCTAGGTTTTTGTGTATGAAATTAGAAGTTGTGTTGTGTATGTGTATGTACATGTTTGCTATATATGGATTTCTATATGATCATCAACATTTTCTTTTACCACATAATAATCTAGATTCTTAGAAGTAAATCAATGTGTGCTTGCTCCACATTTTGACAAAAACATTTCTCACTTTATGATAGGCATATGCAAAACAACATATTCCATCAAGGTGTTTATGAGAAACATAGAGAAGAAGAATGATATGTTTATAAACACTAACAGCTAGAAATTCTAATTAGAAAAAAGGCATATGTTTGATGCAATGAGGGCAATTAAAACCAGAGGAACAAACCACCAGAAGAAATGGTAGATTTTGTCTCTCCAGTCTCCTCTGTTGGAAAACATACTTTCATTAAGTATCAATTCTGGGGGCTTAACGTAAAGGTAAGTGGATTAAATGTTACTGGATGTGGAAGTAAGATTAGGTGATTTAGTATCTGTCTGATCCTTATACTTGCTAATCTACAGTTGTGTAATGTTTTGTGTCAAATGGTAAATCTTCTGCTCAAACTGTGTATGGATGGCCTTAACTACTTTATTTTATTCAGCAGCTATGATTTCAGAATTTTGCCACCATGAAAAAGTACAAAAAGACTATAGTAGGATGATGTTTTATTCTGGATTTTGGTTACTGTTTTAGTTGTTGCTATTAGACATACTATTAATTCAAACTGAAAAGTATTAAATAGTAAAATTACTTGTCATTATATAAAAGCTTCGGGTTTTTTTGTTGTTATTTTTTTAAGAGCAAGATATCAACATGAACTTTGTATGCATGCGTGCGTGCACGCACACACATGCCCCTCTAATTTTTTTAAGGTAATGCATCCTTCAGATATTAATAATTGCAGCACATCTTTTATTTTTACAGATGCTTTTAAATTCTGCCAAACAAGTGGTCAAGGGTTCTCCACAAAAAGAAGCATTCCAGCTTCTGAGCTGGTCCTCAGGAATAGGCAGGGATCAACATATAAGAAATGGGTTTTGTAAATATCCTATAAAGCAGAGGATTCTCTTCTCTCCATAAGACAAACTAAGCTATGTAAGAATTTACAAACCTTCACATTATTGAGCTCTGCACTGTTCTCTCTTCAGCTGAGACAGATTTCCAGTTTAGAGCAATTAGCTAAAGCTAAGCATAAGTTCATAGACTGTATAGCCTGCAGGGGTGACAAATGCTCCTGTCCTAAGCTCTCCCTGTAGGTCCATAAATACATTTGTGCTCTCAAACTATAGAGAGTAAATAAATTTGGTCTGGAAGAGAAAAGATAAAACACAGAAAGCTGAGTACTACTGTTTGCAAAAGGCTGCCTTTTCAGAGTAGAAGTTTGCTTTAAAAATGCTAAATATATTTTTATTCACACAAAAAGCCTGGCAAAATTGATCTGAAATATTACATACTGCATCCAAAATGTATAGTTACCAAATAGTGATGACGATAATAGCACTGCATGTTAAATAAAATGTGACTAGTTATTTTCTGTTCTTCGTTTTATGTGATCATTATCTATAGATGACAGCATGCTATGTACAGCAAAAGAAAATTTTACCTGTTACATTAAATTCACTCACAAATTGAATGTGTCATTTTAGATGTGACAGCAATATGATAGATATGATTTTAGCAATTTATAATATTAAAATATGATGCTCATTTTCCAAATTCCAAATGTACAAATGTACACCTTAACAAATAGGTGCTATACAATATAATAAAATTAGCTTCCATGCCAAATAATAATGATTTTTCAAATGCTTATATCTTGGTATAAATCAAAGTTAGAAACTTGCTGTTTGGAATTCTAGCAATGAATCTTATTCCCCAAGCTATATGGGGTGGAGACAGATAAAATTTAGTGTGATGCTTTAGTATATTTTAAGATTAAAACAAACAAAGAAGTAAAACCTAGCATTTTGCACTTGATTCTGCTAAAGGCATCACATGGTGAAATGAATGTGAGCAACATCTCATTTTTCTGAAAAAGACTAACTAAAAATCTCCTAAATTCCATATCTACTAAATAATTGAGTACCTAGTCAGCAATTGAGTTCTGTGGTTTTGATTATCCAAAAAAGGTCTGTTTTCAATGGCACATTAAGTGCAATTTTGACAATCTCTCAATACAGCACCTGCTCATTTTAGTTGTCATTGGCAGCTTCTGCTCAATTAATATGATGCAAGAAATCATGTTTTATGCCTATCTCGAGGTTGGCCTAATTAACTGATATTTTAATGACTAAGCAACACATAACCCAAAGAGGAATGGCTTTGATATCAAGCATGTGGATGCATCTACATGAGACGTTTACTTCAGCATAGAGTAATTAGCTCTGTCACTAATGTCACGTGTGTACATGTGCATACCTATTAGGCTGGAGTAAACCAAAACAATACAAGAAAATACAAGTGCTACCTTGCTGCAGAGTCTTTTATTCCATATGTGCAGACTCCACACTCCAGTGCATGTGTGGACACTGCCTTGGCTGCCTGGAGCACATAGGTGTTTCAGTGAGGGGGCTGCCTGCCAGGTAGCCACACACTGGAGCACTCTTATGTCCCAGCCAGCCCCTTGGCAGCACGTTGAGCTGGGGGATCAGCCCTGGGCTGGCAGGCTGCCCCCCCCCGAACCTTCTGGCAGCCATAGCTGCTCCTACACAGTTCAGTGTGCTGTGGTCCCAGGCACACATAAAGACATGGTGCCTGGGAGTAAAAAACTCCAGCACAATGCACATGTAGATGAACCCTGTATCTTAAAATTCAAAGTTATAAACTTTATTTTACTTTCACTGATATGTCTATTGACTTCAGCACAGTTATTCTGTAGCTTTATAAAATCAGAATCAGATATGAACGTAGTCTCAGATTATACATACACCTCAAAAGAGAAAACAGCACATATGCCCTGAACTGTGTCCAGGTTTGCCTCTTTGGCTAGGCAAATCAAGTTTTGGATAGAATTCTAAGAATGTATATATCATTGTAGCAGGGCACTGTTGGTGCCTGCCACTTTAAGGGCTAGGCCAGAGGGATGGCAAGTGTCTGATGTGGATGGATATTTAATGCTTATCTCTGTGCTGAAAGGGACCACTTTGAGACCAACCAGCAGGGGAAGAATACCACAGCAGAGGTCCCACCAGGCCTCTCTACGGTGGCAGGTTGCAGTTTTACGTCATGTCCAGGATCTGGGACCTCCTCAATCCCATAGCCTCAGCCCATATACCTCCAAGTTATTCCTGGACCCAGGAGCTCGGCCGGGAGATGTTCTTCCCCTGTTGGTTGGTCTCAAACTGGTCCCTTTCAGCACAGAGAGATGAGCATTAAATGTCCATCCTCTGTCAAAGTTTGCCTCCCCCAAACTTCAGTAAGGGACCTACACTTTCCCTTATCCTCTTCTTCCTACTGATATACTTGTAGAAACCCTTCTTGTCACCCTTCACATTCCTTGCTAGCTGCAACTTCAATTGTTCTTTGGCTTTCCTGACTTCCTTCCTGCATGCCTGACCAATGGTCTTATATTTTGCCCTAGTTATCTGCCCAAGTTTCCACATCTTAAAAACTTCCTTTTTTGTGATTTAGTTTACTGAAGAGTTCCCTGCTAAGCCAGGCTGGTTTTCTGCCATACTTGCTTTTCTTCCAGCACATCAGGATGGTTTGATCCTGAACTCTCAGTAAGGCTTCTTTGAAGGACAGCCAGTTCTCCTTAACTCCTCTCCCCCTCACTCTGGCTTCCCAGAGGATCCTGCCCAGTTCCCTGAGTGAGTTGAAGTCTACTTTTCTGAAATCTAGGATTCTTACTCTGTTGCTCTCCATCCTTCTTTTCCAAAGGATCCAGAAGTCTATCATCTCATGATCACTGCTGTCAAAGTTGTCATCCACAACTACATTCCCCACCAATTCTTTCCTGTTTGTGAGCAGCAGGCCAAGAAGAGCATGGTCCCTAGTTGCCAATTCCAGCACTTGCACAAAGAGGTTGTCCCCAGTTCTCCCCAAAACCTTCCTGGATTTCTTGTACACTGCTGTCTGGTCCTCTCAGGGACTAGCAACCTGGATCGAAGATAACAAGAAGTCTTTTTTTAAATACATAAGGTGTAAAAAGAAGGTACTGGGTAATGTGGGGTCTCTGCAGGACATGCTTAGGAATCTGGTGG
This sequence comes from Caiman crocodilus, assembly GCA_030014935.1. Classification (NCBI taxonomy): domain Eukaryota; kingdom Metazoa; phylum Chordata; order Crocodylia; family Alligatoridae; genus Caiman; species Caiman crocodilus. Next base: position 26,095,838 of record JAGPOW010000261.1, read on the forward strand.
ATACACCAGATGACAAAGCTAACCTCTTTACCAAATTCTTTGCCTCAACTTTTCTGAGCAGGGACTGGGACATCCCCCCCCACCAGGATCCCAGACAGACCCAGGGTAGGTGTAGCCAGGCCCAGGGTCAGTGAGGACCTAGTCAGGGAACTTCTCATGGGACTAGACATGTTCAAATCAGCAGGTCCTAATGATCTCTGCTCCAGAGTGCTTAGAGAACTAGCAGAGGTCATTGTGAAAACCCTGACACAGCTTTACGAGCAGTTGTGGTGCTCTGGCAATGTGCCAGAGGACTGGAAAAGGGGCAATGTGGTTCCCATTTTTGAAAAAGGGAGGAAGGAGGACCCAGGAAACTATAGGTCCATTAGTCTAACCTCAGTCTTGGGAACGCTCTTTGAGAAAATTATCCAGGACACATCTGTGAGGAAGCAGCAGGAGGGATTATGCTTAGGGGCAACCAACATGGGTTCATTAGAGGCAGGTCCTGTCAGACCAACCTGCATTCCACAACCAGGTCACAAAATCCTTGAACACAGGTGTTGTGGTGGATGTAGTCTTTCTGGACTTTAGGAAGGTCTTCAACACTGTCTCTCACCCCATTCTCATTAAAAAATTAGGTGACTGTGGTGTTGACACCTATCCAGTCAGATGGGTTGTAAATTGTCGGGAGGGCTACACCCAGAAAGTGGTGGTGGACGAGTTATTTTTGACCTGGAGGGATGTAGGCAGTGGGGTTCCCCAGGGCTCAGTCCTCAGGTCACACTGCTAAAAATCTTCATCAGTGACTTGGGCAAGGGGGTGAAAAGCACCTTGTTCAAATTTGTGGATGACATTAAGATGTGGGGAGAAGTGGGCATGCTAGAAAAGAGGGACAGGCTACAACTAGATCTGGACAGGTTACAGGGGTGGGCAGATGAGAATAGAATGGGTTTCAACACTGACAAGTGCAAGGTTCTGCACCTGAGGAGGAAGAACCAGCAGCATACCTAGAGGCTGGGGAACTCCCTTCTCGTCAGCACAGAGGCAGAAAAGGATCTTGGAGTCATTATTGATTCCAAGATGAACATGGGCTGCCAATATGAGGACATGGTCAGGAAGGCTAACCACATCTTGTCATGCATCCACACATGCATAACAAGCACGTCCAAGGATAGGATCCTTCCCTTTTATGCAACATTGGTCAGATCGCAGTTGGAGTACTGTGTCCAGTTCTGGGTGCCACACTTCAGGAGAGATGTAGACAGCATTGAGACAGTCCAAAGGAGGGCCACTTGCATGATTGTGGGGTAGCAGGGCAGACCCTATGAGGAGAAGCTACAGGACCTGAACCTGTTCAGACTCCACAAGAGAAGGCTGAGAGGGGACCTGGTGGCTGTCTAATAACTTGCCAAGGGGGACCAGCAGGCAGTGGGAGAGTCCCTGTTCCCATGAGAACTACTAGGAGTAACAAGGAATAATGGCCATAAGTTAACTGAGAGTAGATTCAGGCTAGACATCAGGAGGCACTACTTCACAGTCAGGGCAGCTAGGATCTGGAACCAATTTACAAGGGAAGTGGTGCTCGCTTTTACCCTGGGGATCTTCAAAGGGAGGCTAGAAAATCACCTAGCTGGGGTCATTTGACCCCAGTATTCTTTCCTGCCCATGGCAGGGGGTCAGACTTGATGATCTGCTCAGGTCCTTTCTGACCCTACTAACTATTGAACTATGAACCTATGTCATGGTGATTAAAGTCCCCCATGAGAACCAGGTGCTTTGATCAGGAAACTTCTTCTAGCTGTTTGAAGAAAGCCTCATCCACCACTCTCTCCTTGTCTGGCCATTTATAGTAGGCCCCCACTACAACATCACCCTTGTTGCTTTCCCCTCTGAGCGTAACCCAGAGACTCTCATTCCAATCACATCATAGCTCTGTGACTGTGCAAGAACTTCTAATTCTCCCTGCTTGTTTCCCAGACTCCATGCATTCATGTACAGGCATCTGATTGCCCTGATTTTTCAGGAAATATGAGAGCACCTTCCCCGTTTCCCCCTCATTGTTGCTCTTCCTCTAGGTCTCCCACTTCCCCACTTACCTCAGGGCTTTGAACTAAATGTAATGGTTCTGGCAATAGTCTACATGTAATTTTTTGAAGCACAGGTGATTGCTCCTGTGTTTAGCTACAGTTTGACCCTGGCTTGTGTTTGTTTTTTGGCTAAATTCTGGGTCCCAGCTGAGATTTCGTACAGCCCTGCTTAAATGTTCTGAATATGACTTATTTTACTTTAGTCTTTGTTTCTTTTCATATAATTTATTTTCAATGGCCTGAAGCGTTACTGTCCTGCACATTTGTGCATATTTCTCTGCTATATTCATGGAAGAAATGCTGCTATATTGATGTATGTAGAAACTTATCTTACACAAATGAGAGTCAATGTAAATGCTTGTGTCAGAGAGAAAAACAGTTTGCACTTTTGATGACTCTGGTAGGAACATCCTGTTACCCTGACTTTATCCATTGGTATTACTGTCTGATAGGGAGAAGCCTCAGATAAAATTCACTCTTGAGCTGCACATGTTCTGACATCAAAACTTTTCTTAATGTGCTTTGGGTGTATCTAACAAAATATATCTTGTTTTATTAGAAGATGCAAGTCAATGTAACATTCATCTTTTTTTCCTGATGCTTTTCAGGTACTTTAGGCACCTGAGAGTCGAGTCCTGCCAAGCAAAGATGCATATACCATATTTGATTGAATACAATACACAATTTTTTCTCAAACAACAAGTGCTGGAGATTGCAGGGTTCATTATATATAAGAAATCCAGCAAGAACAGTTTCTGCCAGATAAGGTAAAATGGAAGGTAAAATTTGTATAGGTCCTAAAGCAGGAAAGTGAGCAAGCAATTCTTCCTCGCTGATGCTACCCAAGTTATTTATTACAAGGAAACTGTTATGCTCACTCACCACCTAAACACATTTTCTTGGCAAAACTTTCCCCAGTGTAAGGAGAACCCAACCTGGGATGTATCTACACAAGATGTTTACTGAACAGACTAATTAGCTGCACAGTAAATGTGTGTCTATCCATGCAACCCTATTAGACTGGAGTACACTTGAGCTCTGCTCTGCAGCATGTTGAGCTGGGGGGAAGCAGCACCAGGCTGGTAGTCTGACCCCCCAGGCTGCATGCTTGTACCTTGCTCACATAAAGATGTGGTGCTCAGAAGCAATAAGCTCCGGAGTTTATTCATGAGCATTAATTGCATGTGTAGATGTGCTCCTGTTGGCAGGCACATAGCTACTGTAAAACACAGATCTGGATATGGATGTCCAAAAAAGAAGCTAAGATTACTGGATACAAGTTTGCTGATTGTAGGAGACCTTGGCAGACAAGTCTCACCTGACTAGTCATCCTGAGGTTACTACCTTCATTAAGAATAATATGCAATCATAATTAAGTTCTTCACTATATTGTATTAATTTCCAAAACATAAGTGCTCTCAGTATGCAACCAGAATTTCTCATCTTGCCTGAAAATGGACTTATTCCACGACATAAAATCATGATATAAAAATATAATTCATTAATCTTCATTATGCTCTACCTCACTGCTCATACATTCACTTCTCTGACCACATCTTTCAGTTAAGCAGAGTCAAAAACAACACTTTCTTATGAGTTATAAAGAATAGTTCATATTTACTAATAATGATCAACTCTTGAATAGAAACATAGGGCTTGTTCCTGCTCTGCTGACATAATTATTACTTTCATGTACCATTACTTCAGTATAACAATGTTGTAAGAATTGTAATAATTATGGAAGAATCATACCCAAAGATATGATTCTAGTTGACATTTAAGAAGGTTCATCATTTCTCTTCTTTGAAAGACAGGACCTACTTGGAAATTAGGACTCTGTTCTTAAACTTGAAATGCTTGGATCAGAGTTAACAACTCTGGTTCTGACATGTATAAATCTGGTATTTACTGACTGGTTAGTTAAATCCTCCCAAAGGCATTCCCTAAGAGTTAATAAGCGTCATCTGTTCCCTTGATTTCAGTGTTACATGTACTAAGCACCTTTCAAATTTAAGTCTGTGAAAAGAGAAGATTCACTCAAACTAGGCCCTATGTAGTAGGGTAAATAAAAAACCTATAGTAACTCAATGACAGTTCCTACACCAAAGAGCTTATAGTTTAATAGGCAAGACATAGCAGGTGGATGAAACTTCACTAGTAGGCAAGCATAAACTAAAAAAAGGTGATGTAACAAAACATAATTGCATGCGTTATCACAGATATCTATATATTTAGCACCTAACCTGATATTGTAATAAACAGCAATTTTTGGACAGTTGTTTGATAAATTCATTATAAGAGAGGTGCATTTTCATGGGGAACTTGAAGAAGGATAAAGTAGTTGCACCTTATAGGAAAGTGCACCGCTCTTACTTTACTGAAGGCTATTTGCAAGGTACACTATCCAATTGAGGCCACCTAGTAGCGAAATCCATCCGAATCACAAGCAAGCCTTTAGCATGTTTGCAAGCAGGAAATAGGATTTGGCACACCAGCTCATGCACAAATTAACAACAACTGCACAGCAAGGGTATAGGTCTCAGTTGGATTTTTAAGGTCTTGTGTTTCTCTGTTTAATAAAGTGATTTACTAGAGAACTATTGTGGACCACTAGGATAGCCTTACAGTGTTGCATGCAGCCATCAGGCCATATGTTGAGTACCCCTGCTTTTTCGATTTTTAACTGAAGTTTTACCAAAAAACAAAGCTCTTGTGGGTGAAGGGGGTGAATAAATCCACCTTTCTTGGCAGATGGAAGGAGTTGATAGTCTGGCAATGAAATAAAGAAGATTTTTTAGCTTTGGAAGATGTTGTAAGTTAGAAGCATATCACAAAGAAAATCTGTGTTACTGTTTGGTTGGAACTATTACTATTTGTTTTAGCAGAATTTGGGTTTGGGCTTAATTGAGATAAATCATATTTTCCCCTGAAAATAAAGATCCCTGACTCTGTAGCTGCTCAGTGAAATTGATGTTCTTGTCAATTTCACAGTACTAATAGCAGTGATGAAATTTACAAGCATGTCAATTTCAGAAAGCAGCTGTGGGCATCACAGAGGACAATCTTTGAGAGCTGGTCATAGAATATCCTGTCTCCAAATCTTAGATCTATAGATTGGACACTAGAAGTATATAGGGCCCTTGCTCAATCTGGGACTCTCCTGGCTTTTAGGCCACTTGTTGCCAAGCTGAAGCCAAGCTCTGGTTCAAACCTGGACTCCCGAGGCTTTCAGGTTTCTCCCACTCCACAGTAGATAGTTTGGAAGCTCTGGCATGTGCCCTAGAGCCATGTATCAAAGGTTCATAGTACCATATGAAAGTAGGACTGGAAGGGACCTAATGAGGTCATGTAGTCCAGTTTCCTGATCAAGGCAGGAACTTCTCTAATTAACTGTCCCAGTCACATATCTCTCTTAAAAACTTCCAAGTATCGAGTAATATACCTCCTCTGCTCATGCTTGTAGAGAGGTAGTTAGATGGGCCAAAGCTACCATGGACCTGAGGATGGCATCTCAAATTAAGGATAAGAAAAAAATTGTTTTTTAGATATATAGGGAGTAAAAGGAAGGCCCAGGGTGGAATAGGACCCCGTTCAAAAGGGCAGAAGCAATTGGTGACAGACAGGAGAGACAAGGCTGAACTCCTCAACGAGCTCTTTGTCTCAGTGCCCCTAAATTAGAGGCATGACAAGTCTCTCACTGGGGTTGTAGAGAGGCAGCAGCAAGGTGCAAGACTACCATGCGTAGACCCTGAGATGGTGCAGAGTCACTTGAAGAACTGGATGCATTTATGTCGGCAGGCCTGGATAAGCTCCATCTGAGGTGCTGAAGGCACTGGCCGACATCATTGCAGAGCCACTGGTGGGAATATTTGAACGCTCGTGGCGCACAGGCAAAGTCCTGGAGGACTGGAAAAGGGCCAATGTGGTCCTCATATTCAAGAAGGGGAGGAAGGAGGACCCGGGCAACTATAGGCCAGTCAGTCTCACCTCCATCCTTGGAAAAATCTTTGAAAAAAATTATCAAGGCTCACATTTGCAAGAGCCCAGCAGGACAAATTATGCTGAGGGGAAACCAGCACGGGTTCGTAGCAGGCAGATCATGCCTGACTA
>JAGPOW010000261.1:26112199-26130088 GCA_030014935.1 Caiman crocodilus
CGGTGCTCTTTCCTGCCAAGGCAGGGGGTCGGACTAGATGATCTGCCCAGGTCCCTTCCGACTCTAACTACTATGATATGATACTATGATATGATACTTCTCTACATAGGCATAAAACAGTGGCAATCCCACTATCAGCTTTCCCTGTTGCTGCTTAGGTTCCCACTCACTGCACACAAAATGGTTTTATTTCAAAATTGCTGTTACCTTCTGAAATATCATCTTAGTTATTCTCCTTTCCTAGTGCTTACTTCCCTGATATAATTATAGACAGCAATCATATTCCCTCTCATCCTTCATGTGGTAGAGTAAATAAACCACATTTTTAGACTCTTTCTCTAAAATAATTCCCTCACTAGCATGATCATTCTAGTAGCCCTTATTTTACCTGTTCTAGTTTGAATTCACCTCTCTTGATAATAGGTGATCACCACCTCATACTTCATTTCAGATGAAACTCTACCAGTGATTTGTGCAGTGGCATTAATTCTTCGAGGACACAAAAGGAAGTAACTTGTCTGATGTTTTCTAGGTTCACATTTGCCCTTTCACACTTACATTATCATAGTATTTCATATTAACCTGGTAATCAACCAATAGATCTAGATCTTTGTCTCTCCCATGATCTTTTCAACTGATGACATCCAGTGTATAAGAGAAAAGCATACTTTTCATACTTTGACCTTCAACATAGTGCAACCGATAAGATGCACTGTGGGTGCATCTACACATACACTCAAGTGTGACTAAATTTAATGCGCATTAAGTGATTTTTGGCAGGTGTCTACAGGAGCAGGGACTTGACACTGAAGTAAATCCAAAGTCCCTGCAGCCCTGCCGTTTACCCCTGTGGCCACCAGGGGAACCTCAGATTCTCCTGCTGGCCACAGTGCTGGCTCTGCTGGCCCCAGCAAGTCCCTTGTTCAGACCCCAGAACAGCTGTACACCCACCAGTTGGGGCCAGGGCACCGGTTATGGGAGGCCCTGCCCAACTCTTTCCTCCTGCATTCCCAACTCCAGCCCACCTGCTCTGACACCCACACACCTCTTACCCCCTGCCCACCCCCAGCACCACTCTCAGGACATTCACATGGGTGAAACAAAAACACTTAATACCCTCACAACACCCATCCCCATCTCTCCTGCCTCCTTAACAAACAGAATCCCCTTCCCCCTCAAGCAACAGAGCCCCTCAGCCAACTATAAAAAAATCATCTTACAAATTGGAAAATATATACAAAGGGAAAATTATATACAATATTTTGGGTCTTCAAGCCCAGAGCTGGGGGCAGTGAGAGGAGGCCTAGAGGGTAGGGCCCCAGGGCAGGTGCCCAGAACCCCAATCCCTGGATGTTCCCTGGGGATGGATTAGGTCAATCCCCTAGTGGCAGGGCAGACTCAGCACTAAAGTTAGTGTTGGGTCATATCTACATGTGTGTTACTGTGCATTAACTAATCATGCTTAATTTTTTATAGATTCATAGATTGTAAGACCAGAAGGGACCTTGGAAGTTTATAGGGTCCAGCCCCTGAACCAAGCAGGAACTATAACTGTAGGTCAGGTGACCTCAGCAAGGTGACTGTCTAGTCTCCTCTTGAAGATTTCCAGGGTAGGTGATTGCACCACCTCTGGAGGGAGCTTATTCCACAGTCTGGGCACCCTGACCGTGAAGAAGTTTTTCCTAATGTTGAGCCTGAATTGATCTTCCAGGATTTTGTGGCCATTATTCCTGGTTTTCCTCTTGGTGCCCTGGTGAACAGTTGCTCACCAAACATTTGATGCACTCCCCTACTGTAGTGGTAAGCTGCTACCAGGCACCCTTTCGGTGTTCTTTTCCTCAGGCTGATTTGATACCTGTATTTGCAGGTATCAAATTTAGGCAAAATTAGCCTAAGTTAATGCTCATTAAGGGTGCACATATTAGAAGTGTGCCTGCAATGTGAATTAACACGTCTTATGTAAACATGCCCTATATGTACTCCTTTGTGGGGGCTGGGGAAGAGGTTTTAACTGTTTATAAATAACTTGCATAGCCTCCCTAACACTGGAACAAAAGAAAGCACAATGATAAAATACCACAGTGCCTATATTAAAGCCAATTTAGAAAACAAAAATTGGAAGAAGAGGAATTTTCCATGTCAATTTCAGCTTTGATGTAAAGTGCATAGCAAAGAACACTTTATTTATAGTAAATATATAGTAAAAACATTAAACAATACTTTTAAAACAAGTAATATGTTGCATTAGTTATAAAAATGCATGCCCATATGGGTGCTAACAAGACAGTGTTACTTGTTCTGTTGTTTTGTTTTTTCATACTACATTTCATGATTCTATACTTTAGCTTTGGTCAAAGAACTGACTGTTGAAGGGCTTGTTGTCACCATTTGTATATACAGAATCTGCTGATGTGAGTTAAGAACATATACAAAAAACCATAAGAAACATTAGGGATTTTTGTAATATTATCATTTTTTGTTTCTTATAAAATCAGCTTACATTAATTTAATTTTAACCTGTAACAGAAGAGAATTGGGATTATTAATTCTACCATTATATCTTGCCCTTGTAGGAAAGATGTATGAAGTTAGTAATATAATATGCTCTGTCTTGAAAAACATTTGTGCAGTTTACACTTAAACTGACAGAATTCACTCTACTTTAGGCTTAATAGGATGACTGATGCAAATCAAGGTACATGAATAAGAGACCATATAAAGCCTATTCATTTAATTTTGTTTATTTTTCTATAGACACTATTATAATAGCTCTATCTGCTGGATATTTTTAGAATTGCACACTGTTTAGATCTAAAGAAATTATCAGCTGTTCTAAAAAATCTTATATTTATAGAAGTTAGAAATAGAGAAAAGATCTCAGATTTTTAGTTCCCTTGGTTGAAAATAGTATGGACCATATTCTAATCTACTTATTAGGCATCTAAATGAATTTAGGCATCTCAGAGCAATTCTATTCTATCGTGTTCAAGACCTGAAAATCCACTAATGTTTCTACTTTTGTAACAAACATCTTACCCTTGAGACTGAGCAGCAAGGTGGAGGAGAGCCCACTCATATTTTGCATTAACTGTTTTTTCATAGGGTCAAATAAAGTAGAATAAAATTGCTTAAGTACCTAAATCTATTTATGCGTTTAATAGATGAAACTAAATCTGATCCTATATTGTTCCCTATATTGTCTGGCAGAAGAATGCTCAACTTCTGACCATCAGAGCCATACCATCTGGCCTTCAGGGATTCCCACAGGTTGGAAAATGTGGCATCAGAGAGTGGTAAAACTACTATGCAGCCAGATCCAGCATTGCCCAGGACAATGTCACACAGGGAATCAGAGACAGGCCCCCCTCCTATGCACCCGGATCAGACCTGGCTGCTCCCTGTTCCCTCCCCACACCCATATATCTGGATTAGGGCCACTTTTCCCTGCCCCACAAATCCAAATTAAGGCTAGGTTGTCCCTTTCCCTGCTCCCCCCCCCATCTATGCATGCACACACATCTGGATTAGAGCCAATCCCTTCCCTGCCCTCCATGGGTCTGTACTGGGGCCATTCCACCCTGACCCTTCTTCCTCCACTCATCTGGCTCAGGATCAGACTGTTCTCCACTCTTGTTCCATTAAAACAGATCAGGCTTGGGCTGTGCAATCCCCTAATGCCAGACCAGGTCCCCACAGTGCTGATCCTGGTACTGGATCAAGCACACTGGTCTAGTCCAGCCTGAAGACAGACATGGCACCACATATTTGGCCCATAGAGCACAAAGGTTTGGCACCACTGGTCTAGTGCATAGTTCAGTTTAGTTCAGAATTCTTCATTGATAAGGATTTATTCCATTATTCATAGCTATGCTTCTATAATGCCTACTAGATAAGGATTTGTTTGTTTTCCTTTTTGTCTCCTGTCTTGACTTTGGAATCCTTCAGATACTTAATTTAATAATCCATTTGCTCTTAGTTATCACTTACTCATCCCTGAACTATCTAGCATTACCATACACATCAGTCCCCCTTACCTTTGTTATAACTTTGTGGCTCTTCTCTGAACTTCATTTTTCAATAACTTTTAATTAATGAGGTGCCAAAACTGAGCATGAGGAGCCAGATTTTTAAAATAGCATCAGCCTACCTTCTAATTTTGCACTGAAAATTTAGCAGCTCCAGTTAATTTAAGAAATAAAAGTATGGGCACAGGTGGTAGCATTTAGTGAACACCTACCAAACATACAGCTACCTGAGCTGTAGGCAAAGTTATTGTGTCTCAGTTAATTAACTAAGGACTGCTTAATTGAATGCATTGTAAAAATAAAGCAAATTAAATATCTCATGAGTGGTCAAAATGCCATATGGCTATGTGTTCTGTGATTGCAGATGATGGTTATAGCAAATCCTGCAAACTTGTGTATAATTTCTTTATTCCTCTCACCCCAAACTTGGTTAGTATTATTATTTCCAAGGTTAATTCCTTCAGCTGAGATATCATCTGGGTTACTTTTTCCACAGAAACTTTAGGTCTAAATGTTTCCAAAGTATTATATTTCTCTAGTTTCAGTGGCCTCTGAAACTCCTCCCAATGTAATGTTAAATGCAAACTTTCAAGCCGTATTATTTCCCTCTTTTGATTCATTTAAAATGATGGTAAATGAGACAGATTCTAAGACCATATGGGCAATAAAATAACTGGAAAACTCCAGCATAGACAAAGTCAATCTATTTATATATTAAACATACAGAGCCTATTTTAGAAGAATTATTAAGGTTGTGCAGTCAGTATTCAAAAGATAGAAAATGCCAGAAGTCCGATTGCCTGTGTGACCTTAATTTACTCCCCTTGCGCACATGCATTGTGATGCAGATATTAATTACATTATCACACAGTAATTTTTCCTATTGTGAGATAGCTGCCTTGTTCAAGGCACAAAATGGATGGTGTGCACTGGATGAGCAGATATTCAAAATCTAATTTTAACATTGTTGTTCATGGCTTTATATCTTATTACTGCACATTAGTCAATTACTACTCTAAAGACAGAATTATTCACTTTTCAATAGGTCTTCTATATTACACATTATTATAAGCTTAACTAAGTCCCCTAGTCAACAGGCACCCCAGTCACCAGGCTGACTGATCATTAAAAGTCAGTCTCTGTTCAGGCTACAGAGAAGAGGGGTGGGGTCAGCCTGGCAGCTGCACCAAAGAGCCTCATCCAGCCCATAGAGCATGCTGGGATGCTGAAGGAGTTTGGTTTAATTTAAACCAGCAAGGGGTTTGGGACAGATATTTCATAAACTGGTTTGAGCCAAATCAGTTAAGCCTGATACTACATTAAACCAGGTTTAACTCAGACTTGTTTTGCCCATTTTGAAACTGGTTTATATGCAGTGAATGCCTGTTCTGTTGCAGGTTTAAACCAGTTTCTCCTTGTTGCACCCTGTTCCTCCCTCCACTTTCCCCCTATACCCAGCCCCTTCCCACCCTCCAACAGAGTTCTCTTCTCAGACAAATGCATTGTCATTCTGGAAAGTGTTGGTTGTTACTAGCATCACTTATGATTATAGCCATATATTAAAGCTCTACCTTACTGTGGCAAGACAATATAATAGATTTTGATAAATAAGTTCTCTTCCAAACAAGCTAAGGGTGTGTGAAAGTGTTTTAAATGAACTAGTGGAAGTTTAGCAATTGAGGAGCTAAAGCACAGGGGCAAAACCCCCTGTCTTGTAAATCTGAGGACTGCAGTCTGTGCTTTGTCTCAGTTCCCATCCCTTGGGCTTTAAGTGCTGCTCTTGCAGGGCAGCTAGGTTGTGGGACCAGCATTTAAAGCCCAGGCATCAATCAGGGGTATTGATAGATGCATAGCTCCAGGCTTTCCTGTCACTAAAGTTGACAGCAGGAGAGATTTGCTTTGTGACTCAGCCAGAGAAGTGGAGCCCAGCTGAGTCACAGACAGTCTTTCGGTTGGGGGGTGGGGCAGAGCAGTTCATACTAGCATGCCAAAAGACAGCTGGGGAGCTTCTGGTGTTAAGGTACGCGCACACCCATTTGTTCCTTCCATATAAATTCTACCAGAGGGGCCTTCTATTTCATCAGATTTGGTAGCAGATTCTACTAGACTTGCCATTTTTGCTCTGCTTGAATGCTTGGACACTTGAGGCATGTTTTCACATGCTTGGGAGTGGGGGGAGGGCAGATGCTTTAATTACAGTGGCTCCAAGAACAGCACCCACAGCGTGTTCTATATCAGTATGCCTGCACTTCAAAAATGTCAGCCTTGGTTCATGGTAAGTCTTCTTCAAGCTTATTCTTAGCCCAAAGATTTTGCATGAGTCAGAGAACTTCATAATGAGATGTCGTAGGGCATCAACATTGTGAACCCCAAGGGCTGCATCACTTGCAGACAATGATTCCCTTCCGATGAGCTCCTTCTCTTTGTCTTAGCTTTGAACCGTGCAATGTTGAACCTTGCAATGTTAAACAGCCCTCCATCATGTCTAGGCAGAGTTAAGGAGGGGTGGAGGCTGCCATAGACCAGTCATCATCCCTTTGGACCACTGAGCCAAAATACAAAGGCCAGGATGAATCTAGACATTTAGTGACACAGAAATTGTAGCTGCTGCCAGAGAACAACCTAAATAGAGCTGTTAAGTTACTATTGCTTCAGCATGAGCACCTTTTCTGTCGGGGTGAGGTCCCCTAGCCTTTTTTCAACCAAAGTATACACAAGGCAGAAAAGGATGCAGTTTCATGTCATGCCTAGGGCAAAAGTATGGATAATATGAAACACTGAAATCCTTCTAACTTTATTACTGAAACCAGTTCCATTAACTCCAAAGAAAACAATCATGTGGATGAAACGAGCTGGAGCGCGTTCATTTTTGCTAACACTACCTGTTTTGTTGACATCAATATGCTTCTTCCCGTGTGTAAGTAGATTTTTTTTTCCTGTTGGAAAGAAGCTTAAAATAAACTTATTTTCAGTTCTGTCAGATTTAACTCCTCATCAAAATTTCACATGCTACTTTCACTCAGTTCTATATTCTTAGGTTGGCTGTCATTTTTCTGAGATTAAAATAATTAGCAAGATAATAATACTGTTAGCATTTCACTATACAAATAAAGGACTTGGCTTTTAAATAATTGTAACTATCCTGACAACTTACCAGTAACTTACAGTTTGTAGTGGGTAAAAATGATAACCCTTTGCTAACTATAGAACACTTACTTGGCTTCCACTTACTCTTTGCCTCAACTTTGCTTTATTCCTTCTGCTATCTGATATTTTAACTGAAACCCATAATGAATAATTTATTTAGAGAACTGTTTCCCCACTTACATGTCTGAAAAGAGTCAAGAACACTTTTTGGATTTATCAGGTTGTTCACATTTTAAAATGACTCCAACAGCCTTTAGCATAAACGCATTTCAGCCTCTGGTAAGTGCTTATTACAGCTCTTAATATATGTTGTATAATCAGCTTAGTTACATAGTCTTTTTTACATGTCCTGACCTACACTTTGTAAAGAGGTATATCTGAATTACTTTTTGTTTTTATTGAGGAGTAATTGATGGAACAATTGAATCTGATAAAAAGATATCAGGAGAAAAGACATTTAAACAGAGATGAGTATCATCTTTCTGATTTATGGGTTCCAAATTTTCAGTCATAGCTTAGTGTTATATTTATGTATATGTGTGTGTGTGTGTGTGTGTGTGTATGTGTATGTATATGTGTGTGCATATGTATATATCTACATGTACACACATGAACATTTAATCATAGGAATACAGATTTTGATAGGAAAACATCTCTGCTGACTATTGAAGAAAAGCTAGGTGTATGTTTTGACCCTGTTCACTTCACTTAGTAGAGTATATTAAAATATTTTTTTTTTACTCTGTAGTGTCAAGAACATAAGTCTTGCACTACTTCCATTTTTCTGTAGTGAAGACTAATGCTGAGTACCGCATTACTGGCAGTTTATCTCAAGTTCAGCAGACAGATCCTGCCCATGCAGAAGTGATTTAAGTGTGCAAACAAGCAAACAGATAGAGGAAAAATAGCAGATAGATTCAGCAAAAAGTCAGAGAGAGTTATGGAAAGTGATGAAGATTCAGGCTGGCTGACTGAGGGAACCTACATAATTTTTCATGTGGGAGAAAATAAAAGAAGAAAGACAATAAGCAATTTAATTGGTCTATTCTAATGCTTGTAATTAATTCCTGCAGCCTTTACTTATACTTTCTTGTATATTGATCTAACAGTTCTAGGCTGTAACTTTACATCTGGCCTCTATACATCAGAGGTGGTGTATAACACAGATCAGATCAGAAAACAAAAAGGAATTATGATCTATAATGCCTTCCATGTGCTTAGTGGTGCAGGGGTGACTCATTTTACCTCTTTTCATGAAGCAACATATTTCTTATTATGTACCAAGGCCTTGATTCAGAAAGGCACCTACTTGCAGCAACACTGGGGGAATCTACAAGTGTGCTTCACTGTGGAGTTGACTAATTAGTTCTGTTGTAAAGCATCATCACCTACATGAGTGTCGCTAACAGGCCAGAATAAACTAATTAACTCTGCTATAGGAGAGTACTGCCCAGCGCAAGTACTATACTATGGTGGCGTTTAGTGTGCCTCAGTGCATGTGTGGATGGTGACCAGGGCTGACTGGGGCATGAGGGTGCTACAGTGTGGGGGCTGCTTGGTAGCACCCCTGTGCCCCAGCCAGTCCCTCCACAGTGTGATGAGCTGGGGTGGAGCAGCTCTGGGCTGGCAGGGTGACCCCCTGTTCCCTCTGCCAGCCATGGTTGTGCCACCCCAGATCAACATGCTGTGTTCCTGGACACACGTATAAACCACGGTTTACTGCATCAGAGTTTATTCAGGTGCACTAACTTTATGTGTAGATGCACCCACTATGTGCTATCCCTTACAAGAGTGGTACTCAACCTTTTTGTCCTCTGGGCTGAATGTGTGATGCCCAGTCTGTCTGTGGGACAGATCTGGCCAGTGGTCACAACCTGATGCCTGGAGGGGGATGCACTAGGGCCCCATCTGGCCACATGAAGGAGACTGGGGAAGTGGGGTACAAGCCAGCCCTGTAGCAGGGAGGAATTATGACACGGCCCCAATCCAGCTATATATATACTGGCCCCATAATGAAAGGGAGAATGATACGGCCTCAACCTAGCTGCATGGGGGCAAATGGACGTGCCCCAAATCTGATCTAGCTGCACAAAGGGAATGGGACATTGTCCAGTTCCGATCTGGCCATAGAGCTTGGGAATTTGGCAGTGGGTCTGGGTGGTAGTATTAATTGCCACTGCTGTCCCACTGCCAAATTTCCTGACCTGTGGGGAGCCCCATGTGCTAGATGCCATGACTCTGTGGACCAGAAGTTGAGCACCCCTGCTATACACTATAGATGTATGTACACATAAGTGGAAATAAAATGGAGAGTTATGCACCCATACCTTACATGTAGATCCTTGGACATGTTTGGGTTGGGATTCAGAGTGGTCTTTATGCTGTGCAAAGAGGTGCATAAATCAAACAACAGAAAGTGCAGAGAAAGGGGGTATGTCTGGAATCCCTCTCCTCATTAGGCCTCTGTGAAGCAGCTAGTATTTGCTTTGGATTCAGCTGATTGAGGGGACAGTGATTTGATTCAGTGATTTGAATCACTGACCCAAATAGATTCAGTTGAATTTGATTTGGAAATTCAGCTGCTACTGAATCTCTGAATAATTCAAGTCCACCTCCCGCCCACTCCCCGAGCCCCAGCAATGGCTGCCCTGTCCACCTCAACTCCCGGTACTTTGAACAAAAAAGGCCCTGACTCACTGGATGCTGCCACATGAGAAGGTGATCCTTGCTGCCCCCCCTACATCCCCCCACTGCATGAGTGGCTCTGCACAAGACCCCTGACCCCCTCCCACTGTCCCAGCCCTCCTACCCATGGCTGTATCAACCACCCCAGCTCCAGCCCTTTAAGGAAAAAAAACAAACAAACTCCCGGACTCACCATGTGCTGCTTGGCAGGGGTGGCGGCGGGGAGTGATTCCCACTGCTCCCTATTTCCCTGCTTCTTGTGAGGGGCTCTGTATGAGTCCACTGGAGCCCCAAAACCACTGCAGGAGCTGATGAGTCTGAGGATTTTTTTTTCTTAAACAGGCAGAGCTGGAGTGGGTGGGGCAGCCATGGGAGGGGGGCTGGAGGAGTGGGTGGGGTTGGAGGTGCTCAGGGTGGCTGGAGGAGCAGGCAGGGGATGGGGCCTGGCAGGGTTCCCCCCTTGGTCCCCTCTCTACTCCTTCAGCTCCCCCTCCTCCACCTCCTACTTACCAGCTCTGAGTCCTGCTCCAGCTCCCTGCTGCAGTAAATAGAGACTGCCCGAATCATCAAAACTCTCCAAATATTTCCTGAATTGATTCAGACATTTTTATTTGTCCCCTGATTCAATTCAGATTTGGAGATTTGGCCACCAAATTGGGCCAAAGCTCCTCCGAATTGAATCACCACCCAAAGCTTCACAGAGACCTACTCCTCATCCCTGACTCCCCTCTTCCTAACTGCATTTATATTATTCCCCACAGGCTCAAATTAAGCTTCACTGTAATGTGGTGTTCACAAACTGAAACTCTCATTTATACCCCTATTTATATGAGATGTCTAAATCCATGAGCAATTGATTCACAGCTAGACTAGGAGGCAGAATATAGGGCAAGGACCCACCTATTATTTTCACAATATCCTAGCAGTTAGGGCAATTTCCCAGGAAGTGTGACAGTGGGATTCCTGGCCTAGTCTAAGAGGGTTTGAATTCATAGCTCCTACATTAGAAGAAAGGCCCTAACTACCAGCTTCTGGGACTGATATGGTTGAAGGCATCCATTAAGCCCCCCTGTTGAATCTGGCCCACTGGATATATACAATACCACAAATGGGAATCTTCATGCATGTTGCTGTATTGAATAGTATTAGATAAAATGCATAGACACTTTTGGGGCCAGGAACTAGAATCCAGAGCTTGCTCCCTCACTAGGGAGTGCCTGCTTTCCGGGGGCACAGTCATGTCCTTGGCTGTCCAGGTCCATGATGTTCAACCAGTGGCCCATGGGCCAGATCCAGCCCAGACAGACATCTCACCCAGCCATCAGGTCTCCCCATGGATTCAGAAATTTGGCAGTAGGGGTATGGTGACATAGCTCTATGCATAGGGTCAGCCCTCAGACACAGTCTAGTACATGAGACTAAGGACAAGGCCATGGGCATGATCCAGTGCTGGAACCTAATCCAGTGCATGGGGTTGGGGTTGGAATCTGATCTAGTCCACAGGACCAAGACTGGGGCCTGATTCCATGTGCAGGGTTGCAGGCACAATCTGGTACACAAGGCTGGGGTTGATGTGGCACATGGGGTTGGGGCTTGATCCAGTGCAGTGCATGGACCTAAGGCCACACATCAGACTGGTCACATATGCAGGAATAGGCCCAGCCCCTGGAACAACCCCACACTACTCATCTAGCTAGTGGGGCTGGACGGTTAGACACCATTGTTCTAGGGAACAAGATTCAATAAGGAAAGATGAAAGAGAAGGTTTCCATCCTATATCCCTGGAATGTCAAAAATCTGGTCCATGTGTCACACTTTTGGCCACCTGCTCAGGCTGCCCGTGAGATACCAGAACTTGGGGGCAGGGCCAATGGTGGGGGGTGGCCTGCATCTTGCTATTGGTGACAGAGGGATGAGTGAGGGCTGTCTGTGATGCCACCATTTGACCTTGCTGCTGGAACCTTGCCAATGCCAGACTCAGTGTTGGACCTGCCATAGACTGCAGTGGACCTACTGCTGTTCCCGCTGCTGTTCCCACATATCTAGCCTGGAATTAGCTCCTAAGATCCATATCCAACCTGAATCCTGGGATGAGTTTGACACCCCTGCCATAGCTTTAATGACTATGGCACTTTTCTGGGAGACAGACAATGTTAAAAACCCTTCAGGGTGGGTAGAGCCTATAATCCAGGTCTCCCACTCCTTGAGAAACCACTGCTTTCCTAACCACTAGGCTATTGGGTAAAAAATGATATGTCATTATATGTAGCCAGAATTTACCTAACAAATTAAGCCTCTTGCAATTCAGATTCTAATGTGTACATCTCAGTCAACATGTTGCATATACCAAGAGCATGTAATAGCTATGTTTTTAAATTCTGACATCCATTCTTACTGAAGTGCTAGATGTCCTAGGTCTGCAGTGAACTAGCAGGCTTTGAAGTTATACACAAACTTTTAAGCAGGACTTTGCTGAATCACACATGCATTTGGACTACACAAGGCACAGACATTTTACTCAAACGTGACCAGTGTGCATAAATACCATTTTTGAAGCTGAGCTCTAGCTGGTGAGTGAAAGAGGAAGAACTAGAATCCCTTCTACTTTCCACCCACTCATGGGCAGCTCTAGTTCAGCGCATAGCCAGCATCAAAACCTGGGTAGCACTTGCCAGCTGAACAAAGTAGTAAGGCTGGATGAGATGCAGCACACTGATTTTTTACTAAGTTTTCCAATGTTTGCAAATCATGATTTTGAGACCAGAAATAGTTTAAAGACATAACTAGTAAACACAGAAATCAAAAGAGAAGTACAATCAGAATCTCAAATCACTTCTGCTACAGGTACATTCAATGTATCCAGCCTGTAAAAGTGCATAGAAGTTTTTTTTTTTTAAAGTGGACTACAAAAGAACCATTAGAAATCTATTCATGTGAGTTGACACCCGAGCATTACCCTTAGAGGCTCATCTTTTGTCACACAATATATTGTAAAGGGCAGAAGGGCTCGTATATTTGTTGAGGAGTTAATTTTGTCTGTGGCTTTAGATATGTGCAGAGACTTGTTCAGGGATTCATTTCCAAAATGCCTAAAAAAAAATGTCTTCAAATGACACCATAAAAAGAAGAATCAATGAAATGTCAGGAGACATAAAACAGCAAATAATTGAATGCATGAAGTAAGAGGAAATATTTGCTGTACAGTAAGATGAAGCTACTTGCACTGAGATATTGGGTTGAGAAGCTGTGATTTATGAAAGGTAAATTTGCAATGGTGCTTTCTGGAAAATGGCAGAGTTGAAATGGCTTCATTCTGAGAGAGTGCTGCGTGTCTGTGGGCCTGCTGCCTTAAACGAATGTTAAGGACTCCCAGCATACTCTAGAATGATACTCTTCTGTCCCAGCCATTCATCAAAAAGCATTGCAAAAACCTCTCTTGGGTCATTCCCCAGCCTAATACCTCAGTGTTATGGGTTTCTCTCATAAAAAAGTTCCTTATTTGCATGCATTTGATCTTATGCAGGTTTATATCAGCAGCAGTACAAGATCATGCAGGAATACTGCTTTGGAAGACTGGAGTCTGGCATCTTAGTGAGGACCTGTTTTATCTTGTGCATTTTTCTTACTCTAATGAAAGGCTCTCTTTTGCTCCTGTTTTGGTCAAATTATGTGCAATAGGGAAAATGTAGATTACATCCTCAGAGGGTGCATCAGCATGAAATGCTGACTATGCAGTAGCTCATTACTACTGCGCAGTAGTGTCACATGGAAGCATAGTAGTAATGAGCTCTTGCACAGTCAGCGGCACCTAAAAGCCATTTAGCAATGCTACTGAGCAGTAATTCTGTATACATAGAATTAAATGACTTCCCAGTAATGACTGTGCAGTCAGTGTCTCATATAGATAAGGCCAGAGAATAATAGAAATACCCGAGATTTATATTAGCAGGTCTATGGACAAAAATACACCTCATTATTTACTAAGCGTCTGGAACAGGACTCTGTATTGTTTTATTATACAATTTCATAATACGGCACTTAATGCTTCTGTCTTGATTGAAGTGGATGCAGAACCTTAAGGATTGACACGGAATTGGGCATTTGACAACAGACCAAGTACTAGGTAAACATAAGGTATTTAATATACTTTAATAATTCTAATATTATAAAAGCCTACATCTGTCTGTCTGTCCATAACACTTTATTCACACTCTGATTGGCCATCCTCACAAACAGGGACAGACAGCCGAGTGCTGCCATGACAGTGGGGACTGAGGGGCTAGAGGGGAGGCACACGGGAATGATGGGGACTGGAGCGCTGCCATAATGGAGCTGATTGAGTGGGTCTGCTCTTTGGAGCCAGGGGCCAGTACCCTTCTCTCCAAAAACAGCCAGCAGGGAGGAGAAGCGTCAAGGAACAGGGGAGGAGGGGTTGTGGCCTGAAGCGGAGGCATTGGGGGTGGTGAATTGGTCTGGCCGCAGCCCCAGATCAAGGCACGGGGGGAAGGGGTGTTCACCTGTGTCCCTACCCCTCCCCCGATCATTCTTGACAAGCAATTGGCTAGTATACTTATAAAAACACTTCCAGTGATCAGTGACCTGGATCTTCAGCTGAAGTCAATAGAGATATATTGATTTAAAACCAACAGGAGCTAGTTGCAAAATTTCTAATATTGGCCCTAAAACTTCTGCCTGCTAAATTGGGCTCTATAGATAGCTGCAGCCACTGTATGTGTACAGTCTCCAGAGAAGTCAATCAATATTCAAGGCACAGGATGAGTACATCACCAGGTTCAGTGGCACGGTAACATTAAAGCATATTCCGATTAAAACATAAAAGCTGAGCATTTAATGAAGGTCATTTGTGGAATTTAAATACAAAACTGATACAGCCCTATTTCTGCTGAAATATGCATTACTAGTGGTGGGGCTGAAAACTTAGCAGCAGGAGAATTATTTTACTGATATTGATTTCAAGGATTTGTTAAAACAGAAACTAATGTTTATATATGAACTCGTGTATAATATTCTATAATTTCTAGAAAACCAATCCAAAACTCATTAAAACCAAAAGAAAGTCACTGCACTGGCTTCAAATGGCTTTTGTATCAGGCCATATGTTCAGAAAAATGTAGGCCAACAATTTTAAACCTAGGCACCAGTAGTGAAGCTTCTAATTAATAGTGGCTTGTTTGGCAAAGGAATTGATTCCTGGATAAAGTTATTACATCAGTCTACTTTTATTTAAGTATCTAACTTTTAATGATCAAAGTTTAGAAATATTGGCCGTACCTTTTTAAAAATGATATTCTAGAAAAAATCTATTCCAGTAATTCTAGACAATGAAAAATAAAAATGTCAGTGTATCATATTGTTCCTCCATCTTCAAATATATACACAGATTTCAATTACTCTTTATCTTTCTAGATAGTTCTCTCCAAGTGGCAAATAAGCCTTGTAAATCCCCCCTGAGGGATATACAAAAAGAAATTGATTTTTTTCTATAATATAAATCTGACAGTGAGACTCTACCCCCCTCCAAAAAAAGTTATACTTGTTAGCAGAGACTTTACTTAGTACAAGATCATTAGGTTTGACATTATTTCAGCAATAATACATAAGGACCAAAGGGTCTTTACCTAATTATATTCTTCTAATGTCTAGCCTGACCGTCTGATTAACACAAAGGCCTGTATTGATGGGGCTCCAAAGATACAGAAGGTATTTTAAATACCAGAAAATAACCAGTAAAATATGTTTCAGATAATTCTGTAACTCCCTGAGGGAGGATGAGGACAGGAAGGATATCATATGATATCATCCCTTAGAATCTTGTTCCCCACTCTGTGGCCAGTTAGCTCTACAGAATATGCAGATATGTGCTATGGGAACAGACCTCTCCCTGACTTTTCCTATTATATTTGGTCTGATTTTTTCCCACTCTTAAGCTGTAATAAGGAAATGTTCCTTTATTACTTTGAATACTGACTGAATTCTTGAAGAGGGAGTTCACAGCAGGGAAGTCTCTTCTCACATTCTTAAATACCATTGCAGGGGCCAAGCATCATCAACCCCTCTCTGGAGGTTAATTTGATACCAAGTAACCAGCAAACTAGGGCATAGGTGACCTGTGACTCCCTAACAAATCTCATTCTGTTTATGGGCCTCTGGGAAGAGCCTTTAGATAGAAATCAATGGGCTTATACTCAGAATTTAGCCCATAGTCTTAACATTTTCCAAATTAGTTTACATCATATACATCATTTTTTGAAGAATTGAACAGGGTTAGGTCCTTCAATATGCATAAGAACAACTACCATACAGTTCTTAACACATTGTTCTGTAAGTCATGTAACTTAATCTTGGGAACAAGATTGTCCTTCATTATAATGATAATTATCTTGAGTAAGGAGTTTTCCAATTCATTGACCTGAGCATTCAGTCCTTGAAAAATTGAAATGCTTATTTCATCTTTTTCTGTCAGTTACACTTGGAACATAATGTACTTCATCAGATTCTTAATGTAATGATTCAGTTTAAGTGGTACTGTGTTTTTAAGCTGCTGAAGGCCAACATCAGAATGGAAACTGAGTAAATCAGAACCTAGATATGCCAGCTTGTATACTTAAAGCTTGGTTCAAAGCGTACCAAATCAAATTGACAAGTTCTAATTGACTTGAACAGGGTTTGGAACAGGACTTTAGGCCTGCAGTTTAAACAAATAGTTTCCATCGATGTAGCCATGTAATGTACCATATTTATTCATAAACCACGTGCACTTACCCCAGAAATATCAATCTCCCACTCCCACCGATTGTTGTGAGCATCTTAAATGGGGAAGCTAATTTTTTGCCCAAAATAGAAGTACCCTCCCAGTTTGATTCCCATTCTATCATATAACAGTAGTGGTATTACTATTCAGGCAGCCAGCAGAGTATCATGGGATGCAGCAGATTACAGGGTCTGATCACCACTGACTGCCCAAAATTAAAACCATAGAAACCTGTGGTAAATTCTGTGGGATGAAGGGTGGCAGGGAAACCCCCATGCCAGACTATATAGAAAAAAGAGGAAGTAGCAGTATAAATGGGAAGATACCAGAAGGAATGAGAGCAGCTCTGATACAAGCTTTAAAATGAAGGTTATACATTATGCTGAAAAAACCCAAAAGTTATCAGAAAATTGGGAGTTTAGCAGTATAGTCTTTCATAGAAAGAAAATATAGTCACCACTGTATAATGCATATTACCATATTTATTTGATTATAAGATGAAGATTTTTCTCCACGTTGGATGAGGGAAAGAGAACAAGCCTCATTTTATGAATGCATATGACTTCCCTGAAATTAGAAAAGACACAGAGGAAAGTAAGGTTAGTTAGGAGGCAGCACAGCCAGGGAAAAACAAGTAATTCTGAGGTAGGAAGGAAGTATAATGTTACTAAAGCAAATGTGTATTGATGCAAACAATTAAAAAGAAAACTTGAGAATGCATAGTCCACCTGCAAAAAATTCAGGGGTCCAAAATAAGGTTACTTTCCTGAAATTGATATATAAGTTTCATAGTTTCATAGTAGCTAGGGTCAGGAGGGACCTGAACAGATCATCTCACCTGACTCCCTGCCACAGATAGAAATGAATGCTGGGTTCACAGCACCCCAGACAGGTGATCATCCAACCTCCTCTTGAATTTACCCAAGGTAAGGGTGAGGACCACTTCCCTAGGAAGCTGGTTCTAGATTTTGGCCACCCTAACGGTAAAATATTGCCTTCTGATCTCTAACTTTAACCTATTCTCCATCAGCTTATGACCATTGTTCCTTGTCATCCCAGGTGGTGCTGGGGAGAAAAGGGCTCTGCCTATTTGTTGTTGATCCCTCTAGATGAGCTTGTAGGCAGCCACCAGGTCCCTCCTCAGCCTCCTTTTGCTGAGATTGAACAGGTTCAGGTCCTTCAGTCTCTCCTCGTAGGGCCTGTCCTGCTGCCCTCTCACCAAGTGGGTGGCCCTCCTCTGAACTCTCTCCAGGCTGGCCA
>JAGPOW010000261.1:26130188-26169106 GCA_030014935.1 Caiman crocodilus
CTTCAGTCTCTCCTCGTAGGGCCTGTCCTGCTGCCCTCTCACCAAGTGGGTGGCCCTCCTCTGAACTCTCTCCAGGCTGGCCACATCCCTTTTGAAGTGTGGCGCCCAGTACTGGACACAGTACTCCAACTGTGCCCTGACCAAAGTTGCATAGAGGGGGAGTATCACCTCTCTGGACCGGCTTGAGATGCACCTTGGATGCATGACAAGGTATGGCTGGCCTTGCTGGCTGTGGTCTGGCATTAGCAGCTCATGTTCATCTTGGAATCAATAATGACTCCAACATCTCTTTCCGCCTCTGTGCTTTCAAGAGGGGAACTCCCCAGCCTGTATATATGCTGTGGATCCCTTCTCCCAAGGTGCAGCACCCTGCTTTTGTCTACGTTGAACCCCATCCTAGTCTCGTCTTCCCACTTTTGTAGTCTGTCTAAATCTAGGTGTAGCCTCTCTCCCCTTCAAGTGTATCCACCTTGGTCCACATCTTAGTGTCATCAGCAAACTGGACAGCGTGCTTTCCACCCCCTTGTCCAAGTTGCCGATGAAGATGTTAAACAGCGCAGGCCCAAGGACCAAGCCCTGGGGTACCCCACTGCTCACATCTCGCCAGGTTGACTACAACCCGTCCACCACCACTCTCTGGGTGTGCCCCAACAGCCAATTTTTTACCCATCCAACTGTGCAGGCATCAGTGCCGCAGTCATTTAATTTATTGATGTGGATGGGGTGAGAGACAGTGTCAAAGGCCTTCTTAAAGTCTAGAAAGACTATGTGCAGAGCAACACCATCATCCAAGGATTTAGTTACTTGGTCATGAAAGGCAATCAGGTTGGTCTGGCATGACCTGCCTTTGGTGAAGCCATGTTGATTGCCTCTGAGCATGATATCCCCTACAGGCCCCCCACAGATGTGTTCCTTGGTGATTCTCTCCAAGATCTTCCTGAGCACCAAGGTGAGGCTTACAGACCTATAGTTACTTGGGTCCTCCTTCCTCCCTTTCTTGAAAATGGGGACCACATTAGCCTGTTTCCAATCCCCTAGCACCTGGCCAGATGACCATGAATGCTCATATAGCCAGGCCAATGGCTCCGCGATGACCTCTGCCAGCTCCCTCAACACTCTTGGGTGGAGGGCATCTGGACCAGCAGATTTAAAAATGTCTAGCCCTTCCAGAAGATCCCTAACTACATCTGCACTGACTGAGGGCTTGATAGAGCTAGCCCCAAGATTTCCTCCACCTCTGGTAGGTAGGATATCCTGGTTCCTGTTCAGGAAAACAGAAGCAAAGAAACTATTAAAAAATATCAGCTTTCTTGTCTGGTGTGGCCATCAGATTACCGTTTGTGTCTTGCAGGGGCCCTACATTGCCTGGTGCCCTCTTCTTGCTCCCAGTGTACTTGAAAAAGGACTTTTTGTTGTCCTTAATCCTGGACACTAGCCTGAGTTCCATCTCTACCTTGGACCTCCTAATAGCCCTCCTACACTCCTGGGACAAGGAGGAGTACTCCTCCTTGGTGATAGTGCCTCCCTTCCCCTGGTTGTATGCCTTCCTTTTAGTCCGCAGGCATTGCTGAATGCCCTTGCTGAGCCAAGGGGGGTTCTGAGGCACTCTTACCCTGCTTGCTTCTCTCAGGGACTGTTCTTCTTTGGGCCTGGAGGATCGCCCCTTTAATGTATGACCGTCCCTCGTGGACTCCCATCTCCTCTACCTTCTGGGCCCTTAGTGCTTCCCCCCTAGTGTCCTAAGCTCATTGAAGATGGCCCTTCTGAAGTCAAGGGCTTTAGCCTTGGTGTGAGCCCTAGACACCCTGTGTTGTATAGTGAAATCCAGCAGGTGATGATCACTATTGCCCAGGTGGTCAAGGACCTGCAGCCCCATCACCAGGTCATTCCCCATGGCTAGGACCAGGTCCAGCAAGGCGTTACTCCTAGTGCAGCTGTACACTTCCTGGATAAGGTGAAGGTCCTGTAATACAGCCAGGAACCTACTCGAGTGGTCAGACCTGGCTGTCTGCTCCTCTCAGCAAATGTCTGGGTAGTTTAGGTCGCCCATGACAATGACATCCCTTGACCTAACCACTCCATAAGCTGACTGGAGAAGTCCTGGTCTAGCTCTTCCCCCTGGTTGGGTGGTCTGTAGTAGACACCTACCATAAGGTCCCTTTCGCCCCTTGTAGTTTGACCCATAAAGTCTCTGCACAACCCTCCTCTAACCCAAAGCTAATCCATGATGATGTGAGGTGCTCTTTGACATAGAGCACAACCCCCACCACCACCTTTCCTCTTTGTCTTGTCTCTTCTATATAGGGTGTACCCCTGAATACCCACCGCCTAGTCATAGGTAGGGTCCCACCAGGTTTCTTTGAGCCCTACTATGTCTGGGTTCTTACTTGTAATCAGGAGGCACAGTTCCTCCTGCTTACACCCCACACTATGAGCATTAGTGTAGAGGCACCTGAGGCCTCCTGAGGGTGCTTGTGCCTTCCTCCCACTCCCAGGACAGTTGTGGCTCCCTGCTTCTTGGACATTGATGCCTACCTGTGCTTCCCTTCCTCTTGTCACCCTGCATGCTGGTGAAGCATCCTCTCCACTTGAAGTGGCCCCTTCCCCTGCCAAAGCTAGTTTAAAGCTCACCGTATGAGATCAGCCAACCTAGAGGAAAAGATATGTCTGCCATTAGAGGAGAGGTGAAGCCCATCCCACCCCAGAAAATAAGTTTTCAAGTATATTCAAGAAAAGAGAAAGGAGGGAATACCAATCCTCTGTGAAGTGCTTAGACTAGACCTGTGAGATTAGGGAAATATTAAATTCAGATTTGGCCAATTCAGATGCTAGTGAAGTATTTTAGGGGCCTTGCAGGCCAGATAGAATGGCTTGGTGGGCTGTATCTAGCCCCCAGGCTGCATTTTACCCACCCCTAGACTCTAGGGGAACTTTGAGGGGTGTAGAGCACAAACTCTGATTTCCCCTTGGTCCCTAGAATTGCTTGAGCCAGAGTGCTTAGGTCCTCTGGTTCCAGCTCCAGCTCCTTCTCTGGTAGTGGGAGGTTCACAGTGGAGGAGGAGACAGTGATTTTGCTGCTGGTGCCTATTTCTGGAGTTAGGAGAGGTAGTGCCAATGCAAGAATGTCAAGTACAGGTACTGATCCCACCTTCTTGCATCCACTGGCAGCAGAACCCTCATGGCTGCTTGGGAAGAGACTGTGTCTATGTTTGTGGGGCAACTTGCAGCTGTAGCTCTCCCCCTACCCCCTCTCCCTCCCCTGCTACAAGACCTAGCACCTGCCTTTCCAACACACTTCATATTAATTTTTACTGTGCTGAAAAAGGTGTGTGTGTGTGTGTGTGTGTCACTCCTTTTGTGCTGTGTGCTTTATTCCTCTGTGTTGTGTGTGTGTACTGGACTCTGCTTTGATTCAGTAATAAGTATGAAGAACTATGTAAAAATGTGTGCTGTCTGTCTGTTCTCTGCTGTGAAGTATTTATTTACTATGAATTCTGAATGTGGAGTGTGACTGTTGTGTGTTTTATCTCCCCTGCATTGTGCATGCACTGGGCTCTGCTCTGATTATTAATAACTATATATGGTGTCTTCTTCTGTGATGTGTTATTAATGTGAATGTGTGACTACTACTGTACTTCTTGTTCTTCTTCTGTGTTGTAATGTGTACCTAAAATGATACATTTCCTTCTTCTAAGACCCTGAGTTCTGTGTTACTCTCAATCTGAATCTCTATCTGACTTCTGTGTTGTCTTTAGTCTGTATGTAAACTAACTATAATAATATTAATAACTAATAACTATATATAATCTGATTCTGAATCTCTTCTTCTTCTATGAATATCTGACTTCTATGCATGTGTGAGTATGTGTGTGGAATGTGTGTTTCCATGCACAGTGATGGATCACACTGCCAGGGAAAACTCTGAGCTTTCTTTTTTAAAAGTATTGCAACAAACAAACAGAAGAGAAAAAAATGTGAGTTGAAAGAAATGAATTGGATAATTATTAAGTGGAGAGATTCTAAGCTAAGCTAAACTAAGCTATATCTTATCCAATCCTTTCTAACAGCAAAAAATAGCAGGCCACTGACTAGGAAGCCAGGCCAGTAGCCACAGTACTGTAGAGATGCAGTTGCTCAGGCAGAAACAGCTCAAGAAAGAGACAGAAAAACCTGGAGACAGAGGTTTTTATGCTGTTTCTATGTCTCTCCCCCCAGCCACTGTGTTTGGAAGGCAGTCAGAGAGAAGTCAGAGTTACTGGCCAGCTAGAGATGTCAGTCCCTTCCTGCCTGCTCCCCTTCCCTGCCCTGCTCCCCCTCCCTCTTCTAAGTTTCTGTTTCCCCATAAAGACTGACCTCCAACTTAATTAATCTTTTCAAATTAAATTGTGAACCAAAGCTTCACACAGCCCTACCTTAGACTCAAAGCATTGGAAATAGTGAAGGAATTGAACATTCCCCTTCAAAAATTCAAAGCAAGTAGTGGGTGGTATATCCAGATGATGAAACATAGTGGTTTAGTCCTGAGATGAAAAATATTGCTTGTAAAAAGTGACTGTCAGACCATGAGTGAATGGTGACTCCTGAATCAGGGGGGAGTACCCACAGAAGCCACCAATGGTAGTGACCCTGTCAGCGAGGGCACCAGCTCTTCTTACAGCATTAGTGTTGGCCACTGGAGGGGCACTTGCACCCCTGCACACCCCCTACCAGTCACATATGTGTCAAACTGCAGCAAAAAGCTTGTTGAATTTCATCAATATGGTCCTGGACTATGCAAACTCATGATTACCTGTTGGGCCAAATATGTAATGCTGAAATGCAACAATTTTTTTTTGAGACTCCAGACTATTTTAACATGACAAGCAATGCCAACATCCATGAAAGGCACAGAATCCGTTATTATGAGAAATACAGGAAATAAAAATTTGCAAATTACAGTCGCGGCAGATGGGAGAAAATTGCTACCCTACGTGATTCTAAAAAGCAAAACTCTGCCAGAAGAACAGTTGCCACCAGGAATAGTGGTTAGGTGCCAGGAGCAAGGATGGATGTCAAGTGAACTGATGACTAGTTACATGTGTGAAAATGGAGGCCCAGGGCACTGCTAAAAAAAAATAAGAACGTTAGTATTAGGTTCATTCAGAAGGCATTTAACAACAGATGTGAAAGCAAAATTCAGACAATGAACTGCGATCTTGTAGTTGTGCCTGCTGGTATGACATCTCAACTCCAAGTATTGGATATTATAGTGAATGGACCCTTTAAAGCTTATGTACAGTGTTACTACTCAGACTGGCTCTAAGCAGGGAACCATGTACTTACACCTATTAGGAAGATTAAGAAGCCAACCATAGCACTACTTTGCCAAATGGATCCTGACTTCTTGAAGTAAGCTATCTTCAGAAGCTATTATTAAAAGCTTCTGGAAATGCTGTATGTCAAATACCATGGATGAAACTGAAGATAATATTTTTGTTGGAAGAGGAGGGAAAATGTGAGAACAGTGAAGAGAGGGATGAGTGTGAGCATGAGGATGCATGTGAAAGTGACCATGTGCTTTTTTCCATGTGCTTCAAAATGGTGGCGGGGGTGCTTTATCTAAAGCTTGTCAAACAAGCTTAGATAAAGTGCCCCCATTGCCATTTTGAAGTGTGGGAGACGTGAGGCTGGCTGGAGCATAGTAATTGCCGCACTCCAGCAAACTCAATTAATTGAGTCTGCTCTGATAATCTGTAACTATAGTGCATCAGAGCCACCTCCATGTTCATGTACAGGCACTCTAAGCAAGGAGTAACGCTCACCAGGTTCTGGACAGAACCTAGTATAGATTAAGTTAATGTTTGAATTGAATTGAAGCAAATGTTGAATTTATAACTTACTGGTATTGCTATAGATTTTGTCAGTAGGTCTTTTTATAAAAATAATATTATTTTTTTTTCCCTTGCGATCTAATTATTAGGCGTTGTCTAAAATTCAGGATCATCTCAGATTTTAGTAAATATGGCATTCCTGATAGGCAGCAACACAATACAAAACCAATAGTAGTATGACCTTCACTATGAGGCTGTATCTTCTGAAGTCTCACTCCATCTCTTAGCCTCTTCCCAAAAGAAAACATGAGGAAAAAATTGATCATGTTGATTAATTGATACTCAGTGGTTATTCTTATGTAGCCAAAATGGTCATAAATGTTTTTTAAAAACTAATTATAGTTCGCTAAACACAACTCTTGTAATGTTTTGGGTATTCATCAGAAAAGAAGTGGCTAACCTTAGGTTTACATGATACACAAACTATTGGGCTTGCGAAGCTCATTTTACATTACAGGGTGGTAATCATACTCTGCAAACAAGAATATGCTGGGAAAGGTTCTTAAAAGCTTATAGAAAGTGACAGCTCCTGAAACAAAGGGAATTTATGTAAAAAAAAAATAAAATAAACATAGTAAAACAATGGTGGGTTAACACAAAGGATCCTGATGGACCAGGTGGAAGTTTATGAAAGATATACATGCACCCCTAGAGGAAGTAACTGGATCAATGCAGGATTTGCTAAGTCATGTCTATGGAACATCTCAGGACCTCATGGCTAAGTACAAACAGTCCAAAAGCCTGAGACTGAATCAATTCAATCTTCACCGGTTAGCTTAAGCTGCATAGGTTGAAATGCCAAGCAAGTGAACAGACATTCCCTTTCATACTGAACATGCAGCCACATGCCTGCAATGGTCCAGGCTAGAAACTATGGGGCACTAGAACATGCCTCCCTAATCAGCTGGAGCAGACAGCTTGGGCCAAATCTAGCTCACCTGCTTTGTAATGCTGGGAGCGGGGGGAGGGGGGTGGAGGTTGGGAGTGAAGTGCAAAGAGCCCTGAGATACTGGGGGCTGAGAGTTCATTTAAATCTAGAAAGGATTTGGGACAAGTTCAATAAACCGATTTAGCCTAAATCAGTTAAGTCTGATAGTACATCCATCCAGGTTTATCTTAAACTGGTTTGGGCCATTTTCAAAGTGGTTTATGTATATTGAACTTCTGTTGTGTTACACAGTTGAAACAGGTGCAGATCACTTATATCAATGATTGTGTAATTTATGTCTCTAGCCCATAAGAGGAGGCACAGCCAAGGTCCTGATGATTGAAACTGCCTACTTGCACCACAGGAACAGGTTCTGCTCTATTTGTTATTTTCACTTTTTAATTACAAATGATAATCCTTTGTAATAAAATAAAATAGTGTATTTGTTAAAGTTTAATAACAGTCCAAATTCACTTTCCAATTACATTCCTATTGTCAGACACCAGATCCTGAAACTCATTATACCTAGTGTGTAGCATCTGGTTCTTATCTGTTTAACTTGGCAGGCATCTTTGCACCTGTCCCCATAATCTCTGCTCAAAGTACCTCCCCTTCCAGGAAAGTTAATAATAATAAATAATATAAATCGGAACATGATTTATTTAAGTAGTCTTACAAATTGAGTGTGGATATTGTGGATAATGTCCTGCACTTAAGGGTGCTGCTCCTCCAACTTCCAGTATTCTCCCTTGGGCGAATCAGTGTCCTGATAATGGATCCGAAGAATCATAACAAGCATCAGGACTGGACTGTGCATTCTTGTGCAGTTATTTTCTTCTTTGTGCTGTTTTTGTCCTTAACTTTGTCTCTATTTCTTTATATCACTGAATTGTGAATGTACATAGAGAAAGGTTTTTCCTAATATTAGTGTTACAACACTAGGAGTCTTTCTTTTATTTGTGTTATTTTTTCCTTTTCATTTTTGCAAATGTATATAGTTTATTTGGATCAATGCTATTCATTCCCTTCTTCCTCCTTCATAAATGTGAGAGCTTCAATTTTCCTTCTGCTCTTCCATCATTGTAATTGATTTCTCCTATATTTTTCTCTCTGCATCTAAAGTGTTTTTGGTTTATTTTTTTTCAAGCCACCCTCCCTTTTTTCTTTTGCAGGTACAATAAATGAATCTTAATGTAACCATCAGCTTTTGTTCATTCACAGAGAATATTCTATTTCCCCCCTTTTAAAGTATTTTAACAATAAAATGCTTACCCCTGAAACTTTACATGAAGTTAAACTATTCATTTTCTTTATTGTTTAAAGATTTTCATTGCTATGTAGTTAGTAAATTTATTGTAAAACCCAAGAGTTTTATGGAATAAATGTAGAACTCCCTCTAAAGTGCAGAATGTAGAACAGAATTGTGGATAACAATATTAACTCTAGTAAAACTTATCTGGACAAACACATATTTGTAGAGGTTGGGAGAAAATGTGTTAACTATATTGGCCAAGATTAAAAAAAAAGTCTAAAGTTAAAGTCTTAATTATATAATTAGTTGCCTAAATTACAGTCCTGTATTCCCAGAACTCCAAGATCTAAGCTTTACCATTGCTGTCATAACAGCTCAACAATTTTGAAAAATCAATTTTAAAATTCTGGTAATGCTGTGAAGCGTGAACTCCCATTCTGCAGACCAATATCAATGCTGTGGAAGCTTAGGTAGGTTAATTTGTTGTTTAGTTTTTTCCTACCTGTAAACACAGGTAGTAGATTTACCATGAAGTGGGTGCATCTACATATGCAAATAATGGAGGATCAGTTTACTCTAGAGTAAACTGTCCCAGGCATGCAACTATATATGCAGGGATGCAAGAATAAATTTGCTGCTCCTAGCAGCAGACTGCTCCTGCTCTCTGTGGCCCTGCACTGAACTCATGCAGCATCCAGGGGAAGCTCTAGGGGATGGCAGGGAGCAAGGGGCCAGAAGATGGCTGTCTCTTGGCAGGGGCTGAGACATTGCTCTCTGCCTTTGTAAGCTACCTGCTGATGGCGTGGGGTCTGCCACCAGAGGCCAGGCAAGGACAGTGTCCCCCTTCCCTGGCAGCAGGGAGCTTGAAACCCTCACTTCCCAATCATGATCAGGGAGTGTGGCCTGGGAGATCCTTGTCTCTCACTGGGAGCAAATTTGTTCCTGACAGACACATTTGTATACATGTACTCAAGGAAAGCTGAGTAGGCACATCTACATGAGGTGCTATGATGGAGTAGCAATGGGGTACTATGCCGTAGCTTGTTGTTACAGTACTGTAACATTGTCAGGTATGAACTATGATAGCAATGCTACTGTGCAGTAGTTCATTCCTACTGTACAATAGCATCTAAAAATAACCATGTGGTGACATGACTGTGCAGTAACACTGGTTACTGCACAATCATTTAGTACTTGGTTAACCATATACTAAATGACTGCACAGAAACAACTCGCAGTCCACTGTACATGTAGATGCTCCCACTGTGCAGTATTTTACTGTGCAGTAAGCTTTCTGAACATTAATAGTGTGTGTAGACATGCCCAATATAGCATGAATTTTGCATCACATTTAAGTTTCTTAAATCTTTACTACTTTGCCCTCATTTACTTTATTATGTAACTGTTGTGCTTAAGCTTTGGTGAATAATAAAGGAGTGGTTTTTAATAACTGTCATCCTAAACTGGAAAATTGGAAATATTCTGCAACATTGCCAGCTCAAAATAGATTGGAGGGAGGAGGGGTGGATGGTGGGAGGATGGCATAACAAAGCAAAAGGAAAGACTGTTTTTGCTGCTTTCCATATTCAGACAAAACAATGTTAATGAAAATTCATTAAAAAGTTTATTTGCCTGGACAATACACAATTTATATTGCTTTTTTTTTTTACTTTGTTCACTTTCCAGATGCTGTATTCAGCAAAATGGGTGAAGTTTTCTTTTAAAGTAATATAAAATCTCATGTTTGTGATTAGAATAAATATTGGAATGTGTCTTGACAGCGAGAGGGAGGCAGTGCTTTTATAAATTCACCAATTCACTCTTTTAATTTTCAGATACAATTTGTTGAGGATTGCATTTGTTTCTGCCATCCCTCTCTCCCCCCTTCGTCTGTTTTCCATTTTTATTTTCCTGGCACAAGCTTCATGGAGTTAATCATTTGGAGATAGTATAGGAGAGAGAGAGAGAAGTAATGAACAAGAAAAATGCAGACTCAAAATTTTAGAATTGTGTGTCTTGCCTTTTCATGAGTAAAGTCAACAGAAAAGCATGTACACCATGAAATGCAGCAATTTCAGCAGGAAATCACAAAGCACTGAGTCTCATTCCCAATACATTTAGTCCCTACTGGCAGAAGGGTATTCTGAATTGACACATAAAGGCACAGAGCTTGTTTTAGCAACAAGCATTCCGCTTACAGAATTAATTAAACAAACAGGACCCCTTTATTTCCCCACTTATGGATATAA
This sequence comes from Caiman crocodilus, assembly GCA_030014935.1. NCBI lineage: Eukaryota > Metazoa > Chordata > Crocodylia > Alligatoridae > Caiman > Caiman crocodilus. The sequence continues at coordinate 26,140,488 of JAGPOW010000261.1, forward strand.
TTAAATAATCAATATTAGATGGCAATTCTTATGTCTCATTTGGATTTGTGGTTTAGGCCAATCCTGAATTTACTCCTATTATATATTGATGTATACATTACCTTTCACATTCTATGCATAAATTACAAAATACAGATGTACAGAGATAACTATGTGTAATAATAGGCATGCAACAACTCCTGGAATGGAATGCAGTAGCTATTCTAACACGATTATACACAACTTTAGGGATATGAAATGAAGAAGTGTATATTATCCAATTAAAGCAGGGTGGTGGGGATTTAGATAGAAGGAATATAATTATGTAAATTATGGGGGAAAAATCCTTTTGTTCATAATGACAAGTCACAAGTTAACAACCAGGAATGAGTGTAGAACTTTTTTCAATAAAATAGTGCCAGGCTAAGAAGGAACAAAATTATGGCAAAGATGACAAGTACCAGTTCAAACACGATTCAGCTGTCCCAAGCAATCATGTTTCACATACCTTACATCCATCCTCACTAAAAGCTAATCCTTTATCTTGTTGTTGTTGGTTTTTTTCACCTTATATGAAGCATATATTGTAAAATGCAAGCAGGAACATGACAAGAAAAAGTGCAGGCTTAGAACAAAACAATTTGTTAAAAATCATCATATAAAAATAATATATTGGTCCATTGCCACACAGTGAAGAAGCTGTTTTAATATTGGTGATAAAAGGACAGGGATATTTTATACATGATTTATACTTATAATTTCTTAAGGAACTTGTTCCAAGTTGCACAGTAACATGATTTGTGTTACAAGAAAAGTGCATAAATAAAAACTTTAAATGTGTTTAAAATTTAAAATAAAATAAACACACACTTTGAGGGAATTTTTTCCTTTCCTTTCACAGTAAAGACAATGGGTGCTGTACTTACTTTTTTAGGGGGAGTATGGTGTCAGTGGTGTCCAAAAGCTATTGGTTTCTTATGGCTGTTTGACAGTTTATGGGAAATGAGTTTGGTTGCCTTGTTCAGCTTCCAAATGTGTGGATGTCTTTGTCACAACATTAGAAAATCAGATCAAACTCAGAATAAACTGGCAAGAGATGGGGGCAGGGATAAAATCATAAGCCTTTAAAGATTACAGCTTAACTAACAGTAAAAGTTTAAAATGGCACAAGTGCTGCAGGCAACAGTATCAGAGTGGATGAATTATGATGACCATATTGTATGGTGTATAAGTTGAGTTTTGAAGCCCAATTTTTAACTCTTAAAATTCAACCTCAACTTATACAACATATCACCATCCCCTGGAAGCAGCACTAAGCTTGGCACTGGGCTGGCAGTGCCACTCGCAGAGGATGGAGATGTGCCAGTCAAGCGCCGAGCCTGGTGCTGTGCACAGGGGATGGTGATGGAGATAGGGATGGGCTCAGTGCTCAGCTGACGCAGCTTAGGCAACACCACTCAAAGGGGGATGGGGCTGCGCCAGCTGAGCACCAAGCCTGCCTGGCCTTTTCCCTGCAAGCAGTGTCCGCCCTCCAAGTGACCAGCCCTCAGTGAGGGTACACAGGAACCGGTATAAGTTGACCCCATATTTCTGATCCAAAATGTTAGGTCAACTTATACACCAGATCTATGTAATTCCTAACTTTTTGAATCAGAAAAGTGAGGTCAACTTGTATATCGTGCTAACCTATACACTGAAATATGGTAACTCCCTACTCTAGTTAACTCTTTTGAAAAACTGACATTTTGGCATAGGGTAAGATAAACCTGAATATAAAATTGTAATAAGCATGTACAGAATGTTAAATCAGATGTCTGCTGGCCCAATAATATTAATGATAACTTACAGGTTTCAGTCACATCAGTGTAGAGTAATTTTCTTGATGATACCAACTGCTCATATGGAGCTCAATCTAGGCAAGAAATATCTCTTGCCTCTGATTCCACATACTAGGCAGGCCAGTTCATTTAGCAGAAAATTTCCCACTAAATGAATGATCCATGATGGCTGCAAATTGTGGGTCCATTTGGAGATGATCTTAAAGAAATAACTTGTGTGACCTACACATGTGTATATACATTTAGACAGGTGGGTGCCATTTAAAAAAAAAAAAAAACAGACCCATGTTCTGATATCAATATATCTCTACTTATTTTACCTAGGAAAAGGAGCTATGTCTGTGGGGTAGGCATATAGGACAAAAGTCACTTGGGATTATGTAGGACACTGGTCTACAAGAGCATGGTAAAGGAATATTGAGGAAAAAAAGCAAACAAACAAAAGTGACCACCGATTTGTCCTTTTAAATATTTTATCTCTGTAATTATCATATTTAGATTATAAGCACCTAAGGATAGTGATCATTTCCTACAGTGAGATTGTACGGACAAATCCTGCTACTAAAGGATTAACAAACAGATATCTTCCCACCTGTAGCTAAGTGATTGATCAGCACCTATGGTGTGATAAAAAAGCTGCAGATTAAGCTGGTGAAGAGGCTGTGAACTATGTTAGCTGTGGCTATTAGCATCCTGAATAAAGAGAGAGGGAGCTTGTTGGAAGTGCTCTAAGATGAAGGCCTGGGAATTGATGAATTAAGCAGAATGAAGTAGAAAGTATGTCTTGAGCTCCTTGTTCCCAAAGGTTCTACTTAGATCACAAGTGTGGAGACCAGGAGTTGTAAGTCTTAGCAGGGACCCGCTGGCAAGTGTAGTGAGGTGGCTTTGAAGGATGGGTAGATATCTACATGTCTTCCTCCTTAAAAGTAATGGCAACGCAAGAATGATGAATGTTCCCTTATATATACATATTACCCCAGGGCCTCTGAAATGTGAGTATATGCTGTGCCATAAGGAGTTATGCTCTGGGATGGCACAAATATTAAATAAACAGATCCTCCTCATCTGTTTATAGCCAGACCATAAGTGAAGATTGTTCTGGTTCTCTGTTTAAGTAGCAGTAGGGCACAGATTCATAGATTTTAGAGTCAGAAGTGACCACAGTGGATCATCGTGTCCAACCCCCTGCCCCTGGCAAGAAAGAGGACCAAGGTCAGATGACCTCAGCCAGGTGACTGTCAAGCCTCTTTCTGAAGACCTCCAAGTTAGGAAATAGTACCACCTCTCTTGGAAGCCCATTCCAGGCTCTGGCCACTCTTACTGTAATCAATTTCTTCCTAATGTCTGACCTACATCTACTCTCCACTAGTTTGCACCCATTGTTTACAGTTACTCTCTGGGGCACTCTGGTAAATAGCACATCACCAATTCCCTGCTGTCCTCCCTTGATAAACTTATAGGTGGCTACAAGGTCACCCCTCAGCCGTCTCTTGTAAAGGCTGAAGAGATTCAGCTCTCTCAACCTCCGCTCATAGGATCTTTCACAGAGGCCATTAATCACATGAGTGGCCCTCCTCTGAACCCTATTCAAATGTTTTTGTTGATTAACAGTTAACTGTGGTCGTGGGTGCCAGCCCTTCCATGGCAAAGTATTTAATTTCCTCAAAGTGCTAAAAGGAGTTAGATCTGTATGCTCCACTTCCTACTTCTCAGAATGTCACTGACCTAGCAAGCTCTCTACTAGGCTTTTCTTCGGGGACTCTTTCTGACAGTACTTATCTTTGCTGCCTTGACAACTCTCATCTTTGCCTGTGTGGCCTTCTAGAGTTTCCTTCTCATATCCATAGTATCTCAGTAGTGAAGTGGCTTCCCCAGGGATTTGTTTGAAACCCTTAAAATATGCAGGTGGCCATACAGTGGTTCGAGGACTCTACCAGCTGTAGCTGCTAGTAGTCTCTTGGCTTCACTTGATACAATATAGGGTTGTGTGAAATGGCACCATTCCATTTCAACTTGCATTTTGATGCTTTGACAGAACAGTGTTTTGTTTAAAATTTTGTTTAAATTCGAAAGCGCTCTTCCGTATTGTTTCATCGAAACAGTGTGCCACAGTGTGGTCTCCACCTCCCCTACAACCTCAGTTCAGTCCACCACTTTAAATGGCAACAGGTAAAATAACTTAGTGACTGAGTACTAGCACAGTAGCATCAGCAGCATCTTTAGGTAGCCAAACTGTCAGAGAGCCCTTCTTTCCTCTCAAGTAGGTGCTTCTTCTCCAGCATGTTTGTTAAGGTGCACTATCACTGTGTGACTGTGTGTGTGTGTTTGTGTGTGTGTGTGTGCGTAAAGGTGTTCCCTTACTGGTGCTGGTGCCTCTACACAACACAGTAGTATGCCCCAATGAGGTCTCCTCCTCCCCTACAGCCTCAACTAGTCCACCATTTTAAACAGCAACAGGTAAGATAATGGGTGTCTTTTTTTAGTAGGCCAACTGTCTAATTAGATAAATGTATCTTAGCAAGCTTTGGGGCTGAAAAACCCTTTATCAGGCTGAGGAAGCACCTGCAGTTGATGTGTCTGCTGGTCCTGGATGGAAGGAATATGATGAAGCCAGAGGCTCGCCTGGCAAGAAATCCAGTCAGTGAAAATGGAAATGGAGGTGTCAGGAGCTGATGGACAGGCTGGGGGGAGGAGGAGGGGGGACAGGGATGTAGCAGTGCAGGTAAAAGTTCATGGGTACCTGGAAAGTCAGATATCCAGCATATTGTAATGTGCCAGAATTCCACTATCTATATTAAGTCCATGAGTTTCTGTACCTACTACCTAGGAGGCTGATGAAGTGAACAAGAACCTAACCTTATCACCAGACCAGAACAAGAAGCCAACTTCCTACAGCTCAAAACACAAAACGTGCCAACTATCTTCAGTACCCCCACAAACTGCACACCAGAAGACAACAATACCCAACTACCTGTGAGGGCATATTCCTCACAAAAAAAACCCAAAAAACACCCCACTCTGTCTCTAGTCCCTCAGGCCTGATCCTGAGAGAGAACTATTTACAAACCATTTTTCAGAGCTGGGCCTATGAAGTTCACTTCATCAGCCTCCTAAGTGCAGAAACTCATGGTCTTCATAGTGGAATTCTGGCACACTACAACCTGCCAGACATCTGACTCCGCAGGTACCTCTGCATTTTTACCTGCACTGATAGAACCCCTGAACACACTATCGCTCAGAACACTGGTTGCAGCTCGTGGGCAACAGTGGCCAGATCCAGCCACATCTGACCATGGCTTGTCCAATAAGCCAAGGGGTTGCACAGCAGCAGCTCCACATCTTTGGCAAGATAGAAAGCCACCAAGGCCTGAGCGCTACCTGCTTGATGGTGGGGTCTGGTAGCTCTGGACCCCATCATGGAAACCATACCCTTGGTCCACATTGGCAGCATCTGTGGTGGATGAGGAGACCAACTGGTGGATGGCATGATAGCATGGAACAGTGGATCCCCCACTTACATGTTTCCCCACCTCTGCCATTATCCCTTCCTGACTCTCTTCACCAGCACCTCAGTCCATTGATTGAGGCTTTTCTGCCCTTCACCCTCAGGTCACACATGGTGGCCAGCATGTGGACCATACTGGCCTGCAAGGGATCACGATGTTTCCTGATGCTCTTTTTCAGCTGCCTGACCAATGCCTGCCAGCCAGGAACATTGATCCTCTGGAAGCTCTCCATTTGGCTCTGAAATTCCCTTACTGCAGGGATCACCTGGCTAAGGAGGGCACTGGAAGCACTGAGGGTCTCAGTGGCCTTGAGGAAGGGCTTGAGGACCACCAAGATCTGGCAGATGGTATCCCACTCAGCTTTGTTCAGGAAGCCTCTGATCCCAATCTTCCTGAGCAAGGACATCTCATAGATGACCTTCTGTTGCTCCACCAGCCTCTTGAGAATCAGGTATGTGGAGATCCACCAAGTCTCCACATCCTGCATGATTTTGTGCTGTGGGATGTTCAGCTCTGCCTGTTTGTCCTGCAACATCTTGCAACTCTTAATGCTTCAGTGGAAGTAGCCTACCATCTTCCTGCATTTTGAAATGAGCTTGCTGGAGCCATCACTGGCACCCATGTCCCCCTCCAAGGCATCTGTGACAACATGTGTGCCACACATCGGATTCCAACACAGACCACCTTGGCATCATAGTCACTTGAAAATGGCCCCATTTTCAGTGACCATGAACCCATGGGTGAGCTTGCCCTGTCCAGTTATCCACTCCTGCTCCGAGTGGTTCATGACCCGCATGATTTCTGTTGCTGAGTGTGACTCATCCAGCACCTCAGGTTTAAGGAGAACCCACCAATGGCCTGACTGGTCATACCGGCATGCTGTGAGGTAGACGTAGTTGTGATTGCTACCCTGGCTGCTCCAGATGTCTGAGGTGAGGTTTAAGGCCAGCTGTGGACCTGTCTTGAACAGCTCCTCCCTCAAGTACTCCCTGCATTCCTTATACATGGAGGGCACCACTGTCCTGCTGAAGGTGGTGTATCTGTGCATTTGGTATGATGGGGCCATGAGCCACCTGAACCCTGGCCATTCAAATAACAAGAAGGGCTGGCCATCAACCAGCAAGTATCTCTCCAATGCTCCCCAATGCTCTTGCTTACCCTTGCAATGCACCCTGCTTTCTGTCCACCTTTCCCCTACTGTTCCAGGGTGGCCTGACTCAGCTTTGGGGGGATGGGGGCTTTTGAGTAAGAAGGAGGATTTCCCTTTGGGCACACTCCCTCTGGTGCCAGGCTGAGGAGGAGCAAGGGAAAGGAGGGTGGTGCCTGTGGAGATGCATCAGTGTCCCTGTGGTGCTCATGTGTTTTGTTCTCTTGTCCTGTCTGGTTTTGGCTCAGCAGTGCAGGCAGATAACATACATGGGATCATCTGCCAGCTCAAAATGATCTCAGACCACACTACCCATTCACTTCTTGGCTGCGGCTGCATGGTGGATGCTGCTGCATTTTCCCCCTCCTCAGCAGGTAAAGGCACAACAACAGGAGGAGAGGACTCAGCTGAGCCACTTGCTTCCACCTCTACATTGACCTCATCCAAAGTGCCTTCTGGGGAAGGAGACCTGGATCTAGGGGAAACTTGAGGGGTGTTGAGCACAAACTCATCTGATTCCTCCTCCTTCCCCAGAATTTCCCTTGCACTGAGATCCAGATCCAGCTCCAGCTCTTCCTCTGGCACTGGAAGGCTCAGCATAGGAAGTAAAATGGGGTGAAGTACACTGCTGCTGCTGCTTGTTGTTGTTACCGTGGGGGTGGGGGCATTATGGCTAGTGCTCATGGAGGGGATGCAGTCTTGGGCACAGGCAGTGGCACTGGCACTGCTCCCCTCTCCTTGCTGCTTGTAACAGCCTCATCCTATTTAGCTGGAGGGAAGAGGCTGCATCTCAGTTTGGGAGGGGGGGAACTTACAACTCTCCCTCCACCCCCTCTTCTGCCCCTCTTTGAAGTTTGGCCACCTGTCTTCCCACTATGCTTCATGTCTTCCTTTTTCACAAATATATAAATGTATTTGTGTTCCTATATAATTTTTAAAAATGTAGGTGTGTAGTGGAAAGAAGAAATGTATACAAACAAATAGAAATATGTCTTTCTCCCTATATAAGTTCAAAACTGTAGGTGTGGTGCAGTGAAGAAATGTATGAAACTAATAGAAAAGTATCTTTCTCCCTATATAAATTAAAAAGGTGGGTGTGATGCAAAGAATAAATGTATAAAACAAATATAAATGTATCTTTCTACCTATATAACTTGTATTATGTATGCATGTATCAATATATCTATGCTGCAAAGTTTAAATGTATAGAAATAAAATATAAATGCATTTGCCTTCCTATTTAAATTTTATTCTATAGTAACCCTATCCAATATAAGTATAAAATTCAAAAGAATAAATCAATGAATATAATAATAAAATAAAAGTGCCTAGAAGAAAATGGTATTCTGAAATCCCTCTTACTAGAATAGCCTACCCTAGCAAGTAGGGGATCCTTTAGGGGATCAGTGCTAGCCATAGTAGTCTGACGCTGAGCTGCTGGAACACAGAGCTCAGTAAGTGACACCAAGGCAGAAAGCAGAGCAGTTCAAAAAATGCTGCCTTTTATGCTGTTTTCCATCCCTTCCCCAGAGTACCAGGATTGAAAGGGACCTCAGGGAAGGATAGCAGCCACTGGGCAGCTACAACAATGGGAGCACTCCTTTCCCGCTCTTCCTCCTCCCTCTCCTTACTTTCTGTTTCACTGTAGGCAAGCCCAGCCTCAGTTTCAAAACTGGAAATGTTTCAAAACTTTCAAAACTATTTGACTAGCCTCGTTTCATTTTGAGGCTGTTTCAAAGCCCTCTGTTTCATTTAGATTTAGCTGTTTCGAGTTCAAAACAAGTCAAAACAGCATCTAAATGAAACAGCCAGTGAAATTTCACACAGCCTTAATGCTATACAGCCATGGTTTTCCTGAGTCTGTAGCAGTTAGGATCTGTGGAAGAGAAGGGCGATACAGAAAAGACTGGTGAAAGATGCAGAGGGCAGAATGGGGGTCTCTATCTTGCTTGCTCTGCTTCTAGTAATCATGTTGTCCAAACTTAGCTCCTCTCTTCTGCAGGTCATCTAAGAAGTAGAACACAAGCAATTGTGCTGTGGTTTCAGCTCACTGAGGCAGGAATGCCTCTTTTAACAAGGAGCGTTCCTTATCATGCTCACAGCACACACACACCATCATTCTTCCTTGCCAGCTCTGTCCAACAACTCCTCGTAACTTAAAGATATATACAATCATCACATCTTCCTTCCTTTTCCAAGCAGAAACACTACCCATTTTACCCAATAACAATATATGTACAATAATTCAAAATTGTAATAAACTATTTTCAATCAGTCATTGTGGTGCCCTTTGCAGCCTTACAGATCTCTGAGGCATCCCATTGTCTTGACTGGTCTGTGCTGTAGTCTCTGTGTTGTTTCACTCGATCTGTGCTCTAATCTTGTCCATGTCCTTCTTGGGTGCAGATACTGCTCATCCTACTGTACTTCCTTGACGTGCTGTGGATATTTCCTATTCTGTCTATAGATGTTTCACTCATTTGTCTCCATTTCCTAAGATCTAGGAACTACCTTACAAGGGGACAACTGCTTCTGGCATCCATGGTTTAACCTTGATCACACATAACCTGTCCTGGGGTAGCAAAGGTTCTAATTCTCATGACCCCTTGTCATAATCAAGTGTACTGTGGAGCTGACTGATTAGCTCTGCAGTAAAATGTCACTTTCTATACATGTAGTGCTATTAGGCAGAAGTAAATTAATTAACTTCGCTGTAGGATAGTACCGCCAGACACAAGTACTATCCTACAGCAGAGTTTACTTCATTGCAATTCGCATGTAGACACTGGGGCTGGCTGTGTGCTTCAGTGCAGGGGCTGTCTGTTGGCTAGCCTCATGCTTTAGCATCCTTGGGCCCCATCAAGCTCCTCTGCAGCATGTTGAGCCAGGGGAGAGGTAGCTCTAGGCTGGGAGGCTGATTCTTGGGGCCCCATGCCAGCTGGGGCTGCTCCACCATGGTTCAACATGCTGTGGTTCTGGGTACAACTACTGTGTTCAGGAACAATAAACTACAGCACAAACTGCACTGCAGTGTATTACTTCACATTAATAGCACATGTAGTTGTGACCTTAGACAAAGCTTGAAAATTAGAGCTCTTCCACTTCTGGCTTTTTGAATGCCTGTACTTAGCCTCCGTTCTTTTCTCCATTTTCAGTCCTCTTCTCTGTGCATTCTAGCAAAATGATTCAGACTTCTTCATTTGTGGCATCATTGTCCAAAAGCAGGACCTTGCTGTGGTCAATATTTGTTACCACAGCATGTGAAGCTCTTTATGCTGTTATTTTTAAGCTCTCCATGATTGCATTTTTCAAGGCTGCCTTTGAAATATCTTTTTTGTGTCTGTTCTTTTCTGGAAAAGTTTATCATTTTGTCAACAATTTCAGCATCTGGCTGTCCTTTTAGAGACTTCATTCTAGCTTGGATGATGTCTGTTTCTTTTCATGTGCTTTTTGTAGCTTGGTATCAGGATCTTCCAGCAATCTTTTTCTGAGCTGTAGGCCTGATCCCTATTACTATCTAATCTCTGATCTGTCAGTTCTTTGGGTCTGTGAGTTCTACAGAATTGTAGGATTGACTCAGTAGTGTGAGATCCTTTCTAAACTGGCCAAAGGATTCTCCCTCTTTTTGTGACTTCACATGGAACTGATATAATTCAATAGTCTCATTAGTTTTTGGAGTGCAGTACTCCTTAAACTTTCTGAGCAGTCTCATAATCAGCTTTCTCTGCTTAGTTCAATTGCAGTCTGTCATATACATCGAGTGCCTCTGCACTCTCTATATCACGGGGGGAGGGAGGGAGTTATTTCAGCTAGAGGGCTGCTTAATGATTTTTGATAAGCAGTTGAGGGCTGCAAGGGTAGCCCCACTCTTTAACAGCTGCTTTTGCCCATTAGTTGCCATCCTGGGATCAGAAATCCTGCCCCTGACCCCTGACCTTTGCCACCAGAAGTTCCTCCCTTTGTCCCCTGGAAATATTCCTTTTGAGAGGGGAAGGTTGCTATCTTAGAAACAGAAAAAAACAAAACAAAACAAATCATCTACTAAAAGTTGAACACCTACTATAACATATTTTAATTTTATTTCAAAAAAATATTTTTGTCATGATTTGTGTTTGCATAGTGTACATAGAAATGATTTCATAATAATTAAAAATCTTACTCTTGTATATTGTGTGTGTGGGAGGGGGTGTATGGCGGGGTGTGGGGAGTGTAAGGTGGGATGTGTCGGGGGAGCAATAGGGTATGTTGGGGGTGTATATCTTGGGGGTGTGGGGGCAGAGTGTGGGTGTGTGAGGGTTATGGGGTGTGAGGGAGGGTGGGGGGGTGTGGGGCTAACCCACATACTCCCAGCATGGCACACAGCCCCTGTCAGCAGCAGCAGCAGCAGCAGGCAGGTTCACTCTACCTGGTGCCCAGAGAGAGCAGGATGCTGGGGAAGCTGAGCAAGTCCCCTGGTGGCTGCAGCAGTGGCAGTGGCAGCCCTGTCTGAAACCTGTGTGCTGGCTGAGTCAGGTCCTTCTGAAAACAATGGTGGGAACGAGGTGCAGTAGAGGATGTTGGTGGGGTGTCTGTATATGTGGATGTCTCACTCCCACCTTCATGGGTGGAAGGGTTCGGTGGGGTACAATTGGTTTGGATGAAATTTCCTGGTGGGCCAGATCCAGCCCATGGGCTGTATTTTGCCCACCCCTTCTCTATATTCAGAAAAAAAAGACACCTTTTGTTTACTTTCTTCCTGGTGGCTCCACTTGCCCCTATATACAGGTTGAATTCTTGCTCAAACATCTTCCAGTTCTCTGCTACATGGTTAGAGTTTCAGATCTGCTCAAGCCAATCATTGTTCCAATTTTGTTTTTTTCTTTTGAAGCTCATTCTGGCAATGAAATCATCTGCTTTCAACCATTTCTGGTACCATGTTGTGTTCAGGATTCAGTTCACTGCAACAGGAGCCCCATTTAACCAAAAGGATTTTTTATTCATGCTCATAGCACACACATGGCATGATACACTTCATTTCCAGCTCGGTCCAACTCTGCCTAACTCTTAAAGGTTTATACAATTATCACACCAGCCACTTGACCAAAACTGCTGGCTGCTCACTGACAGTCTTTGGAGAATAATATTCCTATAGTTAACAAAATGGATCACTGCAAGTAAAGCATGCCATATTAAATAACAGGTAATTATCAACAAATATGTCAAAGAAACTTGAGACACAACTCATTTTGGCATACTGCAAGATAATACATTATGAAACCTTCTTAGCTGTCAGATTTAGTATGATTTAGAAAGTAGTAAGGAAAAAAAAAATCCTCCTAATAATTTTCCTTTCACATTGGGGCTTTTCCATAAATATGCCTTTAAAAATTGCATTTGAATGCAAATGTTCAATAGCATGGAAAGGGTAAAACATATTTTACTAACTTCTTATATGCCTGGGCTTAAACTGTATTTCTCCTTTCTTATGGACACTAGGGTATTTTGGAGGAGCAATTGCCTTATGACACAAGTTGTAAATAAGGAGATGCTTATTAGATTTCTGACTTTGCCATACAGATTTTAGTGAGTGGCCTTGGATATAAAAGTAGAGAATAAGTATAATAACAAAAAAGGTGATGATCTAAGTGTCTAGGTGAGTTAGGCGCTCAACTGCCAACGAGAGTTCGGTACTTAAACTCTTAACCACTGTGAAAAGGGTGTCACAGAGGGCAGAAATCAGCCTTTTAACAATTATTTAGTATGCGACACAGAGTGTTTAGCGAAATTGTGCAATAAAAATAAGGTTAAAATGTGGTTGATTTAAATGAGTAGCACGCTAGAGCTGTACATTTTGCAGTGATAAAAAGTAATGGTCTATATTACGGTCTTTAACAGTCACAGAAAGACTAATGCATTTCATTTACTTTTACCCAATCACCTCCTTTTTTGTGTAACTAGTTACTAGTCTTTCAAAAATGTTAATTATTATTTGACTGGCTAGGAAATCACATGATTGCTGAAAGGATTTAAACTGGCTAAATAATCAAAAGACAATTAAAAAGATATTTAAGATAACCAGCGTGCAAAAAGGATTATAAAAGTCAGTTTGGAGGAGACAGTGTCAGTTGTTCTAATATGAATTTTCTGTTTGATCTCATGCTGAAGAACTTATTTTTTAGGGCTTTGTTACACTGTAAAGTGCACAAATGTTGACTGGTGTTGTACTAGCTCAAGTTTGGAGCAGCCACATATTCAGGCCAGCAGAAGGATCTAGGGTTCTGGGGAGAGCAGCTGGTGGCAGCGGACCTGATCCAGGGCAGGAATGAGTGGGTGTCTACACTAAGGTGTAGCCATCCTAGTCTAGAACCTAGTGTAACATAAGCTGGATAACATGGGCCAGAGATAATCCTGCCCTTGGAGTAGCATAACTTTGAGCTACATAACAAGTGCTGAAAACGAGTTTCAGGCTTAATGTACAGACAAGAAAGGTGTTAAGATCTCTGGGAGCTGCCCAAAATTATTGTGTAACAAGGCCCTTGTCATACTGCTAACTGGGTGAATGCTAGTCAATGCTAGGTAAAGGAAAGTCTAGTTTGGGTGATGAAATATTAGAAATGTTTTTGGGCTCAAACACTGACCTGTATCTTGCTTTTCTTATCTGCTTTAAGTACACTTATTTGTTTACATGTATGTCCTTTTTTTTCTTGAGAGAAATGTAAGTCATTGTCAAATATTGCCAATATTATGAACAGTCCTAGTGTAACAAAGAGATATAGAAATCAAAATCTTTTGGCAGGTAGAGTGATATAGGTTTTCCAGCCTTTAAGCTCCCTTATAAACAGCATTGAAGAATTCTCTACTCATAATGCATGGCCTTTGTTTGGAGTGGGTCACTTAGTATAACAGTAATATTATATATAGAGTCTTTCACTTCAAAATTGCTAGTTTTATTATGATCAAGGCTAATACTATTAGAACGTTTTATTCATGGGCTGCATTGCAGACAGAGATCTACTAGCGTCACTTGCTGAGTTCACCTGCAGAATGGTAGAACATGAAGTAGACATGTATGCTACTGCAGTCTAGGGTGTGCTTATGAAATGAGAAATACAAAAAACAAGTATTGATGAATGTATGTTCAATGATGTTGTTCCCTTCTTAATTGGCTTTCTCTTGAAAAAAAAATCACACAATTGATATGTTTGCTAATGAGATTGTTATAGAAAGGGGATGTCTCCAGAATCTTCATAAGAATATCTGCTCAGATACTGGTTGCTACTTGGAAAGTGTACCTGGCCATCTTCAATTTTCTTTGGTGTCTTTTAAAATCAGAGTAAAGAAATTCCACCTTCTAGTCAAAGATAAGAATTGATATCACCAGTCAAAAAAACAAACAAAACAACAAAACAACAAAACAAATAACGTGATAAAAAAACAGAGGGTTAAAGCCATGGTCAAAATAATTAATTCATAAAGTGAAACCTTAAAATGCTCAAACCTTTTCAAGTAATGAACAATCTCTTAGGCACTGCAGTGCATTCCTGGAATCTCCCTGTCAGGCGTAAGGCTAGTGTTTGCTACAAACAGTTTTCTGCATTGTAACAATAACAAATCTATAGGTAGGTAGATAAATGTGGTCAAATATGACATTTTCTGGGGAAAAAAAATTCTAACCATTTCTTGAAAACACTAATGAATGCCCTTTTCAAGGCTTGTAATTGTGATCAGTTACAAAATTATGTATGACATTTGTTGTTATTAATAGTGTTATGTTCACAGTGACGTTGGTGTGGTGGTCCTTGTTTCCCAAGATTATGTTGTTTTATTTTTGCAAATGAAATGCCCATAGTTGGCATATTTTTAGCTCCTCCTTCCTTTTTAAGTGAATTCAAGACTATAGATTCAATTGCATCTGTGTCTTGGAAGTGTTCAATTTGTGGGCCACATAGGAAGATGGGAAGCCAAAATGTAATCATGCTGAACGGATGAGACAATATCGACAGCATATTAAAAATAATCCTAAAAAGCAGGAGAAACACTAACAGTACAGCATTCATCATGCCAGGCTTTCTTGACAGCAAGTGACCAAAATACAAAGGGAAAAGTCAAGATTTCTTATGTAGAGTGTCTGAGGAAGAGAGAAGGGCTTAAATTAGATAAACAGACCTCCCAGGGCAATACATTTAAGTCATAAGCTACAACTAGACTTCAAAAGCTAAAAAAAAATATGTGAATACAAGAACATAAAATAGGCAAACCTTGACAGACAAAGAATGGCCAGTAGCAAAGCAGACAAAGAAATGGCAATGCAGGATAGAAGGGGGAATATAGAAGAAATGCCTACAGGGAGAAGAAAACTCATACAAATTATGTCCTTTCTACCACTTGAGGGCTAAGAGACAATTACTGACTGTAAGAGGATAGCTGCTGGTACTATTAAGACAGCATCAAGAATTTAAACTATTAAAGAATATTGAAAAAATGCTTATAAAATAAGTTGTACTTAGGGCCACTCTTCCCCCATCCGACCTGACTTTTGAAAGGAAGAGAAAGAAAGGGAAAGGGCTTTGTGAGACACAAACATTGCATGCAGCAGTCAATTGTAATGTATTAGTGCGGGATTGGTATGAAAACAGCTGCTCAAAAGAAGATCAAAAGACTTTTGGGGGTGGGAGGTGGGGATGGTAAATGGTACCACATTTCCAAGAGCCACTAAAGACATACTAGCATGAAAAAGAGCAAAGCTGAAACAAAAAACAAAGTTCTGGCAACAGAAATAATAGAGAAAGAGAGGCTTATGATAGCATGGTGGTCTGCTTTCCTGCTAGAAAAGGGGCACCATGAAAAGAACTTAAGGAGGAGGAACAATTTCAAAAGAGCGCCTAAAGATAAAAATAAGCTGGAGAAAGCAGGAATCTCAGTGAGTTAATGCACAAAGATTGGCACTTCCAGATATCAGCAGTCAAGTCAAAAACAATCCCAGGCACAAAATGTTCTTTAAGCATTACAGAAGACTTAAAAATATCAATGTGAAAATCAACTGGACTGAGAGTGCATTCCTTATGGGAAATGCTTCCAGGTAGATGAGGTGGGTTTTGTTCAAAAAGGAACAATACTCTTCTGGGAATTGAAAAGTTAGTCATCAAAATGCTTACCATTTGGTGTCTTGCCCTGGAGTGGAGTCTGGAATATTGTGCCTAGTGTCTGTACTGTGCAAAAGAGAGAAGAGGAAAGAAGGTGCCTCAGGAAAATCTTCAAAACAGCCAGCACAGTGAGCAAGCAACAACCTAGAGTTTGCCAATATGTTATACTACGGGCACAGGATCCTCTCAACAATACCAGGAGGCAACTTTGTTCCCTCAGGATTCAGAGTTTGGCATCTTGTCTTAAGGGTATGTGTTTAAATCCTATTCATTGTTTTGAAAGGTACAGGTATAATCTTGGATTTTAAAATAATGGTGATAATGTAGAGTAGATCATCTTAACCACATGGCCATATGGTATTTCGAGCAGGATGTTCATGCCTCTTGTTGAGCTGTGCAGAGAAGAACTCAAAATGTATTGGGCCAGGAGTTTGGAAGCAGGTACTGTTGACCACTAAGCAAGGGATTTACAGGAAATGGGAGGTATGGATTTGAATTACTTCACAGAGAAGGGGGTCAATTTTTCTTGGGCAATTTTTTCTAACCATTAGATCATCTATAAAGGAGTTAATCTGCTGCTGTTTTTCAACCTGTTCCTAAAAAAAAAGTGGCACTTGCAAGTGCAGTTTTGAAGAACCCAATCCCATAAATGCACATGCAATTGTACTTTGAGTACATCAGATAAAGCCCTTAAATCAGGGGCAGACAATTATTTTGGGTGAAGGGCCACTTACGAATTTTGATGAGCTGTTGATAGCTGCATGGGTAGTCCCTCCCCTTGACAGCTGTACTTCCCCCTTGTTGCCATCTTGGGACCAGAAGTCCCACCCCCTAATTCCTGACCTTTGCCACTGGAAGTCCTTCCCCTTGCTGCCCAGAAATACTCATTTTGGGAAGGGGGGGGTCGCCATCTTAGAACCAGACGAACAGCAAAACAAATCATACACTAAAAGTCAAAACATCTACTAGAACACATTTTAATTTTATTACGGTGGTATGTGTGTGGTGGGGATGTGGGGGTGTAGTAGGATGTTGGGGCATAAGTGGGGGGGATTGTGAGGGGTATGGCTGTGTGTGGAGGGCATAGGGTATGCTGGGGGTTGTGTACGCTGGGGGTTGTGGGGGGAGTGTGGGACCCTCCCACACTCCCCCCATGATGTGCAGCCCTGGCAGGCGAAGGCAGCAGCAGCAGCAGGAGGTAGGACACTCAGGGCACAGGTGCCTGGGAGGGTGTGGCTCTGGCCAGCACTGCACATCTCAGTGAGGGGTGCAACCTCTGTGTGGCTGCCTGTATCAGTGGCATTCCCTGCTACTCAGACACACTGCCTGTACTCACACAGCAAGGAAGGAAACTATACATGCTGAAGCCAGTTGCCTTCCCTGCTGGGGCTGTGCAGTATAGGAAAGAAGCTTCAGATGCCGGAGCTGGCTTCCTTGCCTGCAGAGGTTGCACTGCAGCGGAGAGAACTAGGTGGAGCCATGTGGCTTCCTCATCACCCAACATGCTGGAGCCAGGTGCCTTCCCCATCACACAACACCCCCCACTCTCCTTCACATCAACACACTGCCCACCCCAACTCTGTGCCGCTGCTTCCCTCTGTCCCCTGGGTGTGGGGTCTGTACAGTCACTAGCCCTAGCCTCATGGTCTGGGCTCCCTAACAGCTGCACTCCTGCCTACACTGCTTCCTTGCCTGCTGCCCAGAGCCAGCAAGAGAACAGGGAAGTGAGAAGGTCCCAGGGTCTGCGGTAGCAGCAGCCCCACACCACAGCCTCACACTGGTTATCTGGTTCCTTCCACCAATAAGAGTGGGAGCAAGGCAATAGGATACATTTTTGGGGTTGCATGTAGACATAGAAGACTCACTCTCACCCTTGTGGGCAGAAGCACTTGGTGGGGCATAATTTGTTGGGGGTTCCTGCACATCACATGAAAGTGCTTGGTGGGCTGAATCTGGCCCATGGGCAATAGTTTGCCTGCTTCTGCCCTAAGCCAATTCAGTTCTGGGCATGCACAAAGGCCTATCTTTGTTATTACAGGAACTTGAAGATTAAAAAAATCTTTAAAGTGAAGAGGGAATTTCCAGATTCCTGTGGGACCTAAACAGAATTTAGGCATTTATCAAATCTGTCCATTTTCTCCTGCCTCCTTTCCCGACAACTTCACTGAAAGGATATATATAGTATGGTTGGCTGTGCTTAGGCAAAGTCATTTTCCTCCTTTCATCCCTAAAAATCCTTTTCTTATTGCTTTTAATATATACTCATCTATAAAGGAAAATAATAGGGTTCACATCCTTTGATAGGTTATAAGTACAAGTGTGGTGGATGGACAGGTCATCGTCCCCAGGCACTGATTTGGAGAGGGACCAAGAATGGCAGGCACCACTGCTGCCAATGCAGTCACTGCCACTGCCAGCCAAGCCCAGCCTCTGCTGCTGCCCTGGCCACTACCATCTCCCAGAATACAGAAATTGCTTGTTATAACTCTGCCACATTTTTTCTGTTTTTATAAACTTACTGAACTGTCTTCAGAATAGACAACACCATTCCACATATCTTTTATAAATATACTAGTGAATTGACCATTGAGAATAACAAGGGGTAGGGCAGGGATGGAGTGATGCCATCCACCACCCCACACTGCTGCCACCTCCCAGGAGCAGGGGGGAAAGCTTGGATGTGCTGGCTGCTGCCACCACCGACCTCCCCGCACTGCTTCTGCTCCAAATTCAGCTGCACTCCCCCCCACCCCCGCATCCAGCCCCATGCCACCTTCCCTTCTGCACCATGCCCTTCCCCATGCCACCTCCCCTGCTGTGAGTCTGGATCTGTGCCCCCCCCATGCCTGGCCCCATGCCTACCCCCACCCTGCTCCATGTCTGGAGGCAGCAGCAGCATGGGGTGGTGACTGGTGGCACTCGGTCCCCACCTGTCCCACCCATCATTCTTGATTGGCATTCTTGATGCAGCACTGGCCTCACCAGGAACAAAACTCCCCAAAAGCATTATGGATAGACAGACACATAGACAGATGGACTAAGCCCTTTATATATAGAGAGGGAGATCATTTACGCGTTCATTTTTGGACCACTTAAAGTTCAATGATTTTTATTCTCTCTACATGTGGAATGATCTAGTCCGTTTTGGATATGTAAATGGCTAAAAAACTCTTGCATGTGGTCAAGGACATTGATGGCATACTCCTATTGTTTAATTTTTTGTGTCAGAAAAACCAAGCTGGAGATCTCATGCCTGACCTCTGAAAAGAGGTTGTTTGATGTAATTGGCTGATCAGTCTCCTTCAGCTGATGACTAAATCCCTGGACCATTCATTATCACCTCCATTTGATTTACATTCTACTGCAGCTACTTCTTGCCTGCAGAAGTCAAGTTTTATATCTACTCTGACAGTTTACCTGGAGATGACCAACAGCTTGAACAAAATGAAATCCAGGTGTCTGTTTATCCTTTAGCACTTACTGATCAGATACAGACTTCTGAGACTAAGCTTGGTACTATGCCTGAAGAACTGTAACCCAGTGCAAACTGAAATCAAGCCAACCAGTAAAGATGGTGAGTTAATTTGTACTGCTAATAGCACTAATGAATATAGTATGTTTAAATATACTGCCTATCAAATGAAGAGGAACACTATGCTTTATAGCATCAGTTAGTAGGGGTGTGTAAAGTGGGCAGTATTCGATTTAGAGTCAGCCCTATTCAGGGAACAGTGATTTGATTAGCTGATTCGGATCACTGTCCAAGTTCAACACAGCTTTATATATTTTTTTCTATTTACCTTGAGTTACCAGGTGTGGCTTGTGAATGCTGAGATGGTAGGATAGATGAGGCATCCCACGAAAGCTTAGGGGGGCCCCTCACATACTTGGTGGTGGACCCCTCCCTGTACTCCCCTGGCTCAGCAATCAGCCACGGGGAGACCCTGGTTGCCCCCCTCCCAAACTCAGGAGGCACCAGTCACCAAGCCAGGGGCTGGGAAGGGTCCCCCACATGCTCTGGGTCTGCTGCCAAGCATATGGGGAACCCCCCTGTGCTCCCAGTCTCACAAAAATAGGGCATAAAAATGATATGTAGAACACGTTAGAGGAAAATTCAAGTAAAGAGGTTAATCACGAGAAAGATAAAATGTAACACATGCCCAAACCACAGATTGAAGTCAGTGGGGTTTTGGCCCATAAATGCATTGCTTTCAAAACATCGTACAAACCTAAGGCAAAGGTCACAATGACTAACACATGAAAGCCTGACATAATGAATAAAAAACATTTTGCTAAACCTGTGGGGGGGGAGGGAATATTAGTATTGGAGGGTGCAAGAAGAATTATGTTAGGGAGCAAGAAAAAATATTTCTACAAGCTTGCTGAAGAATCAGTCAATTAGTTCAAGAAAAAAAAATGTTGTGAATTTAAAGTAACTTGGCAATTTTGCTTTTATTTCCCCTCTTCTCCTGCAACTGGACATATTTTCTGGCCAAAGAAAAGTAAGGAAAACAGTTTCGAAGGAGTGGTTGGTTGTCTTTTGAGTCCTATCTTGTACTTTTAGAGCAGCTGAGTCCATGGTAATCTAATGAGGTGTCCTGTGGTTTTCTTCCATCTGTTAATCTTCCTGAGATGAATTTGTACTAGAACTCCAGACTTCATTTTGGTCTAATTTTACATACTTGGATTAGATGCAAGTAACATGAATAGGCAATAATTCACCATACGGGACTCTGGTTTTGAAAACTTGTTTAGATAAGGTTGATGTCCTTTCAAAAATACTTTGAGAGTCATATACTTGAATGTGTTATTGTGCTCATAAATGCATAGCAGCTCAAGCAGCCCTTAAACTTTTACTAACCTTTCTTCACCAATACTGTAAATGTTGATGGGAATTATAGTGCCAGTTTCTCCAAGGTGACCAGCTGTACAAGGAAGCTGATGCAAAATATCTGAAACTGCTAGAGGTAAGACTGGGGTGAACATGTCACACAGTACTTCTCTTCTATTGCTTAGGTCCTTAATCATTTTATAAATTACATTCAGCCTTAGTGTCTAGCCAATTTGTCCTGGAGAAATTCTACAAGTTCACCACTAAACATCTTGAGATTGCTAAGTACATGCTGTTGCATTCTTGAGCAAAGGAGCTGACCATTTTGAACTTGAATAAAAAGTAACTATCAAAGATGAACATTTTATACAGAATGAGCAATGTACAGCATGACAACAGATGGCCTTGATAATAAAAGTAATTTTCTTAGGCAATGCAAAATACAGACTAAACAGCAATATCAAAACCTTGCACACAACCCCCTGCAGAAAAGGATCTACTTTTAGTTTCATGGCCTCTTACAAAAACAGTCAGCTAAAGTATGTTAAGTTGTTTAGGATGCAGCAACCAACCCTCAAATATCATCAATCTCTCCACACACACACTTACCAAAACTGAAAAATCTGTCCTGGAATTTTAAAATATAAACCTCAATTTGGTCACAAGTCAAATTGAAATTAATTGTTATTCAATTACACTATACCCCACAATGGTGTATTAAACACCTAATTTGATTCCTATTTATATATAAACTAGCCAATTGCCTGTCCAGAATGATGGGGGTTGGGGGCAGGCAGGGATGGAGCATAGCCACCCACCACCCCACACCGCTGCCTCTCAGGAGTAGTGCGGGAGGGAAGCTTGTCACCTCCATGCCCCTGAGCCAGCACCCCATGCCACCATCACCTGCAGGGAGCAGGGCATGCTCCGTCCCCACCATCATGGTGGCACTCTGCCATGCCAAAACTGTCCAAAATGCTTTTGAAGAACTCTCATTGGTTGTTTCAGTCAGCATTCTGATTGGCTGTCAAGACAACCAATCGAAGTGGAAATAAAGCCAGCCAGCCAGACAGGCCGATTAAGACTTTTATTATATTAGAATAGAGACTGCATTTTCATAGGGGTCTCTTTTACAGATATAAATCAGCTTTTGCCTCATTAATGCACACATTTTAGATATTGTTTGACTTTATGCAGTTACCAGTTCTTTATTTTAATAAACAATGACTCTTTTAGCCATGTGTGCAAGCATGTGATTAACGTTAAGCAGATGCATAAGACTATTTGATTCAGCAAAACTCTTACACACACAGACTTCACTCATTAAAGCTAAATATGTGCATATATACATTGTTGAATCAGGGCCCTAGTTTGCATTTTTTAATAAAAGCCAACAATTGCAAATGTAATTGAATCTAATAACCTATATCACTTAGCTTGCAAAGAATAGTGAGTTATAATAGTAAGATCATTATCATGAAATATGTTAATACTTTCAACAGGAATCTAATCTGCCTACTTTTGCACAGAATCTTTTAATCTCTGCTGACAATAAATTACTGTTCATCTTGGACAGTGGTTATTGTATTTCCTGAGGAAATAAAAGAATCAGTTTTGATTTTTCTAACATAAACATGTATTAATCACAGCTTCTGAACTTTATGAACAGATGAACATGAATTATAATGGTACAAATTTTGTTAAATAGATGTCAAACAGAGCCCTGATTACAGAATCCAATGTTAATTTAGAAATATTTCTCTGTATGACTCAGATCTGTGTAAGATGAAATGGCAGCAACTGAAATTATCTAGTTATGGTTCATTTTCTCAGAATGATTTAGTTGCCATTCTGATTCTGATATCACAGAGCTGAGCAAGCTATCATGCAGAAGATATGCTACCTAAGGAGTAGACTTAGAAGACATGCTGTCTTTTATCCCTTCTTCCTTCTGAATCCAGGAATAGTAATTTGCCACTGCCAATGCTAGCAGCAAATGCTATAAGCTACCCTATGCTATAGAGAGGACAGAGCCAGCACCGTATCAATTATCCTGTTCTGCTCACCAGCAGAGATGATGGAATAAGAGCCATATAGCACTTGCTTAGCTTAGGTAACCTGCATAGAATTCAAGGGGATCCTTCTTCCCTTGGAATACGCTCTAGTCCACAGCAATCCAGCAGTTGACTACAGAAGGAAATAGAGAAAAAAGATTGCAAAAATAAACACTTCATAAGTTCCTTGTTGATCTTTTACCCTAAATATGGTCTTAATTTTTTTTTCTTAACACAGTTATGCTTTGTATTTAGTTAATTTTATTCCTATATTTACCTAGTAAATCTAAGTAGATTCTTCTGCTTTTTCAGTTTTATGTTATGGTGTTGTTGTCTTTTAATGAAAAGTAAGCTTATCTGGGGATCATCTTAATAAGAAACATTAGCTTAATAAAAATATTCTATTTTTATCAGATGGTTTTAATCATGTATTATTTGTGACTGTATTAGTGGACACAGCCCTATGAACTATGCCACCATTAAATGGTTAGATTCTAGATTGAAAGTCAAGGTTTTTCTCTGCAATCTATAATTAGGCCCCAAAATACCACCACATCTGCTTTTAGGAGAGTAATCATAATATTCACCTCACAAACATGATAAATATCTTTAATTAACAATGAAACTTGAGCATAGAAATAGATGGTATTTTTGAATGACATACACAAATACCCCTCAATAACCTACTACAGTACAAAAAGGAAACTCCTGCTGATTGAATACCCCTGCTTGTTACATACCATCCCACACTGGAACCTACAAGAAGGATCATCAAAAATTACAGCCTATGATCAAAAAAAGATCGGACCTTAAGGGAAATATTCAACTCCCTCACCCCTGGCCAGTTCCTCATCAGAAGCAAACTCCTCTCTGCTCAACAGACTCCAAATGAAACAGAACCGCACCTTAACATTAAATGCAAAATCTGTCAGCATATTTCCAGCACCCCAACAATCAACATCTGTCACAACAAATGATAAATATTCACAGATCCTACTCGGGTACGTCACAGAACATGGTACATCTCATCCAGTATACCAGGTGCTTTCGTGGAAACTTCAGGGGTGAAACCAGACAGGATGTATATACCAGAATGAACTCACAGGGGAAAAAAAAGGACTGGGACAGACAAGCACCAGTAGGAGCATGTTTTTTAGAGATAAATCACCCCCCTCTAGTTTCATAAACTTCATGCTCAAAGGGAGTTTACCAAACAGGCCCAGAAGAAGAGCCTAGAAAATGAAATTCATTACTCTACTAGACAGTAAAAGATCTTGATTCAATACAGGCAGTGGCTTTATGGCTCACTACAACAGATACTACTACTACCCTTCTTGCATGTTGCAAGTAACGACTCTTTAAATGGTCTCACTCTGCCACTAGATTGCCAATTCCACTATACTTATTTTGTCTTACACTTATTTTGTCTCCTGATAGTATTTTTTCATTCTTAATTCACTGCTGTCTTCCAGCAGACAATCTGCCTTGACATGGAGTCTTCCATCTGCTATTTAGTTCCACCTGTTTCAGCCTCTTTCTTAGGTCTGTGTCACATGTCACACTTAGGACATGTTAACTGTACTTAAGAGTGTCTATGCAGTCGAACAAGGATAATTATATGTTATGAATTTTTATGGAAGGAGTATCTCCAAATCTTATTAAGTAAGTTGAGCTATCACTGGGCTGCTTCACAGAGCAGTAATGCTTACTATGCTCTAAATCATAGGATCTCAAACTGTAGTCCACAGACCACCACTGATCCATGAGCTCCATTCAGGTGGTCAGCAGAAAGGTTTTGGAATGATGGAAAATATCTGTATTTGGCCCAGCACTTGATTGATTTGTTTTTGATGATGGAGATTAAGTGGTCCTCCGAGACCCTCAGCAATTTTCAAGTGGTCTGCAAAAATAAATAAATAAATAAATAAAATTGACAACCACTGATCTAAATAAAAAATGTGCTAACTGTCCTGTGCAATAAGGCCCTTAGACCTGAGGAAGAGCTCAGGTCCAGTACCTCTCCCAATAACACAGTTGGTCTAATAAAAAAAGGCACAAAAAGGCCTTGCCTCTTCGATATAAGCCTAGATCATTGTGGCTTCAACAACACTCCAACTTTACTTAACCTAGAAAGCAGTCTATTTGACCTGACCTAACTCAGCAAGCTAGGCTCCTACAGTCACTTCACACGAGTGCATTAGCAGACCCATTGCCTGAGTACGATATTTTCAAGACCTACCAGTATGAATATGGAAAAAATCCTTACAACATTTGTAAGTGCTCATCCATTTTTTCTCACCCCCTGAGAATTAGTCTGCATAATTTATCTACATTTGTAATTCATTAGAGTTATTATAGCATCCTTCCCTTCAGTGCATAATTTTGCCAGCCTTTCTGTTTTCCAGAGAACATTCATAGTCATTAATCATAGATTAACTTTCCCTTCAGAAGAGTATTTATTTTCATGTAAATTCCTTTATTTGTTGCATTTTTACCTGGGATTGCAAATCAGGGGAATATGGGGCAGACCTGAAACTACACTTTCTTCAAATTCTAGGTTGAAATTCGGACCATCCATAGTCTATCCATCATTCAAATAGCTTTTGTCATAACATGATTAAGTGAATTTACAGTGCTGTGAAAATGGCTTTGGTTATGGAGGTATCATTCTTCCATCTGGTCCCTTCAAGCTCACTTACACTTTCTGAGTTCCAAGTTTTTTCTCTAAACTGAATATTTTAGTGAGCCAGTTTTCTCCATGCCACGCTATTGCAATATCCCTATATTCCCTTCCAATTTTTCAGTTTGCATTATTAGACCTGGCTGAACAATGAATAATGCATTTGATTTCCAGAATTCAGAAACATTGGTCTGCCGTTGTCTTTCATTATTTGAACACATAGCTCATTACCAAAATCATTATCATTGCCCAAAAAGTCAAAATCAGCATATCATATAGGTTAGAATTTAAATGTATATTTCTTTGCCATTTTTTTTTTTTTTTACTGAATATCAATAATTAGATGCCTGGGGGAGAGACAGTGACTTCCTTTATGTCTGCATAGTCCTTAGCCTAAGTTTATCACTCAGTAATAACAATTTTACATTACATGTTATGATCAGTGTGGACTCCATCTTCATCAAATTGTTACTATTTGGACTTTAGACCTATAATAAGATTTGGTCATAAAATCTCCAGTGAAATGCTTTGCCCTTGCTTAAATAGATCCATCCATGGTAATGAGTTATCACTGTGCCTTATGTAGATCAGGCTATTGAAGATGCCCTCTTTTTAGAATGCTTTCTCAAGGCTAAAGGTGTAATATAAAAATATCTTAGTACTCTATTTTAATTGGTATATGTCAAATATATAGTTAGTTTTACATATAAAAGTTTGTCCTTGAGAGTGAATCTCTCTTGTAAAGGAGCATAAATGATGGCTACAGTGATAGAAGTTCTAATGTAGAGATGCTCCAGGAAAATGAGGGAGCTGGGAACTGGGAGATAGTCCCTTAGTTAGGGAGGAGTTAGCTAGCAACTTAGAAACTAAAGGTCTTCAGAGGTTTCCTACTGCCCAACAGTGAAATTGATTATTTAAGGCCTTGTTACACCTTAAGTTTAGGCAGCTCCTGGAGCTCTTAAGTCCTGAATCATAGGGGTGTGTGATGCTTTGGTTGCCAATTCAATTCAGAGAAGATTTGGCCAGATTCAGAGGCTAAATCACCAAATCCAAATAGAATCAGGAAACCAAAAAAAACCCTCTGAATCAATTTGGAGAAGATTCAGAAAAAGATTTGGAGATTCAGTGATTCAGAAGACAGTCTTTCAGGGGAACAGAAACTGAGAAGAGGGAGGGGAAGCAAGGCGGGGAAAGACTGACAACTGTAGCTGGCCAGTGACTGTGATCTTTCCCTGAGTCCCCTTCCAATCACAGTGCTCTGGGGAGGGATGTAGAAACAGCAGATAAGCCTGTCTACAGCCTTTCTGTCCCTTTTGTTAGCTGTTTATGCCTGAACATTGGGAAGGTGACCTGTTACAGGCTATCTTCCCTACTGGTTTCATCCCACTGTGCCTTTAACACACACAAAGTTACATGTCACACATTTTGCTTTGAACAGTTTCTGGTGCACTTTCCCAGAAATCTTTGCACCTATCTCCTTGAAACTTGGCAGGATTCATGCCCTCAGAAGGGGCTACTATCCCTGCTGTTTTCATCCAGATGTGCAAAAAAAAATGATGAAGTCATAGGTATTTCAGTGATTCCCCATTATAGTCTATGGCTGAATCACTATGACCACCACCATCATGGCCGAATCTCTGAATCAAGCCAAATCACAGCTGGATCAAGTTGGGACAATGTTCTGAATCTACAAATTGAATCACTGCCCTCCAAATCAACTGAATGTGAATTTGAATCAAATACTTCCCTATTTGCACAGGCCTACTGGATTATTCACACAGTAACACCTGATACTAGTTTTAAGCACCTTTTAGTTGTCTTTTAAGTCACTCCACTTCAGGGCAGGTTTATCTCTGATCTGTGTTACCCATACCATGTTCCATTAACGTGTGGCCAAGCCATGGGGATGAACCAGCCAAGTTTCAGTCCTCCAGCATCTCAGGATACAGTATCCACTCCCAAACCCTCCTGTTTTGTGTGGACAAACTTATCCACTCCTTGAACTCCACTATGCAGGGGGGAGTTCTGGAACCAAGCCAACTCCCCCTCCTAATCCCAGGGCTGTGAACTTCCCATCCCCAGGGGTGTAATCCTGTGGAAACAGCCTTCTGAGTACATGCCAGTTAGCTAGGTTGCAGAGCACAGATGAGTCCAGGAGTGGGTCTGGTAGGATGGGAAGGACAAGGTAAGGGCTAGACTGGGTCCCCATGAGCTGAGGTTTCCTTCCTAGGGCAGGGACTTCCTAGCTTTTCCTTCCTAGCTTTCCCAAAAGCATCTTCCCTTACCATTCCCACTTCTCAGCCGCTCTGAGAATCACCACCAGCACCCGCCACACTCCAATCCCAAATTTCAATTTATTAAAACATGAGACCTTCTTTAATTTATTTCGTCTTTCTTTATTTCAACATTTTTTTTACTTTATCCTTCAGTGACTGACTTACCTTTTCCCACCCCTATTTCCTTTCCACCTCCCATTTTGCTCCCTTTCCCCATATCATTAATTTTCCACCTCCCAGCTTCATGTCCCCACCCCATCAACCCATCTTCACATCCCTGTCAGCAGGGATAGAAGCCTGTCCTGGCTCACAAGATCAGCAGTGGCAACTCACAGCTGTAGCTCTTAGTTAGACCTCTGCTTTCTAGCCTTCTACCTGTGGAGATGGTAGACAGTTAGTGAAGGGTAAACCAGTGCTTTCGGGGTTGGTGGTATGACGTGGGCTTTGGTTTCTTCGATCACAGCCCACATTTCTCTACGCAGAGTATGCTGGCGGAGGATGGACTTCACCTATCGCCTAAAGGTAAGCGTTTCTTTTCTTCTGGGTTGGCTGATTTCATGTGGCGGGCTTTAAACTAGCTTCGCCGGGGGACGGGGCTGCCGGAAGAGGAGAGGATGCTCGGCTGCTAAGTCGAGTAAGTTGGACGAGCAAAGGTGGTGGTAGCTTGGGGGATACACATGGGAAGGGGGAGGTGGCAGTGCATAACCTTAAATGCTTCTATACAAATGCATGCAGCATGGGAGGTAAGCAGGAGGAGCTGTCTCTCCTGGTTGCTGTGGAAGACCCGGACTTGGTTGGGCTCAAGGAAACCTGGTGGGACCCGACCCATGACTGGGCCATAGGCATCAACGGCTATGCCCTTTTCAGGAAGGACAGGGTGGGGAAAAGAGGCGGAGGGGTTGGGCTCTATGTCAAAGAACGCTTCTCTGCATTGAGCATTAACTTGAGGGTGACTGAGGACCAGGTGGAAGCAATTTGGGTCAGGCTGCAACGAGGACGAGTGGAAAGGGACTTAATGGTGGGTGTCTGCTACAGACCACCCAGCCAGAAGGAGGAGCTGGACCTCCAATTCACTGGCCAGCTTAAAGAGGCGGCTAGGATGAGGGATGTCATTGTCATGGGGGATTTCAATTACCCGGACATCTGCTGGGAGGAGCAGTCAGCCAAGTCCGAGAGGTCCCGGAGG
>JAGPOW010000261.1:26187629-26264166 GCA_030014935.1 Caiman crocodilus
AAACAACCTTTCAGTCTCGCTGTGTATTCTGTCTTGGGAGGATGGCTCGAGGCCATTTATTAGGCCTTCAAAGAAATGGCTTGGGGTTATTCACAACAAACTGGAGGGTGACAAATATGAGTATGTACAAGGTTTGCTGAACTTGGTTTAGGTTTTGGCACCTTACTTATGAGTAAACATACAGGGCTTTGCCATTGCTGGGAGTAGGGTAGGTAGCCTGAAATAAGTAACTTGGCATGCAGGAAGAGCTGGTAGTGTCAGAGAGAGATGGTGGCTCTGCAGGATCATTGGTGAGTCTTTGGGACTAGTGGAGAGAGTTACCCAGTCTGTGGGGGATAGTTGGGAAGGGGCTAAAAAATAGCCCATCAGGGTTGGGGGTGAGGTAGAAACAGAACAGCACCAGGGCTAGGGCTAGTGGCTGGACTTTCCCAGCCCTGGGTCTGTACTGTGAAGTTCTATGGGTGATCAAAAGGCCAGGTTACCCCTTTCTAGAGCAATTGCCCCTTTCTCAGTCTCAAGTTAATTCACTTACAGAGGTGAACTTAGATTGGTCACTTCAGTTTTGGGGGTAATTTAAGCACTGTGCATGTCTGCACACCCAGACTTTTAGATCCACCTAAACTTGGTGTAGTTACACTAGTGCACACAAAGGCTAGGGACAGACCTTCAAAAAGCCTAAACCTGATTTGATTCAATCTTTGCAGTTTAATCTATCCTGGCTAGGTTGAACTGGTTGGTAACTAGAGATGCTTTCTCTCTGGATTGAGGAAATTCAGGCACATGGCTGCAGTGGTTCAGGTTAGAAGCTGGGGGGCACTATAGTAACCCTTCCTTCCCTTGCACCATGCTGAGATGAAGGGGATGTGGCCAGGGACCAGCAGGATGCTTTCACTAGAGAGGTCTGTCTGCAACATACTAGGTTTTTCTCTGCTGGCTGTTGAAGGGTCGAGTGTGTTGCCAGCCCCCAGCCCATGGCTAGCACTCTGAGGTAAGGTGGGGGAGAGGTGGTACAGTGCATTCATCTGTTGATGATACAAAGATTTCCAATCTCCTGCCATGCTCCTTTATACTGTCTGCAGCAAACAAGGTGAACAAGCCAGCAAGGTGAGGTGTTTATCACTTCTTCAGCAAAATAGTAGCCTCTCTCCATTAGTTCAAACTCTTAAATAGCTTAGCAGCTGAGTGGGGCTTGGGTATGTGCTGTGGGAGATGGGAAGTGGGGAGGGAGGGACTGCTGCTTAAGCAGCGAGTGGTGGGGTTGGGGGAGGGGGTGAAGCAGGGGGAAGCCAGGCAGACCCTGCAGTCTGCCAGAGGTCCAGCCAGGCAGCAGAGGGAGAAGGGCCAGCCCCACTGTGTAACAGAGAGCCCATACCAGAGAGCATGCTGGGATGCTGGGGGAGTCTGGTTTATTTTAAATCATCAAAGGATCTAGGACAGACTTTGCATAAACCAGTTTGAGCCTAATCACTTAAGTCTAATACTACATTCAACCAGGTTTATCTCAAAACAGTTTCAGCCATTTTCAAACTAGTTTATGTACACTAAACAGCTATTCTGTAACAGGTTTAAACCAGTTTCTGATCACTTCATAGATTTCATAGACATTAGGGTTGGAAGGGACCTCAGAAAATCATTGAATCCAACCCCCTGATCCAGGGCCAGGAAGTCAGCTAGGGTGAAAGGATCCCAGCAAGATAGGCAACCAAATGTTTCTTAAAAGAGTCTACAGCAGATGCTTGTACCACCTCTGGAAGCAGTCTATTCCAGGTCTTAGGGGATCAGAAAATAAAGTTTTTCCTTATGTCCAGCCTGAAATGGTCTTGGAGGAGTTTGTAACCATTTGACCTTGTCATTCTTTGGGGCACTCTGGTGAACAGGTGTTCCCTCAGATCCTGATATACATCCCTTATATACTTATAGGTAGCCACCAGGTCCCCCATGAATCTACAGTTTTCCAGACTGATGAGTCCCATGGCTCTCAGCCTCTCATTATAGGGCCTGTTCTCCTGCCCTCTGTTCATGCATGCAACTCTCCTAAGGACTCTTAAGCTTTTCCATGTCCTTTTAAAATTGTGGAGCCAAGAATTGGATGCAGCCTCACCAAGTCTGAGTACAATGGAAGGATGATATCCTGGGATTTGCTTGAGACAGAAAACTGCCTTTGGTACTCCTTGGGGCCTGTTTGAATTTGCAAGAATGCTGTTCGGACTACATGGAGCCATGGCGACATTCCAGCGACTCATGTACCACACCTTCACCCCACACATGATGTACACTACCACTTATATTGATGATATTGTCATATACTTACAATCCTGGGGGCAACATCTACAACATGTGAAAGCAGTGCTGTGAGAACTCCGCGTGTGCACATGACACTCAACCCAAAAAAATGCACCCTAGGAATCCAAGAAACCAATTACCTAGAATTAGGATTTAGAGTGGGTCATCGAATCATACATCCACTGGCCAGTAAATAGATATGATAGAAAATGATGTACCACCCCAGAGTAAGCAACATATGAGGTCTTTCCCAGCGCTAGCCAAGGTTCTGTCTAAGGTACACGCATGTGTTGCCACATACAAGTAAAACTCTGGCCATGCATACATTTTTTTAGGCCCATGCACCTGTCGGGATAGGAGCTGGGCTGTGGTGTGGAACACTTACAGAAGGTAAGCTCCTCCCCAAGACAAGGCAAGTTCAGGAGCCTGGTGTAGGCTCTACCAGCTCCAGGGAACTGCTCCACTTCCCTGCTTTGCCTCAAGGAGCAAGGAGGCATGTGGCATCAGGGCCGGGAAGTGGAGTACTTCCCAGAGCTGGCAGAGCCTGCAGAACAGTTCCCTGGAGCTGGCAGAGCCTCACTTGGGGCAGGCAGCAGCTCCTACCTAAGGTGAGGCAAGGCAGGGATGGAGGCTGAGGCTGGGGGCTGGTGCAGTCTCCACCTGCTCTTGGGAGCTGTTATGCAGGCTCTGCTGGCTCCAGGGAATTGGCCCACTCCCTTGCATTGCCTTGGGGAGTGAGGAGGTATGTGGCATCAGGACCAGGGAGTGGAGCACTTCCCCAGACCCAGCTGAGCCTGCAGAGCAGTCCCACAGAGCTGGTGGAATCTGCTCCAGCCCTGGCCTCCATCCCTGCCTTGCATCACCTCAGGGAGCAGCTGCTGCCTGCCCCAAGTGAGGAACTGTTCCACTCCCTGGCCCTGATGCCATGTGCTTCCTTGTTCCCCAAGGTTAAGCAGAGGAGCAGAGCAGTGTCCTAGAGCTGGTGGAGCCCACACCAGGCACCATCCCTCACAACCCCCATCCCCAACCCCCACCCCAGATCCTAGTCCCTAGGCCCCCAGATACTGATCCCCAAAGCCCCAAAGTCCCCAAGCCCCAGGCCCCAAGCCCCCAGGCCCCAAGTCCCTGACCCCCTGTTAGCTAATTATTATATGAGATTTATTTCTCAGTTTGCAGGAAAAGCAACAACACTAACAGATACAGTAAGGGGGAAAGGACAAGGTTCCATACAGTGGACTCCTCAAATGAAGAAAGCTTTTGAGGAGATAAAAAGGGCACTATGTAATGATGTGGTAGTTGTGATGCTTGATTTTTCTAAGATTTTTATCCTGCAGATGGATGCCTCTGAGACTTCTGTAGGTGTGGTGCTATATCAGAATCAATAAGGCAAAGACTAACCCATCACCTTTGCTAGTAAAAAATTAAACACCACCGAGATCAGGTATTTAACTATTGAGAGAGAGAGAGTACCTGACAATAAAATGGGCCATAAATTATTTCAGATACTACTTAATTGAGTGAGAATTCAATTTAGTCATGGATCGTGGCCCTTTACAATGGCTAAATAGATTTAGGCATGATAACACATGAATTACATGTTGGATATTATCACTGCAACCTTTTAAGTTTAGCATTAGTTACAGACCAGGAGTGACCAATAAAGTTGTGGATTATTTATCAAGGTGTGACAAAAGTGAGAGTGTGAGAATGAACCGACACATGACTGGTGTTAAGATTCCTGATGATTGGGGATCCAAAAAATGAGAGGCCACAAGGCAACTTAAGTGGGGGGATATGTGGGAAAAACTTACCTCAGCCTGGTGAGGAGTGGAGCTGGTGGAACACCGCGCCAGAAGCGGAGCATGGTGCAAATGAAACTAAAGCAGGTGGAGAAACTGCAGCAGAAGAAGAAAAAAGAGAAAAAAGACAGACAGGCCAGAAGGAGCCAGGACCAGATCCTACATTGGCATGGGCATGCTTTGTGGCAGCGTACTGGGGCCAATTGACTGCCTGGACTCCTGAGACGGGGATAAAAATCCCAGCAGAAGACCCATCAGGTGAACTGGAAATAAGGTCCCTAACTGGCCCAGAGAGGCCAGATCTGGAACCCGTTCCCCATGCAGGGACCTGATGGCTGCCCAAGGAAGGGGTTCTCAATAAGACCCAGGGCCAGCAAAGATCCAGTGACTTACTGGTAGGAGCTTCATAGACACTGGATATTTATGGTACAGACTAGTGTCCAGCATGAACAAGTGAAGCAAGGATTAATGATCAGTAGGCCCACAGCAAGTGTAGAGCCCAAGTAGGGAGCTGGATGTCTAGGCACAGGATAGCACCACATCAGGAAGATGCAAAAGTAAGGCAAGAGGGTGGTAGGGAACACTCAGGCAAAAACAATGTCCAATCCCCTTTTTCACAAATGTAAAGGACCCAAGCACCAAAGTGATCGATACATCAATTCTGGCAGCCCAAACAGCGACATCTTTGGTTGGCATTAAGTGGGATGCAGGGGAGGCGGAGCCCCAAGAAGGAACAACAATCAGGACGCTCAAAGGAAGGACTAATCATCTTCCTCCCAATAACAAACCATTTAACAGCAAAAACATAGCAGGAAAGACCCCCTGGTAGTCTGACTAAAGTCAATCCACTAACAAGCCTATTTCTTCCTCAAAGCAATGGCAAAGTCAGAGTAAACCACACGTACCCAACGCACAGGGGAGAGGTGCAGGAGACTACAGTAATCAATTCAATTTGGGTTGATTCTTCTACCTGGGTCCAAATTTGAATGCTACCAAAATAAATTACAGGTTTTGCACCAATTCATGGATGTATTTCCATTTCTTCATTTTATAAATTCTGAGTAACTCAGTGGCTTTCAATTGGACTATACACACGCAAAGGTTTGCAGGAATGGAAATGTGGGCTTAGAATTTCAGTGAGGATTTTTCATTAGGAATCTGATTTAATACTTGGAAATATAGGCAGCCCCAAAAGAATATCTGCTTTTGGAAGATTTCATTCATATGCATTTGATTTTTCTTCTCCTCGCCTCATAAATTCTGTTCACTTGGTCTCAGTGCTGTAACTTCCTCCTGGGATGCTAGCCTCTGTTCTCCCCCACTCAGTTTCCATTTGTTACAGCTGAGATGCATCAGGCAGTCCTTCTCATCAGTAAATAGGGTTTGGGGAGAAGGAAGGAGAGAGGGTGGACTGTACTGCAACTGAACTTACCCATCTAAAGACTTCTGGCAATTGGGAGAGGTGCAGTCTATTCCTAGTTCTTACCCGAGCCCAGTGGAAATGTGAATCCCAGAAGCCTTTCATTCATTCTGGATTCAGATGTTTGGTTCAGGATCACATTTAATTAAAAAATAATAATTATCACTATCCTTTATATATATCATCTGTGATACAGATGTGTGACAATTCTTTAACATGTTTTCCCCCCTTCAGAGGAATTGAGACAAAAAGACAAAGCTAACTAAAATAATTAGAAGAGTTCAAGTGAAAGATCTTCATTAAATATCACAGAAATCCCTATTTGCAGTAGCAAGTTGATATGTTGGATAATTAGCTTATGCTTTCTCTTAAAAAAATTATATAAGATCTCCACTGTATGTGATTTTTAGTCTGTGTGATTTTTAGCACCTTGAACAATCTGTACTAAAACTCTAGGAGACACTTCAGGGGTTGGTTCTCATTCTATTATATTATTATAGTATTATGTTGCATTCTATTATATTATATATGTTACATCTCTTTTCTAGAAAGTCACCAATTTTTATTTGGTGTACTTTTCATTGTTAAAGTATTTAATTAGTTTTTTTCTTGCTGTTGTTATCATTCATTGAGCTAAAGCAAAAGGCAAATGAATAGTTTAGAACAGAGGTGGTGAATATTGTATGTTTGATCCCATAAATACAAAATTCAGTCTTTAAACATTTTAATGTTATCCGTTGTAACCCCAGGGGCTATACAAATTCATCTTCTTGCAGGTTGTCCCTGTTAGAAACAAAAACTGATGAAGTCAGGTGTTTTTTCAATGTAATCCTGTTCCCTTTACACAGAATGTGCTAGATACTGCTTCTTTGAACACAAGAGGAATTAAGTGATATGTTGCCTTTGCTCACAGTTTTCCAGTTGGTATCAGGCCTGAAAGCTCTTCTTTTAGCTTTTCTCAGGGCCATTCCCACAGTTTTATGTCCTGAGTTTCCTTTTCTACCTTTCCTCCTTGCTGTTTTTTTTTCCTGCTTCTTTTGTCCTTCTACGTTTTATTCATAGACTCACAAACTTTCACAGTGAGGAGCTGATGAAACTCCTTTGCCCTTTCATGTGGCTGTGTTATGGGTGTTAACATAGCATTACATTGAGTGCTGCTATTATTTCAGCTATTTGGGTTTATAAAGGCACTTTATGGCTTTTACCACTATCTTAAAATGAGGGCAGGGACTACACCTAACCCTAATATTAAACATGTAGTTAATTGGAACAGTGTTTTCTATTTGTATGAGAAGTCTAAGAAGTTGAAATCAGTTTGGCTACCACAGAGTGGGAAAGATGTTGCATCTGCCTAGTAAGTTTTCTGAAAAATGAATCTTGCTTTGATAGGATGATAGAGATGATGTGCAGTGATATCTGTTTTGCTGTCCTTCTGAGAAGTAAGTTTCACTAATGTTTGCTATAAACAGCAGCTTACAGTTGAGGAAGTGGCAGCACCTGAACTGAAGTCTGTACTTCTTTGAAAAACTGTTGTGGTGTGGTCTCAGCAGTCATGGAAACTCTGAGCCAATACTTCAACTTCTTCTGAAAATGTAGCAGTTTTTCTCTATAATATATGTAGGTGGCTTCATTGCTGAAACTACATCTTGGTGATTTTAAATGCTACAGAGAGGTCTCACATTGTGTTTTCATGAAGGAAAACTACTCTCCCTACCCTTGTGCGCAATGCCATAGCATAGGGTAATAATTTGTTGCATGTTTACAGAAACAGATGCTAGTTGTCAGTTCTCTGACTGCAGCTGAGATAGCATATACCTTTCTCAACCAGTTATTCTCTAAGGCAGGGGTGGGTAAAATATGGCCTGTATACCAGATCTGATGCACCAAGCACTTTCATCCGGCCCGCAGCACCCACCAACAAATTGTGCTCCACTCAGCCCTTCTGCCCACAAGGGTACACACAGCCGCAAATGTACCCTATTGCCTTACTTCCCATGCCCTCTTGGGCAGAAGGGCTTGGCCTGGCCAGAATGCAGCTTCCATGTGGGGCTACTGCTGTCATTGTTGCAGCCCCTGGGTACCTGCTCCATTTCCCCAATCTCCTGCTGGCTTGGGGCAGCAGATAGGGAAGCAGGGGAACGTGGGGCTGCAGCTGGGTAGCAGCACAGAGTGTGTGGCTTGGGCTGGTGGCAGCACAGATCCTGTGCCCAAGCAGGCAGTGGCAGCACAGAGCTCAGGTGGGCAACATGTGGGTGTGAGGGAGGGTGAGGTGTGTGGGTACCCCCCCCACTTCCCTCACACTCACCCATGGTGTGCAGCCCCAGCAGGTGGTAGCAACAGCAGCAGGCCAGGTGCTCAGGTTGCAGGTGCCTGACAGGCCATGGCTCCAGCCAGAGCTTCACATCACAGTGAGGGGTGCAGGCTGATCAAGGCCATCTCTATCATTGGGACCTCCCCACCACTCACACACAGCCCCTGCACTTGCACAGCAAGGGAGAGAATCCCACATGTTGGAGCCGGCTGCCTTCCCTGCTGGGGCTGCACAGCACTGGAAAGAAGCCTCAGGCACTGGAGCCGGCTTCCTTCCCCGACCCCCAGGAGAAGATGCCTGGGGCTTCCTTCCCCTGCAATGCAGCCCCAGCAGGGAAGTCAGAGGGCTCCAGTGCCTGAGGCTTCTCTCCAGTGCTGTGCAGCCCCAGCAGGGAAGGCAGCCAGCTCCAGCACAGTGGGCTTCCCTCCTGTGCTGTGCAAGTGCAAGGGCTGTGTATAAGTGGTGGGGATCACTGGTGGTACAAATGGCCTGGGGAGTCTGCACCCCTCTCTGTGATATGCAGCACTGGCCAGAGCTGTGCCCTCCCAGGAACCTGCATGCTAAGTGCCCCTGCCTGCTGCTGCACCATATCACCACATCCTATCACACCTCCCACACCTCATCATACACACCCATATCACACCATGTACACACACCACACATACTCTACCACGCTCACACCCATACCCACACCCCACCATACACCCCCCCATTATACAAAACCAATAATTTATCTTTGAGTTATTATGCAATCACCTCTATATATACAATGCAAATACAAATCAAGACAAAATATTTTGTAATAAAATTAAAGTATGTTACACTGGATATTTGACTTTTAGTGTATGATCGGGGGTTTTTTTAGTTCTAAGATGGCAAGCCCACTCTCAAAAGGAGCTTTTTCAGGGAGCAAGGGTAGGGACTTCCTATGGCAAAGGTCAGGAGTTCAAGGGTTTAGGAGCAGCACTTCCAGTCCCAAGATGGTGACAAGGAGGCGGGGGGCAACTATCAAGGGGCAGGTTTACCCATGTGGCTCTTAACAGCTTGCCAAAACTCATTAAGCAGCCCTCCACCTGAAATGATTGCCCACCCTGCTCTAAGGTGTCACCCTACCCTGCCTTCCACTAATTCTCTGATTGTGATAGTGGAAACAGCTTAGCTTCTCTGACTGCAATGGATTGTGTTAGAGTTTTTATGATAAAATGGCATGACATGTAGCTTACATATGTAACTTTCTAGAAGCTGTGCAGAGTTCCTTCTGTGGCAGAACACCCCCCCCCCCAATAAAAATAAACACGAGAAGTTATACCAATGTAGGTGCTATTCATCTGTAGTTAGCTACTGCTACTGAGTGTCAAGACAGTGTGAAAGCTGCCCTGGGATAATGGTTGTTTTTCCTTAATGAATCAATTTTGTATTTTACATTAGAGTGTAAATTAAATATAAATCCCATTAGTGCTCATATATCATGTGTCCAGGCCCTCAATCACATATCTGACCCATAATTTGCCATTATTTATTTTGATAGTTATTAAGTAGTTTATAATGTCTTTCATCCAGGCATGTAAAAGTATTGTTTGCTCATATTTATGATTTTTAAATTAGCATGATTAGCAATGTCTTAATTTTTCAGTAAATTTACTGCTCATGAAGGAAGCCAGACAAGCAGCACTAAAGACTGAGGCTTCTATTTATTCTCTAAACAGATGGTAGTGCAAAGATTGTTACTGAAATATTCCCAATACTGGCTGATCAGCGCTCTTCAGACTTGATCCACTAAACGGACTACCTAATCTCTAAGACCAGGAAAATGCCCTTTTACCTTTACACACAGCTTTTCCCATGAGTGCCAAAACTTTCAATGGATGTGTTACAACTGTTTTTGTGATGGAATTGGCTATCCAGAAGAAAGTGCATTAAGACTACTATTTCTTTTCCATATTATACTATGCAATGTAGTTATAGCATTAAATTAGAGCATAAAAAGCATCTGAAAAATCTCTACTATTTGATGTTTGTTTTTATTTGGTCAAACTATCTTTAAAAAGTAAACAAAATAATTCATAAATGACATTTGCTAAAATTCCTTCTGCTGTCAATAAAGACATTGTATTTATGCCAAGCATTCTCACGTGCATTTCAATTGAAATATAAATCTCTGTGTTACTCGTGTCTTCCAGTGCTACAACTTCTGAGAACTTTGTTCTCCTTGATGTACTGCAGTCATACGACTATTTGCACTCTCTCTCACTTTCTGGTCCCATGTATCTTATATTCCTTTTTTTGCACAAGGGGGACAACTTCCACAAGAAAGATGGAGGGTGCTCCTATCTTGCCTACCCTAAACTTTAATCTGGTGTTCAGGGCACCCTCCTGAGAGCCGGGAGGTGTGAGTTAGAACTTTCTTGTGCTCCAGCTGCTAGGTTGCCCAGCAGCTTAATCAATAGGTTATTGTATAAATGTAGGACATCAACTTCCCACTTTCCTCCAGTCATATTTTAAAAATAAAAATACATAACATGTAATCTCGGCTCTGTTGGTGTGTGTTAGGTATGCTTGGAGGCGCCCATGTGAAACTTGGATGCTCTGAGGCACCTTGTGGAGCTTAAGTGAAAACTGTCTGCTTGGCTGTTAACACTGAGGTGACTCTAGACATATACAGCAGCAATGCCATAGTCTTCCAGGGATATGTCTGGTCAATCAGAGATACCAAGTGAGTTTCGACCTTAGTCTTTGGGTGGTTTCACATGTTCAATTTAACATTTACTAAGTGGGTACCAAGTGCTGTTTAAAGGCAAGCAGACAATTTCAAGCGATTTAGCATATGTTAGGTGCCATTGTAGCATTGCAAAGTTGTTCCCCTTCAGGCAGAGGTTATCTCTTAATATGTACTAGATTTAATGGATCACAACAGTCCAGTGATTTACAGCTGTTGCAAGTGAATATGTGACTAGGCCTTTAGGTACCTTTATCTCTGCATCACTGTTTTTCACATTTAAATATGTCAGATACATTTCTAAACTGCAGAGGACTAAGATGGTGGAGCATGCTATGGTGGCTTTTTCATGTCCCTGGGAGATGTGAGTTCCAGACCCTGCTACACTGCATATTTATTTTCTTTATTCAAAGTGGATCATTGTAAGTTTAGAAAACACTCTGTTACCCAGTGGTTGGCGTACTCTCCTGAGAGGTAGGAGTCATGGGTTTAAATTTTGGATGTAAACTTTGGCCTCTTAGATGTGTAAGTCCTAGAAAGAGTCCCTAGTTATCCAAAGTCCTGTTTTCCAAGAAATATTATTTTTACTCTCCTTTCCTATCTTCTCCATTGCCTTTGGTTAGTCAACATCTTATAACCCTCCACCCCAGATAAATTCTGAACATATATTAAGGCTTTCCATGAATTCTGTAGTGCTTCTAACCTATCACAGGCAGACAAGGTTCTTTGGGTTGATGTGATATCTTTTATTATACTAAATAAATAGTTGGGAAAATTGTTACTTGCAAGCTTTCAGTCAAATGCCCTTTGCAAGACTTTGAGCACAAAAGTAGTGCAATTTGTGCCAAAAAGCTTGCAAAAAACAATTTTCCAACTATATATGTATTCTAATAAAAGATTTCATAGCTACCCAAAGAACCTTGCCTGCCTGTGTCCTTACACCACCACACCTACAACTAGTAACCCTCTAACCTATCATCACATCTCACATTAAAACAGAGACATTCCAGCAAAAACAACAAAAGTTAATTGGTGAAAGGATGAGTTAGATCATGTTTGTTCCTTTCTGTAAAAAGGAAAAAGAAATCTGCATTATTTTCAGTCTTCCATTTTTGGGGAGTATGTGTAATTTTAAAGTTGTAGTACTGTTGAGACCTTAGAGTTGTTCACTTTCAATTTCCAAAGTATCTTTTAACAGACAGTGTTAGAATAACAGAAATTTGCCCAAAGGTCAAACTGCAAATGAAACAGCATATATCTATTACCTGACTGTCATTTGGATCTTATACATTTTTACATAACAAAGAAAGAATTATAATTAAAGTTATGCCAAAGCCAGAACCATCTTGAATCTGAATCCCTTTCCATTTGCAGATAGGAATTAGGACTTAGAATCCTCTGATCTAAACCAGGCCATTAAATTTGGATTCCTAATAAATCTTAAAACTTTAAGTAGGTTATTTTCAGTCTCTGCTTCTAAACCTGAAACTTAAAAAAAAAAAAATCACTTTTCAGATTAATTGGACACATTTTGAAGAATCTTCATAAAATTAAAAAAAAAAAGCCCTTTAAACTTTGAATTATTCTTCTCAAGTATTTCAAACATCAGTGCTGCCTTTCTGTACATCATTACAGAACTGATTCTGTATTACTTATTCAGGTGCGTCTTGCACTGATGCCAAATAAGTAACTGAGAAATCATTATTTTAAAACAGGGCATATTTGTGCTACGTCTTCCAAAAACAAAATTTCTATCATATAATCAAAGGACCGGAAACAACCTGCAAGATCATCAAATCCGGTTCCCTGCCATAGGCAGGATGTTATTGGGATCAAACAAGCTCTACGAGGTGTTTGTCCAGCCTCCTCTTGAACACCTCCAGCAATGGCAAGTGTGCTACCTCTACTGGGAGCATGTTCCAGATTATAGCTATCGTCCCAAGGTAGGATTGTGGGGAAAGAGGCCAAGTGGGGTTAAAGTAGGGCTCATGAGCTGCTGGGGCGAAACAGCTCATGAGCCCCATGTTCCCAGACTGGGTTGGTGGGGCACAGAGTATTCCTCCTGTTTCAGTTTGGTTGTTACACAAATTGCCAGTTGCTCAAATCACAAGTGAGACTTTATAAAGAGCGATAAGGTGCCACATTTATTGATTACATGAGTTAGACATAGAGGTTCAGGCACACCGTTCATACAAACATACACAAATCATCATACACATCATTACGCACAGACATACACAGATAAAACAACCATTTCATCCACACAGAAACCAGATATAGTTACCAACAATAGTTGCTCAATATCAGCCCAGGGTGGCCAACCCAGGCTTATTGAGTAGCTGGTGATGATTTGAAGGTAGCAGATTTGAAGATAACAACTGGAGCAGGGTGAACAGATGCATCTGTGCTCTGATGAATCAGCAGTAGAGAAAGAGACTCACCCAACTTAGCATTTTCAAAGTGTTCTTTTATAGGGACTGGCATCCTTTGTTTCAGTTCTTTGGGGTTTTTCCATACCCAGCTTCTGTTTTTGCAGTTTTTTCTTTTGTTTTCAGCTTATCTTAGCCTTGGAGTGTTTTTGTTGCCCATCTGGCAGAATTTCTTCTTCTGTTATCTCCTTTGTGCCTTGGATCTTCAAAGGGATTCTTCAGCCATTTGTTAGTTAGTTAATGGCACATTGGTGTCTTGTTGCTTACATAAACAGTTGAATCTTCTCCCATCTCTATGTCATTTTATCACCATTCACCCTTTTACACACACTCATACATAAAGACTATGTAGAGTTCAGACAAGGTTCCTTGGGTGAATTTGATATCTTTTATTAGACCAACCCAAATAGTTGGAGAATAGTTATTAAGCAAGGTTTCGGGTTTAAAAACCCTTCATCAGGCTAAGGAAGTCTCAGCAGTTAGTGTGTGCTCTTCCTGGATGGAATGAAAAGTAAAGAAGCCAGAAGCTGGGCTGGGGAGTCAGTTGCCAGGCAAATTATAATGTGTCAAACATCCAATGTCTATGTTTAGTCCATGATCTCTAGTATCCAGGAGGTTGATGAAATGGAGTTCATAGGCTCGTCTCTGGGAAGTGCTG
Source organism: Caiman crocodilus (assembly GCA_030014935.1). Classification (NCBI taxonomy): domain Eukaryota; kingdom Metazoa; phylum Chordata; order Crocodylia; family Alligatoridae; genus Caiman; species Caiman crocodilus. Next base: position 26,201,246 of record JAGPOW010000261.1, read on the forward strand.
TGTAAGTTTCCCTTGAAGATCAGGACTGAGAGATTGGCGAGAGAGTGGCCCTCCTATGAGAAATGTGCCCCGACCGATAATTGGGTATTTTTGTCTTTGATAAATTTCTGGTGTGTGTTCATTCTGGTGCGCAGTTGTTGTTTGGCATTTGGTGCATTGGATGAGGTATATTACATTTCTGGATGTGCAGCTGTATGCAGAGTTCATTCACTTATGTCAAACAGAAGAATACAAAATGGAGTTTTCAAGTTGCTAACAGGACAAGGCTACCATGGCTACATTTCACTATTATTACACTGCTTGTTAACATCAGCTACAGTAGTTCAGTTCATGTTACATAGCCCAAGCCCTGGGACCTATGTGCTGGACTGGCTCTAGGGCAGGCTTAGGGGATTTCTACCCTCCCCACTGCCTCCAGGCCCAGAACAAAGTTCCCAGGTGAAGCCGCTTTTCTGGGGCCTTTCTGGTGCCAGGGGAAGGGGCTTCAACCAGGAACTCAGTGCTGGCTCGGGCGGGGAGGGGGGCGGGGGCGTGAAATACTTTGAGTCCTTTCCGGAGCCAATCCAGTACATTGATCCTGAGATTCAGATGGAACTGGGAAAGGGGGGAGAAACTCTGTACTCTGCCAACACAGGTCAGGAATGCAAGGTGTGCCACTATTACTGTCCCCCCAGCTGCTTGCAAGCCCCACTACCCCTGCCTCTGTCCTTCCTGGAGCAGACCCCCATGCCCCCACCCTGGACAAGGCCCAGGGACCCCCATGCCACTGGAACTGGGCAGCCTCATGGAGATGGAGCCCAAAAGGGTTGCTGGGCAAGCTCACCTCCCTCCACAGGCTGCATGCAGCTGACAGATGACTGTGGCTGACAGATGATATGGCAGTGGGGGGAGGTGGGCTAGCTGGGCAAACAATTAGGGAAGGCTACTGGGAGGCATGCAGAGACACCCCCAATCAGCTGTCCTTATCCAGTGCAGGCAGCATGAACACCCTGCACCCAAGGGTAAACATGTTCTGTTTAGTCCCAATTTAACCTAGGATGTTTAGAGTAAACTGTATAATGTAGAGGAATTCTGCCTCAGGCTTTTTGAATATCTGTACCTAGCTCAAATGTTGAAAAAAATCTGACTTATACTTTTAGCTTTGCTGAGGGTACGCTGTATAACCTGGTTTACTGTTTTCCCTGTCTGTGACTGTGTTCTCTCCCTATTTTTTTCTCTATAGACATTTGGAGGTTCAGAGTGTTTCTTACTACTTGTCCATAAAGTGGATAGAAGAATAAGACGTGAAGCACATTTATAATAAATGTTATTAAAGGCTGAAAACTTGGTTGGTTTTATGCTGAGATACTCATAATACATATACACATATACACATACATATACATTTATATACACACACATACATACATACATATATATAAAATGACCACCTGTTAGAAATAAGAGTGTTTCATTTGGAGGCTAAGGAGGTAGTTGTTTTGTTTTGTGCCTTTTTTTAAAAATGAAAGCTACAGCTTTCTCATCTAGAGATGAGAAAGCATAGAAATAATAGGTTAACCCCCCACCTCTCCCAGCCCCCTGGTGCAATTCCAGAGAGGTCACACTATGAATGTAAATCATGACCCTTTTCATTTACAGGTTCCCTGTCCTTCTTGCTCAGAATAGTCTTACTCATCACACTTGTTGCCAAATCTGCCTGTGTTTCCAGAGTAGAATATTGCACCATATCAAGTTAATTTGTTGAAAGAAAGATAAAAGCAACAGAAAATTATTTCACAAAGTATAAAGCTTTTAATTATGCTATTACCATGCCTTTATTTCATCACTACTAATTGAAAGTAGCCTATGTCAGCCCTTTTGGCACAGTTCACATATGAGCACAGTTTTCATCATGTGTGCAATCCTTGAGGCTGCTGCATGTGTTATACCTGCCTTGCAAGGCTTAACTATTTAAATGCTGTTTTTAGGGACCTCCATGCCTTGTCTCCAAGAGATCTGAATCTTGGCCAGAATCCTAACAAGTGTTAATGATAGATACTTCCATTTATGTTATTGTGAAAAATACTTAAATCTATCCAGTAGACTATGGTATATAAAAATATAGGTATAATATCCTCAGTAAAAATATAAAAACTCCCTAATAGTCCACAGCAACATTCTACGAATGCTTAGAATATGAATTAGGTTATGGTTGCTATAATTTATCATTGTTTGTAATGGATTCAATCGGCCACATGTCTGATTGTGGTAACTTGCCTACACATACCTAAAAACTTGCCTAGCAAATAGTCAGTAAAAGTTTTGCCATTGACTTGCAGGGAAGTTAGAGTAGACATTTGCTACTGGAGTTGATACCATGTGATATGTGTTTGTGTGTGTACATGTTTCTGTGAGAATGAAAAAATGGTAATTAAGTACAGTGGCAGAAATGGAGACGGGGGAGAGTGGGCATTGTGGTCTATTTTTTTCAAAATAGGCTCTACTGCTTTTTAGAGTATATTCCCTTTTCTCTTGGAACAGCCAGAACTTCATGACAATTTCCTGGATTTGTGTGTGTGTATGTGTGTGAGTGTGTGTGTGTTTAAGTATCATCTGTTGTCTTGCTTGCCTTTCCATGCTATTGTGTATCATTTGTTCCAGTCTGAAGTACAGTCAACAGATTCTTGCCTGGCCCTACCTTTGCTTTTGGCAAGCACCTGTTTTTTGGGTATCCTGCCATGGTAAGTAAAGAATAACAAAATGGATTGATCTCTAAATAGACCTATCTATCAGAGGTCAGTGTAGAAATAATGTGAAAATGTGAAACTGAAAGCTTAGTTGAAGTAGGATTTTGCAACAAAAGTCAGAACAGACAGAAAAAAAAGGTTCTTCATTTACATGTATAAAAAAGAAATAAAGAGGAATGATTCCTTCACTTATTTGGGCCACTTCACACTGAACATAGAGATTATCCTTGATATTCACCCCATGTAGCTCAAATACAAAGCACTATGCCTCAGTCTTAAATAAGGACATTAACTGTAGATGAGGATAATGGCTTGGTACCAGAATGGGAATGAGCATAAAGTAATGTATATTACCACAGCTGATGTAGAGGAAAATATTAAATTGCTTATTATGATGAAATTACTGAAATGAAATGAAATGAAATGAAGGCACCTGAATAGTCTCTACATCAGAATATTGATAGGATTGACATACAAAAAGAATCTTCTTTAACATGGATCTTCAAATGAACGTCAGTTTTAGATAGATCATAGCGCCTGTGTTAAAAAAAAAAAAGTTTGCGGGGGGAGATTAAGGTAATTCTGCTATTTTGACCACAGGACTACACAAAGTCTTAGAGTATACATATTGGAGGAGAGAATCTTCAAACACATGGAGACAAATAAAACACAATACATTTTTACTTGGGGAAGATCATGTGAGGCCAATCTAATTTCCTTTTATGATGAAATAACTGACTTAGATTATAGTGAAATAATTAGATGTATTGATCTGAGATAAGGCAGAAGGCATAGTAAAGATACACTTTATAGACTAACTAAATCAGAGATGTATAAGCATTCATGAGCCCAAGCTTACTTCATTATATCAGCAACCAATAAGTGAATTTGGGTTCGTGAAAGCTTATACATCTCTGATCAAGTTCTTTGATTCAGTCTAGGTTCATATCTAGATTTAAGCAAAAAATGATATTGTGCCTCATTGGAAATTAGCTAAAATGGAGAAAACAGGGATTAATGTTATCATTTTAAGATAGATAAAGTTTTGACAGAAAAAGGATATTGCAACAGTTACACAGAAAGACAGGCTTTCTGCCTGGACAGAGGTAATAGTGGTGCTGATCACCAGAGTAAGTTTTTGGTTTATCCTTTTTAATATATGTATTGGTGATCTTAGGACAAGAATTAGATATGTATAAACAAAGTTTGTGAAAGAGTGAATTAGGAGGTATTGCTAATCTGAAAGAGGATAAGATTTTCATACAGGAGGAATTTTATTTCATGTGAAGTAAAAACAAAGAAGCAATATGGCATTTAATGGTACAAGGAATAAATATAGAGACTAATACTATGACCTTTTTTTCTGTAAGATAGGAGGCTAAGAGGAGATATTTCTTTTTACAAATGCATCTCTGGAGGGACTAACAGGAAAGAAGAAAAGCTATTTAACTTCAAGGACAATATTAAAACAGAATCAAAACAGCTCAGACTGGTTGTGAACAAATTGGAATTGGAATTAATTCTTAGAAAAATGTTCTAAAGGGATGAAATCCTAGAATGGTCATTTGAAACAAGATGTGTAGGTAAGAAACCTGAATTTCTTCAAGCTGACATTCAAGAAAGCCTAGAGCTACTTGAAATTAAAAAAAATAAAATAAAAACATAAAACACCTAAAAATAAGTTTGGGGGGTTTTTTGGTTAATAAGGTTTAACATCTTATTACATTTTTAAATAAAAATCGTGGTAATATAAATAATTATCCTATGGGGAGGATTTGCCTATTTAAACATTAATAAACTCTTATCAGCATGTTTCCAAAAAATGGGAATGTGGCTAAAAGGAACACTTCTACAATGGCAAAATAATTCGCTAAGAAAAATTCAAATAATAGTGTCATTAGTTTTTAAATGTTTTTAAATTAATTACTTAATAAATTTTTATTTTAAAAAAGGACATTTTGAACCAAACAAAACAACTATTGCTTGAAAAAATTCTGATTTGCTCTATCCATGTTATCGGGGGGGAAAAAACGACAATTAGCTAACAGATTAAAATAAAAGTACAATTTTAGGAAGAAATATGGAGTTTAACTATGTATCTTAACTAAATTAATAGTATTCCTTAATACCATTTTTAACTTCTCCTTAACAGACTTTCATTCATCTAATATATACAACAATCCTCAGGAAAGGGATAATCTTAAGAGAATGAATTTTCCTTTAAACTATACTTACCCATGATATTACTATATTTGATCATGATAAGGTCCTTTAAATGATTTTCATGCACACACATTCCTGTGGGTTAGCCATCTTTGTTTTATTGAGTCATTTCTCTAATTTTTTCATGATAGTGAAGGCCTAATTAAAATTTATAGAAGCAATCATGATATTAAGCTTTTGTTTTTCAGTCTTTTGGGGTATTTTGTAGCCATTTTAGTAGAAAATGACCAATCACTATGTAGCTAGGTACCACTTCTGCCCTTTCTTTGGCAGGCAGCTTATATTTTTGTGACTATATCCTGGTAGCTAAAGTCATCCCTGATTTAACTGGATGCAACTTCTTTGAATCTAGGAGACTTGTTCTGCTATATTTGGCTCTGTATCTTTACATAGTAAACATATTATTCTTTGGAAAGAATATCATTTTAAAAGTCCTTTAGAACTTTACTTGTGGAATTATGGGTGGCTGCATGGTATTTTTAATGTACAGATAAGTTTCATATTGCTAGTATACCCTTACTTTAACATATAATTAAAAAATCATTCATTATCATGCTCACACCAATGCTAGTGATCTATAAAATGTGACATTTCCAGTTAAGCACATCAATATAGACTGTGGCTAACTAGCTATTGTGTTAGTGCCTCCTGTGATGTCGCAAAGAATTTGTATTTTCAGGATGTGGAGGTGATTTGAATTGAATTGTGTACAAATATTCATTATGGAGTTGTGTTTGAGAAGTACGATACATGTGGACAACCTGGTAAGATATGTAACAACAAAATGATTTTGACTTGGTTTCTCTTGTGAGTATCACTGGAAAAGGAATGCACAAGTCTGTAAGATTTATCATAGTCTATGAAAATTTTGTTAGACAGCTCCTGTAGATGTGATATCCTAGCAGATGCTTCTTTTATGTCACACTTGTCTTTCTGAATGGCAGTTCAATTCATCATTATATTTGCTGCTGCCCATGATGGACCCAGCCTTCCAAAGCAGGGTTGTCCAACTAGTGACCTGAGGGTGAGTGGTGTACATGTGGCCCCAGCAGCTGCCTCTATCACTATTGTGTGTTAGAGAAGGCACAGGGGTCCATGTGTCATAAGCACAGCCCATGGGGGGGGGTGGGGGGCTGCATGCCAGTGGTAGAAAACGGAGGTCCACATGCTGCAGTGAAGCACAAACAGTGGGGGATGGGAGCACCCATTTCTGGTACAGCCTGAGGCAGGAAATCAAGACTACAGGGTGGTAACAGAAGTGCAGCTCCCAGCTGTAACACAGAATGATTTCTTCAAAGTGTTCTGAGTTGCAATGTTATCCCAGACCAGACAGAAGTTCACTGTTTGTCGAACAAGGTGGGTGGGGGGGATCTAGATGCCAGCTTCATGCCTGCATGGCTTTCTTCTAGTTCTCGCTGTTTTCAGAATGGGAGGTGCGAAAACTGTGGAGGGAGCTCATTCTTGGTGCTTCCCACCTGGTGCTGAAGGGTAGGGCAGGTGAATTGGGGCCCCCCACCCTGGGGGGAGGGACTGAAACTCCCCTACACTGAACTCCCTCTGCTCCCTTCCCCCCCTCCCATTCTGAAAACAGCAAGAGGCTGGGAGCTTTGCAGATGCAATTTACAAAAGATGCTACATTTTAAAATATATTTGTCTGATACCTCATGCAGTGAGGGTCAGATTTTCAACCAATCAGCCATTTTTTCAGCTGTCTGCAGCCAGACACTTGTGTTTGGTCACAGCTATATACTGCTTTATGTGGCCAGATCTGGCATAACTTGTGTGGCCAAATCAGGTGAAATTGCAATCTTCTATCTGTACCTATGCCATTGATAGGGGACAGAGATCTGTGTGTTGCCAGCAAATAACATGCAATGGAGGGAATCCCACATGATGTCCAGCTGGGGATTCACAGACCAGAGCTACATGTGGTTCCCAGACATGTCACACTAGACAGCCGTAAAGTACTGAGTATTTTCTATTCACATTGGCCCCACAGAAGGCATCAGAAGCTTGCAGGGTTATATTTTGCTATGAATAAGTAAATGACATATCTCTGCCTCCTTTACCTGTACAGATGATATACTCATCTGAGAATCAAGGTTTTTTGTTGGTTTTGATGCTTAAAAATCCCACATGCTTCTCTTCAGTACCATTAATGTGCCTAGCATATAGTGTGAAGCATACTTACTGTCCTTAATTACTGTTCACAAAGCTAGGCCAAATGCGGATAAAGTAATTGAATGTTTGTATGGTTCTGCTGTGATCACATCAGTGATCCAGGCCCTTCCTTAACACAATACCATGCATAAGACAAAAGCATTTTATAATGTGTTTGAAATGGGAATGAAATTCAGGACAAATTAAATGAATCGTATGCGTATATCATAACTAAAAGATGTCCAAGGAAGTTAGTTAAAGAAATAAAAAGTATTTCAAGATTTGGGATAGTTAAAGCTCAAGTATGGAAGGAATTGTTTAGTGATGCTTCTAAGGAAGCTTAACTATGTTTAGGAATCTTGTTTTTTTCTGATTAAAAAAATCTCAATTTTTTTATTTTAAAAAAGTAACCCAAAATCCACATTTTTCTGTGATTAAAATGAAACACTGTTGACATATAGCTAGTAGGCCTGTGTGAATAGGGAAGTATTTGATTTGGCCAATTTGGAGGACAGTGATTTGATCTGGTGATTTTAATCACTGTCCCCATTCAATTCAACTGAATCAGAACTGGAGCTTTGGTGCTTATTCAGAGATTCAGATTGACCGGGGAGAGGCAGGCATAGCTGGGTGGCTCCAGGTTCTCCTGCAGCTCCTCCAGCTGTGCCTGCCTCTCCTGGGGTTGAGGGAGATGTGGGAGAAGGCCCATGACTGCCCTGCCTGGCCCCATGCCTTGCCCAGTCCCAGCCTCCTGGCACATTTAAAAAAAAAATGCCCCGCACTCACTAGCTGAAGCAGCAAAGATCAAGGATTCTGTGGACTCATGGCAGAGCCCCCCCACACAGTGCGTGGCAGTGGGGGGCAGCAGGGATTGCCCCCCAACCTGGCAATCACACAGCAGCTGCCCCATGGCATGGGTTTAGGATGTCTCAGCAGGGTGCTGTGCACTGTCTGGGCATTGAGGTTGCTCAGGCTGAGCGGTGCTGGGCTCCAGCTGACACATGGAGCTGCCTCAGCTCCCAGACAGCACATGGCATCCTGCCCAGTCATCCTGCCATCACGCAATGTGACAGCTGCCAAGCAGGTATTAATGGGCACAGTGATTCCCACTGCCCTGCTCTGTGCAGGGGGGCTCTGCTATGAGCCCTCAGAGGTCCTGATCACTGCTGCCAGACCCAGTGAGTGTGGGGCCTTTTTTACATTTTTTTAATTTTTATTTTTTTTATTTTTTAAGTGCTGGGAGGCTAGGGCCAGGCAGGGTAGCCATGGGGGCTTCTCCTGTGGCTCCTCTGACTGTGCCTGCCTCTGCCCTGGTGCAGGAACCTATAGGGGAAGCCCCCATGGCTATCGTGCCTGACCCCATGCCCCACCTGGCCCAGCAGGCATGGGGGTGGGGGCATGTGCAATGCAGGTGCAACTTGCTCTGGTCAGCAGCAAGGCATAGTCCCTACTCCCAATGCTGCCACACCTGGGAGTGGGAGCTCCGCCCTACTGCCACTCGCCAGCTGGCAAGGGGGGGGACAGGATGTGGGTGTGGCAGCACTGGTAGTGGGGGCTATACCCTGCTGCTGCTTGCCCCCTTCTGCCCAGAGTGAGCTGTGCCTGCATCCTGCCCCTGCTACCCCAGCTGGGCAAGTGGCAACAGGGCAGAGCCCCAACTCCCAGAGCTGCTGCACCCACATCCCACACACCCCTGCCTGAGTAACGTGCCACCCTGCCCTGGTTGGGCAGCTTGTCCCTCCACCAGACCCTTTCCATCCCCCCTCCCTCAACCCCAACAGACTTACCAGTTGGAGGCAGCTGTGTTTGCTGCCTGTTTAGTGTATGGCCATATCTCCAAAGTGGCCAAATATTGTCCAAAGCTTTTCTGAATAGGTTCAGATGCTTCAAATCGATTTGGAGCTTTAATCTGGTCTACCGATTCAATTCAAATTAGGAGATTCAGTCCCCAAATTGGGCTGTATCTCCTCTGAATCAAGTCAGTTACTGAAGTTTTACACAACCCAAATAGCTAATATATATATATATATATAGATATATATAGAGAGAGAGAGAGAGAGAGAGTGGTGTTTCATTTTAATCTCAGAAAAGTGTCAATTTTGGGGGGTTTTTTAATCTGAAAATTGGGGTTGGTTTGTTTTGTTTGGTTGGGTTTTTTATTAGAGAAAGCCAGGATCCCCGATTATGATTAATGGAATGACATTAAAAAATGGAAAATGTAGGTTAAGTATAAAACATATTTAATAATAAGCACTAATATTATGGAATAGTCTTTTCAATGGAGACCCAGAAATTGCCCTTAATGATTTAAGACTATAGTGGACAAAACAGCAGAGAATATGCTGCAGGTATACATTTCTGGTCCAGCTTAATGATATGCTAATAGATTCACCACTAAAATATCTTAGTATCTATGGAATCTGCATTATTATTACAAGTGTTTGTTTAAAGAACATTTTTAAAACTACATTTTTAGATTGCATATGGTTATGGCCGTCTAAAATTTTAATGCTAAGGGAGTACTGTAGTTGAACATTTCAACACAATATAAGTCATTTTACAGTCCAAGCATGTATGGCAAACATGTTTTTCAGGATGGAAGGTATTTCTTAATAAAGATTTGCATGACATACTTTTGTTCTAATAGACATTCTGTACTGGAGAGTGGTGAAGTTAATAAAGTGGACAGAATGTAGTCTTTTCCACAAGCATGATAGAAAATAGAACCTTAACACTGACTCCACAGCCAGATTCTAATCAATTCACTTCAGTTCTTCTTCTTTTTTTTTTACCTTCAAACTCCTATTCCTCTCCCCACTCCAATTATCATTTGAAATAAGTTTGGGTACTATGCTGAAGATGACCTATTCTCAGCTTACAGAAACAAAGCTACATTATTTTTTAAAAAAATGAGTTCTTTGCTGTGAGTACCAAGATGTACAGAGAGAAACTTCCAGTTGACAACAGCTTAACTAACCTACGTTCTTTACAGTGATAGATACACTGATGATGTTCAGGAAATAATGCCCTTCAAGGTAGGCCCAGATACACTTCTTTTCAGCTTATTTCTCTTAGAGCTGCTACTGATGGGAGGTGAATCAGATTATGTATTTTCCCTCCGACTATATCAAATATCAGAAGTAATCACGTTCAAATTAAAAAAATACTTATTTTAAGATCTCAGGTAATATTCAGTTCAGGATATGAACTGCCAACAGATCCCATACAGATGGTGGCTGAGTAGTTTTGTAGCATCTCTCTCCAGAGTATGACTTCAGTTTACCTGGCTTTATATTAACCTGCCAGCAACTGGTTCAAATGTAGTTTGAACCAGTTTAGAAATCACTGGTTTCTAAACTGTGGCCAAAAAGACTGGGATGGAAAACTGAAAGGGCTTTAAAATTAATAGCATTTGTAGGATTGTTATACTGGCAAAGCTTGTAGCCTCTTTAAAATAACCTATTTTTTTTATTCCAACATAATATGGAAACAAATGTTATAGCTATATCTACACTATATTATCAGTGAAAAATAGAAACAGTTTTCAGGGTTTGGGATTCATTTTTCCAATACACTCTTTCATTTACACTGAAAAAAAAATCATTCACATTTCCAAAATATCATTTTGAACAATATTAAAGAAAAAGTAAAAATTAAAGAAGGAAGGAGATAAGCCTGCTAAATCAAAGATGATATGATTTGTTGGACATAGCCTATTTCTTCTTTGCACTGGTTGTAAATTTGCAAAAGTGTACCAGTTATGCACATGGCATTGGTGAGATGGTGGTTAAAATGCTGGTCTCCGATTTGCAAAAAGGGTAGTTTGCATCTGGATAGGGTATATGACACAGAAGAGACACAATAATTCAAGGAGTGGAGAAAATAGCTTAGTGATAGACTTAGTTCAATTGTTTTGATAAAAGACTGAGGGATGATTTAATAACAGTATATAAGTTAGTGTAAGAGTTGCCTGGTACACATCTTGCCAGAACATGTTTGTTGGAATTTCCCAATATTTTAAAATGTTTTGCTTTGATTTTTAATGAAGTTTTGATGGAACAGAGGCAAGAATTGGACAGACTTTTGTTTGCCGCTCATGTTTCTATCATTCGTCTGCCTGGTTTTCTGTCAGTTTTCTATTCAGTGCTTCAGGGTTTGGGACATCAGGACTTCTGAGCACAGCTTGCCAGATGATTGCCTGTGAGCACGAATTTTGTTCCCATTTCCTGGGAATTTGGATTTTTTACTTCCATTCTGCTTTGGAGCTAAACCAAATATCAAAATATTAAAATCTCCAGCAAATTGAATTAAGTCTTTTCCTGAACATATATGGTAAGTGCCTTTATCAAGAGATTATATCAGGTATTACTGCAGCAGAGAAACGCATAATAAGAATCCATGTCTAGAAGATGCAACCTAGCACATTTTTTAGAAGTTTGCCTTATTTCTGATTTGAAGCAATGAAAGTGATGAACCACTGAATCAAATGACCACAAAGAAGAGCAGATTTTCCATCTCTTGATCAAAAACAAGACTTAAAGTATGTCTGGAAGGTTTGTTTTAGTCAAACAAAGGTTAATTGGCTTAATATAAAGGGGTTGGGTGGAATTTAGTTATCTGTGATGTAAAATATCAGACTGATTTAATTATCCTGTTTCATCTTAAAATCTAGGAGTTTGTGAATCAACTGAAAAAAAAGCTTAATTTCTTTATGGAGTTCTATTGATAGTAGGCTCGTCTGTCCCTTTGCAGGATATGATATGTAATGCCAGTTATGTGTTCCCCAGATCAAAACTGCACCAAAACCTTACATGTTTTCTCATCTACTTCTTTTAACTTGTAGCTTTGTTTTAGTATTAGGGTAAAAAGATCTTTAGTATCGTGATACATTTATATAGGGCAATGTCCTGCTTTCAGATTGCACAGTAGATCTTATCTACAATATTAAACTTCCAGTGACAATGATATCCACAAATAGAAGGAAAGAAGAGAAAAAAGAATTAAGGTTTGTGAAGATATGAAAGCAGAATTTTGCCTTATGCTTGAACCAAAATGAAAGACAAAGAAAGCTCCCATTAGAGTTAAATGTTTTTACTGATTGTTCTCAGCCCCCCACCCCAGCTCAAGTTTATTTGAAATTAATGTATTAAAAGGCAGCTGATGTTACCTTGATCTGATTTAGCATGGACATTTTTCTGTGACAATTTGATGTTAAGATTTACTTATAGAAGTATAATTAGAGGCATAATTGACAAATTAAAATATGGGAAAAATAGAAAGTATAACATTTTGATCAATCCTGTGGTCATATAATTATGACAAAAGCTGTAGTGGTAACAGTGAAGGATGCTTGTTATTGCTGCTGATATAGTTCCAGTGGTATTCGAGGCACACAACATACATGAAGCAAACAAGACGTGAAGCCATATCCATAAATGTAGCTAGGGGCTTACGAGTTGTTTCTATGCCAACAGTCAAACACAACAGAACAGTGCTGCAAAACACGCAGCTTGGGGAGCTGCCTAGATCCAGTCAATAGGAAATAAACACAGAAGTGAGTTTGAAACCTCTCACACCCTCCAAAATATAAGTGCCTGGTTCAGAGGCTGCAGGCAGGCGTCCCCATCTTGTGAGTCCAGTTTGGATATTGTGATCCAAATGTGAAAACTTTAGAACCTGTAACAGAACAGCGTAGAGATCAGCTTCCTTCTAAGAGAATGGGAAAAACATTTTCCTTCTGTATAATGCCCCAGTGGTTCCTGTGTTGTTATCAAAAGACCAAGGAGGTGAGCTTATAGAATGACACAGCTTGTTTCTTCAGAGAACAGTGCCTTGCCTACAGTTCTGCTGTTCCCTTCTGCAATTACCTATACATAACACTCTGAAAGGGATCCACACATCTTCTCCCTTTACATGGGGATATGTTACATGTAATACTAACGTTGGCAGTTTAGTTCAATTCGTAGTTAAAGCGCATTTTAACAGGTCTCTATTAATTAGTCTTTGTGTTGGCTTTTTAGCTCTAAGTGATCTTCTCAGTTTCTCTGCATTCTCAGTCCATATTTAGTTTCCTTGTTCCTTATATTGTTCCAATGTCTCTGTGCTATTTTCAATTTCCTTTGTCATTTCTTGTTGCTTTGATGTTGGCTCTGTTTCCTTTGGTGAATCTTATGATGCTGCTTCTTTTCTCTCCTTTATGAGCTGCAAGTGTCATCTGTTTCTTTTTAAAACCTGTCCTTCCACTGTGACTACTTTGTAGGATCTGGAAGCTACTTCATGGGCAAGAAGTGTTTTTATGTCTCCACGTCCATCCGTCTGAAATAAACACCATATCTTTGTTGTGCAGTTGTGGTAACTTCCTGGACTCCTATCATAGTACCATTTTTGTTTGAGTTTGTCCATTTTTTAATGTTTTCACATCTTGCGTTTCATTCTGATGAGCATCATCCACAGGATTTGGCAGCCTAGTTTTTAGTTTCCTGTTAAACAGCATTTCTGCTGGGGACAATCCATGTTTCATGGTGTTGCCCTATAATTTAAGAATGACAGGTAAACATTGGCATGTGAATCTGTAGCTTTTCTCAGCAATTTCTTCACTATTTGTACTCCATTTTCCACCAGACTATTGGATTGTGGGTATTTAGGAATTGGAGCGTTTTGACGGAATGCATATTTGTTTGCAAACTCTTTAAACTCAAACAGTTGAATTGAGGTCCATTGTCTGTTCTCACAATTTGTGGGATCCCATGTCTAGCAAAAATCAATTTGATGTGAGCTATAACATGGTTTGCTTTTGTCCTTTCAATCAGTGCAATTTCAAGATAGTGAAAACAACAATCCAGCACAAACACATAATTCTTTGCTGCATGTATGAATAAGCCAATGCCCACTTGAGTAACAGGCTCCTCCATGACCACCATGGTCTCTTTTCTTGGTGCTGATCTGTACATTAGGCATGCTGTACAAACCTTTACAGCATCTTCTATGTCATTATTCAATAAAGAGCACCCCTTGTTCTCCTTTTGCATTTTTTGATGCCCAGATGCCTCTCGTGTATTCTGTTTATCATGTCTTTCTTTAGCACTGCTGGAACAACAAGCCATGAGCCTTTGAACAAAATGCCATCCAGTACTGTCAACTCTTCCTTGAACTGAGAGTAGAAGCTAGGTATGAGTTTTTCAGGCCAAACAGCACAAATAGGTGTTATCACTTCTTGCAATGTGGTGTCCTAAGCAGTTGCTTCTGCAGTTAGTGCCCTCCTATTATCTATGATGGAATCACTCTTTTAATGAAATTAACATGTTCTATAACTGAATCCAGAATTCTGTCATTTCCTGTTGTGTCATATGCTCTAGACAATGTAGCTGGAATATGTAGACGTTTGCCTGGTATGTTCTGTTTGTCTAACTCATACATTTGCAGTTGAAAGAAAATTCTCTGTAATCTGGGTGGCATGTCTGATAACCCTTTCTTTGCTATAGTTATTGAAGGTTTATGATCAGTTTCAGCTATCACAGGCTTCTTATGGATGAATATATGACATTTCTTACAGCCATATACCACAGTTAAACTTTTTTTTTCTCAGTTTGTGCATATAGATATTCTGACTTAGAGAGTGCCCTGGATGCATATGCTACTGGTCTTCTGCTATCCCCATGTTTTTGAAGCAAAGCTGCTCCAATCCCTTCTTTAGAAGCATCTGTTGACAATATAATGGGTCTTTTAGGGTCATAGTATTTTAGAACTGATAATTTCATTATTTTCTTTCATTTTTTTTTAATTCAGCTTCATCTTCATGTTCCTATATCCACTGATCATTCTTTTGTAGGAATGGTCTAAGGTATTTGGTCTGTTCTGCTAAATTAGGTAGATATTTCCCCACAAAATCAATCATTCCTAGTAATCTCTGCACTCCTTCCTTATCTGTAGGGAATGGCATTGTTGTAATGGCTTTAACCCTTACAGGACTGATTTCCACACCTTTCTCAGACAACATTTCTCCCAGATACGTTGTAATTTGACCTTAATTTGGATTTTTGTTTGTTCAGTTTCAAATTTGCTCTGCAAATTCTTTCTACTGCCTCTCTTAGCCTTAAGTTATGTTCTTCCATAGTATTTCCCCAAACTAACACATCATCAATATAAATCATAGTTCTTTGAAGACCTTCAATAATTTATTGCCTCTTTCTGTGAAATACTTCAGATGCAGAACACAGTCCAAACAGAAGCCTACAAAAGCAATACCTTCTGTACTGAAGGTTCATAATCTAGTAGTAGTATTTTCTAGGGGAGCTTGCCAAGACCCAGAAGAGGCAGTCAAAATGGAGAAATATTTAGCTTCTGCCACATTGCCAAAAGCTTCTTCCCTGGTGGGAATGGGAAAATGCTGCCTTGATATACTTGTTTACTTGGTTTGAATCCAGACACAATCTCAAGGATCCATCTTTTTTTTTTTCTAATATGGCCAGTTAATGAACACAAGTAGTTGGTTGCTCTGCTTTTTCTATTGTGCCCATGTTAACTAACCTAATTCCTTTTTCAGTTTCTCCCTTAATACAAGAGGAACATGTCTTACAGCATGTATGGTGGGAAGATTTGGTTCTTTTAATTCTAACTTGTACTCAGTTGACAGTTTCCCTATCCCTATAAACACATCATAAAACTCTTCTTCTATGTTCTTGTTTTCTAGTTCCTCAATGACATCCATTCTTTTAATCAAACCTAGAGTTTTACATAGTCACAGCCCAATACTTGGCACTATATTACCCTAGTGCCTAATATGCAGTGCACAAACATGTTTGGTTCCAATCATGTTCCCATTATATGCTCTAAGTTTCACTTTCTTATTCTCATAGTACACAGGTTTAGTTTCCAATTTTTTAATAATGTATTCTGGAGTTACATTGACCCTTGTATCTAATTTAAAAGTTACCATTAGTCTATTAGTGTTCAGGCTGATTGTCCAGGCCTCAGAAGAATTAACCTCTTCTTGCATTGTGCCAATTAAGAATTATTTCTTTTCTTTGTTGCATAGAGCATGAACCTGCTGTTTCTTATGTGCTGCATCCTGATCTCTTCTGCAATCTCCTGCAAAGTGAGATCTTTTGTATTTGTTACAATACTTACCAAATGCAAGGCATTGCATAGATTTGTGGTAGCCCCCAAAGCATTTACAACTGGCCATTGTTTCTTCAAGCAATTCTTTTTGGCCTCTACTTGCCTGCTTCATAGTGAAGTCCTTGTTTCCACATTGTGTGTTGCCTTTGATTTTAGCAGTCTTGCAATCCTGTTTAGTTCAGCTTCTTCTGTTTTTTCTTTTCCCCAGTTTATGCAGCCTGGCATTTGTTATATCAGCAGCTTGGCATATTCTAACATCCTTTTCCATATTAAGCTCCAGATTCCTAATACCCAATACTACTTGGTCTCTGATTATAAACCCTTTTAGGTCACCAAAGTTGTAGGTCTGGTTTAGCAGTCTGAGGTCTTTGAAAACTCCTCTATTGTCTCACATTCGTTCTGCTGTCTCATGTGGAAATTATATCAGTCAAAGGTTTAATTCTGGAATGCAATATGCCTCAAACATTTTGATTACTGTGCCAGAGCTTTCCTATTCTGATTCTGAAAGTTGTAGGATAACACAACACAACACAACACAGGCTATGATAAAGAGACAGAGCTTCTGGGCCTGCTATATTTAAAAAAATGCTACCTTGAGTGAATCTCCTTTTTCTTTAGTTCCACTGACTCTCATGTATGTTGTGAAGCTTACTTAAAATTTCTACCAGTTTTCTGCTGTGTTGCTGGACATCTTTAACTCCCCTGAAATGCTTAGATGCTCCAATTTTTTTGTCTTTCTTTGCACCCCACTCGTAGTACCATTAGTTGTTCTCAAAAGATCGAGGAGTTAAGCTTGTTTAGTCGAAAAATAGTACCTGCATCCAGTTCTGCTGTTCCCTCCTGCAATCCAGGTATAAATGTAACAATGCATGCATAACACTCTTAAAGGTATCCATACAGTTTCTACCACTTCCCCAAGAAGTGGTAGAAATGCATTTAATGCCCTACTTAGCCTAAGTAGGTTCAAACACACTCCTCTTATATCTTAGGAGAGAGTCATAACATTCAGGGCATAGATTTAGCTGTGTGGATACATTCTCTGCTCCTCCTGGTAACACCTGTGTATCTCAGCAGAAAGGAAGAAAAGGTTCATGGAGCTAGAAAGGAAGAGAATGCAGATGGAAGCCTGAATTCATTTACTGGGGAGTGGGGGAAGCTACGGTTCTATCCATGGTATAGGACTAGCTCTTTAAAAAACCCAAGCAAACAAACAAAAATACTCCCCCCAACACACACACGCACCCTAATAACTATTTAATGCTTAGAAAGTAACCAAACAGGAGGGGTTTTGGATTGCAATTTTTATTTCAATGTCTCACACCTATGTTCTTTTGGCTCTAGCCCAAGGTCGTTAACCTGAAGAGTATACAATTGAAATAGACATTGTAGAGATGATGGATGAGCTGCAACAGGAAAGCTAAAGACTAAAACAACTTTTCCCCTGATGAACTGTTTTATAAGATATCTGAAACCAGCTGTTTTTGACCATCTACTGATTTTAATGAAAATATTTTACTAGTTTTTATTTGTTTTTGTCTTTAAAAAGACGAGTTGCCCCAAAAGAAAAAAAAAATAAAAACAAAAAAACCTGGGAACTGTGTAAAACTTATTGCACCTATAGGCATAATTCTGTCAAAATGTAAACAAATGAGCTGTCACATTGAATCAAATGGGTACTGCTCATATGCATGGGACTCTGAGTTCAGGACTGTAATAAGGCTATTTTGAGCAATAGATATTCATAAAGAAAGACTGTAAGACTTGTAATGTCTAAGACCAGCTCTGTAGAGGTGCAGTGCTTATTCACTGCACAGTGGAAAGAGAGTTACAGAGAACAGCAAGGTATTTCAGTCCAAGTAGGAAAGTCAGAAGATGCAGTGGGCCCTCACCTGAAAAGGTAAACTGTAAGATAAGGATAACAGAGGGTGAAGTGGGATGGGTTTTAAACTGGTAAGGAGTTGGTGAAGTTGGATTCTAAGGAGAAGAGGCTGTAATTAGATGGGTGGTGATTTATCCAAATCAATCTAAAACTGAGGAAAAGTTCAGATTTGGTTTTAGGCAATGAACAATAATTAATCCCTTATTTTGTCCAAATCATTTTATCCACGCTTAACTGTAACTTCTGACACATAAGTCCTGTAAAAAGGATCCAAGTAGAATGTACACACACTGATGTGGAATGAAGACTTAGTTTTTTATAAAGGCATAATCAGTTTCAGCTTCAAGTTAATGTTAAACACTTCTTGATTGGTAGGTGTCATTTCTTGGTTTTATGGATTTTTTCTGACCCCCTTCAATCATAATTCATATCTTAGTTCTTCACTTCATCACCAATTGAGTTTGTGTGATGACATACTTGTGATCAAGAAGAGTACAAAAGTAACGCAGAAGTCACATATCCCTAATATCTCAATTTAAAAGTACATTTCCTAATACAGAAGATATTTTTCTACTTCATACAAACACTAAATAAAAGTGGTGCACTAATTTAGTTTTAAAATACTTATGATTAGTAATTATTTTAGAATTTTAATCTTAGCAAAGGGAGACACACTGTGGTATAGAAATGACATAGACTTACTAGTTTATAGCATGTTATTAATCTTGCCTTTGGGAGCTGAATATTAATAATCTAAAAATGTTTTATAATGAACGAGCTGTGTTAGTCATATGGTTATATAATATGTCTTTCTTTTTCTTCATTGTTTTTGGAAATAGCTAAAATCCATTAAAATACAAATAAAACTAATCCTTTGTCATGAAAATACACTGCAGGTGAAAAGCAGCAACACCCCATAGGCATTTGAAAAATCTGAACGGCAGGATTTGTTTGTTAAAGGAAATCCATGCAGCAGGATAATTGTTTGATCTGCTGTAGGACTATAAAGGAACATTACACCTATCATAACAGCACCTAAGCACACATATTAGCATGACATCCTTTTCTGTAATACTTTAAACCCCCTCTTTAACATGTTTCTAGATAAAAGGAGTTTTGGAAGCAAAGGAAATTAGTCTGCTGGTGTTCATAGAGCCAGATCCACAGGGCAGAATTTTTAAAATAGTGAGAAAATCGTACTTTTAAAAAGGGTAAAATGTTGGGGCTTGCCTTGACAGGAAGACACCAAAGGGAAGGAAAAAAGGAGAGGCAGGATTTGCTGGCTGGAGGATTAGATTAGACCATTTCATTACAAGATGAATGCATGAAGGGAAAGTAGAGCCAATGTATTTGTGTTTTTGTCAACTTGCATAGCTTCAACCCTTATGAAATCAGGGATTTAATCCTATATAGTCCTAGACTGTATAAATAATCCTGACTCAGGTGACTGTTCAATGAAATTACTCACCAGGTCAAAGTTACATCTATTTTTTAAGGGTTGCTGCATTAACTGTGTAATTTTACTGGGAAAATACCAGATGCTACTATTACAGATAGCTGGTTTTCCAAGCAGAATGGTGTTTCGCTGAATATGTTTGTCTGAATGTAACTGTATTTAGAAAATACTAGTTGGTAGTTCCACTGGTAGTACTACCTATAGATCCAGTGAATTTCAATAGCATTACGCCAATCAGACAAAATCACAAAATTTACTGTGGGGAGAAATGCAATCAAATTTTACTGAAAATGCCTCCAAGTGGACAATTTTACATAGAACCAACAGAACGAAACAGAGTCAAGGAGCTCAAAATGGTGGAAGCTTTTTAAAAAATTCAGCTGCTATGGTGTTAGAGTCTTTAAACATATTTAAAAAATATTTATATATATGTGTAAGTTAGCCACTGAATGGGAAAGGTAATTGTGCACTGCACTGAAGAAGCTAAGTGAACTGAGATTGAACATTTTCTAGAAGTATATATTACAGAAAAGGAAGAACTACCAGTGCCTGATCACAGAGCATAAACAGATCTTCCATTGATCAGACATCTAGTGATGTCACAATACTATACTTTGATTTTGACTTCCCTTTACTTTCAACAAGCTTACAAGCTTCCTGTGGGGTATCTCTAAAGCATCATTTAGGATTAATAAATTGATCACTGTTTTGATGGTAAAATGGTTTCTTTCCATAAAGTTCTTTAAAATATTAGAAGTGAATCAGAATAATAGGAAAGTTGGTCCTTTGTGAATGAAAATCAGTGACAGATGAGGTTGATAACCCTTGGCGCTAACATGCATTTTTCACCTAGTATTCTAAAAAGAAGCAGATGGTGACTTCCTAGAGACTATGCATATTCCTTGGAGGGGGGAAATGAAATGAAGCAACATTCCACCATTGCAGTGGAGCATATAATTAGGCAATTAGAACTATTAAAAGCTGACAAGAAACAGGGTTTAGATGAACTTTCTCCTTAGGCTCCATTGTAGTAGCAGCTGTGATTATCTAGGAAAAGACTATCGGGTGCATACAGTACTTACTTGCAGAGCAGATTTCTTGACTATATTTCAGATTGCATTGGTTAGGCAGAGTTATCTTTTTCCCCCTTCCACCTCCAGATAACAATGATTAGTTTTCTAAGGGCCCAAGGCAAATACAATTTAATTTATTTTCTTTTAAATTCCCCACAGTGACTTTATTCCACACAGTTCTTCATTTGATACCTGGATGCCATAAGGCGCCTAATCAGGAACTAATCACTTCCTGGTGGAAGCTTATTAAATTTCACCAGTCTGTCTTGAAGAGAGGAACACTTACATCATACTGGCAGATAGAATACTTCTGGTTTAAGGAAAATGTGTCTCATGAAATTATGAAGGTCCTGAACTTTCATTCCATTATTCTGGAGTAGCTCCACTCTGCTGATTCAGAAAGTGGTGTCAAAGAGTAAAAAGATGGAAGATTTCTTGGTGAATGTCTGCAATCTGGCTAATTTTTGGATGTTGTTGCAAACCAACAACAAAACAAACAAATAAACAAACAAAAAACAAATGGATTTAGGAAATACATTCCTTCCAAACTGGACCTTTATTGTGAGAAAGGCACTGGAAAATTTCATTATATTTGAGATAGTACAAGAGTAGAATATTCCAGTTAAACAGAAGTGTATGAATTATTTTATGGCAAGATTGTGTCCTGTCCTGATGGTTGCATGTGGAGAGAAGTAGGGAGATTTAAAGAACCTTCCTAAGCATATTGACCTAAATGGGTGAAAAGGAGTTACAGCCGTAGGCAAAATAAATAGGTACTGCATATTTTTTTTTATAAGAATTAAAACATTGTCCTGGCCCAGGAATGTATATATTTGTACTTGGAAAACTACCCACATGGTACTTCCATGTGATGAAATAAGGGCAAAAGTGGAGACAGACTGAAACCTAGGGTTATCATTGAAAGAGACTGAAAAAAAGGGGATGATCACATGGATGCTGAGAGGTCCCATAAACCTATATGACATCATGAAGACTACATTTTCTTTGCCGCTGTGTTTCTACAAGGTGATACTCCAGGACATATAGTTGAACATAAATCATGAGCACATGAGAACAACATGAATCATTTACTTTGATAATATATAAAAAAAGAAAGAAATCCTAAATAAAAAGAGAGGAAGATGTAAGACAGCCATCAGAATCCGCACTTAAAGGAGGGTAACAGCATGTACTTTTAAGACCTCAGATGTGTAAGAGTAGGATTTTCAAAACCATTAAGGAGATTTTGAACTATTGGTTCCTATATTTTGAATAGGAAGTGGACAACCAAATTCTTAGGCAGTTTTGAACATCCCTCCCCCTAGATTTATATCTGCACTGTTTTTGCAGTTGTTCTGTTAACCCTGTATCTAAGTGCCTTCTCACCAGGTAAAAAGCTTTTTCTACTAAGTTATTCATTCTATTGATCTAGGGCAAATAGTCTCTTTGAATTTTTTTCTGGCATTTCTCTCATCACCACTACTGGTGTTTAAACCTTATAATATTCAGATATTTTCTGTAGTTCTTTTACAGTCTGACTGGATATCAGATAATTACACCTGAACTTCTAGCACAGCATTAACACTGTTAACACTGTTAACACAGTGTTAAGGCTGTTAACACTGAAGAGTATTTGTAGGATTTAAATGTTTTTTTCCTCATCTAATACAGGTTATAAGACTATGACTAAAATAAATTAGTGAGGATTCTCCATCTTTGATGTCCTCAAATCAAGAGTGAATGCCTGCCTGGAAATCAAATCAACACCCTGACTTAACAGTCCATTCTGGTCTTAAAATATATGAATGTATGAACTTCTACTTAACTTTTCCTCATCTATCTACAAGTATCATGAATGTGATATTGAACATTGGTGGTAGCACAAGTGATGTGAGAAATATCTGCTAAAATAAGCAGACTATTCAAGCTTTGTTCTAGTATCAGGGTAAAGAGATCTTTTGACTTGGTGCCAAGGAAATAAAAGATGTTTGTCTATTATACAGAGAGCAATATATAAATCTTTTGATACAATACAATCATGGTGAAATGATTTTTGAGCCTGTGTAGGAGAGGTAATGGATTTTGAAGCCGAGTAATCAAGGTAAAGAGAATTTCAAGCTTGTGGAAATGAAGTAATTTTACAGATAATGTAAGCTGAATGTTGGAATTATAAGTTTTATAGAAAGTCATGCAGTTTTAAGTTTTACAGTAATGCAAGTAGTTTAAAAGTACTATAAACAATGCTGTGTAGAATTTCATATTGTACATAAAGTTAAATGTTCTTTGAATCCAGGGAAAAGGACTTTATGATATTCCCCTTCTCCCCCACTGCATTTAATTGTATCAATAAGATGACTTATTCCAATCATAATGTAAACAGAATTGAAATAATAATTCAACTAGAATCTGGTTTTCTTGGTTGCAGAGTAGTTAGAACAGATGCAACCCTTATATTTTCTAAAACATTTAAATAGTAAATAATAACACTATACAATTGAGATTAATTTTAGTTGGGCTTTCCAGAAGCCTGATTCCTTTATTTTAAGTGTTATGACTGTAATACAAAATGTATTAAGCATGTGCATTGAACATAATATTGTATGTTATTTTACGATACAAAGCATGGACATTTATAAATAAACCTACATCCTAGGTGATGACAAAAAATAATTATGTATGATTTCAGTGATGATATCATATATAGCAGAATCAGTCTCATACCTCTTTGTCTTTTCCACTTAACTATTTTAAAGAAGAATTTTTTGCTTTCCTGATTTTGGGTTTAAATTAATACCCTTAATATTATTTTAAAACTTTAGTCTCGGCTAACTGGCACCTAGTCTTGGACCCCAAAAGAAGGTTTGGCACAGGTTTAAGCTGCAGTATTTTCTGAAGGGGTAGGCATGTGTTCCAGACTTGGATTTTGTCAACGCATTTTTATAAATAGGTCAGACAAAGCAACAAAATTATGTGCTGTCAGTCATAAGTACAGATTCATCTTTAAGGCAATGTAATATTATTTTATTATTAGGATCAATAAAAAGATCGTTTTTTTGTGGGAAACATGAGAGAGTAATTGCACTGAACTTCCTGGGCTTTTAAAAGCAATCATTATATATAATGTTTCACCCAATATGTTTATATAACTGCCTTTATCCTGGAAAAGGTACTGGGTTATGAAAAGAAAAGGAAAAAAAGAACCACCCCCCTAAAAAACAAGACAAAAACCCTTGTCCCTAAATACCCTTCAACAAAAGTAGCCAAACAAACTTCTACCATGAGAATTACAAATTGAACTTAAAATATGAATGCCAATTCCATCAGGAACTAGATACCGTATCTACATGATAAAGGCTGAATATTAATGTGCCCTGTGAATGATTCCATTACTTGCTTTACAAAGAGAAGTTAGACTTTCATTCCTACAGCATATAAGTGATTCTTTTTTTCTCCAAGTAGTCACAGTACATTAATTGGTTTGATTACCTTACTTGGACATTATTTGGTTGCTCCTGACCTTTCATGATGAGAATCTACCAAAGGATGGTGCTTCCCTTGTTAATGCATTCATATATAATAGGCCTGTATGAACAGGGAAATATTCAATCTGGATTCAGATTCAGCTGATTTGGAGGATAGTGATTGGATTTGGACATTTGGCTCACTGTCCTGAATTGATTCAGCTGAATCAGCTTCAGCAGATTTGGTGCTGATTATTGATTCATACTAGCTGGGGAGAGGTAGGCACAGCTGGGTAGATGTAGGTTCTCCTGCAGCTCCTCCAGCTGTGCCTACCTCTCCTCAGGTGTGGGGAGCCACAGGAGAAGCCCCCTATGGCTGTCCTGCCTGGCCTCATACTCTGCCCAGCCCCAGCAGTCTGGGAATAAAAAACAAACAAACAAACAAACAAACTGCACTCACTGGCATTAGCAGGGCTCTTTGGCCATGTGGCAGAGGCCCCCACACAGCCCCCACTCCCCAACCCCCCCACCCAACTCCACCCCTGATGGCTGCCTTGACCAGCCCCTGGATCCCTGCAGTTAAAAAATAAATAAAATAAAAAAGCCCCACACTCCCCAGCTGCAGTAGTAGTGATTGGAGCCTCTGGGTGCTCACGGCAGAGCCCTCCCCCTCCCTTGCAGTATGGGGCAGCGGGGTGTAGCAGGGCTCTTCCCCCCACACTTGGCAACCATGTGGCAGCTGCCCCATGTTGCAGGTACAGTGTGGCTCAGAAAGGTGCCACAAATTGCCTGGGAGCTGGGGCTGCCAGGACTGAGTGCTACTAGGCTCTGGCTGACATGTGGAGACACTTTAGGTCCCAGACAGCACATAATGCCATGCTGAGCTGCACAGCACATGTGCCATGGGACAGCTGCTATGTGGGTGCCAAGTGGGGGAGGGGTGATTCCCGGTTCCTCCACTGCCCCATGCTGCATGGGGAGGCTCTGCCATAAGCCCCCAATGGCCACTGCCAGACCAAGTGAGTGCAGGTCTTTTTCTTTTTTTTTTTAAGTAGCAGAAGTTAGGGCCAGGTGAGAGATGGCAGCCATGGGGGCTTCCTCCGAGGCTCCTCCATCTGTGCCTGCCTCTGCCCTGGTGGTGGGGAGAGCAGCAGGGACTATGCCTGCTGTTGTTGCTTGCCCAGCCAGTGGGAGGCGGGGGGGTGGGGGGGGATGCAATTCAGGCATAACTCACTCCAGGAGGCACCAGGGCGTAGCCCCCCTCCCAGTGCTGCCACATTTGCATTAGCACTGGGAGCAGGGGCTCTGTCCTGCCACGGCTTGCCAGCTGGCACAGAAAGTCAGGGATGCGGGTGTGGCAGCACTGGGAACAGGGGCTACACCCTGCTGCCACTTGCTACCTTCTTCCTGGAGCAAGCCACACCTGCATCCCATCCCCTGCCCCATCTGGGTAAGTGGCAGCAGGGTAAAACTCCTGCTCCCAGCACTGCTGCACGCTTATCCCATGTCCCCCTGCCCCCCTCCCTGAGTAAAGCCTGCCCCTCACCCCCAACTGGGCAGCTTGTTCCAGTCCCAGTCCCAGTCCCATTCCCAATCCCTTCCTCCCTCAACCCCAACAGATTTACCAGCTGGAGGCAGCTGTCAGATGCCTGTTTAGTCTATTGCCGAATCTCTGAATTGGCTGAATCTTTTCAGAAGCTTTTCCAAATCAATTTGCATGCTTCAAATTGATTCAGAGCTTTTTAACTTGGTCTCCTAATTTAATTTGGATTCGGAGATTCATTTCCCAAATTGGGCCAAGTGTCCTCTGAATCTAATCAGTTACTGAAGCCTCGCACAACCCTAATACATAAGTAAATACAAATTATTTACCGTGCACTTCCACATTTTAACTTGTATCACAAGTTATCTGTTTATACCAGTATGCATGCATTTGCCATAATTGAGAACCTCTGCAAAGTGCAGAAATTTTACTTTACTATTACATAGTATGTATATCTGTATATGCATGCAGATATGTATGTAATGACTTTACTTGTTATGCAAGAAAAAAAAAATTCTTAAAGAACAGTATATAGGATCACAAAGTCAAATATTCAAAAGTTACAAAATGCCAGAATTGAGGTTTCCTGTGCAAGTTTAATCCCCTCCCACCATGAATATTCATTTTTAAACAGTTTTTAATTATGACATCTCATATTGTTCTTTCTAGTGAGCCCATGCTTTTTTCACTGTTCAGAAACAGCTCCCTTTGGCAAGGATTTAGATCTGTGTAGGACCCTTTTTGTCCTGTACAAAATGTTTGCCTTATAGGTGATACAACTTGGAAGGTGTGTAATGAGAAAGAGATGCAGAAATCAGAAGACAGTCCTATAGTGTACACCGGTGAATTGGATTTTATCCCTGATTGATTCAGTTCCCGCATAATGTTAGGGAAGTCAGTTAGCCACATCTTTCACAGATGTTCATTAATTATACCTTCCTCATCTTTAGAATGCCCAGTTGAGTTGAAATTAAGGTTGTGTAAAGATGTTTGGGAGGTTAGGCAGAAGTTAGATCACATTAAAAATGGCCACCCAATACAACTTAGTTTGCCCATGTGCAGATCTTATACTGTTAAGTCAATCTACATGTGAACTGTACATAAGTACAGGGCAGTTAAATCAGTCTAAACATCGCCAACCTGATATAAATTAACCCTACCTCCAAGGCCATCTAATTTAGATTGGGTTGGCCATTTTTAGATTGATCTAACTGTTCTGACCTTCTGTACTGTTCCTAGTGCAGCACCAGGGCTGCGAAAGCCCAGCCACTGGCTCCAGACCCCAGGCTAGGCTTTCTATACCCCTCCATAGCACTAGAATATTTTTAGCTGTACTGCCTCACCCCACCCCCGGATAGACAAACCCCACCACAGACTATCCAGCCCCCCAGGTGACCAAACCCCTCATGCCACAAACTGCTTCTGGTCCCATTTTATCACTGTTTGCTAATGCCAGGTTCTAAGGAAGTCAGTCCTTCTGAAAACAGGGGAAGGGATGGGAGGGTCTGTTCTCTGTAGAGGGTTGTTTGCCTGGTGGTAGTAGGACAGGGGGCTAAAAGTCCCTGGTCCTGGGGTGTAGGAAACAAAGGACCCCTCCCCCCAAATCCCCCCCATGGACCCCCAACCCCCTCCGATCCTGTTAAACCCTCCCAGACCCTAGCAACCCCATGCAGAAACTACCTGACCCACTAGTCTCCCCCAATCCTTCCCAGAGGCCCCACTTCCTCAATCCTCCAATCCCTTCTCTAGACCCTGGTTGTCACCTCAGTTCCCCCAATATCCCTATTAACCCCTTACACACACCCATTCTGACTTATCTTAAATTGGATGGATATTTTTTAACTCAATCTAACCTCCCCAGCCTCTCCAAATATCTGTAGGCAGCTTTAAAAACATGGTGCCTTCACAATAGAACTCAATTCACATCGGCAGTCGTGCACTTTGAACTAACACATGTTCAATGTGCTTTAGTTCAAAGCTCACTAACACCATTTTCTCAGTATGGAGGTGTACTGTGCCACTGATACATATGTCTCTGATATGGTGTTGGGCGCTTTTAATTAGCACAGCTCACTAATAGCGCTCAGTGCAGCATTAGAAGCACATGTAAAAATTCCAAGAAAACTGTATACTTGTTTCTGTTTCCAGAACTGCCCATGTATGCTACATTAAACTGTCATTGGATAAAAAAAGCAGAATAGCAATCTTTGACTTAAAGGCTACAATCTTCTACATTTTAAATCCTAGTTTTAAAGCACAGAGAAGTTGGAGCTTGTCAAAGAAACAGTCTACACAATTTTTATCATGGGCTGGGCAACATAACACATTTTCCTTAGTGTTTTTTTGCAGAAATAGCTGAAATGATTGCCAAGGATTAAAAAAAAAAAAAAATCAGTCTCATATAAGCATTTCACATGCAAAGATTTAGTTCAGGTGGTTAATATCTGGAAAATGTCTTGGACAACCTAGGCATCATCAGTAACAACCCCTTCTTTACTGTCAAAACGTATTTGTGCATGTATGTGTATGATCTAATGTAAAAGGTTTGGTGCTGATAGGACAAGGTTCCCATATCAGCTTGCCACTGGGCTCTGATCACTTCATCCTCACTTCCGGGCTCTCTGGATCCTACCCACTCACAGTTATATTGCCTGCCAAGGCTTGATATTATATGTTCATAGGGAGGCTGTCCCAGGAGGCAGATGCAGGTTTTGGGGTAGGTCCTTGTATGAACTCAGGACCTCACTCTTAATATAGTTGGGTCTTGTAGTCCAGGGTCCTCCTCACCAGGACCCTAGGTTCTTGAGTCCCAACTGCAGTTCAGCCTTCTGTGGCCCCTAGGTATGCCCCCTTTGCAAGCATGGGGTTTATACTCCCCCCGCCACCAGTCTTTGATGCCACATACTAAGTCCTCTGACATGCCACAGTTCTCCCTTTTGAAAAATATTTGGATTATTGTGCACATGTAACATCCCAAGTCTCTGGTTTAAAATGGATACCTCTGCTGCACTCCAGTGTGTCCCTTTCAGTCACCACAGTTTTCCTGTTCAAACATAAATTGAAGGTATACGCATCCACTCCCAAACATAAGGCCTGCCAAGCGTCAGCCTGGGGTAGCACAAATGCAAAAGGTACTTATCTTGTGTTGCTCATAGCACAGGGTCTTTTCCACTCTTCTGTGACACACAATTCTTTTCTCCACACAGTCCAGACTGGCTCCCCCCTGTGGAGATCTACTTCCCATGGCAAATACAGCCAGGTTGCCTCTTTTGAGTTAAGCCCTGGGCTTTGGAGCCTCTCCTTGGGTCACCTGACCCTCTACTTCTGTTCCAGGCCTCCCAATCATTCTATGTTATCTGGTATAATTAGTACTACTTAGGTTTATCATAGCACCTAGGAGCCTGAGTCATTGACTAGGACTCTACTGTGCTAGATGCTATAGAAAAGCAGGACAGAAGATGACTCTTACCCTAAAGAATTTGCAATCTGAATACAAATCAAGAGCTAACACACAATACAGAAAGGTGTGGGGATACTAGGAAACAGTAAGATACAATTGGTCAGCAAGATAAACAGTGACTGTTGCACACCCACAGCTTAACTATTATTAAGATTTTCAAAAGCATCACAGCAAAACAAGTTTCAAGGAGAAGATGGCAGTAGACTCACTTTCACTGTCTTTTTTAGCAGTGGCTTGGAAAGAATCATTACCTTTAAGGCACTATCCACAAGTGAAAAGCAGGAAAGGCCCCATGGTCATACCTACAAGCAATAGCCTTGGTTATTGCTTGTAAACCCCTACCCTCCATGGTGAGGCATGACCAGCATTACTACATTTTGGGATACAATGTGCGCTTACTCTGTAGCAACCAATTGCTCTCCCTGTGAAAATTTTACTCATTTCTGAGCCTCTGAATATGTTTACACATGCTCAGTAGAGACATTAAAACAGCTAAATTCTCCAATGATTCCATGTGTGCAGAGCATTATTTATCACCTAAAAGCTCCTAGCCAAATTGTTAAATTTAGTCAAATTGGAAATGGGTGCTAGCAGCAACCTATAATAGAGACAGACTTTTTCCCATACAGAAAAACTGCATGAGTGGTAGGCATTTTAGTTCAGAGAAGCCTAATTTTAATTTTTGAGCATAATGAGAGAGATTCTGTGGCCAAGAAGAAATCTTGGATTCTAAATAAACATAGGTATTTTTAATATTATTTTCAAGGTGTTCCCTCCAGCCTCCCACACAAATTTCAGTATAGGTTTGACTCAAGGTTTTCATGAAAAATTCTTATCACTTATTTATTCTGCTCTTTCACCGTTGTTGATTTTCTTTTCTCCAGCACACTTTGAAAAGAGTTATACCTTGTTTATACAGCACCAGTGGTGTGTGAGGCACTGAATAGACAAATATGGAGACAAGATTTCTTTACTGTAAATTTTATAGCTGAAGAGCCCTCTTGTGTTCACATATATAGAAGTTTATTACTGAATTCAAACACGTGAAGGACAAAGCCATAAAATTACAAGGACTGACACATCTTGCCCAGTATTTCACCTTCTTTTTGTGCAATACATAAAATGTAAAGGACAGATTCTGATTCTTTTATTCAAGCTGATCAGCAACGTCCTCCCTCAAAGTGCAGCGGAACTAAATAAGGAAAATATAATCTTATCCTAAGTATTATTTAAGCCTTGCATCTCAATGTTCTTTCATTTTTCATGACCTTTAATTTTGCATAATTGATACAGCTCAATTCATTGTCTACCCATCTCAGTTTCTATTAGGTTACAGGTTGCAAAACTTCCTAACCTTTTTCACTTCAAACCAAAAGCCACAGGAGGCAAAACTTTGCCCCAGAATAAGTAATCTGTACACCAGCCCTTCTCAAGTAATAATTTGTTGCTAAATGACTTCTTAGAATCAATAGTCAAAACTGAGAAAAATCAACAATGGAAAAAAGGAAATCGCAAAGGGGAGAGGGGAGATTTTAAAAATAATTTAACTACTACTCATTATTTACAAGCTTCAAACCTCCCAAGAGTTGTATGTGTCTTTCTCAGAAGAATGGGTGCCTATACGTGAGCAGTGACAGCACATCTTAATAGACTCAATAGTCAAGTCTACTGGAGCATGGTATCTACCATGCTCCAGCAGCCTTCAGCACCTCATGTATCAGTGTCCCTGAGCTTAAACCTGGCTATAATTATAGCCCTCCCCACCTCCTGGAGCATGCATATAAATGCCCAATATGGCCAACTCTGTATTAGCTCTTTCTCTCCTCTGAATACTTCCTATATTTTTCCTTAATATTGCTTTTATATTAGTATATTAAAACAGCCTATATATATTTATATATATATCTTTATATATTGGTATATAAAAACCAGCCTCTGGTTTTCTAGGCTGTTCAAAAAGTCTAGTGTCTTACAACACACTTCCAAAACCTTTTCCTTCCACAATAGTCAGTGTCACAGTCATTCAAATCTTCGATGATTTACATGCCATGCTTTGTTAAAGACCTTTCTCATATGCATATATTATGTCCTGTCTTTTATTTTCAGGAATGCAGGAGATCTATAACAGTTAGCTTTCTTGTATATTTAATTCTTTCCCTCTAGAGTGGAAAATTAGCCATGGATACCTTTATCCTTTGTGGCTCTAATATTATCTTTTAACAGGACTGGCAACAGTGCCGGTGAAAGACCAAGGTGCTTCAGCAGCTCTGGTGCAAGAGGATGTAAGATGCTAATCATATACTAAGTGCCCACAAGCTCACAAGTTCTTGTTACGTGGAGTTCTTTCATATCCTTGTGGGGAATGACACTGTGCAACCCAGATACCACGGGCACTGCTCATCTCTTGCAGGATGGAAAAGATGATATGCTACTGTGCTGGCGGAGGCCCACACAGAGCCATCCCAGCCAAATCTCATGCTGAAACAGGAAATGACAGAGGCTGAGGACTTCTTGCCTCTCTTGGATTGCAAGGAGGCAGAGCTCTTTTGTCCTCTGCCTCTTGATAGTGAGATGGACTTGGACACACATGAGCAACTGTTCTAAGGTGTCTGGGGGCCTATGTCCCCAAGATGTTGCCTGCCCATTGTTCTATGAGCCAGATTCCCCAAAACCCTCAGGTTCCCAGCCAACAACCTCCCACACAATCTCTCTGTCACTTCACTGTGCTGTGGGTGAAGCTGCCCACATTGCAATCTCAGTGATCCTGTTAGTTTGATATAACCCACAAATATCCCCTTCCTCTAGTAAGCTTGAGTTTATCATCTCAGTACCCAGGAGGCAGGGAAATATCAGACATTATTGGAGGGAACCTCTACACTATGCCTCAATTTTTCCCACTACTGAATCAAGTGACTGCGAGTATCAGGGGTGGAGTTTGAGATGGCAATGCTCCCAGAGTTTGTGCCTGGATTCAAAGTAGAAACCAACTGTCTCACCAATGGAGGCCCAGGAACCTCCGCCCTCCCCAATGTTGGCGTGTAGGGCAGAGTCCACTTCAAGTGAATCAGAAAATAAAAGTATTTTTTGGAGGTATGTTTGTAATGGCACAAGGAAATAGTGCTATTGTAATGTGGGTCCCTTTTAGTTCTTCCTTATGTGAGGAATAGTAATGGTAATCACCCACGTGACACTTAATTCAGTCCCTGAATTAATAGGTCAATGGAGGAAACCTAAATAGAAATCCCTTAGAGCTCAGTTTGGCCACATACTCACACACTCTGAACTTGAGACAAGGCTCTGGGTATAGCTATGGCCAAGTAGGAATAGGGCTGGGCAACCTCCTTGACCTCCATCATTGGATCATACTCACTAGTTGAACCTGATATTCCTAGGGCTAGTGGCTATGAGAAGCTCAACTCTGGTTCTTCCCATTTCCCATCCTTAATGTATTAAAACTGTTGCTAGGACCATGACACAAAGGTAAATGACCCATTAGGAATGATAGGCTTTTTTGTGTGTAAGGCCCACAAGGAACAATGCACAACTGAAGGTAGCATGAATTAGTATACTCATTATGTCTTGTCCTATGGCAAACAGTGAGGGGTCTCCTAAACATGCTCTCCTTTCCCCTCCCCATAGCTATTGGGAGGGAATAGGCTTCCACAAAGTACTGCTCTAAGCAAGTTAGAGAATCTCAATTACCTGTTGCCAGAAAGTTTTTTAAAAAGTTCATTGTTTAACATTTTCCTTGATACTATTTTAATTACTTGTGGCAAAACAAACATTTGTTTTGTAAAATCAAAAAAGTTTAACTTAAAAATGTTCTAATCAACTTTTTAACCATCTTCCCTTCCCCATCCCTAAAAGTTGGATGAGTTTTCATCAAAAGTGTGTTTAAAAATTAAAAACCTATCTAAAGTTGCTTGCTTTCATCCTTTTCTCCTTCACCTGCTACACAGAGATTTGCTCAGAGGTAAGTGGCTTTCAGGTACAGTTTGAATGAAAATATGGAAGTCTTCCTAGCCACTGTGAGGCATGCTGGAATGTGGCAGAGAAGCAACACATGCTACTGCCCACCAAATGGTGTTTGGAAGTGGTACAACTATCTTTGCTGGTACCATGACTTTTTGATCTAGGTTAAACCCTGTGACAATTTGGTCTGCTGCAAATACTATCTTTGTTTATACGCTTAATTTCAAAACATTGCATTGGGGGTGAGTACACATGCATTTACTCTGACCCAGATTTACTGTGCAGTAAGCTAATGCACAGTGTGCACATCTACACATGTGCATTTACTGAGCTGTAATTGTAATTAATGCACAGTAAAGGCATGTATCTACATGTGCATGCCTGTACTGCACAGTAAGTATGGTGATTTACTCCAACTTGAGCATTGTGCAGGTATTAAGTTTATGCCTAATTTGTTATGGCACAATAACGCATGCCTAGATGTCTTACTGCACAGTAATACTGTATGTGTGGATTGACTTGGGACTAATTTCAATCCCAAATTAGTCCACACACAGAATCAATGAACTTCATTACCTGCATATGTAGATGCCAGCCTATTTATGCTTACTGTGCAGTAATTTACTGTGCAGTAAATTTCAGCTGGCATAAATGCATGTGCATACATACCCAATAAGGGTTTTTGGGTAGGTGCCTACACATATGAGTATTAGGGAGAAAATTTGCTCACAGTTCCCTGCAGCCCTGCAATGCACCCCTGTGGCCACCAGGGGGCAATCTAGGCTCCCCCTAGACCTTAGCCAAGAAACTGGCAGGGAGCACTGGGCCAGGAATCAGCTGATAAGAGGCACAGGCCTTGGAAAGAGTTGCAGGGGAAGGGAAAGTCCCAAACCCTTGGAGGTGCAGCTGCTACCAGTAGCTTGCTGCAAACTGTCCCACCAGTGGATTAAGGCAGGAGGCTGGTTCCTGCCCCTGACTGTGACAGTTCCCAGTCAGTTCCAGGCTGCATGGGGAAGTCTGGATGTGCAGACTTCCCCATGCAGGGAGCTCACAGCCTCTGCTCCATGACTGCAGTTGTGATCTCAGAGATGGGGCTAGGGAGCTTGTTCCACACCCAGCTCCATAAGTGCAGTGCTGTGGAGGAAACAGGCTTGGGAGTTTGTTCCCCCCCCAGCTTCACACTCACAGACCTGGGAGAGGAAGAAGTTCCCCAGCCCCCACCAGCAGGAAGCTCCCAGCACTGGCTCTATGATGATGGAGCCACTGCTGGGAGACCCTTATCTCCCAGTCTAAACCCTAGGGTCATGATTTCCCAGCCCCTGTTCTGTGATTGTTATCTGAGGTCAGGGGCTTGGAGCTCCCTGCTGCCAGGGTAAGCAGGGCATAGTTCCCCTCCAGGCTCTTGTGGCAGAGCCCACCCTGGCAGCAGGCAGCTCATGAGCACAGGAAGCTATCTCCTGTCTCCCGGTGAATGGCTGACCAGGAGCAGATTTGGCCTCTGGCCACGTGTCTGTTACTAATACCAAGTACATTTTCTACTTGCATTTCCAGGTAGTAAATGTACTCAGGATTAGGGAGGTTTACTGTGAAGTAAGCATGTGCACATATAGATGAACATGCTTACTTCACAGTAAATTTTGCTAAGTCGCTGTTTAGCATCTCATGTAGACATGTCCTGCAGATCTTTGCTTTAAACTATGATTCTGAGCAGCTTTGTAGCTATGAGTCAATGTCACCATTTAAGCAGCTACCTGCATGAACATCATTAGAAACTTAGGGACTTAGGAGGGAGGGGGTGGCTTAATTAGAGCAGTTCCAAGAGCTGCTAATTAAAGTGCCACAGCCTCTCATGTTTCAGCATTGCCACACTTCAAAATGGCGGCAGGGGTTCTAGAACTAAAGCTCGTTCGACTAGAGTGTGGTAATTACCATGCTCCAGCAGGCTTGATTAATCAAATCTGCTCCAATGTGCTATAATTATAGACAGCTCTCATATAGGATTTCTGCCATCACATCAGTGCTTTTCTTGGACTGGGAGAGGTTGTTTAGCAAGGGGGATTTTTTATTGTTTCTGCTGGACTGTAACTCCAGTGGTTCTCATAGATAGCTGTATGTTAACTCTTGTCCCTGACCTCTATGTCCCCTGCAACCTAGGCCCATGGTGATGCCAATCAGAGCAGGGCACCAAGCACTTGCATTTGTACCTGTTTTTTACACTTTGCCTTCAGAGCTTGTAGTGCCTTTCTGTGAGTGCAAGGGGGAGAGGAGGCTGTTTCAACACCACTGCTCTGACCAGCTGGAATGAGGCTCTACTTCTCCCAGTAGCTGAGTATGGCCCTGAGAGATAGGACAGGGAATGAGGTAGATTTATGTTGCTATAGAATGGAAGATGAGTTTCTAATCATCCAAGATCAGTGGGTGGGGAAGCCTCGTATCTGGGCCAGGACGTAAGGTTGTGAGGGAAAGGAAGGAGGTCTTCCCAGTACTGAAAGAAACCTCTTGAGAAATTAGCAGCCTGGGATCTCACACTGTGAGCAGTCAGGGTTGGGTGATTTACCCATTGCCCCTCATCCCTGCACTGCCCCCTCACTCCTTCTGGGCTTCTTGGCCACAGCAGCCTGCGAGGGGCTGTAACCATGGGGATGGCCTGCAGTGGCTGTAGGCCCTCCTGTTCCTCTTTCCTTTCCCCTCTTCCCCCAGAAACTCCCTGTTTTCCACAGGACCTGGATCCTTGTTATGACTTTGTGGAGCGGGGGCAAACCATAACTTTCTGGACTCCACGGCATCCTTGATTAGGGCATGACTCATAAACAGAAGCCTGTTGGTTTGCGGGGTGCAGGAGAGTTGCTCTGCATATTAGGGACGGGGAACTGAGGTGTCAGAGGAATCAGTCTGGATCACTGATGGCAATTGTGTGAGGAACCCTGTCTTGGGGTCTGTATGCTTAGCCATGGTCTGCAGTATCAAGGACCAGGGCATGGAGGAGCTGCCTGCAGTGGAGGGCACAGGCTCAGACTCCAGGTCCTGGCCCCCAACTTCAGTGGTATCAATGCTTTCCCCTTACTTCTGCATGCTGTGCGCCCTGATCTTGGTCATGCCTGAGAAGATGTCATGGGTGTTTAGGTCCAGCTGCAGGTACACCTGAGCTCCCAAATCTTGTAATGATGTAAGGACCAGCACCAATGGGACTGACTACTCATGAACCAGCTCCAGAAGCTGTCCTCTTGCCCTATGGCCCCTGGGAACCTGCTCCTGGTCACTAGTTGTCCATTGTCCTGGGTCTCCCTGCTTCTTCTCTTCCTGCCCTCTCATGGTAGCTTAGGTGTGCAGGGTCTCAGTGGCCCTGTCCTTGGTGAAGAAGTGTGAAAGCTCCTCATAGAAGGGCATTGTTTGCTTTCTGGGACCCAGAGTTTTGCTGGCATCATGCACACAACTATATCCATTTAGTCTTGGTGTGACACTGCTCTCAATCCTTTTTGTGGCTACACATATGCATCTACTGGTTGATTTGCTTGAAGACATCCCTGTTCTGGTGCCTTTTCTGGAGCTAGTGCTAGGTCTCCTTCTCATCCCAGATGGCAAGAGCCCTCATCTTTCTGTAGTCCCAGTTGTGTAACAGGAGGTTAGTTAGAGCAGGATGGTTAAGGGGTCATACATGGTCTGTGATGGTGCCCATGGGTCTTCCCTGGTCTGTAGTGGTGCTCATGGGCTGGAAGGATGAATGGAAGGCTGGATGGATAGAAGGAGAGAAGGTGTGAAAGTGCATGTCCCAGCATATGACTCTCTTAACTGCAGTTGGGTGTAGCCCCTGATCCAGAGTGATGAGGGCTTCATTGGTCAGGTCACCCCCCACAATCTCAATTTTTTCAGGGGCTTCCTGTGGACACCCTATGATTCTGGCAACACCCTATGTCCCTGCCTGGAAATTTCCAGTGTCCTTGACCTGTAGTTCAGAGGCAGGAAGCCGCACCCCACCTGTTTTTGAAGTTTCCAAGGGAATCTTCCTCCTTGCTCTGGTTTGGATGTGCAGTGCCTCCCCACCCACCACTCTCTCAGCCTTAGAACTCTAGGACCCTTTAGTGTTGAGCCCAAAAAGCCTTGCAGCACTCCAGTGCACATGATCCAGGTATCTAGTACAGTGGCCAAGCTGAGGGAAGCCACAGGGTTATCTCCATGCAGAACCAGCCCTGATGTTCCCCCTAGACCCCAACATGGACCCTTCCCCCAAGCAGAAGCCAGTGTAAGAGGCACATCTCTGGTGGATCATGGTGTCAGGGTGCCAGGCTCTGGCCATTGAGATGTAGTGCATGGGAACAAGGGTCAGTGTCCATGGGGCTATTCTCGCATACAGGGACATGGAGGCCCCTGGATGGTTGTATGTGAGCAAGGACTGGGGGTCTGTGGGGTTATGCCCATGCATGGGGGGAATGGGGATCCTTTGCTGGATGTGTAGGAGCCAGGGTCAGAGTTCATGGGGTTGTACCTATGTGTGGAAGCACTGGAGTCTGTAACTGGGTATGCAGGAGCCAGAGCTGGGGGTCCATGGGGCTGTGCCCAAGCACAGGGGCAGAGGAGGTCTTTAGTTGGGTAGGCAAAAGCCAGCAAGGTCCTTGGGCTTGGGGCTGTGCCTGAATGTGAAGTTCTCCTGGGCTCAGTATCAGTTCTGTGTGTACATTGTGAGGTACTTTGTGATATTACAGCATGCAGACTCAGATGCCCAGGTCTTGGGGTTTGTGCACAGGGGACACAAATGCCTCTCTTCCCTCCTCTGCCTGCCTGTGGCTGACAGATGGCCAAAGGCAGGAGGCACAGCTGGAGAGAGAGTCTGTGTTAGTTTAGCTCTGGGAGAGCTTGGGATGAGGGCCCATGGGGCACTTAGCCAGAAGTACTGAGCATAGGTTGAGCTTTAGCATGCCTACCTGCAAGGGAGGGGTTGTGGTGCGCCAGAATGGAGGACCAGATGCCAGGGGATAGTGATCTAATTTGAACTGACAGACAGTCTGGCACAGAAGTTCAATTCACCAGTCTGACCTAAATCAATTAGAGTTGAGTGTATGTTGAACCAGGTCTTAAGCCATTTTTAGACTGGTCAATGAGTGCTGAACTTCTGTATGGTTACAGGTTTAGATAGATTTCCAATTACTTTACATTGGTTTGTGTGTAGTATCTGCACCTGGCCCTCAAATTCAATGAAGGCAATTTTCATTGCCTTTTTAGACTTCTGTTGTGTTTCTTCCTCCACATCCAAAGTAGACTTTTTTTTTTTTTTTTGGTAGGGAAATAAAGGGTGTGACTATATGGAACTCAGGTGGAGATAAGCAGAGCAAGAAGTTAAATAGTCATGTTTCACATTAGCATTAAAATTTAAGGCAACCTAAAAGGCAATTAGATTACTAATCCACCATTCCAGGTCCCAAGTGCCAATGATTTAGGCATGTAATGAGATTTAGAGAGGTTTGAGGTGCCCACATCCAAAATTTCTGTGCTTAAGACCTCTGTGCAAGTGCCACCTAACCATGGAGATGGTGAAAGTCCTTAGTTGCCCAACTGTTTTCATTACATTTCCAGACACGTACCTTTTTCCATCCTTAAGTAAGGTTCCCAGGCCCTGGAAATTAAGTCAGACTTATACTTCATCCTCAACATTAAATTTTAGCAAACTCTCTGCTCAGTTCACTAGCTTTTGCAGATCCGTTTGATATTGCTTCCTTCCCCACTTACTCCATTGTGGGAACCTAATGGCCTTGCTGGCAGGCCAGGTTTCTAAATACCTTGTGAATCTGGACCCAATTTCTCAGAGAAAGTTCTGTGGACAACTGGCTACTCTATCTTGAGCACCAGGATCTAGTAACTTCTCTTTGGTTGCTTTAGTAAACTCTTTTGTTTGTTTATCTTTTTATGAAGGAACACTAAAGCTCCTGGTTCACCACATGAAATGTGATTATAGTATTCCAAATCATGTGAAAATCATTCTGCCCAATTGCTCACAGCTATAGACCATCTTATGGGAATAAATAGAGGAAACTTGCATAATTGTGGGTTTGCCAACTTGTGACAGGGAGGGCTCCTCAGGGATTTTGTTGTCTCTACGGCCTGCCCGCCTGTCTCGATGGGCCAACCACCCGCCTATTTCTCGCCCGCCATGACTTGGTCTTAATAGGTTCATAATAGATCTTCCGTAAGCAGGAGGCTTCCCATTTTAGCCCTGATGCCAAGGGGCGTTCTCTGCAGCTCCTTCCACCCCAATACCACAGCCCAACCCTTGCTGATGGGCAGCACTTGACATACCAGCGTCTAATAGGTCTCTCCCGGGTTTCTCCACGTGCTACCCGTCTCTCTTGGGCTTGCTGCACCCCTACTGGGGCTTCTCACACACTGCCCATCTCTCTTGGGCTTCTCAACAATCCTGCCCCCTCTCTGGGCCTTGCTGCGCCCCCACTGGGGCTCTCAAGCACTGCCCACTGTCCCAGGCTTCTGAAGTGCTGCCCATCTCTCTCTTAGGCGTCTCAATAATCCTACCCCCTCTCTGGGGCTTCTCAAAGCACTACCTAACTCTCAAGCTCCTCAATAATCCTGCCCCCTCTCTGGGGCTGGGGTCCACAGACCCCACTAGCTGCACCCGCACTGGCACCTGGATCCCTATGCTACAGTGGGTCTCCTATGAGGCCTCCTCCATCCCCTCACAGCCTCTCCCAAACCATCGGTATAATACAATCATTAACAACACAAAACTTAAGCCTCCTGGCTATAACTTAACTCCAGGACATCTGGCTATAACAAAACCAACAGCCCACCAGCCCAAACAACATTCAATCCTACCAGGGACCCTTCCATTCTCTGCTGCAGCCTCTGCATCTAGGTCCCTCTCTCTTCCCAGGCAGAAAACTCTTTTCTTTTTGAGAGCTAGTAGGGAACTACCTGTCTGGTCTTGGCTCTAGGCTTTATAAGAGCCAGGCCCTGCTCCTTAGGATCAGCTGGCTCTCTTTAGTTGCCCTGGCAACTTGCAGCTGTGCTCATTATCTCTGCTGGGCTTTACTCCAGCAGCTTTTCCTTTCTCTGGGAGCAGAGCAGGCACCCCTAGTGCCCTGCTGTCATCTGTACAAGTGGCGGGCACCTACAGTGCCCTGCTACACAACCACATGGACTGAACTCTGGATTAAGGATTATTAAGGATTAAGGATTATTCATCTTGAAGAAGCTGAAAAGTGGTGATCTGAACCACTTGAGTATTCTATTCTTCCTAAATTTGCTGAGAAGCTCTAGTAGTGGGAGAACAAGCAGCCACAAGAATGGCACTGGACAGAACACCAGGCTTCAGGAAGCTGAAGCTGTTGTTATCAGCTGGTGAAGAGGGACATAGGATGCTATTGTGAAAGGATGGTCCCAGAACCTCAGATGGCATTTACTCTGCTCCATAAAAGACAGAAACTTTAAAATTATGGTTCTGGAACTTTTTTTCAGTTTACTTTTTCACTATTTAAAAGTATACAGTTGCCCAGTAAATGTGATCCAAATTTAACTATGTCTTTCAAGCATTCTTTCATGACCAACCAGAAACTTTGATGAAACTATTTACTTTACGTTCATAAATTAATCTCAGTAATGACCAAATACACACATTAAATAGCTGCAGCTGCTTTCTTAATTCATAAGGTAGAGTTTCTGGCTGGAAATGTATTCTGAACTGAATTGAACTTCTATACAAAGTTTTTTAACGGTTCCATCTAAGCCTAGATGCTATCAAATAGTTAAAGTGTTTTCTTAATAATTCATTGGGCTTTTTGTGTACAGTAAATTCAGTCTAAGTAAGAAGAGAAATATCTAACACAATGTATTAGTAAAAAGGTATCAATGCATTAAGATTTTAAAAATATTAGGTTA
Organism: Caiman crocodilus; assembly: GCA_030014935.1. Taxonomy (NCBI): domain Eukaryota; kingdom Metazoa; phylum Chordata; order Crocodylia; family Alligatoridae; genus Caiman; species Caiman crocodilus. Next base: position 26,242,197 of record JAGPOW010000261.1, read on the forward strand.
AGGATCCTCAAGAAAGTTCTTAGTAATAAGTAGCAAAACATTTGTCATGGCACAGAAAACTATACTATAATATAGCTTGCAAATTTCAACCAATGAGCAGTGCCTGGAAGTACAGCCATAAAAGAAATAAATGTCTCCATCCCAGTCTTTGTGTCAACAGGGGTGCAACAGGTGGGCAACAGCCTATTGAGGTAGAGTTTAGTTGGGTGTGTTAGTGGCGGACCTTAATTTGCATCCAAGCAGTTGATTAGGATCACCTGAAGAGTTGCCGACTCCTCAGTCTGGTTGCTATGGAGGAGGGTGGTCTTTAGCCCTGGAGTTTGCTAATGTATGGCACCATTCATATCTAATCACTGCCTGACCATCTCAGTAATTAATGCTGAGATTTGATTAAATAGCATGCCAACACAGTAAATTAAATGAAATGAATAGCAGCCATTTATTAACTTACAAATAACAAGTGACACAGAAGCAAGTGGAATTCACAATATTGACTCACACAATAATAACACACTCTTTATAGAATTTAAATATCTATCTATTTCTAACTCTCTATATTCCATATGCTATCAAATCCAAAACAATATCAACTTTATTAAAGGGGAAGGGAATCTTTATTAGACTCTGGCCCCTGTGGTCACTGGGTTCCTCAGGGTGATCTGCCTTGCAAGTCCATGCTAGACAGGGAGTGGCTTACCTTCCAATGACTAAATTAGGGAACTTATCACTAATAAAGAACAGGAGCAGAAAAGGGAGGTGGGGTTGGGTATACTTACAACTATGGAGTAAAGGACTGCTGCCACAATTGTTAGATGTACCTGGCTGGGGAAAGTTCCAGGGAGCCAACCCTTATTGCCTCTGTTGTGAAGTCCATTGAAGAGAAGCAAATGCAGGAGACCCTTGAGTCACTGGAGTATTCAGTGGTACACCTCCCTGGAGCACTTCACTCATCCTTGCTCTTCACCTTTGGCAGGTTCAATCATAACTGTGCACTCTCTGTCTCACTATCAAATCACCAGGTATTCAGTCACTCTCTATCATATGTCATCGCACTCAGAACATCACCACACCACATGCACATGCTAGTCAGGCACACACTGCCAACAAGTCCCACACACCCCAAAGCTTCACCTACACACATCCTGTATACAGATGGTGTGCACGGCACTTCCTAGGGCTCCGTGTTCATCATCAAACTGTGCTCACGGCACTGAGCTCAGGTGTCTGATGTCATCTAAATGTGGTGAGGTCATTCAACATTCAGTTGGTTGACCTACTTAAAGAGCAGTCTCCTTCCATAGATCCAGACCAAAATTCTGTCTCAACAGGAGACATGGCAACAATGAACCATAGATTTTAGAAAAAGAATAGAAACTACTTCTACTCGTTTGCTTAATCAAATATCAGTAGAGAAACTTTCACTGACTTCAGTGAAAATTAAAGCTGAACATATAAGTTGGGGAGGGCTCAGCTCTTCTCTTCTTCCAGTTCTTTTTGTCTAGTTTTGTTTGAACGGCAGAATTCCTTGACTCCTTCCTCTCTTGCAGTGCTTGAAGAGTGCCTGACTTGTTCTCTTTCCTCTCCTTTTGCTTGTTATGTGTTTTTTCTGTATTTTATATAAGGATGGATGCATAGAGCAATCCCGTGACTTCTTTTCCTGTATTCATCCCACAAACAGAATGTGGGCTTCCTTCCCCCACTCAAGTTCTTCAGCAGGTCTTCTCATCAGATGCTACTGGTACCCATAAACTATTTTGTTTCAGGAACCAGTATGTCCCACGCTATACTATGCATCAGCTTCCAAAATCCTTACAAAAGTATGAGTGTACAGAAAAAGACTGAAGGTGACAGCTGCTGGGTTAGAAAGGCTGGTTTGGAAGGCTTTCATATGTCTCTCTGTAAAAGAAAGTGAATTGAAACAAATTCAGAGCTCCCATGTTTAATGGACCTTCAGAACTCACTCTGGTGTTAGACCAGTGTCACTAGACTGACTCTATTAGTGTTACTCCTGATTTATAGTGCTGTGAGATCACAGTTAAACCCAGAGCTGAAAGCAAACATTTAAGACTGGTTGAGCATGCAAGAATAGATTCAAGTGACATCCAAAATATCATCAGAATTATGCAACTGCAAAACAGCAACAGATAACAAGTCCATTGAAGCAAAAATAAATAGGGACATGCCATTCCTCCCTTGTCTTTAGGCTGTTGGCATGTGCAGTGCACAATACTAAGTGCCCATTCACTGCATTTTTGTCAGTCTGATTATCTTTTTTCACCTGCAGGGGATATACTGTGTAACAAGGCCCTGTTTTTATTCTCATAAAATAATTGAAGAGACAGATCTGAGATGGTTTAACTCTAATGCCCTTTCATGAGATGAATATGTGGATACTAGTGCATCCTCAGGGTTTTTTTTTTCCTCTAGCCATACTGTAACTAACTCAAACATTCAAACTTCCATTTCCATTTTTCGTTACTTCATTCTGTACTTCAGTGACAGTAATTTTAGTAGTGCTATTATTCCTTTCAGTCTCTGTTCCTCTCTACATCTCATTACACAGGATGAAAAGTCTCAACAAATAACTTAAAACATTCACTTTACAGTCAGCGTCCAACATGGATCATTTATATCTGTTAAATTACACAATTCCTCTGTTCTACATTCATATCATAGGTGATGCATAGGGGAGGCACAGGGGAGGCATGGGGAGGGGCACATGCCCCCTTGAGAGCAGTGGTGTCCCCCCGACAGCAGCACTCCAGCTGGTAGGGGAGCACGGAGAGTGCTCATGTCCTCTCTAAAATTGGGTCTGCCAGTGGCATACAAAAGCGCAAGATGTATCAATTCTCATAATATGGTTGCCAGCTGGCTGCTGGGCTCCCCTCGCCCCCCAGTCTCTGGCTGGCCACTGGGGGATCCTCCCCCTCCAATCATACCCCACTGGTGCCCTCCCCAAATGTGTGAGCCATCAGTCACCCGTGATTCATATTATGAATTATGAACTTCAGATATGATTGGAAATATCTAGACAGACAAACCATTTGCCTACAGGCCTTAATCATAGCCTTCTGATTTCCTGTTATCAATGACACATATAGGGTTTACCTTTTCTCTACTTTCAATCCCCTTATATTCAGCACTAATAATCCCCTTTTCACTTATATGACTTGCTTAATCATATCCCCTACATTGCTGTTTACCTGTGCCCTATCCTTGCTGTCTTGCCTTGAATTTTCCCTGATTTATTCTGAAATGTCAGGCCCCATTTTTAGAATGTCTTTCTAATGATGATTACATAGAAATTTCTAGATAGGTTTTGTTCAGACATAAAAAATTGCCAGACACAAGCAGAGTCAGGAATACACCAAAGTGAATGCAACAAGAGTGGAAAAGAGTGCAACAAGAGTGGAATGCAACAAGAGTGAAAAAGATACCAGCTGCTGATGCATAATTGTAGAACTGTCCCAGCTGCCTGCAGAGGGTTCGGGATTGAGAGTATGGTCAGGAGTAGTAAGGTAAGAAAGGTTTATTGACTTAACAAAAACACAACTACACATAGTAACAAGACAAACAATGACAGACAAGAACACTTTAAGTCAGCAACTTATCAGCAGTCCCCTCTGATGTTTGATGTACAACAAGTTTCTCTTTCCACAAAGTTCAGCAAAGTCAGGCATCCCTGACTAGTGGTGTCCAAGAGGTACCGGGAAGGACCCTGGAATTCAGTCCTTCGGCTCCTCGAGTTCCATGGGCCTACTGATCCAGGCCAACAGCTAACTAATCCCTTTCGCAGAGCTGTATCTTCCTTCAGAATGATTTCTGGATATTTCAGCCAATTTATACCTTCTGAGTGGTACTGATAATGTACAACCACTCAGATTATTTTTATTTCAACTGTCCTTAAGCTGACCAATAGCAGTACAAGCCTTGCAATCCTTTGATAAGGTAATTATAACTGTGCCAAAGGGCCTTACTACTTCAAGGCTTTGCTAAATTTACTAGGCCTTACTTTATACAAGGCTTTACTACATCTTAAACTCTAATTAGGCTCTTAGCAACAGCATACAGCTTAATATCTAAACAAATACAGGAAAACACTTGGTCTAATCTTCATAGAGCCTTCAGCAAGCAGCTTTATCACACAGACATACTTTTCAGCTGTTACACAGAACCTTACGTGAGAAAGTAACCAATAAATTCTAAGACTTTAATTGTGTTAAAGGTCCAAATTGAGGCATTAACAATTGATTACTATTGAGATTAATAGAGTTGTGCCTTTCTCCATGTGATCTTAAAAGGAAGTTTAAGCTTCTTGCATCTTTTCATTTCCTTTTCTACACCTGCATATTGAGTCTCTTTGGGCCTGTTTCAAAGCCTCTTGAAATTAGTTGGACACTTTCTATTTATGTCAGTGGATTTTCGATCAGGCCCTTGAAGTCTCTTCTCAATCAAATGGAAGTCTTTTAAATCTCTATTGACTTCAGATTGGGACCTTAGTAAATAGTTTCCTATAATTATGCCCTATTTCTGCCAATATCCAAAGACATTATTGGCATCTTGCTAGATGCTAGGAAAACTTGGAACACTGTGCATACCTGTCTTCCCATGCTATATTCACATGCGCCTATGATCCCGCACAAAAATTAGTGGTGGAACATTTCTGTGCCACAATCTACAGACCCTTCTGGATTATTACTAACAACTCTGAAAGCTCTATCACTAACCAAAGAACTATTTCAGGGACTTGAATACCTCCCTGTAGTGTTCCTTTTTCAGCTAGAAAAAGATTCACTGCCATATACATTGTATCTGCTGTGTATATGTGTATGACAGATCCACACCAGATGAAGCCACTGACAGACAGTGGGTGTGCCCTGCTCATGATACAGCTTGCCTTTCTTACCCGCTATGACTTTGCTGTTCCTTCCAGATGAACCTTTACTTATAGAGAATTGGTACCAGTGGTTCTGTGGTGGCCTTGTTGAAATCAGGTTGGTGTCGAGCTTCTGTAGGGTTCCTGCTCCCCTACACCCCACCCCTTTCCACTCAGTCCCTTCTTCTTTAGGTGTGTAATGATGATGGGATTTACAAGCATAGTGCCCATGCCTCTTTCTCATGAATCACAACAAAAACAGGTAACAAAACACAAATGATTCATGCTTCTTGGTCAGGCAGGGCAGTGATGCTGACCCCTTCTTGGGGTGTTGGCTTGAGTCCGGTGTGCCCTGGGGACCACTTCTGACACTGTGGTTTAGGCTCTCTAAACCTTCTGGCTGGTTGCCCCTATTGCATGGGCTCTTACCACTTGCACTCTTGGAAGGGTATGGTGCATTCCACGCTAGCCTATGCCAGGTCTACACAGGACTTTCCCTCCAGCTGGCTGCTTGCTGGGGCACTTCTGGATCACTGTCTTCTCTGATGGTCCCATCAAATTGGAGAGCCACCTCAGTGTGGCTCATCTGGTCATTCCTCTGTCCAGCTTGTTTTTGCTGCCCTCTCCCTTCCCCATCTGACCTGTGTTGCCTGACACCTGGACCTGAATGAGGGCAGAGTCCCCATGGTGTCCAATGCAGGGAAATCCCTGGCTCCAATCGTGGGGGAATGTGCAGCTCCTTTTTGAGAGTTCAAGCAGTCAGGGGAGCACATGGTTCTCCTCCTCAAACTCTGGCACATCCCCCTTCCTTTCCTTCTAGCCTGTCCTTTAGCGCATTTCCTTCAGACTCTGAGCCACTTGGTGTTTCCCTCCTGGCTTGCATGGCAATGGCCTGTGAGATTACATCCCTGCCACCTGGGTTTGGGTCAATTTGGAGCATTTGAGCATGCAGCTCTTCTGCTGAGGATTCAGACTCTTCATCTTTCCCAGGCCCATGCCAACCACCTGCTGTTTGGTGAGTGTGTAGCTTGGGAAGGGTCCCGTCACAACCTGTGGTGGGATTTGCAAGCCCCTCACAAAAAATAAGGCAACAGGACCTTCTAGTGAGGTGGTGATTAATGTCACTTTCAGACTTAGTTGACTGTTTTCTTTGAGTTTATGAAGACTGTGAACCAGAGCAGAAGAATTAGTTTAGGCTGAACACTGGGAAGAAGTAGAGTCTTTAGGCACCTGATTCAGGACTGTGAAGATATGAACACAATAGAAATACAATTTCAGGTAGAAAAATTGAATGGGTTTTGGGTAAAAAGGGTAAGAAGTGACACTGCAAGGTAATCTGGGTTGCTTCTTGTAACTGAGCAGAATCTTTACCTGCGACTCCCCACATTTCTACCCTGTAATCCCTGATAGGGGATGAACTGTCTCTGTAGAATAGCCTGAGAAGCAGTGACAAACTTAGAATTACAAGCAAAACACATGAACTTCTGTGAGTTGCAAAAAGCTATTTGAGAATTTTCTGCACAAAAGGCATAAAACGGAGCTAGACAGATTAGTAAGAAAGCAAACCCTTCTCTCATTTCAGCTTCTTTATAATTATCTCTATTTCCTCTTGCATTTAAGATGTGAACAGAGGAGAAGAGCATTTCTGGCATTCTGAAGACAAAAAAAAACAACAAAACTTAACACATACAACTGACTGATATGGTATTTTATGTGCCACTAAATAGAAAATACTGTAACTTAATATGTAGAAATATGCAAAACTTAAAAAAAAAGTCTTTGTATCTGCTATACTGATGGGTAAAACAGAAAGCAACCTAGAGGAAATGTATGCCCATGTGTTCTGCAAATGAGATATCTTGCACAGTGTGTGGATCAGGCACAGAACAAATTCTTTTAGCCTGAACACATTCTAGGAGTGAGTAGGACAGGCTAGCTACATCCTGAGTCTAATTTATCAAATTTAGGAGCAAATCTTCAAAAGTATTTAAAGAGACAGTTCCTGTTCAGGTACTTAACTCTCACTAAAATACCTTTGAGGATGTAGGCCTCGGTTCTATCGTAGTTGCCACTATGTTATCTGTGAATCTACTCTCCTCAATACTCATCTATAATCAGCACCATGACAATTGTACAGCTGCCAGTACTATTCTGAATGTCCAAGCACTGGGGTAACTTTCCTGTCAGCTATTTGATTTCATCTGAAATATACAGAACCCTAAAGTTTTCAAGCTCAGAAAAAGCCCTTTCCTGCATATTGCATAGACCACCACAGCTAAAACATTACTGTGACCCTACTGGAAAACAGAAGGCATTTTCTTCTTATAATTTAACATTAAACAAATTATAGCTTCATGAGTGTCTAAAAGAGGTTTAATGGCATCATAATAAATGATAAATATATAGCATGTCCTAGCTTTAATTATACATGATAATCTGGGATTTTGATTTACTTCTAATTTAGACTTTGACCCTGAAATCCTGTTTGCAGATGTTTCCTTGAAAGAAGCTAAAACTACACTCAAGTTATGGCAATTAATTAGCTATAATATCCTGATTTTACTTTAAAGAAACAATGTACTATTGTACGTTTAAATAACAACAACAAAAAAGAGAAACAATTATTTTTACTTCATTGTACATGTATTAAGCTTCAGAGGTAGTATATGGAATAGTAAAAGGGTGTTCTATGAAATGGAAATAAGAACTTGCCTGATAATATACAGACAAAATTTTACAAACATCTCAATGGAAACAGTCCAGCAGGGTGTAATTGTAATTGGTGTACTTGTTATACTTTTTGCCCGTGTTCATATCTCAAAACTGGTTGTAATGCCAGAAGTAATTTTCTGGAAATAGTGCCTAGAGGCTGCATTAGGTCATTGTCCTATCATCAGATCTCATGAAAAGAGAATATTTTGTTTGTTCTTCCCACATGTCTGCTATGGGTCTCCAGTATCAAGAATTGCTTACCTATCTTCAACAAAGAGAAAAAGTAAGGTCCATCTTTAACTAGTTTTCTGCCTCTAACTTGAAATAATGCATCTGTTATGATGATTCATTAATAAACTCATTATAGTAGATATTTCTCCTCTGAAAAGGTTATCAGCTCTATTTTTGTTGTAAAGCACAGCAATATGATTTTGCCTCATTTCACAAATATTAGAATTCCATTTGTCAATGTTTTCAGAATCCACAAACCAAACAAACACACTGGCCAGTATGTTATGTAATTCATACAAATCAAGCATCAGTTGTCTGTATGATGAATTGATATTTTCATTGTCATGGCATGCTTTGTATACATTCAAACAAGGTAAATATATGGAGATATGGCTAATTAGGAAGGCAACTGTCCATTTGAGTCTGGATTATCTCATTTTGCTTTCCCAATTCCAGTAAGTGTTCCATGTGAATATGTCTTAACCTTTTAAAATATTTAGTTTTAGTAGTAAAATGATCCTTTTTAATGTATGTCATTCTTCACTTGACACCAGATCATAGTTGCTTAACCTTAGAATGGGATGACAGAACTTACAATGTAGAGCAGACTATTAGCTGTCATGGGACAAAGAAGCTGGGTATAAATGTTTATATAGTCAGTGAAAACCAGTATCTTCCAGCACTGAAAATGCTGCATTGCCTTTAGCTGTCTTCTCAGCAAGACAAGTAATTATTTTCTCAGCTTCAGTATATTAAGCATGATAGCATCTATTTACAATGGTTCATTGTCTTTAATTTTGTTTTTGCAGGTTCAGTGAAGTTGTATTGGCTCGTCAAAGAGGACTGGTGTGATACGTTTCTTGCAATATAGGAACCTTGAAAAGATGAAGTATTGTTTCCTTTCCTTCTTTGCATAACTTGCAGATTTTGTAAGTAATTGCCTTTGCAAAACTTCATTATATTCTAGACAGTGATTTCTACTTTACATATAATTCATTCACAGGCCTATTTTAATGTCTGCATGTGTATTCTTTGTGGTAACAAGTAGAACTAGACAGGGAACATTTTTTCTATTCCAGAGAAGTTTTGAGATTTCAGAAAAATCCTGTTTTTTATTATGGTACAACCCATTTATCACACCATAAGTGTTCACTTGGCCATACATTCAATCAGTTAATGACATGGTATAAAGATATTGTGCCATTAATTCAATGTATGACGAGGGGTCCCTATGTCTGGGGGCCCTGTAATCTTATTGGAGCTCCCAGCTGGGTGTCCATGTGCACCTGCAAGCCTGAGAACTGTCAGCTGACAGGGATCTCGGCTGCAAGGGGGCACCATGTACTTTCAAGCCTGGCAGGTTGCAGCTGCTGCAATCTCTGAGCTGTGGGGGCACGCCACACACCCCATTGGTTAGGAGACCATAGGTGCTGTGACCTTCCAGCTGTGGAAGGCTTCAAAGTGCCCCTTGTATCTATAATGTGAGAGATGTTACAAAAGTAGTATCCATTTGCTATCCATGTTAAGCTTATTCAGGTTCTTTTCACCTTAGAAAAGACTAAATGTTTCAGCCAATTATGTGACAAATATGATAGATAGTGAGGTTTCATGAGTGTAGCAGGAAGCTGCAACTGGCCTAAAATATATTACACACACAAGGATTGCATTGCAGGCCATTCCAGTGCAAGTATTATTTTGGTTATACATATCATAGGTTGCATGGATCATCCTACTCAATAATTAGTCATCAATGACTCAATGTATACTTGGGGTAGATGTATCAAGTGGAATTTCTCCTAGGTCTGTCCTGGGTCTAGTAATAATAATCTGGATCAGGGCTGTCCAGCTGGTGGCCCATGGTTCAGTATGTAGCTCCTGAGCTCCCACCCAACTGCTGCTGCCCATATCACTCCAACTGAAGCAACAGCCTGGGTCTTGGGACTCCCTCTCCTACGTACAGCTTGCACTATATGACTCCAACCTGGGGGACTGGACAAGGTGGTGCAACACAGCCCAAGGTGCCAGGAAAACAGTCAGGGAGAACCTGCAGGGAGCTGAAAGTAAAATGGTTCACTGTATGTGCAGTGTAGCAGGGAAGTGGGAGCACCCACATATGCATGTGGTGCAGTGTGAGATTGCCTGGACATGTCCCAGTCATGTAATTGGGGAGCACTCTATAGTCCGCAGTAGTACAGCCCCCATAGCATGTGGTCTCCACTGATGTGTCCTGTAGGGCATGCACTCCTCAGCCATTTAGAAATTTGACAGTGCTCATTTGAATAATGGGTTTGTATAAGCGAGTACGAATACATGTGCAATAAAGGTACATGCCTTTTAAGTGATGTTACTGCTCAGTAGCCTAATACTACTGTGCAGTGACATCTTGGCACAATTTTTGCCACACAGTTATACTGTGTGTATCAGAGTGCTGCACAATTAAATTTATACCCGCTCACCATATTGGGTAGAGTTGAAAACATTCTGGAGGTTTGATCAGGACCTGGATAGCCTGGAGGTATGGCCCACAATCAGATGAGATTCACCAAGGACAAGTGCACAGTTCTGCACTTGAGACCTAATAACTGCATGCACAAAAAAAAATAAATAACAACAACTGGGAGATAACTGTTTAGGCTGCAGAGCTGCAGAGAAGGACCTGGAGTTGCAGTAAACTATAAACTATAAACTGAATATGAACCAACAATGTGCTCTTGTTGCCAAAAAGCCAAGAGCATGTTGGACTGCATTAGCAAGAGTTCCTTGCAAATCATCTGCTCTATTCAGCCGTGATGAGCCCTCTATTTTGGGCCCACATTTCAAAACAGATATAGATAAATTAGAAGGAGTACAATGGAGAACAGCAAAAGTGGTTAGAAGCCTGGGAAGCAAAATTTATAAGGAAAGACTGAAAGAGCTAGGATTATCTAGTCTGAGCAGAGAAGACTGAGCAGGGATTTAATAACAGTTGTTTCAAATACCTTAAAGGCAATTAGGAATCAGAACACGTAGTGGAGGTGATATCTTTTTATTAGACCAACTAGATTTTTGCAACAAAAATGTCTTTAACTGCAAGCTTTGGGGCACAAGCACCCTTCTTCAGGCATAGGAAAAAAGATTGTACAAGTTCTCCTTGAAATGAAATCTTCATAATTTGACAAGGACGAAGCAAGTTTCACCACCTGAAACATAAGACCCTGCTTCTGCCTTTGTTCAAGGTAATTTGCATCATCACATAGCCTCATCACAAAGCTCAGAGATACCTTACCACATAAGTAATGTGTGCCCAGAAGAGCATTCCATTTTTTGACTCCTCTGTGAAATATGAAACACCACGAGAAGGAAATATGGCTACCTCCTGCTTACCATGAAACAATTATAAGGTAAACTGACCATTTCAACTTTCATCTTAGCCTAAGCTTCATATAAAATGAACTGTTGCAAAGAGAAGATTTTACCACACTTTCAACTCTGCTATGAAGTATGAACTTTCATTCCTACCCAGGAGAACTTGTACAATCTTTTATCCTATGCATGAAGAAGGGTGCTTGTGCCCAAAAGCTTGCAATTAAAGATTTTTTTTGCAAAAATGTAGTTGGTCTAATAAAAGAGATCACCTCTACCATGAGTTCTGATCCCTTTTGTCTCTAAACCAATATGGCTACAACATGGATACCTTAAAGTCAATTATAAAGAGAATGGAGATGGGCTTTTCTCTGTGATCCCAGGGGACAGAACTAAGTAATGGCATCAAATTGCAGCAGAGGAAATTTAGGTTGGAGATTAGGAAGAATGTTCTGACTATGAGGATGGTCACACATTGAAACTGGCTACCTAGAGATGATATGGACTATCAATGCCTGGAAATTTTCAAAAGCACATTAGACAGACACTTGACTGGGATGATTTAGTGAGGGTTGATCCTATCTAGAGCAAGGGGCTGGAGTAGATGCTGTTATGAAGTCCCTTCCAGCACTAATTTCCTACATCCTATGTACACTGTTGATTTATTCCCTTCAAATTTAGCTCTCATTCATATTTTTCATGCACTGAGAGGACAGCAGTTTTAGCCACAATATATCTGATAATAAAAAACTGTTGGATCTTTAGATCAAGAATCACAACTTGGGTAGACTTAAAATGGGTGGGAAATTATTTCAGGTGGAGGGCCACTTGATAAATTTTGGCAAACTGTTGAGGGCCACATGTATAGCCCTGCCTGTTCAGTTGCCTCACCCCCTATTCGCTATCTTGGGACTGGAAGTCCTGCCCCCTGACCTTTGCCACCAGAAGTCCCTCCCCTTGCACAACTTACCAGGTAGGTCGTGACCCCTCTAACATCCTGCCCCAGCAGTCAAGTTTCAGGGGCATCAGACCTCCCCCAGAACTTTCCCCCTACCTGTGCCAGCTTATCCCAAAAAGGAGGAGGCTCTGCCACCACTTCTGCTGACCAGTGCTGATCCAGTCAGGCTCACCCTGTCCCCAGCAGCACCTGACAGGCTGGCTGGTATCATCTGGAGGTAAGGGAGGAGCTGTAGGGGATGGTAAAGGGGCTCCTTGTCCTAAAACTGCACCATGTGGGTGGCCTGGTGGGGCTTTCAGTGGTGCAGGAGCCCCCCCAGGAAATGCTATGCCAGTTACCACTCCAGTAAAAGGACAATAGGAATGCCTTAAACCCAGTCCTCACCTTCAGGTGGGTAGAAGTAACATGGGTCATAGCACCATGACCTGCTGCCCTGGTGGAGAGTGAAAGTCCCCTGTGAGACCCTAGGGCACCAGTCATGGTGTAAGGTACCCCAACTTCCCACATCCAGAAAAGGGGACCTGGTGAGACTGTGGGGATAGTAAGGCCAGCAGTAGAATGCCACTGGACTGGTCAAAGTTGGGGCCAGGGCTGAGATGGTCAAAAGGGCCAGGGGCCTGCTGCAAGGGGCACCCTGGGTCATGGGCCTGGGACCCGACCTGGCCTTAGAGGTGAAGCCAGGGCCTGTGTATGGCTAAAGGTCCCAAGTAGGGGACCACACCTGAGAGGGAGCCAGCTACAAGGAGCTCGGCAGCCCAGATGAAGGCGGTGTAGGCCCCCTGTGCAGGGTCCAAAGTAGTGTCCCACCAGGAAGATTCTGGATCCCAGTGTGGGGCTGGGGTGCTTGTTAACATCTGGATGCCATCTGCAAGGCTAGGCTTGGACCGTGTTGTAGGGGTGATACAGAGCCACAGGACTCCCCCCCCAATATTGGGGTGCAAAGAAACATGGGCAGCCTCCTGCCTTATTTAACAACTTATTGATTCCCAACAAGATGTGGCAGGTGACACAGGTGACTGGGGTACCCAGAGGCAGGTGGGGAGCCAGCAACTGCAGTCACTGCCACAGTGAGCACCAGAACAAATGCAGAGAAGGGGCTGTTGCCTTGTGGGTTCAGGCCGACTCTCAAGATCTCAATATTGTCCTTTTAGACAGGAGGGTGACGCACACGCACACTCACATGCATGCACACTCACCAGGTGAAAGACTCAGTGGAAAGGTTGGAGTCCAGGTAGGGAAGAGAAGCAGAGTCCAATCCTTGGTTGAAGAGGGGATGGGGGATGATGGCTACCTATCCAGGCTGGAAAGGGGTCCTTGTCCAGCAGGTGTTGTCCAAAGCGGGGTCACCAGCAGGGCCTCTGGGTGGATAGGTGGTGTGGCATGGTGCTGGTCCAGATGGAGAGGGCATCTGATGGAGTCAGTCTTATGGAACAGACTACCTCTGATCTCCTATACGAAGGGCCTGTCCAGGCAATGTCAGTCCTGTTCTAGAGGGATCCAGGTGTTTTTACTGAGCATGTGCAGCCTGGCACAATGGTGGGCTGCCTCATTTTTTGTTTCTTGAATGCTGAGGGTGGTTCTAAGGGCTGGTTTCTTGGTCCAGGTATTGGTGTTGATAGTTTGGTCAGTCAGAGGGAGCTATTTTTAGACCTACTGTCATTGTCTCTCAAGCACCCTCATTTATCCCCATTCATTCAGGAACCAAGTTAACATAGGAGGGGTAGTATGAATCATAGGTTACACAACTGGGCATAGGGATAAGATGGAAACTTGACATGATTTATGCTAACTACCATATATAGGCCTGAAACAGTAATCACATGATATAAAAGCAGTGGAGAAAAAAATCAATATAAACATAATAATTATCACTTATAAAACAGTGGATATTATATCAAAATATCAGTGTACTTATTTACAGAGGGGAGAGAAATAAAACTTACTACCTAAAATAAAATGTTAAAGTTTATCCTACATCTTGACTTACTTATAATTATCTATAGAGAATAGAGAGGGAGAGAAAGAAATGGCCGGGAAAGGGGAGGGAATGCGTTTGAAAAGAAAAAAAAAAAAGAAAAGAAACTGAGGGTTTTGCTACAGGGAGAGTAGGCAGCCTTGGGCTAGCTGCTCCCTGGTTTCCACATTCCTCAGCATGCAGGCTCCACTGTACTCTGGACCATGGGGCCCCCACGCTGAGGTACCCTGAGCCCCAGCCAGCCACTCCCCACCTGGCTGGGGCACAGGGTATTTTAGTATGGGGCTCCACAGCATGCAGAGATGAAGGAGCAGGAAGACCTCAGTTGCCTGCTCCCACATCTTTATGTGCTGCTCCCCAGCTGGCTGGGGCATGGGGTGCCTCAGCTCAAGGGATGGCTAGCCCCTGCTGAGGCAACTTGTGCCTCAGACATCCCCTCCCGCCGCCAGCATATGAAGCAGTGGGACAATGTGTCTTGCTGCAAAGCACACAGGCAGGGGCATGCTCTGCAGCAAAAAGTAGCACTTCTGCTCGTGTGGACCTAGCCAATAGGGATTTCTTGCTACGTCTGTGCTCTAACAAGATCTCTGACAACTGCTTCTTAGAGTCCTTTCATCTTAACCTTTCACTCATCTGCATCATGAAACTAGTTAAAAAAGGTACAGTGGCGTCTGACGTACAAAATTAATCTTTTTATAAAGATAAACAGTCTGAGGGATGCCACAATCAAAAACTTGTCAAGGTGAGCCAGGAAGCTATAAGTCAATCTACAGAGCAGATGCTACTGTATCATTAATATTATAAAATAGGCTCATAGCTTTGACTAACCCCAAAACCCAAAATAAAATTACTTAAATTTGAAGAGTAGAAAAGTCTTATCCTAACAATTTTTTTTGTTTCACATTGAACAAAGGTAGTACTATACAAATATTCTCACTCTACTACTTAATCAAGCTAAGGGTACTGCAGAAATCTTGACTTATAATTACCATCCCTGCAGGTGTATTTTCTGATTGAATATAATTATTATGGTCAAGCCATTGATTTTTAGACTGACCCAAGGGTATAATGACATGTAATTTGTCTCTGATTAGCTTGAAAAATAGGATCAGCCACAAAGCATATGTTACAAGAAAAAAAATCAGAAAGCAGAACTGGACATTTGGAAACCAGATAGCCAGGAAGAGGAGGATTCCATTTTTGCACGACTGGGCTGGTGAATGTCTTGCAGTATCTTGCAAAAAAAAAAAATTGTCTGGAAGAAGCACATGGTTACTGACGATCCAATTTAAGATGTTGCATATGAGCTGAAAATCAGACTGACTAGCAGACTCCAGCTCTCTTGTCCTTGTCAACAATAGTCCAGGAAAAATAGTCATTAGCCAAAAATTGAAAAAAGTAAAGATTTTACTTACCAAGTCTGTGTGGTGATAATCTTTAACCTTTTGAGGGGCTGGTTTGGTTTCTCCACCAACAAGAGAATTTAAATTCACTGCACGGACAGAAACATCTGCTGCAGTTGTACCAAAGGATCTACTAACTTACAAAATTAAATCAAACACTTGTACTTCTTATGCTCTAACACACATACTTACTTATGCTTAAGTATCATTCTTAGGTTAATCTTCCAAAATACTTCTGCTTACTAATCTGAAAAGAGGTGTTAAGTAAATAAATGGAACAAGAAATTTTACTCTCTTTAAGGACTAAAAAAAAAAGTGACATTTTGTAAATTCTTATTCCTCCAGAAGACAGGAGGAGGGCATTTGGCAAAGTTAACTTTTCTATGTTTGTACAAAACCTTTTCATAATGGGTAGCTCCTAAGGCCACACTAAGTTTCCCTAAAGCCCTGTCAATGCTGAAATCAATGCAGCTTTTACCATTTACTTCAACAGGGCCAAAACATTACCATTGGAATCAAAGAGAATTTAAAAGTAATCCACAAGGATTTCCCAACAGAACTTTTATTCGAGCAGAAGTCTCAGTGTCATAAAGCTGGATCTTTGCTACCTTTTCTTCTGGCCCTGGATATGTTGAGAAAAGATGAAAGTAGGGCTCGTCTAGATGGCAAAATTCTTCAGTTTTAAATTGATCTTTTTCAGTTTACAATTAATTGAGTTGCAAATTGGTTTAAACTGACTTAAACAAAACCATATTAAAATTGAAACAAGAGGATCCTAGCAATTTCATCTTGCTGGGATCCTTTGACCCTAGCTGACTTCCTGCCCCTGGAGTAGGGGGCTGGACTCGATGATCTTCCGAGGTCCCTTTCATAGATTTCATAGACATTAGGGCTGAAAGAGTATTTACAATAACTACCCCCCCCCAAAAAAAATAACTTAAAAACAGAAACAAAAAACAAATTTAAGCCAGGCTAGTACAACTTTGTCATAAAAACTGTGTAGACCTACCTTTGATAGTCCTGAACCTTAGCTTTCAATCTGTATTGTGCCTATACTTCTAACTACAGCATCAAATTTAAAACTTCTCTTCACCCTCTACTCTCTAATTGTGTATCAGAATACTTATCCCCAATCTTCAGGCTACTTTCTCATGCTCGTCTTGATCACCAGTTTGCTTTAAAATGATTGAAGTTAAATCAGATGAGAATCTGTTCTAAAGTGTTTTTTGACTTCTGTAAAATAACACTTTAAAGTGCCTAAAGTTAAGCTTCTGAATTATAGTCCTTTATTCCATGTCTGATTTACACTGATGTTAAATTGTTTATGTAGGAATCCTAGTAATCATAGGAAAGTAGGAAGGGAACTCATGGATTCATTTAGTGCTGCTCAAGGTAGGGTTATCCCGCACTAAAACATCCCAGCCAGGTGTCTGTCTAACGTGCTGTTGAAAATTTCCAAGCATTGACAGTCCATATCCTCTCCAGGTAGCCTGTTCTAATGCTTGGCCACCCCCAAAATTCTTCCTGATTTTCAGCCTACATTTTCTATGTTGCAACTTGAGGCTTGGTACTTTTCCCCCATGAGCACAGGGAAAAGGCTATCACCATTCTCTTTGTAATCACCCTTCAGGTATTTGAAAACTGTTTGCAAACTTACACTCAATCTTTTTCTCCAGGCTTAACCAAAGTCATGTTTTCTGGGCTTTTCATCGATTTTGCCAGTCTTTACTGGACTCTTTCTAATCTGCCAACATCTAGTTTGAATTGTGGGGTTCACTTCGAGACACACTATCCAGATGCAGTCTAACCAATGTCAAATAGAGTGGATTTCTCATGATTTGCAAGGGACAGTCAGGTTAATACAACCCAGTACGCTGGTGGCTTTTTTTGGCAACAGGAGTATGCTGTTGGCATATATTCAGCACATTGTTTACAATAATCCCTAGGTCCTTCTCTTCAGTACTGCAGCCTACCCAATGATCCCTCAGTCTGTGGGTGTGCACATATGTACTAAGGCAACTTAGTTACGTTGTCTTCTCTTTAAGTTAACTTAGTTAAGTCAACTTAGATTAAGCCACATAAGAGCATACTCAGGTACAGCTCTTTGACATGGTAGCAGCCATCTTGTGAGCTAAGTCAACTTGACTAACATGACTCATAGATTTCATAGACGTTAGGGCTGGAAAGGACCTCGTGGGATGATCAGATGGGGTCAGACTCCTTAAAGGTGTATTATCCTGTGACACATTTAAGTTGACTTTGCTCCACATAACATGTGTATGCTCCGACAGTTAAGTCAACTTAAAAAAAATTAAGTGGACTTAACTGTCAGAAAGTTAGTATGTGTGTACACACCCTGTATGTGTGCATGCAGCAATTCTGTCCAAAGTGCAGGATGTTGCAATTGCTCATGTTGAACTTCATCTGATTGATTGTGGACTGTTTTTCTAGTCTTTCCCGGTCATTCAGAAGTCTAGCTTTAGCCTCTGAAGTTTCTGTAACTCCACCCAAATTGGTATTATCTGCAATTTTACTAAGTATACAGGCATTCTCATTGCCCAAATCAACATTGTTAAACAACACTGGACCCAGAACAGATATCTGGGGAATACCACTTAATACTTGATATGTCTTGATACCTCCTCCCAAGTAGATTTTGAGCCATTAATGATTATTCATCCAACACAATGATATTATATAGCATATCAACCTTATAGTACTTTCATCTAGTCTGTGTTTCCTAAATTTGTCAATGAGCATGACTTGGGAGATGATGGCAAAAGCTGCGCTGAAATCATGATATATCATATCCACTGTTCTTCCATCTACAGAGCCTGTCACATTATCACTGAAAGAAATCAGTTTGATCAACCATGACTTGCTCTTGGTGAATCCATACTGGCTATTTTTGACTTGGCTGAAGCTATTGCATTTATTGTTCATGATGAGAATAAAAAGAGGTGCCATGTTATGTCTAATGGCATAATCTTAGCGTACAATAATGGACTGTTTAAAGGATAACTTAAACAAAACTGAAAAGAAAAGATATAATAATTATAGAAGGCAGGGTTGATGAATTAGTGAAGAAGGAGAGAAATATAATTTGCCAGAAAAGTGACTATCTTATACCTGTCACTAGGGACATCTACATGAGACACTTACTGCAGTTACCGCATTAGCTCCACAGTAAAGCATTACTGTCTACATAGGCAGAGCTGTTAGGCTGATGTAAACTAATTAACTCCACCATAATTTATCACTGCCTGACACACATACTATCCTATGAAAGAGTTATTTACTTTGGTTAAAAGCAAGCAGAGATGGTGATAGGGACTGGCTGGGACATGAGGGTGCTACAGTGTGGGGGATGCCTGCCAGTTAACCCCACACTGTGGCACCCCTGTGCCCCAGTTAGCCTCTCCACAGCACATTGACCTGGTGGGCAGCAGCTCAGGCTAGCAGGCTGACACCCCTGGTTCCCTGCCAGCTGGGGATATGCCATCCCAGCTCAATGGGCTGTGGTCCCAGACACACTGTAGCCTATACTCTTCATTTTGCTGAAAAATATGGGAAGGCCCAAAAAAACTTTTTGGGCCAAGGCCTACAGGGTTTTTAAAAGAAGCTGCTTTTTTCTGCTGTGCTTGGGTGGTTGTGTTTTGGTTTTTGGTTTTTGCAACCTTTAAGAAACTCTGTAAGATTGTGAAACAATACATGAATAACCATTCACAAGCTAGCAACAGACAGTGTTGAGCGTTATCATAAGCAGGAGGTGTCTGTGTTCCTTCCCTAATGTGGTTAGAAACCTATACAGTTATTTATAACACCCAAGGTATGATTGATTACAGATAAACTTAATGTCTGGAGAGGCAGAAGTTCAAGTCATGATGGAAACCATGCAACAGTCTAGACTGGGCACCAACGGAGAAAGCATGTTTATTTGAAATAAATCAAGTCTAGACTGACCACAATCGGCCCCTCTTTTGAACTGGAAATAACCTGAAACTGAAGAGGTGGTAAAACTTAATTGGATGACAGCAAGCAAAGAAACTGTGAGGTATAAAATAGGAGGTTGCATTGGAAGCATCTGAACACCGAAGATACCAATATGCAGGTGCACAAAAGTCCCTTTGCCTGGTATCTTAGCCTAGCGAGTGACGTTGGCAAGCAAAGACTACTCATTGTATATGTAATGTATCTGATCATTTCATTTTGCTTTGTTTAATCTATCAATAAATCAATGTGTCCTGTATGACTGGAATGGCCTAAAGTCTCACTTATTTACTGTTCCAGCCACCTCAAGTTTTCCTGCACTTCAAGTGTAACAGCAAATGTAAATGATATGCCCAAGAAAATAAACTCTGGCACTGTGCCTGAATGTATTGTATAGCACTAATTTCATGTAAATTAAAGCACCCACTAGCAATATTGTCAAGAAAGTAATGAAAATTTGAACTTTTCAAAGTTTTAAGCACCAATCCAACTCTGTCCTCATAGAACTTAATTGAAGTTTTAATGCTGACTGCTATGGAAGCAAAGCCAGGACAACAGTGAGTGCTTTAGAAAAACAATTCCACCCAAAATCAAAATCTGCATTTGCAACATTTCAGCACAGCTGAAACTTACACAGAGTTTAGTAGTTCTCACATTCATTTATATCTACAACATTGTGTTTGATGCAGCAGTTGCTTGAGTAGAGAATAATATTAATGTCCCCTGTAGACCCATTGTACAATTTTAAGATAGATGAACATTTGAAGGGAAGCCAGGAACAAATCAATAGTTACCATAAGGTATTTTATATGAGTTCAGATGATCATATTCATTGTACCTGACTCTCATATTCCTGGGTTGGAGCCAAAACTTTCATTTTCAAAACTTTTTTTAAAAATACATGCACAGTCTCCCAGGTATTGACAACACTATGGCTGCTGAGTGATGGAGTCCACAACCCTAGTAAAACAGGTACGATACAAAACAAAATTTCTGGAGTTTGTAACATCTAAGTCAATTTCTAACTTCTCTGAAGAAAATAACCTTCAAGCTTGGAATGATGGCAGGAATATTATTTTAGATTTATAACACTAGGTGCTTAGACTGCTTAACCCCTTGAGATAAGGATTGTCTTTTGTTCTACTGTGCATAGCACATTCGGGTCTTCATTCATGTCTGGGTCTTTTTAGTACTATCAAAATAAAGTAAAAATTATGATAAAACTGCTCAATCAAAGAAAAATTCAACATATTGATCTCATAAGCAACTGGTTTCCCACAGCTGGTACTGGCTACAATCGTCTCTTTCAGCTGTAATTAACTGGTAGCATTATTTTAATTAACATAGTGGGAAGTATATTTCAAGAGAGACTCTTTTAAAATCATTTACTATATGATTATATTTAAACTCACATTTCACTACTGTAAAACAAATCTGGCTATTGTCACTCTTGATGTCTGCCGTCAAGGCAAGGCCATAACCTAATTAGAATAATAATGGCTCTTCTTTCTAAGGCCGTTAATTAAAAAATATCCCAAACTATTTGACAAAACAACTAAAACTACAACTACAATTAAGGGATTTTACTAAGATGATTTAAGCAATTATGACACAGGAGGGGTTACTTTCATTGCCTGGTCTAATAGTTAGCTAATGGAAGAATTCATTATGTATTTTGACCTAGGCTGGTGTTCATGCCTATGAAAAATAAAAGCTGACTACCATAGCATTTGTCTGTGAAAAACTGATCAAATGGGAAGTCCTGGCAGGTAAGTGTCAAGTGCCTGGCATCTTTCCAATCCTTCCTAAAACCTCAGCATGTCTGGTTAGCACATTAAAGACAACTTTACCACTGTGGCAATTTAAAAAGAAGAATAACAACACTATTTGTAATGGAAAAGTGACTATAAAGAAACTCACTATTCATAACTGTGTTTATACCACACCTGTCTTTACCTGTCAGTAGAATTAAGGCAATTAACAATTTTGAACTTGGATTGTAATCATCCCAGAACACTAAAGGAACCATTGTAAAGTCCCAGGCATATAGATAGCAAATAAAATCTATTCATGTCTGACTGCTGGTGACACCATAGCAGACTTTCCTGAAGTTATCCTGAGTATGAGCAGCTGAACTCCCAGAGAACTACTCACACCATTTATCAATCCCTTCACAAATTTTTCTCTATTACAATGTTCTTCCACAATTTTTGATTACTTTCTCAAAGTGTTTTCTGTATCTATGCCTGATATAACTGACATACATAAGTTTATGCCTCTTGTTTTCCAATAAGAAAGTTGTTTTTTCTCCAGTAATATTCCTAATCTGTTTCATAGTTTCATAGTTTCATAGTAACTAGGGTCAGAAGGGGCCTAGAGCAGGTCATCTAGTCTGACCCCCTGCCAATGGCAGGAAAACAAGTGCTGGGGTCACAGGACCCCAGCCAAGTACCTATCTAGTCTACTCTTGAAGACACCCAAGG
>JAGPOW010000261.1:26264266-26294266 GCA_030014935.1 Caiman crocodilus
CCGAGTAGGGGAGGGGGGAATGCGGGGCTCTAGCCCAGCAACCCGCCTGGCCAAGCAGAAAAAAAACACTCCCCGGAGCTTCCTCCGAGGGTGCTCCTCGGCCCCTCCTGCCCTCTAGCCAGCTCCCTGTTTAATTATTTTCCATCCAGGAAATATACAATAGGTTTACTAGAACCATACCTCAAAGGTTTAAGTTTTACTTCCTGGAGCAGTAATGTCCCAAATTCACATCTATCAGTTTCTATGGAAACTTTTCATTTGTCACACTCAATAAATAAACACTGGTGGTATAAATAAAATTATTATAAATAACATTGTAAAATGAGGTATGCCGATTTAATCCATGCAGATCTCTAGATAGATAGATAGATGTGGCCATGTTGGACTACATGCAGGTACACAGCCACCAGTGCTCCAGTAACCAGCACCACTTGAAGGTCAAGGCCAGATCCTGGTGCACTTCTCAGCTGCAATCTCAGCTGGCAGCTCAGGGAGCCTGGGCCACCACCAGCCCGGCTACTCAGGCAGTGGGCTCCAAGCGAGAACAGGCTGGGGATGGTCCCAGTAGCAAGCACCTCCAGCTCCTCCCCAAAGGAGGCCCAGGTGGCCAGGTGTTATCGGGAGGTGGGGGGTGTCATCTTAAATGTTGCAGTTGGTTTGGATTTGGCTAAATAAGGTGTATATCACCTTCAGGCAAATATGAGATGGAGCAGGGTTCCTTAATCAGTCTATTCAGAACCTTAACAAACAGCTTGTCTTGAGTTTACTTCTAGGAATGGGTTATAGTTTGGTAGGAAAGAGGCACAGTTATTTCAAAACCAGTTTAAGCATCCTTAATTTTCTGGTACAGTTTATCAGTTCGCTATTGTTCATTACTGATCAACAAGTGGCTGCTTCAGCTTTTCATCTTGTTCAGAATCATCATATTTCTTAATTCAATTACACTATGTCTAAAAAGTGTTATTGTTAGAAGTCTCAATTAGTATAAGGTATACTAACCAGTATTACAGTCCAATAGCAATTCCAGGGGACTTCCTGGCTTGGTGAAAATTGTATCTTGGGCTAATAAACATTTTTGGCCTTTGAGTGTATTGTCCTAGAATATGTTTATTACTTCATAAACAAGAAGTACCTTCAAATTATCATAATAAAGCCTGTCATTTGTGCTAAGTAGAATGCAAAAACCTAAAGAGTACTGCTCAAGTGAAATGGAGCATGAATACTTTGTATTTTCTGTCTTTTTTGTATTTGTAAAGAGAAAATCTAAGCACCATCCTCCAATTTATTGGAGCATTGCTAATTTGCATATCTCAGTTTAAGCAGTACTAATTGCCATTGAAAATGTCCAGCTGGTTTATTAGTCATTTCTTATTATCCTGAAGGAAGAGTCTATTTTCATAGAGACATTTTCCAGCACAGAAAAAAAAATTATTATCCTGACACAAGGAAAAAAATTGTCTTTTGACACAAGATTTAATGTGTGTCATCACAAGGTACGAATCCTTGTCTTTGCTTTACAGTTATGCAAGCACCCACCTCCATGCATTTTGAGTAATTAGATTCTTTTTACTGTTCACATCTTCATCTGCTCTGCATATAACATAATTTTCTGATTACTTTGCAAGACTTATTTTAGTAATTTGCTTATCATTTTTGTACGTATCATGCAGGGTGACTAGTTCCAAAAAAAGGTGTAGAATCAATTGGCACGCCCCTATTCCTCTCAAAAAAAAAGTCATCGTATAACATTTCTCAGTCATGGGAATAACATTTACATAATTATCCACTGAAGTTAAACAGAATTCCTTTACTTTTTTACTTCCCAAAATGACCGGAAACAATAAAACAAATGTCACGATATCTGAACTGCTGATGAGATTATTTTTCTCTTTGATAAAGAGCTATAAAGTGGTAAATCTATTACTGCTTCCAGTATATAATTTCCTACTATACAGATACAAACTACTGTGAAAATAGGTAAATTATTGTCTAAAGGTTTTGCCAATTCAATAATGTGAAAATATTCCTTTCAAGTCAGCTTCAGTCAAATACAGCAGCAGCAACTTAGGAATCATAGCAAAGCAGAGGTAGGAGGCACCCCCATAGCTCATCTAGTCTAACCCCATGCCTGAGGCAGGATAAGTCTCTAGCCTCATAGCAAAACTTACATAGTCAACTGTAACACAATACAAGATATAGTACACTAACCGGCCATACATAGGTAAAGTAGGGGGACCACAGTGGTCAGTGTCCTGCTTCTTTAAAAGGTAGCTAATGTATGTTAATACATGTTCAAAAGATCCCAGAAAGATGGTCATGCCCCACCCCATCCCTTTTCCCCACCCCCTAAGAAAAAAGGCAAACACCCCCATAGTCCATTACAATCTGCCCATGTGGTAATATTCCTTCTTGACCCTGAATATGGCCTGGTATGATCTGACCCTGAGCAGAGGGACAAGATCCTCTAACTAGGAGCCTCCAGGTTTGAGTCCCAGCAGGACATTTTTCTTGCCTGGTGCATGGGGCTGGATCCAATGCTCTTGCAAGCTCCCTTCTAACCTTACAATCTATGAATCTACAAAACTGCCACACTCCAGGCAAAATTCCCAGCCTTGGCTGCAGCCAATACCTAATGCCTCTGAAGAAGTCTTAAAAAAAATCCCGTGACACCTAGAGCAGAAGGGGGCCGGGGTGGAGGAAAAGTGGATTTCCCTCACAGCCCCATGTGGCAACCAGCAAAGTCCAGAAGCACAGGAAATACCCATATCATAGATGTAGCTGCTCCTAGATCATCCCTGACCAATGGTTGTCCAGCCTTTTCTTGAACACCTCTGATGATGGAGATTCCACCACTTCTTTAAGCAGTCTTTTGTACTGCCTCACTGTTTTAGCAGTAGAGAAGTTTTTCCTGATATCCAACTTAAACCAACTTTGGCGCAACTTGAAGCAATTTATCCATGTTCTAGTTTCTATGGCAAGAACTATGGGGTATGATTCTGTATTTGACAGGATCATAGGTTGATCAGGGTAGACAACCTGTTGCATGGATGCCACGAGTGTCACAAGCAGCTTCTGTGTGTAGCATGGAACAGATTGTGAAGCGGGTAGTCAATGCAGAGGCAGACAGGGCAGTAGCAAAAAGCAGAAGAATAGATCAGGCAAGGAGTTCAGGGTGGGAATTAGAGTGGTGGATTAGGCAGGTGTAGGGGACTGGAGTGGCACTTAGGAAGGATTTGGGGTTAATTTGTGGCACTTCAGCCAAAATATTTGTCTCCCACTGGACTGCATGATGCTTTGTGGCTCCTTCCATCTCTACTTGTCACAACTCTATGTAAATGCAGAATTCTCCACTGCACAAAGCTCATACAGCATTGAAAATATATTAAAATAGCATTTAACTAGGAGGGACATAGGTTTTGTTTTGGGGTTTGAAGAATGACATTAATCCACTGAATGACTGCAGTGGAGAAGCAGAAATACAGACCTACACACCAATAATAATGGCACTCTTAAGCTTTTCACTTAGTGTTGCATGGTAAGTCAACAAAGTTCATTTAATACAGATGTTCAGAGATGCCAATTAGGCTTAATTAACCGGTGCCTTTCAGTTATAGCACTGAAGATTTTTATCCCCTTTTCATTTTCCCATTTAAAAGCCGTTAAATTGAGAGCAACCCCCACCCCCATGTGTTTATGTAATATTAAGATGACATAATTAAGCATTCAACATGCAAACATATTTACATGAAATACAAAATAAATGTAGATAAACCTTGCTCATTTATGTATTTCCTGACTTTTAAATGTTAATCATGCAACCTTCATGTTGCAGCAACAGTTTTGTTTGCTTATTTTACACATCATAATTTTAAGATATAATCGGTGCCACTGCTACTCAATATTAGCCTGTCTGCAAGGAATATATCAAAGTCTCTCCTTCTTTAAATATTAACATTCTTCAAAGTATCTCTAGTGTTGTGTGTTGTTATTTAAATAGTGTACACTGTATTTTTTTCTTAGTTTTTTTTCTTAGTTTTTTCTGTGGAACAAGTCTCAGGATAGGAATATAGCTAACTAAAAAGCTCTTAGAAGGAACTTGTTATGGGCATCAGTTTTCTCAATATGGACAGATGCATATCAGAGGGATACACCTGTGATAGGCCTCTTTTGAAAATTCTTGATAGGCAGAGCTGATACACACTATGGTAAAGCCCACCATACAGAAAGTGTGAAAAATATTTTGGCCAGGTACAGACATTATACTTTAACCTGTATACATACATGATGCATAAGTGTTGACAGTGAGGTGGTACAACTCCATGCTGCTACCACCCCCACTGCTGCAGATGTCACTTGTTGCTGGGCTGCGGTCCTGCACCCTATCATTGGTGCAGAAATCTGGGTGGGGGGGTGCATTTGTCCCTCCCACACATCACCTATTCAAGTCTATACCCATAAAAGAACAGAAGTTTGTCACACACAGACTGGTTTAAAAATGGCAGATCCCAGTCTAAATTCCCCCCCACCTCCTCTGTGCCCCCAAAGTGAGAATGCTACTGATTTAAATGACACTGCTTCCAGAAAGTTGCATAACTTAGACTGATTCTGCCTTGGGATTTTTGAATGTCTGTACCTAGGCTGTGGAATCTATTAAGAAGTCTGCAAAATTCAATATACTCACTATTGCTATGAACAATGTGTTTTAAAAATATTACTTACATTTTATTCAGGTAATATCATCTGGCTTAATGTTTTTGTTTTATCACCTTTGGAGAAAATGTTCTATTTCTGTTCTCCACATGCTATGATTGTGAAAGTACAGTGCAGGTTATCAGCTGATAAAACATGTATGGTGAGGGCCAAATGTTCTGAGCAATTACTTTTTTAATACTGGTTTTGAGAGCTAGGCGGTTTCTTCCTCTAGGTATACTTTCCTCCACATTCAGCAGCCTGGTTACGTGATACTGCTTGGAAGCTATTTTTCTTTTCATTAATTTCAAAACTGCTTTGTCATGTTATTAATTAGAGTACACTTTGTTAGTGATGTTAATGAAGCACTAGCAGGGACACTGTGTAAGATATTACCCAAGAAGGGAAAGCAGTTCCCTGAATGGCTTCATAATGCAACAGTTTGATCTTTTAACTTGTCTCTGAATGTAAATGGATCTGGCAAGAGCCAGCTGTGGGAGTGGTGGTATGATGTGGGTTTTTGAATGCCTGTGTGGTCTTCCAAATATTCATATTTTCTTCCCTGAAACAGATTTATGAATTATACATAATGAAAGATAAATACATAAGCAAATTGTCCTGTGCACTCCTGCCCCTCCACCTCACCTCCAGTAAAAAACGTGAGGAAAAGGAGTTCAGCAGGGATAGTGATGTAACGCGCTGAGCTTCTGGAGCTCTTCAGAAAGAGGTTACTTTTTAGACAGGGCTTGGCACACTTTAATAGCTTCAGGAGGAGATGTCTGAAGGCAGAAAAAGGCAGTTAGGCACCCAAATTCCCACTCAAGTCCGAAGGCTGCTAAAGTGTGTTATCAACTACATCCTGGCATTTATTTAATTAGTAAACAGGCCTGCTTTAAAATATCTACAATAGCTAAATATGGAGAACTTATTTTAATGAGATTTTTGAAATGTAAAAAATATCCTATGTAATCATTATGTGTGTATAGGAAAGGAAGATATTGATACATGCTATTCGTGATAGTCAATATACAAGGCATTGGGCAAACTACAATTCATTGACAGTATGGAGGGTGCAGTTTGAATGGGACATGACAGCATATTCTAGTGGCTTGAGTATGGGTGTGCAAGAGACCTGGATTCTGTTTCTAACACTCAGCTAATGTGTAGCTTTGGGCAAGTTGCTTCCTTCCTTTGTTTGTCCCCCAGCTTTTAAGATGATAAGTCCTTAGAAATGGTGTTTTCCTCTATATTAGGTACCTAACACTGACACAATGAGGGAGAAGATAGAAGCTGCATTTGATGGTGATAGGCCCCTCAAAAGCACTCCACAATCATGCTGTGACACACATGCATGACTGCAGAGTGCTTTAAAAGTAGCTGATTGAACAACAAATTATCCCTTATTCAATGAGTGATCAGATGAAGGTGCTCCTAAGTGGAACACCTTGATTTAGGGAACTTCTGTTCCCTATGGTCAATCCTTCACATGATCAGGGCTGGGCTAATGCAGCCCAGCCCCACCCCTGGTGCAGAAGTGGAAGAGGTGTGGATTGGAGCCCACCCCCAACAACCCATCAAGTGAATGTCTGTTGGGTCAGAGGGGCTGCTCTAACTCATGGCTTTACTTATTATGTAAAGTACCCTGAGTTAGAGTAGAGGCCTGCATGTCTGTCAGTGCCCTGAGGGGCATGGATTCTGTTGAGGACCTTCTAGGCATTAGCATGAAAAGACATTTACCCCCAACTTACATTGATTCTATTCTGAAACTTCTAGTATTGATAACAACATTTTCAGCTCCTCTTTCCTTTAGCTTATTTAGTTGAGAGGGATTTCAGTAGCTCTGTATTTATATGAGCAGTTGAATAACACTTTATTTGGTGAACAGGAACCTAAGCCTTCCTGGCTTCTATAGTATGCTTGAGCTGTTGCTTTCTTCATTGTAGGTATTTCATTTTCTCTCTAATACTTTTTGAGAATTTCCCTAATGGTATACTGCAAGCAATCAGGGTTCAAAATATGTCAATCTCATGATGTACGGCATGTCCCAATAGGTTTGTTTTCCCCACCTGTAACCTTTATGATTTTAAGAGCTTTTAAAGGTCTCATCTTAAAAATAAGATATTAACAAACAAAACATTCTTATTGTAATAACCACAATCTGTTGTCTTGGGAACAATGTTTTAATGACCTCCTTTGCTAGCTGCTCAGTTAACATGTAACAACTGCTAATGACAATTTATGGATACGTACTTGTCCTTAAAGTTGCAACTTTTATGATGAGCTGATGCAAATGTGTATGGTTATTACTATCCTCTATAAAACAATGATAGACCAACTGATGTGTACATCACTGCCCTCTATTAGCTGAGTTAGTGAGCTGTTCTTTATCTCAGTAGGTGAGATTTCTGTGTTTTGAGAGATGAAGGTCATGAGTGCTTTCCAGATGCTGTCTGGATGTGGTTGGCTGATGGCTGTGTTGTTTCTATTTGCGCAGTCATGGATCACTACATTATTCTGAGGAGTCTAAAGGTTGAAATCATCCCAGTGCTTATAAAATTAATTTATGCTGAAATTCAGCTCCATACACATACTTGTTGTTATCACACTGCTTATTATAATAACTTAATTAAAAGTGTCACAGAAGGGGTGTAAATTGCTCATTCTGAATGCTTGACAAATCAGAAGGCTAACATTTGGCATTCAGACACAGGCATACTAAGGGTGCCTTAGACATGGGCAATAAAGTAAAATTGATACATTGATGAAAACAACTAACACTCAATGAGGCATACATTTAGTAATCCATATGATTTTTTTTTTTTTAATTCCTGTAAAGCATACATATTTTCATGGGTAATTTAACTTATTTTATGAGTGGAAGTCAAACAGGCTAATTTTTCATGCTTACGTTGTCCTGCTTGACAAAATGACTTCAGTTACGAATGTGATAACTGGCATGCATAGGACAATTTTGCCTTTATAATGATAAAGTAAAAATTTGTATAGGTATATACAATCTGATTTATTTACCAAGCTACCCACATAAGTTTAGATAGCACATAGGCATTTGAAATCATTAAAGCAAATATTTCAAGTATATTCTTTTAGTTTATTATTTGGAATAAAATATAACAACAACACCAAAACTATCCTGTGCTATGGAACTATCACACATGATCAAATGCAAGATTCACTTATTCTCAAAGTTGCCTTTCAACTTTTTTGACAGTGGCAACTTTTTTGACAATCCAAATTTTTTTCCCTAAAAGAACCAGAGATCCATGTGTTGCTTCCTTACTTCCCAGAGGGAGTTTAATCTGCATTTCCCAATTCACAGCAGAATATTCTAACCACAAGACCAGGTTTAGACAATCTCAGAGCTTTTCTCAGGCGGTCCAGTAGGCACACAGCAGGGAAGAGAAGTAGGGAGGAAAATTTGTTTTTCCTCGGGAGGAAAAAAACTGGAAAGAAGGTCACTCAATAAGATTGATCCTTTTCCAGAAGGGATAGGATTCTGGCCTCTGGTCCCTAATTAGTTCTCTGCAATTTGTATTTAACATCCTTCAGATACAATGGCAGTGGGATCGAACTCACTGAACCACCTTCTCTATATTTAACTAAAAAGTGCGGAGCTCCTTTTCCATTTTACTTCCAGCAGGTACATGCATGTCTAAGTGAACTGTTTCCACACAGACTCTAAAATATCTAAAAGACATGCATCATTTAAATGGCATTGAGATGCATGACAGTGAAGTGAAAGAGTTGACCCTTCGTTATTAAACAAAAACTTGTTTAATACAGTACTTTTAATGAGCTTTAGAGGCTGCAAAGTGCAGCACTCAAGTCCAAATATCAACAGCTATTTTGCTTTCGAAATAAAAGAATGTTGTTCTATCCCCTGCACATTAAAAGAAAAGACAAAATTTAGGGTTTTTTTAAGTGAGGGTTGAAGATGTACAGAATGTGGATTTTTTCTCACATCAAGTATGAAATGCAACTTAGACAACCTTTTTCTCTCCTTAAACTTTGTCACACAACACTGTTTTTCATTACTTGGAAAAAAAACTCAACCCTACATGGGGGCTGTGCCAGACTCTAAACTTAAATACATAAACACATTTTATAGAAATAGGAATTACCTCCTCCACAAGAGTTGCAATATGTTAGAAGGTCACATACAAATTTACTAAATTTCCTTCTTCTAAACAACAAATAATATCTTTAAAGGAAATCATCTTCACTCCCACAAACTGTCAATTATTTTAGGA
The DNA here is from genome assembly GCA_030014935.1 of Caiman crocodilus. Classification (NCBI taxonomy): domain Eukaryota; kingdom Metazoa; phylum Chordata; order Crocodylia; family Alligatoridae; genus Caiman; species Caiman crocodilus. The sequence goes on from JAGPOW010000261.1 coordinate 26,273,224, forward strand.
AAAAAAATGTATAGTGTGTACAAAAACTCTGTATTAATTAAATGTTTCAACTTGGAAACAAAACTTGTTACTTGGAAACAAAAAAGTTTTCTATCAGAATATTAGTGATGAAAGCAATCAAGGTTGGATAGATACCTTATATCTTTAGGGTTTCTCCTTTCTCCTACAGTATGTATGTTTCTAAATTGTCCTTGTTTCTGGAACAGGTTTATGGTTTATTGTCATACTTCAAAAATACAAAATGACTAATAAAAGGTGTTCAGTCTCTTAACTATAGCACAGTATGTAAATATACTCACATTATATCAGCACTAAGAAAACTCTTACTTTGAAAGTGGTTTATTTTATCATACAGTACTCAACATGAAGTACCCGGACACTTCTGTTGCTGTGACAACCTATTTCTTAAAACGATTATCTCACAAGTATTTTTTTATACCAACACCTCATGAACTATATTTGCATGCAGTTCATTACAGTGGGCCCTAGTTACTATAGAGATCCTTTCTCTGCACATCAAATACAGTCTCAGTTGTCAGATCAGTTCAAATCTCCAAGTTCAAGTCTCCAAAAGACTTAGAGACTTAGAGTCAAAAGACTTGATTGGTTAGATTAGAGGAAGAATGGTTTTGGAAAAGGGCTCCTGATTGTGGATAGTCCTCGCATATGCTCTTCAGCAAGATCCATCCCTTTCCCTATCAGCTTACAGGGCTCCCAGCCACAGGGAAAACTGCTACACATGCAAATTAAAGCTAAATAAAAACCAGCTATAAATTAAGTAAACATTTTCCAGCTTTAACTCTGCAGCTGGATGGATCTTTTTATGTAGGTGCTAGCTAATTTGCCCATGAAATTAATTGAGCAATTAACTGGTTAATTGTGTAATGCATAGAACATGTAGTGGGGGGAGCCTAAGCACCCACATTATTTACAAAGGGTCAGGCTCCAAATTTTCCTTTAAGGCCTATTTGGGGTAAGCCAGTCCAAAATTGTATAGATTTATAGATGTTAGGGTTGAAAGGGACCTCAGCAGATCATCAAATCTGACTCCCTGCCCTGGGCAGGAAAAAGCGCAGGGGTCAGATGACTCCAGCTAGATGCTTATCCAGTCTCCTCTTGAAGACCCCCAAGGTAGGGGAGAGCACCACCTCCTTTGGAAGCCCATTCCAGATTCTGGCCATCCTTACTGTGAAGAAGTTCTTTCTAATGTCCAACCCAAATCTGCTCTCCATCAATTTGTGGCCATTGTTTCTAGCTACTCCAAAGAGTGCCCTAGTAAATAGAGCATCTCCTATTTCCTGCTGCCCTCCACTGATGAATTTATAGGCAGTCACAAGATCACCTTTCAGCCTTCTCTTGTGAAGGCTGAAGTGATCTAGGTCTCTCAGTCTCTCATCATAGTGCCTTGCCTGCAGGCCTCTGAATGTCTGAGTGGTCCTCCTCTGAACCCTCTCAAGATTCTCCACATCCCTCTTGAAGTGCAATGCCCAAAACGTGACAGCATACTCTTATTGTGCTCTGACCAGTGCTGCATAGATTGAAAGCATCAACTCCCTAGACCTGTTTGTAATGCATCTGCTGATGCATGATAAAGTGTGGTTAGCCTTGTTAATCACTGTGTCACATTGATAACTTATGTTCATCTTGGAATCAATTATGACTGCAAGATCCCTTTCTGTTGCTGTCCTGCTAAGAAGGTCATCTCCCAGTCTGTAAGTGTGTTGGTGATTCTTTTACAAAAATAGAAACAGAAAAGTCATGTTAGAGTACAATACATTTGAGGTAGTTGGTTATTTTATGCCTTTCAAAAGTTAGACTGTTTTGCCACTCTTTGGTTCAGAAGCACAGCCTCATTATAACTAGTAAACCACAGCTTTGCAGTCTGATACAGAGGAAATTCCTCCCTAACTCTAAATTTGGCAGTTGGTATGACCCTATACAATCATGCAAGGCCCTCTAGAAAAGAACTCCTGGATGTTGTAAATTCTAGAAGGAGCATGAATATACTCTTGTCAACTGCCCCTGCTCCTGCCCTCCCTGCAAGCTTTGCTTGGCCAACACACCAGTGCTTCAGAGAAACGTAGCTCTCCTCCCTCTACTGATGACTAGTAGCATGGCAGGTGTCTCATAATCCCATGCTTCAGGGCCATTATTCCATAAACGGGCCATTTTTTTTTTTTTCCCCAATGAGAGGGGTCCTGGATCCTGATTACAGGTGTTAGATTTACTTTTCTCTTTATCACTTTTTTTTTTTTTTTAGTAATAACTATTTTATGTACATGCATGAACAGTCCAGAAAGAAGCACTGGGCTGCCAATCCAGCTAAACTCTAAAAAAACTTTGGATATAAGGAGGAAGGGGTGGGGAATCAAGATTTACTTAGGCAGGGCTAAGAAGCATCTGGTTGGATGAGAAGCAAGACTTCGCTTAGATTAAACATAGCCAAATTTGTATATAGGAATGAATAATGCTTAAGGTTAAGACAGATTAACAGTTTTTCATGAACAGCCAGCTGTTAACTACCTTAGGTGTAATTAAAATAAATGTGCTTAAACCTTTAAACCTAAACATATTTTAAATATGCTGCAAATATATCGGGTTGCAATTAATATCCCCAAATTTTAAAAGGCTCCAATTAAAACAGTAACTAGAGTTATTACTATTGTCATTGCTTTTATCTAAAAAATGTAATGCAGTTTTAATCACTGACTAGCTAGGTGCCATTTCCTTCCTGTCTGAGCTTAGTCCAAGTGAATAGAGTCTGTTGCAAATCTTGGAGGAACCTCCAATTGTTGGTTAGGGGTGAACAGTTGATAACTGCCTTGCTGACCTATTGACATAATTCAGAATTTGTTCCTTTTACAAGTAATTTATTAAATGACTTCAAGACATTTTGTTCCCAAAAGGAGTTTATTAACACAGTGCTTTCAATGTAGTACTTTAATACCATATTTACTCAAATCTAAGATTACCCTGAATTTAAGACAACTCCCCAGTAATTAGTTTCTGTACATGGAAAATATAAAAAGAGACATTGGTAATTTTTCCCATCTACACTGCTGCAGGGGAGGGAGGCAGTGTACGTGTGTATGTGTATGTATCTATGGTGGGAGGTGAAATAGCTTGTCCCCTGCTTGTGTCTGCCCCCCTGGCACTCTTGGCCCCTCTATCATGCTCCCATCTTCTTCCACATCAGTCCCTGCTCTATGTCCCTCACAAGCCTCTGCTCCCCCTCTTCCCCAGTTTCTGCTCTCTTCTTTCCCTTCCACCTCTTACTCTTGCTTTGTGTTAGTAGACTCTGTTCCTGTTATAGCTTGAGGCAGGCAGCATAATCACAGCACATCCCCTGTAGCAGCTATGCAGACTGCATACTAGTGCTACAGGGCTGGGCTGGGGCCATACTCAGTGACTCATGCTGCAGCATGGATGGAGCCTTCCAACACAGAGCAAAGATAAACGGTGGGAGACAGCAGGATAGGCAGAGGAGCAGAAGTTATATGGGATGGGGAGATAGGAGTAAGGGGCTACAAAGGGCAGATGTTGGGGTGCAGAGGTGGTGGGGGGTGAGGTGGGAAGGGAGGTAGCAGCTGTGGCTATGGCTTTGACCCCACGTAGAAACAGGAGCCTAAGCCACATAAGCTGTCTGCCTGTCCCCCATCTGCCCTTGTATGTGATTCTAAGATGAGGGCCTTTTCTCATGTTAAATGGTGTGGGGGAAAACTCATCTTAGAATCAAGTAAACATAGAGTGTAGAGAAAGGAGTCTAAGAAAATTTAAGCCATATGTTTCTTACCAAATTTCCCCCCCTACTTTCCTCTTGGGGTCATAGAGAACAGTTGGGATAGAGCTGAAGACTAGTTTTTGAAGTGAGGGTTTGAAAATCTAACTTATATTGAGTATGTGTTTCTAAACAAAATATTAGAAATATTGGGAAATATGCTGTTCTTAGGACTCTGTTAACTGGCCTAAATTATTGTCTTGGTAGTTCTTGTAAGATGCCAGTTCAACATGATTCAACAGTCTGAGAAAGATTTAGATCCACATTCGGATTGATCCTTCCACCCAAGCATTGCAATGACTAAAATTATGTGTGTGGCCCCAGAAGGGCAATCCAAATTGTCAGGATTATATGCTTAGGAACTAGTTTATGAAGAGATTTATGGGCTTCTAAGCAGTGAGTCAATTAGATTGGGTTAGAAGCTTTATACAGAGATTGGGGGTTGGAGAGATGAGCGGGGAGGAAAGAGAGAGTGAGTTCCAAAATGTGAGTCTAAGAAGCTTGAACTAGCCAATGAGAAGTACTGTACACGAGAGAATAAAGCCAATAATACAACAGTGATGAGGCCAGAAAACCAACAAATTATTGGAGTGGAACTTCACAACACAGCTATGAAGGCATTCCTATGGGTAGGAGAATATTGCATTCTGATTTCTTCTTCCACAGTAGCTTATCCATTTAAATTATAGACTTATTGCTTAAAACAGGGCAACAAACAGTAGCATCAGAGACCAAACTATTTGTTTGGGCTGAGCTCTTTAACCTGTAGACTAGACAGTTAGGCTTCCTGTTGCTTGTGGATCCCACTTCTTTAACATAAAGGGTAGAACATTCTTTCATCCAGTGTATTTGACATCCAGTGTGTTCAAGGCCAACTTCTTGGAAGTAAAAATGTGGACGTCCAGATTGAGAAATACCTAAAACCCAGTTCTTGCCCAAATACCATGAACATTAAGCTATGGCAGAAATACAACAGCATCCCACTATCTAGGTTTTTGAACCAAATCCAGTGTTGTTGATGAGATTTCACTATGCCCCAAGAATACCTAATGGATTGGATCACACTGTGAACATAGCATGAGTTTAGTTACATAAGCCAGACACCCTGGCCTACATAGAAAACCTAGACCTTTTTATTGAGTGTAATGACCTCTAGATGCTGGACATCATGTCTGAGGTAGCCACCTGGATGGAACCCTACTTCAGTGCCTCCAAATATGCCTCCTTGCATGTCAAATGCTCAAAAAGAAACATAATTCTACCCACCACCATCAAAATCCATGGCAAGCCCATAAGACACCTGAGAAAGTCAGATTTTCCTTTATGTGGGCTCACCCACTAGCCACTATGTGAGACAGATGCTAGAAGATATCATCTGTGGGATTGTGCAGGACACCCACACAATAAAGAAGGAGATTCTTGATTTTACTGTTTTCTTTCTTGAGAGATGTCTTGAGGACTGCTGAGTATCTCAAGATGAAGATGTTCAGGATGTTGATTTTCTGCCAGAGGGCCAGTAGAGAAGAGTTGAGCTTGTAAGGTATCCTGCACAATCCTATGGATATATTTTACCTTCTTACCTGCCCCAATGACCTGGTAAGCATCATCTCCATTGGTTCCCTGAAGGAGTTCACCAAAAGGAGGATAGCTAGACTGCCATCCAACAAGGACCTGGTCATGCTCTTGATTGGGTTGTTGGAGGGTGAGTTTGGGGAGAATATGGGGATTTTGTCTCACTGTGGAGTTGTGCTTGCAACTCCAGACAGAACATCAGGAAATGTATGAGCTAGATATAGTGTAAAGAATAGCAGGAGTTAGAAGTCTCATTGCTCACAGCCTCCAACTGGTAGTAATGTCATTTTCAGTCCTTGAGTACAGACTGGAGAGGCTGCTGAAGGATGCCATGTAAGCCAAAACATTAGTGACCTGAAGGCAAAAACTAATGAGGGCAAAGCCTTCAAGATTATCTTGAACCGGGATGCCAGCAACCAATTAATGCTTCATGGGAACTTCACATACTCCAGAGACTAGCATTTCATTCATCGGGCCCATCTCAACTGCCTCCTGCTTAATGGCATCATCTGCTATAGCCTCCAAAACAAGAAGTGCTAGAAGTACAGCCATGAGAGAGGAAACTTTATAATCTAAAATATAGGTGTGAATTAAAATTTATTTTAATGTGTTTTGTGCCTGCTAGAGTTGAGACAGTTTGGATTGCTCTTTGGAATGTGGGTATTTAAATCCCAGTTAGGTGCCTATGGAGCAAATGCTGGTCCTCAGCAAGACAGCATTCCTTATGACTACTATATTCCTGACTCAACATTATCTGGAGCTTGCCAAGCTGCATAGTGATCATTGGGAAAAAATATACTATCTCCTCTGTTCCAAATGTTATTAGCACTCCATTTTTTGTCTCTCTATTGGAAATAGATATAGAGAGTACATGGAAGAGTTTGGTTAAGGCCTTACAATAGCTGTGCAGCTACAATCTAGCAATACAAAAGCTATGCAATAATGCATAATTCACAAAATATCAAAATGTTTGTTTGTCTATAATTGGTGTTATGGACCAAAGTTCCCCATCTCAACAATAAAACAATCTACTATTGTCTTCAAGTTCTTCATTCTTTACTTCTCATAGACTCACAAATAGCAAGGGACTAATCAACTTTGCTAAAACACAGGGTTTTCTTTGACTACACTAATACTCCTAAAGGCAAATTCATTCTATTTCTGCACATCTGTAGTGGTAGAAGCTGACTTACTTCCAGGAGCAGATACATTTTCTTAGTCTAGTTAGTGAATTGTGATGATCTGCTTTAATTCCCTTTATAATGCATTGCTTTCTTGACTATACTATGACATTAATCCTTACTCTTTAAAGTAAGCCACTAAACTAATGTTTGGCAGGCCAAACAGCCTTCTGACTAAAATAGATATAGCACAGGGCCCCTGTGTTACAGCTAACACAGCCAAACTGAGTCTATTTTTGTTAATGCCATTTGTCACTGCCTTGTGCAATTCTTGCCACCTCCCTCCCTTTTTTCTCTCCTTTTTTTTTTTCTCCCCTGAAAGCAGCAAACCCAGTTTATCTAACTTTGACAGAAATTGGGATTCTTCTGATGTAAATATACCAGTCATAGTACACACCAAAAAAATGCAGCAGATGCTGAGAGATACTTTGATGTTAGTACATCAAGCAGAGTTTTATGGCTGCACAGCTTCACCAGAAACTTGCATATCTGAGCTCAGGGGAGGACCAGCAGAGACAGCTCCTGCTTATTCTGGGTCATCTGGAAAAAGACAATGGGCTAACATTGTGGGAGAGCCCCCAGATCAAATTGTGATGTTAACAAAGCAAGTGCAAGATGCTCTAAAGAAAAGAGTTAAGGATAAAATTGTGACTGTCAGAGAAGGCTGTACACTATTTTGTTCTTTTCTGCACAGGAAGGGTTCCATTTCCCACAGTCTGACATGCTTTTCCCTTGAAAGAAGTCATTCTTCAAGGAGAAAATAACCAAGTAGAAAATGTTTTAAATATTCAATTCCAAGAACATCATGAAGGAACAATAAGGGGTATCTTTCTAGGTTGATCAGCATTGTTTCTATGAACTCATTGTATCATCAGAAAATTCATGTTTTCCTTTCCCAGTTATAATGCAATAATTGGTATAGAATATAAAAATGTGAAACATTAACATTTGATTATTTTAGTTTACTTGTTGTTTTTCAGAAAAAAGGAAAATTCTCCCAGAAGAATGTGTCTTGAAAGCAAAACTCATGTCACATGTGTATGTTATGCCACAGCAGGATGAAAATTGCAGAGATGGTAGCTCCTGCTGAGACCACAAAGCCTGCCAAGCTTCAAGAAGATAGGTGCAGGGGTTTCTGGGAAGCTGCACCTCAAGCTGCTGACAAGCAAAACTCATGTCATGTTCTGGGGCCCTGCACCTCTGGGCACAGGCAGGCAAAACTCAGACATCTGACTCCCCAGGTACTTCTGAACTTTTACCTGTGCTGCTACATGCCCCTTCCCCCTGGCCTCCGCCCCACCCCAGCCTGCCTCTCACCCCCTGATGCCTTCATTTCCATTTTCACTGACTGGTTTTCTTGCCTGCATTGAATGCCAGGCTAACCTATGGCGTCTATATTATTCCTTGCAACCAGGACCAGGAGACACACAAACTGCAGGTACTTTTTCAGCCTGAAAAAGGGTTTTTTGACCCCAAAACTTCCTAAGATATATTTTCCTAACTATTTCAGGTTTTTTTTTTCATTATAAACATAAAAACACAAAATAAGCCATCATACACCATGAGTAACATATACCCAATGCAACACCTTTCCTTCTTGCTGTCAATTCCTTTATAAAAAGGCCCTGTCACAGTTCTGTTTGGGTACCTTTGCTGCTGCTGGTACTACTGGTGTTGAGCCAGCTAAGATATTTTGACCTGCCATCATTTACAGAGGTGGACTGAGCTGAGGCTGTAGGGGAGAAGGAGACTTCATGGGGGCACACTGCCATGTTGTGCAGAGGTCCCAGTGCCAGGAAGGGCACACCTGAATACACACACAGTTCCACAAGCACCCATGTCATGAGTTTCACCTGCCTGCAGCCAGAGGTGCCGGGTCCCAGAATCCAGACTCCCCTTGCACCTATTTCCTTTACAGCTGTCAGGTTTTGTGGCGGCATCAGGGGGTACCACCCCTGCAGTTTTCACTCCCCTGTGCCTTAACACACACACAATGTCACCTATGTCATGAGTTTTGCTTATCAGCAGTTTGAGGTGCAGTTTCACAGAAATCCGCACCTATCTCCTTGAAACATGGCAGGATTTGTGGCCTCAGCAAGAGCTACCATCTCTGCAATTTTCACCCTGCTGTGGCATAACATACACATGTGACATGAGTTTTGCTCTCAGGGTTTGAGGTGCAGTTTCCCAGAAACCCCTGCACCTATCACCTTGAAGCTTAGCAGGTTTCATGCCCTCAGCAGCATCTACCAATCCTTCAAGATTAATCTAAATCAGGCAAAAAACCAACAAAGTTATAGATATTTGATTGATTCCCCATTATACCCTATGGCCAAATCTCCAAATTGCCAAATCTTTTCCAAATCAATTTGGAAAACCTAGAGCTGCTAGTGATTTGATTCAGATGTGTAGATTCAGCCTCTGGATCATATGAATCATCTCTGAATCCAAATCACGGTCTGAAGCTTTGCACAGCTCTACTGGGTACGTGTTACAGGTGCATTCATGTACATTGTTTTCTTTTGTCTGAACCCTGGGAAGCAGAACAACCCAGGTCATTACAGTTTGTGTTTCTGAGGCCAGAGGTGTTGGGACCAGATTAAAGAGCTGAAGAATTGATTTAAATTAGGCTAGCTGGTGGCCTCCTACACAGCCCTTCAGGTATTTAAAGACTGCAATCATGTCCCCTCTTAAGAGCCTTTTCTGCAAGCTGAACAAGCCTGGTTCCTTCAGCTTCTTCTCATCTGACTTGCCTTCCAAGCCTTTGATCATTTTTGTTTCCCACCTTTGAATCCTTTTTAATTTCTCTGTGTCCTTTTTAAAGTGTGGAGCCCAGAACGTCACACTTTCCTCCAAATAAGGCCTAACCAGTGCTGAGTAGAGAGTCACTATCACCTCCTTGCATTTGCGCCTAATGTACATATTGATGCAGACCAAAACTGCATTCACCTTTTGTGTGACTGAATCACACTGCAGGCTCATATTGAGTCTGTGGTCTGCCAAGACATCAAGTCCTTTTCCATAGAGCTACCCTACCATCCAGTCAGGTGTCTCCCAATTTGTATTTTTCTTTTTAATTCCTCCCAAGGTGTAGCACCTTGTGTTTGTCCACACTGAACTTGTTAGCTTTTGCCCAGCTTTCCAATCTGTCAAGACCCTATTAACTTGTGCTTGCTTCCCCAAATATGTTCACAGTCCTTCCCAGTTTTGTCATCTACACACTTGCTCAGGAAGCTTTCTATGTCAGCATCAAAATACTTAATAAACAAGTTGAATAGCATTGGGCTGAGGACAGACCTTTATGGGACTCCACTCAAAACCTCCTAACATTCTGACATGGATCTATTAATAATTACCCTTTGCTTGTGGCTATTGAACCAGTTATCTGTTCACCTTGTAGTTTTATCCAGCCCAAAGTTCTCCAATTTGTTTATAAGAAAGTCATGTAAGACCTTGACAAAAACCTTGCTGAAGTTCAGATACACTATATCCACAGCATTCCCTTCATCTACCCAAGTAGTTACTTTGTCATAGTAGGAGATAAATTTTGTTTGACACTATTTTTTTTTTCATAAATCCACACTGGCTACTTGCAGCCTTTCCTCCTCCAGATATTTGCAAATGGCCTTCCTTAGGACATGCTCCAGTGTCTTCCTAAATGTTGAGGTGAGGTTAACTGGTCTGTCCTCTTCATCACCTTTTTTAATAGAGGGGAGGCACATTAACCATTTTTCAGTCCTCTGGTACCTACCTGGCTTGTCTCTTATGACTTCATGAACATCATTGCCAAGTGCTCCAAGATCAGCTTTGCTAGTTTCTTCAAGAATGAAGGTAATCTGACTTTGCTGACTCAAATTTCTTTCAAATCCAACAAAATGTGTCTGACCATCTCTTTTGTTATCTCTTCCATCAGCTTGCCTCCATCCTTACCCAGATAATTTCTTTTAGGTGTCTGGCAATTAAAATTTCTTGTGAAAACTAAGGTAAAATAGCCATCGAGTAGCTCAACCTTCTTTGTATCATCACTTGGTTCTCCCTGGCTTCTTAACAGAGGACCCACAGCTTCCTTAGTCCTTTTTATAGCCAACATACTAATAGAACCTCTCTTTGTTTGTCCTTAACCTCTTTTGCCAGGTTCAACTTATTGTTTATCTTTGCCTTCCTGATTTTGTCCCTGCAGGTTCTTGCTATTTCTTGGTATGTGTCCTTGGTGACCTGTTCGTTCTTCCATTTCTTATATGCTTTCCTTCTGCATTTGAGGCATTGTAGAAGCTGTTTGTGCAGCCACATTGGTGTCTTGCTATTCTTCTTGCGTTGTTCCCATTGTGTGTGGACAGTTTCTTGTTAGGTTTTCAATACTATGCCCCTCAGAAGCTCTCAGCCCTTTTGGGTACTTTCTTTGTCCTTCAGTCTATCCTTATATGACACCATGCCTATTAGCTTCTTGAGCTGGATGAAATCTGCCTGTTTGAAACCTAGTATCCAAGTTTTGCTGACCTCATGCTTTCCCCATCTCAGGATCTAGAATTCTAGCATATTGTGATAGTTTTCTCTCAAGTTACCCATCATCTTCACATCCTCTACCAGCTCTTACTTGCTGGTTAGGAAAGCATCCAAGACAGATAATGCTTTAGTTCTATCCTCCACTTTCTGGAGTCCTTTGTCTTCTGTGGTGAAAATTTGGCCTTAAAATTCCTTCCTAATGCATAGTCCAAAGGTACATAATGAAAAATATTGACGTTGGAAAAAAATCACTGGAAACAATTTGTTTCCTAAAAACATAAAACATAATTTTAAAACTCTCCCACAAACAAAGAACTGCTTCAATAATTTGGATATGCATGTTATTAACACATTTGAGAGGTTTTAGCTTTCAAATATGTGTTCTGTATTATTTATATATTTAGAGCTTTAGTGTATTTATATATTTAAAGGCATCAACTTCCCAGTTGCAGGAGGCAACACATGCTGCCCATGAGTTATCTGCTGTAGGATTCAGTTTCAAATAATGATGTTCATCTTTTCAGTATGCTTCTCAGGGAAACATGCTGCATAAATGCTGTAAATATTTACTCAGCTTTTGAAAGGTTAATTCACTTCAACTGTGTTCATGTTTCTCAAGTACACAATGAAAGACTTGCTGATGAGAATGTTTGTGAAAACAATACATGCTAAGCAGTTCTTGGAAAATATTTTGGCTCAAGCTGTCTGCTTTCTGGCCTGGGCCACTACAGGTATGTGGATTCATTTCCAGAATCAAAAGTGAATATCTGTTCACTTGCTCATCAATTCAATCTATACAGCTTAGACTAAACTTACAAGGATTAAATCAGTTCAACCTCAGGCTTTTTGACTGTCTGTACTTAGCCACAATTTGATTTAACAGTAAATATCCATCCAATTCTTGAACAGAAATCATATATGACCAGTCACATAACTTAAGTTTCAATTCTGAGTCCTCAGAAAAAGCTTATAAATGAATACCGTCTCATTTCTCCCACCACCAAAAAATGACCCCGTGAAAACTGGCAAATTATTTTCAGTATATTTAGAGTTAATAAGAAATCTGAGTAAACAGACTTCCTCTTATGGATGTATAAGCCCTGAGAAATTTAATCAAACATGAATAATTAGTAACTTAGGATGAGATTTAAGAGGAAACTTAAGTTCCTAAAACAGGATGTAGCCAAAATGTAAGTGTCTAATTTTAAGTGAGGAATTCACAGAAAAGCATGCCAATTTGTTTATGCCTCCAAATTCCATAGGCACCTAAAGTTCAGATATTACACATATCTATGGCACTGCTGTCTTGACTGAACTGAGCCTATGTCGTGCAGAAGGTCATGATGGATTTGCAAACAAAGCATCAGTGTATGCAAGTCCCTTGAAGATCCTGACCTGGTTGGCTTGCTCAGAACATACCTGACAGCACTGAAAACAGCACTCCCATTCACATGCATCAGTTTTACCCACTTTTACTGAAACAGCTCAGTAGCATTTTGCTTGTTGTTCTTCTGGCCCCAGGTATGTTTCTTGTATCCCTTTTCACACGCTAGTCTTACTTTAACATTATGGTGCCAACAGCCCAGGCAAGTGGTTTAGGCACTTCCCTAGAAGCATGGGAGGATCTAGATTTTTGAAAACTGGGGTGAAGATGCTGTGGTGCATCATCCTATATAATATAACACATGTTTTTCAAATTAAAGAGAAGCTAGAATATTTAATAATATGCTAGGGCACCAGTGCTATATGATTCAGTTTAAGAGCAAGGCAGTTTAAAAACAAGTGCAACTACATTGGAATATGTACCAATTTGCTAGCTTAAATATTATGTTTTAAAAAATCTCCAAAAAACTAGGCAAATCTAATCCAAGGGTACTGTTTTATTGGTTCTGTAGTCATTATAGTTAAATGTACATCTCTTATGCATATTTATATTTATAAGACAAATTGTCTATTTTGACAGTCTTCAATACTTTATTGCCTGTTAACATTTACCTGAATTAACATTACCACACCTGAGTTAAGAACTGAGCTAGAACTAAAAATAGACAGCAGGGCTGTGAAATGGAAGAGCGTTATTACCAGGGATAGCTAACAGACAGCAAAACTGCAGAAGAAATGATAGCTTGACTAATGGAACATCCAGAGGGCCATTAGCACCTGTGGAGCGAATGAGCCATGAAGTCAATTGACACCCTTGGCACTGCCTGAATTGAAATTCTGCTGCATCTCTGGGGCAATTGATGTTAAAGTTTAGGTGGGGCAGGAATCATTCAATCCCCTAGATCCACCTCTGCCTAGAATGTTGGGAATTTGAGGTTTAGGCGCTTCAATTCCTTTCTCAGCCCCAGAGATCTCAAGTGCCCTGATCAGACCCAGGGCAGTGCTGGGGGCCACTTGGAAGGATTCTGCAGGCCATATCAGGCCCAGGGGTCATATGTCTGACACCCCTGTTCTATGCAGCATACTCAGTGTTTTTTCTGTGAATTTAAAGCAGATTTGTGAAGTCCGTTTTTTCACCCAAACACCTACAATTTAGATGCAGGAAAACAGTGTCACCCCACCTACATTTCTTTGTGACTTGATTGAATGCAAATGTATTAACACTTACAAACAGATATGAACATAATTTGCCACGCTCTGGTTTTTCAGTTGAATACAAAAAAATATTCTATTCCATTCCACCATCAGCATATCTGGTATAGTCTGATGGGCTTTCTTCATCAACATTCAATGCAGGGAACATGTCACAGAGAAATTAAAGTGAAGCTTTTTCAGATGCCATATTGTAAACTATTACTGTATATCATGTATATACTGTATACCAGTAGGATATCCTTAATATTAAACCCTTTTTTGATACAAAAGATAGCAACTCAGAACAATACCAAGGATAGGTGATACATGTTCAAGCTCTAAGATGAACAGTGAAAAATAGTATTCTTCTTTAAAGGGACTTTTGCAATATTCCTTCATCAATTTTTTTTTTCAAATGCCAAATCTATTAATCCATCACCAAAAAGGCAAAAAACATACTTCTAAAAATAACACTACACATTTAAAAGGATCTTTTAAGTTAAAAAACAAAACAAAAAGAAACATGTTTTAACAACTACAGTTGCTATGTGATTCTTTTTGTGGTGGGGAATCTTTTCACATTGAAATCCTTTATCCCATATATTCTCCAAAATTCTTATATACACTTTTATTGCTTACTGGGGTTGTTAGAAGAAACTTGAAAAAAATATATATATATATAATTTTAGCTCTGTAAATTGTACTGCTGAAACAACACTAATTATTCTCTATCTTAATTAGGCAAATTAATTAAGTCCTAAAGTAGTTCCCTTAATGAAGCTAATTAACATTATGTCTTATGCTTGCTCACACGAATTCATGTCTGATACTCTTAATAAGACAACACATGCAATTGTCAGTTCTTAATGCCAATATTTGCAGTTTGCTAACTTGGTTGGGAATAACATTTTGCAAAGGATTGTATTAAAGGGAAGGATTACATTTCCAACTAAGGGGCCTGTTCCCAGATGAAGACCATATAGTGGTCTTCTACTTTTACTCGGTCAGACAAGGTTCCCTGGGTGAATTTGACATCTTTTATTAGACAAACCCAAATGGTTGGAGAATAGTTATTAAGAAAGCTTTCAGGTCCAAAAACACTTCATCAGACTAAGGAAGCTTCAGCAGTTGGTGTGTGCTCTTCCTGGATGGAATGAAAAGTACTTTTACTCTGTAACACTTTACTTGTACTTCTCTTTTTGTTCATGGCAATAACATTTTAGCACCCTTCTGGCTACAAAATGTGCATCATCTCCTCCTTCACACTTGCAATTCAGGGTGGTTGCATGGGTCACACATTTTACATGTCAAATACTCATGATATGGCATCAATTTTGTATCTTTGTAATTATGCATCTGTGGCCCTGTTTCTGTCTAATCCCTAAATCTATCCCTGTGTGCAGCACAAGGGGAGGTAGAAGGACAGCTTCAGCTGTCATAATGGAACTTGACTATGGGACATATACCACAAAAAGATAGTTATCACAATATAAATTTACCCTAAGGTTGTAGGAGGCATAGGAGCAGAGAGGCCCAGATTCATTCTGAGCTTGTGCCAAATGCCCCCACCCCCACCTTCCCAGTCAAACAGATTTAAGTAGATACACAGTCATTGAGAGTGGAGTCAAGTATGGTCAGATATAACTTTACCTGTATACCCTCTTGTGTCCTGCTGGTACAAAAACCATGCCAGTCTTTTGGACTGCTACAGTCAAGAAGAGCTGCAGTTTTGCTTTTTTGTTTGTTTGTTTTTTAATCCTACCCTATATGGAGAAACTGTTTTAAATTTTCAGTCTACTAATGTAGCATATGCAGATAAAATTGCAGACAGCCAGAAGGTAATCACCCCCCACAGTATTTGTCACAGGGCTTGAATAGTTTTGGAAGATGCTTCTTTAGTGTGCTTGTTTAACTTCTCTGAAAGAACATCACAATACACACTTTATAAAGGAATATTGGACAGTGTGGGGGTATTGGAGAAAATACTACACAATCCTCTATTTCAAGCATAACCTTTTGAAGTATATTTATTTTTTTCCTGGCTTTCTTTCATACAAATATTACAAGGGAAACACATGTTCAGTTTGAAACTTCTGAAAGAAAAAAATGCTTTTTGTACAATGTTTCTGTAAAATATGTTAGACTCCGACTCCGTGAGGCGCCCAACGACTAGGGAGATGACGATCCAATGGCTCATGGATCCTGTTACTCATTAGCCAGAGCAAACAGGGAGCAAACACCAGCACACATTGCTTGCAACAGCATTATTCAGAATGGAGATAGCTTCAGGCAAAGGTCCCCCCCTCAAAATCCAATAAATAGGTAACATACAGTGAACAATAGTTCTTTTCATATTTTATACATTTTGGTTCATGCTCATTACCATTTATTCCACCTCTGTCCCTCCTTCTGTTCCACTCATTTCTCCTCCCATCTCAAGATCTGCCTCTGTTTACTGTTTACTTCATTAACATTGAATTGCCTATACATTTTACCATTTACAAGCCTTTCTGCTATAAGCGCCTGTCCAAGGCCATGAACTTTCTTCTTTGGTCAATGGGTGGACTTTGACCAAAACCTGGAAGCTTCTTCACCAATCACCATTCACTTTTTTGCATATGTTCATCTCAGATTCAGTTACCAGTTACATGTTGTCTGTCACATTCCAGTCTGTTTTTCTGTCTCATGTTGGACCATCATCCACATTCCTAAGACTTCATCTCATTCACAGAACACAGACTTACACAGACTCACTTGCTGCTTTTTCAGAAAATAGTTGACACAATTAAGATGGTTACTTAGCATAAGCAAATGGCTGGCTTCATAAGCATTCATAAGCAAAATCTGCTTGACTAAGTGTCTTGCAGTGTTACTTTTAATATATCTTTCTGCCTTGTGGTTAGCAGCCCTGACACAGGTTACAGCCTTTTATTCAGCTGCAAATCTAGTGCTCCCCAAGATCCAAATATTGTCACCCCAACAAAATGTACATATAACTTACCAGCTCATGACTTGCAGGTTAGTGTCATTTGTGGGTTCAGGAACCTAAAAGTTAACTGACTTAGTAATGAAATATGAACTCCTTAGTTCTTCACTTGAAGATGAGATACAAGTTTGGAAGCTAGTAATTTTTTCATCGAAGAATAATAAAAATGTTCATGAGGAAAAATTAAGATTGTATTTTATGTTATTGGGAAAGCAACATCCCAATTTAGCTCTAACTTCTTTCTTTGAAGTTCATTAAGCCTCAGAAAGAAAGGGCAAGAAAAAGAGAAATTCCAGAAGACTAGAGACATAATAACTGTATGTTAATATTCCAAAAAAGACATTAAGTATGACCCAGACAGTACCTGGCTAATTAACCTAGCATTAAGTTAACACAAATTACTGGGAAAATTGATGTAGAACTTGGAGTGGGGGGAGGTTAGTAGCAATATATTTAATAAATTAACATTGTTTTATGGAAATGTTCTTGAAAAGTATTTCCTTTGCTGATGAGATTATAACACCGGTAGATAGACTATCTGCACAGATGTAATAGATGCTGTAGGCTTTTTGGTGTAGAAGCTGGATTTACTATTACAAAGCCATCCAAGACAGATGTCTATCCAGCCTTTCCTTGAAAATCTCCATTATAGGAAATTCCATAGCTCTGTATACAACGTGTTACATTATCCTACTATTCTTTGTTAGGATTTGTTTTCCAGAGAACCTCATTTCAGACCTATTGCCAGCCTGAGGCAATAACCCATTTATAGTTACCATTTGCTTCTAATTATTCAATCAGCTCTATATTCATCTAGACCCATGTTTCTCCAGGTTACGTGTGAGAATGGCTAGCACTTTGTTAAAAGCCTTGCTGAAATCCAGGTACATTATTTCCTTCCCTTTCCTACTATCCACCACAACAATCATACAGAATCATCTGGATTACTTGGTAAAATTATGTTATTCAAAGAAAAATATATTGTAATAAGGTGAAATGAAAAGTGACACACTGGGGTTGTGGAGGGGGAATGAAGACAAAACTGAAGATGAGGAATGTGTAACTGGGAAAACAAGAGCTTTATAGATCATACTGGACAAACAGCTAACTGAACTTTTAGTGCAAGACTGACTAGGTTGGTTATATCTGGATGATTTAATAGAGGAGAAGTAAATAAAAAAGGTGGTGTGTGGGGGTGGAGGTGGAGATGGTGATTTGATGTGGCCATAAAAAAAAATTAAGGTACTAAATACCATTCAAATATGCACACTGGAAACAGAATGATGAAAAAGCATAAAGAAATGAGCCACTCAATGATTCAATGGTGAGAGAAAATGTCTTATGGGTAAGTGAATAGATTTCAACATGTTCAAAAAACAGGTGACCCAGGTACAGTGCATTTAAATATTGCTCACAAGAAAATAAATCACCAGGTATTAAAGGGCTCTAATTTATTAGATAAAAAACCTAACAGTCAATGAGTAGAAGCTGAAGTCAAACAAACTCAAATAAAACAGGTCTCAGATTCTTAAGCATGATGGAGACTAAATATTGGAACAAACTCCAAAGAAAAATGATGAGCTCTCCATCTCTCAGTGTTTTCAGATCAAAACTGGTTTGCCTTCCTGGAAAACAAGCTTTAGTTTGGCACAACTTACTGGAGTAACCGAGGGCTTGTCTATACCGTATGTTCTGACACTGAAGGGCTTGAACACAAGCCACCAAGGCCACACACAATCTTACCCATAGGCACACTCTAAACTAGAAGTATGCCAGTGGGTTTGGAACATGTCTATTGCTGTGACCAGGCAAGGTTTGCTTGAGCTCGACATTGAGACAAAATACTACCATATAGCATAGACGAGCCCTGAATTAAATTTGAGAGTGTGGAGATTATATTAAATTAAACTGTGCTCCCCACTGGCCTTAACATCTGCTTCTCTTAAGTTGCAGAATCAGGCTTTATACCATTTTCTATACATATATATTCTGTATAGAATCAATAATTCTATCATATGCATTTAAAAAATAAATATTAAAACAAGACACATATAACAAAAATAATATTAACTTTTTTTGGTGAAGATGTTTGGGGAAAAGAAGAGAAATAGGATTTTTAATAGGTTTTATAATGGGAATAGGTTTATAAGGAATTTTGCAGTGTATGTATGTATGCATCACTGCAGGTAGTAGAAGGTATGAAAGCATACAGAGCATGTGGATTGTTGGGGAAATATTTTCAGGCAAGCAGAGAACCAAAAGGAATCTCCTGATTTCTTTCCCCTAGACAATCAGTGCTTCATGGAAATTAAGCCTCATTACAATGTCTGATTTAGTGAATTCAAAATCAATAGATATTTTTAAATTTTTATTTTTTTTTAATCTTGGTACCAATATTTATCCAAAATGAAATTCGTATGACTACACAGATGCTTAATTTAAGCTAGACCACCTTCTCTGACACCCTGTATGACACAGGCCATAACATTTTAACCAGTCACTCTTGTATTGAAGCCAATAACCTGTTTCGCTAAATCATATTGTCAAAAAGGCCTCTAGCCTTGATTTAAAGATGTCAAGAGATGACAAATCCACCACTTCCCCTCATAGATTGTTACAACAGATAATCATCCTCACTCTTAAAAATCAAGGCCATCTTTACCATTTGAATTTGTCTGCCTTCAGCTACAGGCCATTGCTTTTTGTTATGCCTCTTTGCCACATTAAAGAGATCTTCTTATGACAGGATTGATACACTGTACTCAGTTTACCTCTAAGTCTTCTTTTTTGACAAGCTGAACAGCCTGAGATTTTTAATTATTTTACTATAAAGTCTTTATTTTATTGTTGAATCAGTTAGTGGTTCTTCTCTGCACTCTATTCTGTCTTTCTGTAATGGGAGACCCTCAGCCCCATAATGAGAAGGAGAGTGAGTGGGTGGGAAGAAAAAAGGAGAAGCTGTTAATTTAAGGCCAGACTGGACCAGCCAAAAAGAGCAGGCCTTGGGATGCTATAAGCCTGGCCTACCAGGAAAAGCTGGCAGAGAGGCTCTGAGTTGCTGGACAGACGCACAGAAGCAAAACCTTTTGAACTGCTACCCTGAGGAGGCCCAGCAGGAATGAGGAAAAACTGGAAAGGACCTGCTGGGAAAAAGGTACCCAGCAGTTTATTGAGTTTGGTTTGGGGTTTTTTGGTTTTTGTCTTTTTTTTGGTTGGTCTGTTGTTTGGTTGGATTTGTTTGTTTATTTGATTTTTGATTTTGCAAAGAGGGCTGTGAGGCATGGGGTAGCTGCAAGAGAAGATTAGAGGCTGCTGTAAGCACTCTGAAGTATGCACTGACTATTTGTGATTAGGAGATTAATAAATTCATAGAAATTAGGGCTGGAAGGGACCTTGGAAGATCATCGAGTCCAGCTGGATGGCCCAAGGGCAGGAAGTCAGCTGGGGTCACAGGATCCCAGCAAGATAAACGTCCAAATGTCTCTTAAAGGAGTCCAGAGCAGGTGCTTGCACCACCTCTGGCAGCAGTGTGGCTCTCCTTTGGACTCTCTCAAGATTTGTGACATCCTTTTTGAAATGTGGAGCCCAGAACTGGATGCAGCACTCCAGCTGCAGCTTCCCCAAGGACGAGTACAGTAGGTGGATGACATACTGGGATTTGCTAGACAAGAATCTATGGATGCAAGCCAGAGTTTTGCTAACTTTGCCAGCTGCAACATCACACTGATGGCTCATATTCATCTTATGGTCAATAATGACCCCCACGTCCCTTTCGGCTGTGGTGCTAGCAAGCGTAACACTGCTAAGCCTGTAAGCATGCTGCAGGTTTTTCTTCCCAAGGTGGAGTACCTTGCACTTTTCGGCATTGAAGGTCATCAGGTATTTGTCCACCCATTTTCTGAGCCTGTCAAGGTCAGCGTGGATCACCACCCTGTCCTCAGGTGTGGATGCTTTACCCCATTTGGGCTAGCAAGCCTGGGTGGGGAATTGATAGCCAGCTAATCCAGTTCCATGAAAGGTTTGTGGGAGAGAGATGGATTATGGACTAATGAGCCTGCGAGGCTACTGGATTGAAGAGTGAGTTTTGTTGAGACGAGGCATTGGGAGGGCCCTGGCAAGGCCAGCTGTATATGATGCAAAGAGAGAGAGAAAGAGTAGCACTTAAGGTTGCTCTCTGACTGAACTGAGGGGCTACTTCTCTATAGCTGATATCATAAAAACATAGCAAGAGAGAAAATTAGGCCACTGGGACATTAAACTGGCAGAAAGGCAAAAGCTGACTACCTGGGGTGATAGACAACACTGGTAACTTCCAGGCCTACATTTCAACATTTTTTAAAAGGGATTTCATAAAAGAAGATCCAAAAATTGTGACCCCTCCCAGATTGTTAGGATCTCAATGATGTCTTGATGTTGTACTGTTCGCAGTTTGTTAAACTAAGCTGT
>JAGPOW010000261.1:26294366-26306688 GCA_030014935.1 Caiman crocodilus
GAGTAAAGTTTCAGTTACCTTTACCACGTTCTGGGGTTTCCTCCTTCTCGCGCCGACCCTCCCCCGGGCCCAACCTCACCTGGGTAGGCCCTGCCCTCCAGCACCCGGCGCTCTACCTGGTGAGGCAGATTGGCACAAGGCCCCGAGGCCTCCGCAGCCACCCGGAGCCTGCGGGCCTTGTCTCCCACAAGGGAAAACATCAGAACTGTATGCAATATTATATTATGTTTCATCAGTGTTTTTGAAGAGGTAAAATCTTTCCCTGTCTCTTACTATTTATTTGCTATTTATTTAAGATTCACATTACCTTAGTTCACCACAACTTTGCACAGGATGCTCATGGTCTATTGGTTGACCCTTCTCTCTTGTCACTTGATTTCCACCATTTTACCACATAAAGTTACATGATTTCTTTTGGATACAGATCTGCCCGATTAAAACAGCAGTTCAATCATGCAGAGTAACTTGCAGACCCCAGCTTATAAAATACTGGCTTTAATGGAGGCACAGAGGAAGTGTGTTAGCCAAGCAGTGGATGGCTCCAGAGGCTTGAATTCAAGTCTTGCTCTGGGTAGCCTACCTTCTCTAAGCCCATTTATAATTCTGTGCCAGGTTTTTCAAACTAGTGAGGTGAAGGTAATACTAGCCACATCTGTGTGGTGTTGGCTACACAATCTAGCATGCCTTAAGCCCACTAGTTCAATGAGCTGCTAGACTTGGGTGATGCTTATGATTTTTCCCCTCACTCTGAACATCAGGTAATTGAGTTTATACAGCCTAAATATAGATTAATATGCCTATGCATGACCATCAAAATTTGCAATTTCTGTCCCTATGAGACTATCAATAAACTTTCACATCAACAACAAGCACAATTCGGTACTATTATGCATATCACACACATACACAGTGCATTAGAAACATTACCATGTTGCAATATCAAGCATGCAGAAATTAGAAAATGCCAGATTTAAGGTTCTCTGTGCAAACTTTAATTCTGCTCTTTTATGCATACGCATTTTGATAGTCTTTAATTTCCACAGGATTCCTGCTTCATTCAGTGCACAGGAGGAATGGTGCTTGCTTCATTCAAAATTGTGTTTGTTTAGGACTTAACATGTGGTTCTAAGTCATATTCACTATTCGCTATTCAAGTC
The DNA here is from genome assembly GCA_030014935.1 of Caiman crocodilus. NCBI lineage: Eukaryota > Metazoa > Chordata > Crocodylia > Alligatoridae > Caiman > Caiman crocodilus. Next base: position 26,295,524 of record JAGPOW010000261.1, read on the forward strand.
CTGCTCCAAAGACTGAATTGCTAATTCTCATGAGCTTATCTATGCTCAATGTTTCATAAGCATTAATTAATTTATTTTTACAGTGCTCCAGAGAGAGGATAGGACCTAGTCATCTCCATTTTACAGTCTGAGAATAATGGCAGTGACTAAAGTCAAAAGTAGTGCTGGTCAGAAAATGTTGATGGACCACTTTTTTCTTCTATACAAGTTGCTAACCATCAAAAAATACAGTCCAGGGTCCTTTACCACTTTCAATTCAGTTCTGTCTGAAGACTGCCAATCATCCTCGCTGGCTTCCTCAACTACTTTTTGCTTAGCTATCCCAGTTTCCTTTCTGACTTTGAGTACCAAGTTCTTACTTCCTGTACCACTCCAGGTTCCAGTCCCAACACTAAGACAGAACTGATAAATTTTGCCTGATCTGGCCCCTGAAAACACCCTACCACCATAACCTAATAGAAGTGCACAGCTGCAAAGCACTTTAAAAGACCTAACCCCACAAAAATCTGAGCCCTTACTGCATGAGGGTTCAGATGAAGATGTTTCAAAAAAAGAGCATCTTCTGTTACTTGTGTCTGCCTGCCTGCCTGCCTGCCAGCTTCCAAACTGTTTTCAATTATGGGAATGAATGGGAGAAGAAAGGGAGCAGAGGAAGTCTAGTCTGGGATTTTTTCAGCCCCAACTGGAGGGTGGGGTGGATGAATTTGAGGCCACCCCAGTGCTGTTTGGGGAAACCCTAGAATGAACTCCTTCTACTCCCTGTCCCCCCTCTCATTCTGAAAACAGGGACAGATTAGGTGGGAGAAGGGGTCATTGCTAGGTGAAACCAGCTGCAGGCTCCCAGCCAGAAGCTGGATTCCCTTACCTCGGAACCAACAGTGAACTTCTGCTTAGTTCTGGGGATTGGTATAACTCAGAACACTTCCTGCAAAGTGTTACAGGACGAAGTTGCACTTCTGCCTGCACCTTTCCTTGTCTCACTCTTCCCTCTCTACCAACTTCTGGTATGGCTCTTGCCCACACTGAATTCAGACCAAGCAATTTCATCCTCCACACTGAGGTGTGGTAGTCATTGAGAACACATGAGAAAAACTGTCTATTCTAAGTTCTTGTGGACGTAAACTTAGACATCATCCGGACATAAACTTAGAAAATATATCTACGTGGAACAATATGTTGCCTTGAAGAGCTACCCAAGATAGATCTGAATGAGCTAGAAACAGTCTATGTGTATTAGTGGGCTGCTCTGCCCTGGAAAATATACTGTTTTTTGGCAAATCCAGAAATTCTCATTTTCTAGCTGATTCTCTCCATGGAGGTAGGTAGTAAGGTTGTTGTTGTTGTTTGCACAAGGGTGCTGGAGGAAGCAGCAAACTGATGAGCTGCACCTAGGTCTCAGAGTGGTTTGGGTGTGCTGGAATCATATCCCCTGTGAGTGGTAGGGGGTGTTGCCCTGGAGCAAACCCCATCTCCTTGGGCAATACAGTTGAGGAGGTTTGAAATTTTGCCCATGGCTCACAGGAATGGGGAGGGCTGGGAATGCTGCATTGTGGGATACTGAAGGAATGAAAATAGAGCATTTTATTACGCAGGAGATAACTAACAATGCCCTGGAATTACTTGTATAAAAAAGATCAAAAGTAATCCTCATCTGAAGTGGCAAAACTTTAAAATGTTTAGAGACTACATAGCATGGGTTAACAACCTTTGATGGGTGAATGCTCCCATATTAAGTACCTTTGTTATAATTTAAAAGTAACCTGTAATTCCACCCAGAAGTGTTTAGTTAACACTCTTGCAAGATGTACACATAATTATCATCAAATTTATGATGACTAGAGTGCTGCTAACCTCAATTCATTATATAACTTCATATTTAAAGTACTAAAAAAGAACTGAAACAATATTTTATCAATAAGTCTACAGTTTCAATACAATTCCAAAATTATACATTTGACATTCAAGATAAAAAAGTAATTGAATACTGTAGTTTAAAAAAAAAAACATTCTACAAAGACAATAAGTAAAACGGATCTAGTACATTTCAAAAAATCTGTAAATGCACAGCTTCTTTCACAGTGCGAGGTGCACAATAAAAATGTAGATTTTGTGAATGTTATCTAAAATTAAAATTTTAACATTAACTTTTTTCCCCCTTAAAACAGTCTCTCAGTAACACTGCCACTCAGAATAATGGTACGTATTATCAGCACACTACAGTACCTTGGTTTATGAGCAGTTAGCTTAACAGCCTAATTTGTTTGAAATCCTGGCAGTTATTTAATTGACAGTAATATCTTTAATAAAAATGCATTATCCACATGAACATAAATTAGGCCTCTGTTTATCAAATTTTAAGCAGTATTTTTCCCCAATCACAATTTGAGGTAGAAAAATGAACACATATGTTTGATTTGCTGAAGCACTTACTGTAGTTAAACTACATCTGTCTGCAGTTACAAAGAAGAGTGGGCCTGCATTTTGATCCAGATTTGTATCTAGGGCCCAAGTCCCAGATGTTCACATTTGGAGATTTATTTGGGTTCCTGGCTACAGATTAGCAGTTATATATTTATTGTAGCATGAATTAGAACCTGATGCTCATCCTCACAGGTGCATACCCTAACAACTCAGCTGCAGAACCATATTTCAGTTCACCAAATCTTCTGAAAGAAAAAGCTAATTTGGGGGCATCTGAATTCAAAGTTTATCTTTTTTGGGGTCTTGCCACCAAACTGAAAGATGAATTGTTGGAAAAGTATTAGTTTTAAGAAGTCAACATTTTTTTCTCAAGCAAAAAAAATCATGTTACCCTACTTCTTGCACCCATTTTCCCTTCAAATTCCAATATTTTTGTCAACCACTAAATCATACACACAGAGCAAAATTATGTAGGCATCATTGACACACTTTTTTTTCTTAATTTTCCAATAAAGGGAAGAATATAAGCACATTCTTTCAATGCCTTGCCCAGCAGAAGAAAATGAAATACTGGGTTTAATTAAAAATGAGCAATTTATGGATCACCTCTACCACTGCTATTGAGCTTATGCCATGGTATATTGTTCACACTACAGTGGCTACCAGTAAAACTGTTTGCTTATACACTTCAGAGAACTTGCCATTAGAATAACTCCCACCTCATCCTACTTCTCCAAATTTATTTTCTATCACACACTAACCAGTAAGGAGAATAATGGAAAGAAAAAAAGAGTTTATTCTCAAATTATAGAGTAAAAAGGATATAGATCTCTCATATGCAGAGATATTTTAGATATTGCTATGAAACATTTGGCTTGCTTGCTTGTAACTACTAATGGGTGAACTTTTTTTTTCATCTTTGGAATTTTGTTTTTATTTAATTTTTTTTTCTATTCTATATTGGAATGAATCTAGTACCTTCCATATTTTCTAATAAAAACATGAGGAAAAGAGATACTTTTTTTCTGAGAAGATACAATAACCAAATGTTTAGAGGTGTTACCTTGAATGTAGGAAACAGAGCCAACCCTAGGGGTGTGCGAAGCCCAAGGCATATCAGGCTGTGCAGGAGGGGTGGCGGGGGGGGGGGGCAATCCTGATTGACTGGAGTCAAAACCTGAGGCAAAAGAGACATGACAAAGTCCGTTAAGGTAAGATTACACATTACAATTAGATCATGTTAAAAGCACTCAAAATGTGAATGACCACATATTAAAGCTTATTAACAAGTGCCATTTAAAGTTACGTGACTCTGAGCAGAGATTATCTTTGAACTATGCTACCTATCTTGAATTAAGTTAATTTCTGGGTGTTCACCTGAGATACAACCAGCAATTTTCAGTCCTCCAGTATCCCAGGAGGCACTGCTCCCAGGTGGACTAACAATCACCAAGGACTCTATGGCTCTGGACTGGGCCATACATGGGTGAGGATAGGGTGAGTAGGGAAGTGGGGAAAGGGGACAGTAGGTGTTAGGAAGGGGTGAGGAGGCAAAATTGGAAGGTGAGGGAAGAGGGAGCAGGTAGGTGGAAGTGAGTAATGGATGCATGTAGAGCTGCAAGTCTGCTGCCCCCTCTGCCCCCCCAAATTGTCCCTGCTACTCCAATTTTCCACTTTGCTCCCTACTGACCCCGCCAGTCCCAGATCACTGTTCTGCCACCTCCATCAGCCTGAGAGTGGTAGAGGTGCCAATGTGAGGTTTCCCTTCCCTGCCTGCTCCTACAGTCCCTTCAGACAATGTTTCCCTGCAAACCCAGTTCTAGCTCTCACCAGGCCCTGCAACTGAAAGAGAGGCTTAGAGGGAGAAAGTGGGGCAGACAGGGTGGGGCAAGGAGCTGCTAGGCAGCTGCAAGACCTCATATGGGATGAATCTGGGTGTGTGGGTGGCAGGGGCTGCAGGGAGCCCAGGAACAGGCAGAGAAGGGAACACTCCTTCCTGCTGGTGCTGGTGCTGCTGCTACTCTTGAACTGATTGAGGTGTCACAGCTATGGTGGAGGGGCCAACTGGGAAGTGGGGGAGATGATTCAGGGGCTGATGAAGGACAGTGGGGCAATTTGCATGGCATTGCAGGGGGCCCTTCCTTCCCCACTCCTCCCTGTCCTATACTGTGACTAGAGATCCAGCAAGCAAGACAGGAATGAAGCAGACTTGGAGCTCCTAGCCATGCCCTTACTCACCAGCCCCCTAACAACAGATCTGAACAACGCACACTAGAGAAGGTATTAATATTCAACATGTGACTAATCACCAGCACTAGTTTACACAGACTAAAATTAAAATTCCTTGTAATTAGCATCTGGTAATTCTAGTGTAGAATCCCACCTTTACACGTCACCCTTCCAAACTATACTGCTACCAGTAGGTGACCATGGAGAGTACAGAATCTGGCAGTCTTGTCCCTAGAGTGACTTACAATGGACTTGAATAAGCTACAAGTGATTTACAGCTGAACATAACATTGTACATGGCATCAAAATCATTTTAGCACATCTTATCTTACATGCTTCACAGACTCCTCACTAGTTTTAGAGCCACATGAGAGATCCAGGGCCATGTGCTCCATCAGACCTAGTCAGCCAAGTCTGGTCATAAATCAACTATACATGCAGTCCTGATCTGCCACATAATTGGGAAAGCGGGTTCCCCACATATAAGGAAGACGTGGAGTGGTGGCAATATTAATTGTCATGGCTCCAAGAGGTATCGATAGCCACAGTGATTAGCACTGCCCCTGCTCCATTCCTACTTCCTCACTACACCATTTCCAAACCTGTGCGATGTCCTTTAGGGCTGTGCAAAATGTCACCAGCTGTTTCTATTTGACACTGTTTTGACTCATTTCAAACTCAAAACAGCAAAATTGAATTGAAATGAAGGGCTTCAAAACAACTTTGAAACAAAACAAGGGTAGTCAAAATAACTCAAAAGTTTCAAAATGTTTTGAGTTTCAAAGCAGTCAGCAGTTAGGTGGTAGGAAACAGGGGAGAACCAGGGCTGCATTTTCAGAAGCCAGGAGCACAGCTTGGCTCTCCTGACCTCTTGCAGCCAGGCTGCAGGAAGCTGATCACAATGCATGGAAAGGAAACTGAGCCTGGGATCACTTCCCCTCCCCAGCACTGTGACCTGGCTGGTGAAAAGAAGTCAGCCCAGCTGGGCTGACTTCCTTTCCCAGCCCAATCTAGCACTAGGGAAGGAAACTGAGCAATTGCGCTCAGTTCCCTTCCCCAGCTCCCTTGTCCAAGACAACAGCACCAGGCTTCCCTGCCTCATCTGGCAGGCAGATCAGGTGCCTGCAACCTCAGGAGGACTGTCACAGCCTCCGCAGCCCTCCCAGGGTTGCTAGCCCCCATCTGCTTGCCAGATGAGAGAGGCTGTTTCAAGCTTACTCGTTATAGCGAATGAGAGAAACATCTAAACAGCATTGAAACAGTCTCACTGTTTTGATGAAGTGAAATTGAACAGCTATTTCGAATGAAAATTAAATTCAAAATAAAATGCTGTTCCATCGAAACCTTGAAGCTCAAGTTGAAATGGAATAGTGCCATTGCGCACAGACCTAGTGTCCTTTTCCTTCTATATTATGTATCCCCTCCCCTCCAGTTTTCCCCAACTGATTTTGCAGGAAAAAGTGTGGGTTATTGCAAGAAAATATGGTATTTTCATTAAGTCCAGGAAAGTTTGTTTTAGATTGATCCTGATGACCCAAGTATTGGCCCTGATTACAAATAGTTAAAGCTAGGAATAGTTGTTCAAAAATATTAAATTATATTCTGTTAAGCATGTCTCAGGTGAGTCCAGTATCTAAGGCACTATGTAGAGATTAAATTAATTCTTATTTATGCAGACAAGTGTATATAGAAATTATCATACAAAACTCATTATATAGTTTCTTAGGCACTATGGAATTTGAATGCATTTTGTGTTAACAAGAGCTATTGTCCTGCACTTGCCACTGCCACCTACCTACAGAAATTTCAATAGAGGATTGCTAATCTCTTTTAGGTACTCTTTGCTTTAGTATCTGACACTTCAGTATGATGGACTGAATCAGCACTCCCTCTCACAACCCTGGCCACAACCACTGAATTGTTTGTCTGCATTCCTAGATCAGAAACAGTTCATATGTGGCTTATCTGTCTCTTCTTGGTAAAGCTAAAAAAACCCTTAAGCCCTGCAAGGTCAACAGAAGAAACCTTGATGGAACAATTAGAAATACAGAAGGAGAACAAGGAAAGGTCAGAGAAGTAGCAACAATAGTGGCAAATGTTTCTGGGTGGTAAAGAAGGAATAAGAGTTGAAGTCCTGAAGTCTAACCAGAGGAAGATCATCAGCCCTTAGTGAGACCAGCTTTAGTCAGATGGAAGAAACCAGTGTACTGTAATAAGGATCTGGAAGAGTGAGAGAAGAACTGGATGAAGTAGTTTTAGTTGGAGTGTTCAGTGAGTTTGGTAAAGATGGAAATTGCTGTGGGAAGACAGGTAAGATCAATGTTTTATTTATTAATTTATTAGACAACAGAAAGACTTCAGCATGCTTGCATTGTGAACTGAAAGTGCCAAAAGAGCAAGTGGTTGGGACTGAGAAAAGTAAAAAGAATGATGAAGAAGAGGAAGACATGGAGGTGGGGTCGCCAAAGACCAGTGTAAGGATAGTAAAATTAAATTTTGAAGAGTGCAAAAAATATTTAGAGTTTTCAACAGCAAAGTAAGTTCACTTCTATGCCCAAACTTAAATGTTTTGTCTGCTCCGCTTTCTTGTCAGTATACATGTTACTATTCATGGTTGCTGGTACATTGCACTCATATCAACATTAGCTTCAATTTGTTTTGAAAAATAGTTATAACTAGGTCTCAATTAATATGCATTATTCATTTCAAAACCAGCAATACAAAGTGTATACCTAGGTCATAATTCTATATTGGAAAATAAAATAGTCTATTTTTAATTTGTAATTTCAAAATGAAAAATACAATAAGTAAGAAGTGTATTAATTTTATAATTAAATTTGAAATTGTATCTTTGGAAAGAGTGCTCTGTTGCCACAGGCAATTTGAGTAAAGATTTCAGAATGGCTGAAGAGACACATTTTTTCCAAATACTATGTATAACTCAGCAGAAGGAAATACTCTGTAATCAATTGTAAAGTAATTTTACTCCTACTTACTGATTCAGAATTTTTAGTTGTATCAGTTCTTGTTACCCTTGAAAAAGACTGGGAGTTCCATATCCTTTGGTATTCTAAATTCAGTAATTTCATTTTAAACACTAAGTTACTCCTGATTAAAGTTTTGTGTCATGTAAAAATATAAACATCCATAACACTGGGGTCAGAGTCTTACAATTACAAAAGCTCAGGTAGGCAAGCATAAAGATTTCAAATATAATTAATATGAGCTGGGACAACACCAAAAGCTTTTCTGGTTTGCTTTCAGTTGAATTATTTTCTAGCTCATTTTACATTCTTGTGATAGTTCCAGGATGCCCACTTTAGCATAGTAAACTGCATCTAGCACTACATAGATGGAGTTCTTCTAATACCATTGCTGAGAATGACTATCAAATTTAGTCAGAATGTATTGAGAGAGAAAGTATTACCACAGTAGAAGACTCAAATCTTCAACTACTGTTTCGACTCTTAACTTTTTCTGGTCACATAAAGCAAAATATCATAGCCTTATAGAAAGGTAGTGCTGGAAGGGACCTTTGGAGATCATTTAATGCAACCCTTTGCCTGGGGCAGGATCACCCCTAACCAAACTATCCCATTCAAATCTTTGTTGAATATATTATTAAAAATACACAATCAACCTTGTCACAGATCTGTTGAGCCCCAGCCCAAATCTGGGTTCGCGCCCGGAATGCAGACACCAATATACACACCAGGTGGTGGAATTAAAAAGAGAAGTTTATTGCTAGCAACAAACGGTGCAAGCAGAATAATTCAAGCAAGCAACCCGAATATCATTTCTGGGATATTTTTATACAGAAGTTTACAAGGTTTCACAAGCGCGCCGTTCAGTAATTGGTTACAAGGGAATGACGCAAGAAGTTCTCTACTGAACATGTTGCTATACCTGTGTTTAAGCCATGTACCTCATTTGCATACATGCATGTTTCATTAGCATACTTTCTCTCCACCTACGAGTGTGCTTTTTAGTATTATAATGAGTTCTTTGACCTATTTAGCTGGCTTTTCTTATTCCTTCAAGTCTCTTTCTCACCCAGTTACCAATGCTGCCTCCTTATCATCACAGATGGCCATTCTTTACATAACAGTCTCTTCTCGTTATCGTGTTTGGGTGGAGGTTTTCAAGGGTATTCCTTACACTGGCAAGAGGGTGTTCACGTTACTGCCCCTGAGAGCATTAGCAAAATGGGTCAGGGATGCAATGTGCAAGGAGAGGTTGCAAGGAGTTAGGTGAATGGGGTTGGGATAGGGAGGGTTGGGGGGTTACCTGGGGATCTGCCCCCACAGCTGATCTGCCCCCCTCTCCTTACAGATCTACAAAGCATAACACTTTAACCTGCCAGATGCACACCATGGCTAAATACAGACAGTCAAAAATACCAAAGATGAATTAATGCAATTTTTTTCAGGTTAGTCTAAACAGCACAGATTAAATTTAAACAGAAGTGAACAGAAATTTATGTTTAATACAGGATATGCAGCAACATGCCTGAAGTGGCTCAAGCCAGAAGCCAGAAGGTGCTAGAGCACATCTTTCTGGCTGCGTGTTCAATACCTCTTCCTGCTGCCTTTGAGGTCTGTTTGATTTGCAGTCCAGAATTACAGCAGCAGGACTCTACAGGGTTGTTCATCACTTCCTCTTCCTGCTTCCAGGTGTCTCTGGCATTTGTAGTCTACAGTCTCAGTCAGCAGTAAGTTTAAGCAGGGGAACATGGGTTTAACTTCCCTCCCTGGCTGCAGCCCCCAGCCAGGGTTTGCTTGGTGGGGGACAGTCCCCACCCCACTTGTAGAATGGGCTGCATCTCCAGCCAGGCTTGTCCCCTCTCCCCCTTGTCAGCCAGCCATCATTGCTCCAACTAAGTAACAGAGGGGTGTGACCAGCCCTGCACTCTGGATCAGACAGCACATCAGCCCAGGGCTGGAAGCATGCTGGGATATGGCATGTGATTTAACTTGAACAAGGAAGGGGACTGTACCAGAAATTTCATAAACTGGTTTGAACCAAATCAGGTAAGTGTGATACTACGTTCAACCAACTTTATCTTAAATCAGTTTGAGCCATTTTGAAACTGGTTTATATGCACTGAACTTCTGTTCTGTTACAGGTTTAAATCACTTTCTGATCACTTAAACCGGTTTATGTGCAACTTCTGTCCCTAGGGTTCAAGAGCATCAGTGTCCTACTGCAACAAGGATTTTTAAAATATGTTTGAGACATTCAGAGAAGAGGGGCACATACCTCCATAGAGACAAAGGTAAAAACTGTCACAGTCTGTATCAAGCTCATCCTGGGGTAAAATTACTTCTTGACCTTACATTTGGTAATTGGTCTGACCCTGAGTGCAGAGGCATGGTCATCTATTCAGAAGCCTCTGGATTTTAGTCCTTGAAGGAACATCAGTACATCCCAGTAAAAATCCTCAGTCTTGGCTGCAGCTAACATACAATGTTTCTGAGGAAGGTGACAGCACCTTCCCATCCTCCACCCTCCCAACATGTGTAGTAACAGAAAAAGAAAAAAAACACCTTCACAATCCCAGCAAAACACAAGAAAAGATACTTCTCTTTTGCAAAATCTCCAACGCTGGAGATTGCACAACTTTCCAAGGCACACTATTCTATTGCCTCAGTATGCTAACTTTGAAGATGTTTTTCACTTAGCTGAATCTTCAGGAGATTGGTACACATCCTGTTCTGTGCAACATGATAGAAATGTTTTTTCCCTCTTCATTATGGCAGCCTGTATTTTCCAGATATTTGAAGACTGTTATCATATCCCATTTTTTCCTGCAAGTTGATCATACCTATTTCCTTCAGCCTCTCTTTGTATGGCTATGGCTTGCCTTTCAAGTCCTGTATCAGTTTTCATCACTGTCCTTTGGATTCTCTCTGATTTTTCCATTTCCTTTAAAAAATGTGGAGCTCAAAACTACATACAATTCTCTATAGACTAGACCTAATTAGTAGTGAGTAAAGAGGCACTGTAACCTCCAGTGCCATGTACCTAATGCTTCTATTGATGTAGTACAAAATTGAATTTGCCTTTTGTGCAGCTATGTCAAACTGCAGATTTGTATCATATATGCAATCCACCAAGACTCCTAAATCCTTCTCTGTACTGTTGCCATGCAGCCAGTTGTCACCTAGTTTGTATTTGTATTTTTGATCGTTCCTCCTGAGGTATATAGTACTTTGCACTTGTACACATTGAACTTCATTGTGTTAGCTCTAGCACAACTTTCCAACCTGTCAAGATTCTTCCAAATTGTGCTTACATCCTCCAATGTGTTCACAATCATTCCCAGCTTTGTGTTGTCTGCAAACTTGCTCAAGACACTTGAAGCTAGAATCCATGTATTTAATGAAAATGTTGACTAAAACTGGGCCTGGGGCAGACATCTCATAGTATCATAGTATCATAGTAGTTAGAGTCGGAAGGGACCTGGGCAGATCATCTAGTCCGACCCCCTGCCTTGGCAGGAAAGAGCACCGGGG
>JAGPOW010000261.1:26306788-26320374 GCA_030014935.1 Caiman crocodilus
GATCATGCATCTGAGTTACTGCAAGCTATATATCTAGTTAGATCTCAGGTAGCTTACTTACAAGTATCATCCAGAGGCAGGTGGAGATTCCCTCTGGAGGAAGACATTTCCTTGATCATGAGTTTTGAGAGAGAGAACAAGTTTCAGATGGTTCAGCTCTTCTCTCTCTGAGTCTTCCTCATGGCTGCTGCCCCCTCCTCCTGGGCAGTCCTTAACTTATATAGCCCTTATGACTTCATTTACCTGGTCCAATGAAGGCCAGCACCCATTGGCTGTCAGCCAACCAATTTGAAATGCATCACTAGTTGCTGGGTAGACTGGCAGTTCCTAGCTCCCCAGGGAATCCAAGCCCCTCACCCAGGTATGTGATGCCAGTCATGTAGGCAGAGGGAGCAGGTTTCCACCCTCCCTCAGGAATGTGTCCAGCTCAGGCTACCTAAAGAGAAAAGGTGAGGTGTGTACCCTCTGCAGGGCCAATCTTAACCAAACTGTCACAGAGCAGAGTTTTTGGGGAGAAACACAGGTGGCCTTCTGCCACAAGAAGGTCATGTGGGAATCTGTCAAAAGCCTTCCTGAAGTCCAGTACACTATGTCCACAGCATTCTTTTCACCCACCCAGTCTTGTTTAAGAAGGAGATCGTGTTTGGTGGAATTTGTTCACAGTAAATCCATGCTAGCTATTCATAATAAGCTTTTACTTCTCCAGATGTTTGCAAATGCCCTTCCTTATGATCTATTCCAGTAACTTCCCAGGTATTGAGGTGAAGTTAATCAGACTATATAGTTCCATGGTTCCTCCCTTGTTTTTTTTTTTAAAAGAGGGGCATTATGTTTGCCCGTTTCCAGTACTTTGGTACCTCAGTATTCTCCCATGACTTCCCTAAGTGTTCTCCAGTTCCCATAGTACCCTGAGATGAAGTTCATCCTATCCTCCTAACTTGAATTCAAGATGCTGGATTTTTGGGCTTGAATAGATTTTTCATTTAGGGTCGCAGAAGGATGCAGCTGTTTACCAATTCCATTGTTATTACCAGACCTTACAATTTCTGATTAGGTAATTAACAGAATGGCCTCTGTATGAATGTTTTGTCCTTTGCTGTCTCAAGAATCTGACTTATCTACTTCTGTAGATGAGCCCAGCCTAACACAACCACGATGATGGTTCTTTGGCTTCTCAGACTTTGAATAAACATACAATACTATATGAATACTGCATTCTGAAATGACTTATGTCTCCACCTTTTCTGTAGTATCTCCTGTTGCTGCTCAGACCAGCTCACTCTGTCCAGAGGGACCAGAACCATTATGGCGAATGGTGGGAGGCATTGCCACTGCCAAGGTCTCTGGGGCTTCAGTGATTTGCCTGACTTTTTGCCTGATATGCCTGGGGGGCAAGGTGCCACACTGGGCCCCTCTGCACCCTGGTGTCCAAACTCACTCTGAGTCGGAAGGGAACCACTACATCCTAGGATACTGGAGGAATTCAATTTGGGCTGAATAGCTGTGGATTGTGGCCAAATCTTAATGGAACAAGAGCAAAATTAGGTGGACTGGAGGTGTCATAACCAAATCAGTTGAGTGTCCCTGTCACAATAGAACTTCCCTAAGCAACTATAGTTACTTTTAAGTTTGGTACGTTCTGCCTCATTAGCTATTCCTACCTGGCGGTTTGTCATTGGCTACTCTAAAAGTATAAAGGTCCGTGCAGTTCCTGCCCAAGTCAGAGAGCTCTGAGCACGTGGCAGAGTACGGAGAACTTTGCCATGTGGAAGAGAAAAGCTGGCGGACTGATCACCTACCAACATCTCCTCATCACCGTTTGCGCCCAATATATCCTTTATCCTGCAAGCTCGTTTCTGTCTACAAACTTGCTGGCTTGTCCTGTTGCCAGTTATCTGTAACTACTCAAGCAACTCGTTACCTGTAACTATGTAAGAAACCTTACCACCTGTGCCACAGCCACCAGCAGCGTAAGTAAAGTTAAAGTTATTTTTTGCAACCAATAAGCTGTGTCATGCCTCTCCATCACCAGTCCGCCTGACTTCTGATTAAATTAGCGATCCTCTGGACGGCTCCAGCCACCCGAGACAGGAGGTAGTTCTGCCTTGGACTGGCACAACTTTAAACTGAATAATGAGGGCTTTAAGCTACATAAAGGGTATTAATGTGCAGCTAATCCAGTGGTTAAGAGCTCCAGAAGCCACCTAAAATTGTCAAGTAACAAGGCCCATACAGACCAAACATGAGCTGAAGCTTGTGACTAGAAGCCTAGTATCTGCATAAATTGGCCTCCTCGAATATGTTCCTACTTCTGAAGAGAGTGATTCTGGCTGAGGAAAGATAGTGATGGAAATAGGAAAAGAAGGAAAGTGTGTTCTTAAAACTGCAACTAAACATCCTCTGTGCTGGCTATATTTACAGTAGCTTATATTTCAGTGTCTTCTGTGACTACAGAATGGGATTTATTCTCTTTCTAGATCATTAGCAAATACTTTGAAAGTATGGAAAATTAATAGGACATAAATTAATGTTTAAGCTTGATTCCAAAACTCAGTTCCATCTGTGAACTATAAATGCTCTTCCAGCATTGAGTCCACAAATATTTTAAAACAAGAATATAAGAAAAGGAGATCAAGGAAGATGTGTCTTGTGGGCTTAACTTAACATGATTTAAAAATGAGTTCTCTCAGTTCTCGCTTATTCCATCTGCTTCCCTATGGATTTTGGTCTGTACCAGAGATTCATCATATTGGAATATGGATTTGACAGACATAAATTTATAAACAGGTGCTGGGTTTTTAATCAATAAGACTTTTTAATAGTCTCTTGTGCACTTGCAGAGCTATCTAAAGCACATTGAATTCTATGGAAAAACTCCCATTGACATCAATAAGCCTTGGATCAGACTTGTGGTTCCTTTGGATGTAATTGAAAGTCCGTTGACCAGTATGATAAAATACACTAGAAATTGTTTCCCTGTTGGTTTTCATTTCTTTTACTTCATAGCATATATGAGTCACATAATCAAAGTTTTAGGCCAGAAGGGACTATTCAGTCATCTAGTCTGATCTCCTACATTTTATACAGAACTATTTTTTTTTATTCTTAGTCACTTATTGAGGCCAATAAGTTGAATCTGACTAAAGCATACCTTCCAGAAAGGCAGTCAGTCTTTACATAAAGATACTAAAAAATGGAAACCCACTGCCTTCCTTAGTATTTTTTTTCCAATAGTTAATTACTCCCACTTAAAAAATGTGACCTTACTTTTAAAAATTATAATTGTTTGCTGTATTTTTTTCACTGAGTCCTATTCACCACAAAATCCAAATTGTTATATTTATCTGCCTGGATTCTTCATTATTTATCATTCTGCCAATCTTTGTCAAACCCATAGCCAGTGCTGATTGTATTTTTACCTCCCAACCATACTTTAAAATGTTGAAAAATGTTTGGCATAGAACTAATTTTACTCTGAGGGAATCTTTCTGACTTTTCTCTATTAGCTACTTCTTGATCCTTTTAATATGATCTTTCTTGCTTTTATATAGTGCATTTCTTAATCAGAAAGTCATAAGGTACTAAATTAAATATATTACTAAAATGAACTTACCAAACAATTTACATTTGTGATTACCTTTCTCAATTAAACTTATGATCTCCCCTGTCTCAACAACAACAAAAAAAGGAATAAAGTTTCCATTTAGAGCAAGTCAACATTACTGATTTTTTCCTCTCAAAATACCACTTAAATCCAAAATGTTTCATGGCAAAGCCAGGTTTCCACAATTTTCTTTGAGAAGGTTGCTCAGACATAGAATAGCATTTCTAGTCAAAGAGAGAATGTATATGGCCCCATGGCTTAGAAGGGAGACATAAGAGTTAAGTATCTAATCTAACTTGGTTGGAGAGACTTCCATAGGAAAAAGTCTGCTCTGAACTAGTGAGGAACTGGACTTGAATTTGGATCTCTCACCTTCTAAGCTATTATCCTAGTTTCAAAACCATTTACTTCTTAAACATTTGAAATAATTTTGCTGTAGAATGATAAAAACAATTCAAAATATTAAACAGGTCAGCAAACCGAACTGTTATTGTACAATTTTTCTTTAAACCATATGAATATTAATATCCATTCATTCTGTGTTAGCTTTTTCACTATTCTTCTGGGTCTGGGACAGACATTGCATAAATTGATTTGACCCAAATCAGTTAAGTCTGATACTACATTCAGCCAGGTTTATCTCAGACCAGTTTCAGCCATTTTCAAACTGGTTTACATGCACTGAACATATGTTTTGTTACAAGTTTAAACCAGTTTCTGATCACTAAAATTGGTTTATGTGTAATGTCTGTCCCTAGCTAAGTTGCTAAATATCTGGGATATCTCACTTGTTCATTTAAATATTAGCACATTCAATCTTCTAGAATTTTCCTTATATTCTAACATGTTTTACCAGACCAATAATAAACTCAGCTAGATCTTTTAGAGCACAGACATGTGAGATACTTGGCCTTGCTCATTTAAAAATATGTATCCCTAGTATATATTGTTTAACATCTGTCTTGGGTACCAGTGGCTTAGAAAAGATCTCATCCTCAATATGATACAAGTACATTATCCTGCTTCTTTCTAAATATAAGTTTATTGGAAACTTCTTTTTAATTATTAATAATTTACCATTTCACTCTGTTAATAACTGTATAGCATTGCTAGTGTTTTTCAGTTGCAATATATTTAAATATTTCTTCTTAAGACATTTAGCTCTAATTATTTTTCCACAAAAAGCTAATTTTTTCTGATAGCTTTTAGTTTCTTTTTCCAGTATTCTAGCCTTGACAGTTTTTAATTTATACTGATTACTATCCATCCTTGCCATTCTCATTTACAGTACACCACTTTTCTTATTTTTGTCAAAATAGTCTTCATTTGCCACTTGTACAAGAAAGCTTTTTCATTTAAGTTGTCCTTCAATGTGGAATCATAGTCTCTTGAACAATTAAAAACAAACAAATAAACTTTGGTAGTGTTAGAGTGATGTTGTAGCCATGATGGTCCAGGAATTTTGCAAGAGGCAAGGGTAGAGAGGTCACCTGCCTTCAAATGCAAAACCTTCCTCAGGTGACCTCTCTATCCTTGTATTGTCAGGATACAGTGACCTCTCATTCTAACAATACAGTTGGGCCAATAAAAGATATCACCCTAAGAAATCCTTTCCTTTTGCCAAAAAAAAATCATTTTTATTTATTTATGCCTAATTTTTAAAATTAATTTTGTTCTTATCATCAGGTTTTATATATTAAACTCTCAAGAAGTACATTATTATGTATTTTAATTTTTAATTACATTGTTATATAATGTCATATACATGTAAGGTAGATTATTCACTTGAAAAAAAGGGTTCAAGAGCTCAAATAAAACCCCCCTGAAGAGCAGTAGGAGCTGTGTGCTTACTTCAGTAGGGCATGTCCATTCTTCTTCTATCTGGCCAGAATTAAAAAACAAACAACAAATCCTCTCATATTTTAAGTAAAACTTTAATGCTCCATGAAGTATACCTCATTCTATTTCTGACTTTTGTTCTTGAATGTCAAAAAGAATAGATGGGAAGATAACACAGGTTTCCTCTGATAGGAAAAGAATTGAAAAAAAACCTGATGACAATGTGATTAGCCCATGCAGATTCCCACTGGTGGTATCTGCTTATAAACAAGGAATGCCTAGGCATCTCTATCGACATCATCTGAGAAAAAAAGCAGTAGAAAAATAACAGAAAGAAGAAAGACTTGGAAAGCATAAGCATTATATGCTTTTCCCACTGCTTGGTTTGTTTGAAAGATGTTTCTGTGGTCCTGATTTTTTGTCCTCTGAGGATTATTTATGGACATTATGGTAATTTATCAGCTGTTAAAGTGCATTCCATGGGGAGTCTCCACTACAATTATCATATTTGCTTTTGTTGTGTTTCTTGGAAGTTTTCAAAACTAGAAGGCATATAAGAATCCTATAAAATAGGATTACTGATAGGTACACTAAGAGTCAGAAATAGTCTTTATAAAGCTATAAAGATATGGTATTTCATGTTTCTATAAATATCAATGACTTTTTGAAGTTCTAAAATCTTGCCTAACAAGTAAAGTGGCTAATAGTAATACCTAGCTCATACACTTTTTACAAGTACATTTTTTTTTAAACAAAAGGTCAGTATCATTTTTTCATTTTAAAATATATTATTTATATATGTAAATCTCTGGGTTGTAGTTGCATTTCTTGCAAAAGCTAATTGAGCCATAAATCTAATAATTCAGTGTCCTTGTCTGTATGAATATCCTGTTGCTATTGGTTATAGCTGACAAATAGGAGGACAACAAAGTATTGGAGATAAAATGCACAGTGAGATTCTGAGGGACGTAGTAAGACAAATATGGAATCATGGGTTATTCAGATACTATTGTATTAATATTATGTGTACCTTTGCAGGTTTGGCAGTGATTGTATTCCTGAACAAATGAATAAGATAAGGAACTAGAGAAATAATTAGCATAAACTCCCAAAACTAAGCAAAATGCAGGCAATGGGTCTCTTAAAGTTGCATAGGTTCATTTGACCTGCTTCAAAGTTATTAACAGGCAAAGGATAAAATAACTACCCTGACTAGGAGAGACTTGCAAGGCATATCTCTACTATTAATATACTGTGCCTGGTTCTTTCATCCTCAAACAATATGTTTTAGTGGTCCATGAACATGGTATCTCCTGAAGCAGAAGCAGTATAGTTTTATTTTGGTGGGCTGGAAATAAACTGAAAGATGGTGGTTATTCTGGTTTGGGATGTAACATGTGAAGAACACTTGGGCAGGTTTGATTATATTGCTTTCTCTAATGGTATGTTTCCAAGGCAGATATGCCCACACTTTCTCAGACCTAGCAGGCATGATGGGAAGGAATCCAGCTTTTCCATTTTCCATGGAAAACTGAGGGAAAGAGTGAATTTCCCTATTTAACTTGGACAAATGTGGATTTCTCATTTTAACAGAGAAACACATGGATTTTCCACTATTGCAAAGAGCTCTCTGATGGCTGGAAGAGTTCCAGCCTGCAAAGGGCTGGTGGGAGTAGGAGGAGGGTGGTTAGGCAGGGGGTGCCGTATATGCACGTGGCCACAAGGCAGCGTGGAGAACAGCTCCCGTAGGCAGACTGGTGGGGCAGGGATTGAGGTCCCCATATGGAGGGAGGGAATGAGATGGGCAGGGCTTGGGCCAGGGCTGCCTAGCCAGGCGGTGTGGGGCTTGGGGCTCAGGGCTGGAATGTGCAGCCGCAGGGCCTTGGCAGGGAGAGGGACAGGGCCAAGGGTGGCTTATTTGGGGGGAAGAGGAGTGGGGCTAGCTCTCGGCAAAAGCCCCCCACATTTGAGCAGGGGGTGGGGTGGGGCTGGGATGTCCACTGCAGGCTCAGGCTCCCTGCCCTGCTGCCCTCCCCTCAGGGCCTCTCCAATCAAGCAGGGTGGACTCAGAACAACAGGGCAGAGTGAGACTGGGTGGGGAAGCTCCTTGCTACTGTAATCCCTGTGCCACCTGGGCAAAGCACTTCTGGCTTCCTGGGAGCAGCAGGGTGGTGTTGTGCCCCTCACTGCTGCTGAGCAGGCAGAGGACACCTTGTCATGAAAGCATGGAGCTTGAAGCAGGAAGGAGCTTCTCTTCCTGGCCCTGCTCTGCCTTGTTGTGCTGGGTCCCACCTGATGGGCTGTGGAGGCCCCAGGCGAAGAGCAGCAGGACAGGGAGCCTGAGCCCACAGGCAGCAGCCCACACCCACCCCCAGCCTCAGCCCCCACACAGGCTCCATTCTGGCTGTGCCATGCTTGGGGGAGTGGGGGCCAGGCTCCACACTCCCATCTGCCACCTCCTTTGTGTAGCAGTCAGGACTCAGGTGCTGCTGCAGGGGCCAGGAGGCTGTGGAGCCAGGTCCCTCACTCCATAGTCGTGGTAGCTGAGGGCCCACTGTGACAGGGCTGAGGAGGAAAGGTGTCTGTTGGGGGGGGCGAGGGGCACCAGCAGGACCAGGGGGTTGTGGGTGAGGAGTGATGGGCACCAGCAAGGTCAGAGGCCTGTGAGTGGGGAGTGAGAGCCTGAACCTGTGTCCTAGTGAGTGAAGGGGGCAGGGGGAGTTCAGATTTTCTATAGTAAAACCCTGCATATATTTAAGTATTTAGAATTTATTTTATTATAGTGATTGAGGCACTGGAAGGCTTTCAGATTCCTTTAAAATTGTCAATATATCAATAAAACATTGTGTTCAATTGATATATACATACATGCACACATTCATACATTTATATTAGGCTTGTGCGAATAGGGAAGTTTTTGATTCACATTCAACCAATTCAGAGGACAGTGTTTAGATTTGGGGATTCAGATCACTGTCCCGAAAAGATTTGGAGATTTGGCCATAGACTATAATAGGGAGTTACTGAAATATCTATAACCTTGTCATTTTTTGGCAGATTTAGATGAAAACATCATCAACTTCCTAGATGCAGAAACTGATGGACTCAATAAGACACTGGATTTATGACACACTACAACCTGATAGACATTTCACTCCCCAGATACCTCTCCACTTTTACCTACTACATCCCCTTTTCCCCCTACCCCAGACTGTCTCTCACCCCCTGACACCTCCATTTCATTTTCACTGACTAGCTTTCTTGCCTGCATTGCATGCTAGCCTCTGGCTTCTTTACTATTTCTTCCATTCAGAAAGAGCATATGTACACCACCTAGATACTTCCTCCGCCTGATGAAGGTTTTAAAACCAAAAGCCCATGCCTTGCGGATGGCAGCCAGGACAACTAAGTTGAGATTACCTGGAGCCTCACAACTCCACTACAACAAGCAAGCATCAGGCCTCTCAAAGATCTTAGGGATCTAATGTTTCCCGAGCCAGGACTGTGCATGTGTGTGGTGGCTGTTGGTTATAAGGCACCTCCTATCCACCATTTACCAGGGAGTTCTTCAGTCCTGACATTATCTAGGGCTGCTGCACCACCAGCAGTCCCACCAGACCTACCAGCCCTGGCAGGGTGCAGTTTTAGTGGTCATGCCCAGGACCTGAGGCTTCCTCCTTTCCCATAGCCACAGCACATACCTCCAAGTTCATCCTGGCATGGAAGATCTGGAGGGACATGTTCTTCCCCTGCTGGCTGGTGATGCAGTGAGTGCCCCTTACAGATCTGCGAGCAGGGCATTAACTGGTTAAAAAAACACAGAAATAGGTGCGGACAGAGTGAGGAGGGTGGCATTTAGTCCATCTGCAGGTGGAGCCTGGGGAACCCCAGCAGTGGGAGGATCACCTTAGGGAACACCAGCTGCTCCACCAAACCAGGATCCAAGGAGGTGCGTGGGGTGTCACAGCTTCCCCAGCAATGTTGAACATACTTTCACTTGGAACACTGGTCAGTGGACAGGACAAGTGTTCCCACGCAATCATGGCCAGATCATGCCACATCTGGCTGCAGGTTGTCCAGTAAGCCAAATAGTTGCAGTCATGCCCTTGGCCCACAATGGCAGCATCTGGCATAGAGGAGACTGGCTGGTGCTGGTGCTGGGAGTGCTGGCACGGGAAAGTGGATCCCCCTCTGCCACGACCCCTCACCTCTGCCCTTCTGCCTGCCTGCCTGTTCATCAGCACCTCCGTCCAGTGATTGAGGGTTTTGTTGCTGCCAGTGGACATACTCCCCTTCACCTGTGGGTCACACATGCTCACCAGCATATGGACCATACTGGACCGCAATGGATCCAGCTGTTTTTTGATGTTCTTCTTCAACTGATTCACCAGTGTCTGCACCTCTGGTGAAACTGCCTTGCCCCTGGCAGGGACATTAATCCCCTGGAACTTCTTTATTTGGTTTTCAAGCTCCTTGACTATAGGGATCACCTGGCTTAGGAGGCTATCGCCAGCACTGAGGTTCTTGGTGGCCCAGAGAAAGGGCTTCAGGACCACCAAGATCTGGGAGATGGTATTCCACTCCACTTTGTTAAGGGGGCCACTGATCCCAATCTCCCTGAGCAAGGCCATCGCATGGATGGCCTTCTGTTACTCCAACATCTTCTCAAGCATCAGGTATGTGGAGTTTGAACTGAGTCTCCACATCCTGCATGATTTTGTGCTGCGGGATGCTCAGCTCTTCCTGTTTGTCCCACAGCATCTTGCTGTGGTGAAAGTAGACCACCACCTTCCTGCATTTTGAAATCAGGGGCTGTGGCCATGGGCTACAGGTGATACTTGCACCAAGCATCCACCACTGCTCTTCTGTGTTTCCCAGCTCATGAGGTGCCTGACTTCACCCGGGCATTGAACTCCCTTGTCGCATTGTTTCCTCCCCGGATTTGGTGCCTGCCATCTATTGTCTGTGTCCAGGTTTTGTCTCCATCACCTCTGCCAGTGCCAGTGTCCCAGTTTGTGCTGTTGCTGGCCTCCGCCCATTCTGGTCTCATCAGTGACTCCTTGGTCCCTCGCTGGCCCAGCTTGTCCTCTGTGCTCCACCCTCTGGGGCACCACCATGTTCCCTCCTCTTTAGGGTCCTCTGCACTCTCTGGCCTCTCTGGGCTAGTTGGGGACACCACTTTCAGTCCCCCCAGCTTCCTTCCTGCTGGGCCTTTTATCCCGGTACCGGGTGACCACCCAGCCAATTGCCCCCAGCATGCTTTTCCAAAATGTGCCCTAATGGACATAGGAGCCATTCCTGACTCCTCCCGGCTCCACTGTGTGTTTTCCCTTTGATCTTCAGAGTCACCACAGTTTCACTTTTGCTGCTATTGGCTGCCAGCGTGATGTCCTGCCACCTCTCTCCCACCTCCGGTAAGTTTCCTCCACAGAGATTTGCATTAGGAGATGAAATGGGGGTAGAGGAGGCTGTCATTCTGATGCTGATGGCTATTTCTGGTGTTAGGGGACGTGGTGCAGGGACAGGTACTACTCCCTCCACCTTGCTCCCATTGACAGCAGAAGACTCATCACTGCCAGGAAACAGGATGTATCTATGTTTGGAAGCAGGTGGAACTTGCGGCTCTAGCTCTAGCCCAACCCCCTGTCCCTCCCCTAACAGAAGACCTGGCACCTGCCTTTCCAACATGCTTCATATTAATCTTTCCTGTGCTGGAAAATGTGTCTGTGTGTGCAGCTATAATATCTCTCTGTGTATAACTAACTAATAATATCTCCTCTTCTCTGATTACTGTATATCTGACTTCTTCTCTGTTGTCTTTTGTGTATGTGTGTGTAATTAATACTATTAATACCTCTTCTTTTTCTTCTCTGATTACTGTATGTGTCTGATTTCTCTGCTCTTCTCTGTCAGCTACAGATGGTAGTCTTTCCTTACCTGCTCCACCTCCCTCTTCTTAGTTTCTGTTCCCCTGAACGACTGCCTTCCAAATCTCTGAATCTCCTAATCTTTTTTTCTGAATCTTTCCTTAACTGATTCAGAGGCTCTGAATAGATTTTTTTTTTGTTTTTATTTCTCCTGATTTGATTTGGATTTGGCCTCCAAATTGGGCCAAATCTTCTCTGAATCGAATTGGTGACTGAAGCTTCGCGCATCTCCAATACACACACACACACACACACACATGTATACACTGGTGTTTCATTTTAATTTTGGATTTTAGGTTTTTTTATCTGAAAATTTGCAATTTTGATCAGAGAATTTGTGGTTTTTAAATAGAGAAAACCAGAATCCCTGTTGATGTGACTGTCACCAACCAAGACAGGACTTGCAGAAGACATGAAGCTCTTTTGAACTGCAAGGATCTCCATGTAGAAGATTCATGAGCACCTGACAATCTAGGCATGCTTATGAACTGTTTGTTTTTTTTAACATTAATTTTCTTGAAATGCTTCCGGATTTCAGTTAAATAGTCCTCCAGTTAGCCCTCATGTATACTGAGCTTATTGTGAGCTACTTGGTCACTGGATAATCCTGTCACAGTCTATGAGAGAAAGGGAAAGCATAGAACCAAACTGAAGTTAAAGAGAGCACAGAAAATTAGAGGGGTTTGTTGCCTGAGACTCGGTTTGGAGAGATGGAAACCTGTAATCTACTCTCAAGAAAGAAAACAGCCTGAGGCTTCAGAGGAAAAGAAGGGCACTAGAATAGTACACAAGGGGGATTCTGTTAACTTATAATTTGTAAGTGCAGGTCGGACTAAAGGAAACAAATTAACTTTCATCTGACTCTTACTGTATGCACCAGGTTCTGATGAAAGATATGGCATAATCATCAACACAGTCCTGGGACCAGAAAATAAACTTTGTACAATTTTCAATCTTCCTACAAACAATGCAGGATCACCATGTTATTCTTCCTACCTAAGTGAGATTTCATTTCATTTCTTACCTAAGTGAGCATTTGTAGAAATGCTCCAAAACAATTGAAAACACATACAATTCCATTCAGACAGATGTAGGGGCTCTTTGCTTACATACAGTTACTAAATCAGCTATGTCTCAAAGGTTGATTTTTCTAAGATCACATGCCTATGTTGAGCACATAAAATTACCAGGATTAATGAGATTTGATTTCATTATTAATTAACTAGCTCCTTCATCTTTTGTTAATTATATTTCCTCCTCCCTCCCCAAAATTATTAGTATTTAAACTGTTTTCTACCATGATGCAGTACAACATCTCCATCAATAAGTCCCAGGGAATATTCATACATCTCTGCATTTACATTGATCTTGACCAGTAATACTGTGAAAAATGTAATACATAATTCTAATTAAACAATTTTAAGATTACCGTACACTTAGGTACCATACAAATGATAAATACACAGTACTAGAAAATTAATTGCTTTCAACAATTTCAAATGCCTATCTTAAGTAGCTTTATAATATGAGCTGAGTTCCCAGGGAATACTACAACTTTAAGACAAGAAAAAGGGAAGCATGTTGTAAAGCTTGAAAAGAACTACTTTCTCTGTCAGATTTTCCCATATTCTATGACAAACTTCAATAATAGCTCTAAGCTTGAAATTTGCAATAAAATAACATTGATAAAGAAAAGGGAGTTTCAAGTGAATAAGAAATAATGGCCACAAGTTGGCAGAGGGTAGATTCAAACTAGACATCAGGAGGCGCTACTTCACTGTCAGGGTGGCTAGGATCTGGAACCAACTTCCAAGGGAAGTGGTGTGGGCTCCTACCCTGGGGGTCTTTAAGAGGAGGTTAGACGAACACCTTATTGCGGTCATTTGACCCCCATACTTTTTCCTGCAATGGCAGGGAGTCAGACTTGATGATCTTCTCAGGTGCCTTCCGACCCTACCAACTATAAGTGATGCAAACCAAATCTAAATACACAAGTGTAAGGAGAGGGGGGCAGATCAGCTGCGGGGGCAGATCCCCAGGTACCCACCCCAATTCTCCCTATCCCAACCCCATTCACCTAACTCCCTGCAGCCTCTCCTTGCCCATTGGATTCCTGTCCCATTTTGCTGATGCTCTCAGGGACAGTAACGTGAACACCCTCTTGCCAGTGTAAGGAATACCCTTGAAAACCTCCACCCAAACACAATAAGGGGAAG
>JAGPOW010000261.1:26327779-26340718 GCA_030014935.1 Caiman crocodilus
CTGTGACCCTGGCACTCGTTCCTGCCATTGGCAGGGGGTCAGACTAGATGGCCTGCTCTAGGCCCCTTCTGACCCTAGATACTATGATACTATGATTACCATTTCCAGAGTGGTTATCAAATGGTACACATATAGAAAAATCAGAAACCAATTCAAATGTTAAAATTCTGCTAATGTAGTTTCCTAATTTAATGTACCATTTCTAATTATAGGAAATATTTCACGGGTGTGCAAGATTCTTTTTAATACAGATCTTCCTGATAGTATAATGTCACAGGAAACAAAGTAATTACACCTACCACTTGGGCAATAAAATAACATATTACACAATAGATTTTTTTTTTATTTACCTATCATCATTAACCCTTCTTCCTGTATATTATTCGGCATATTCTCACTAACCACCAACCACATTCAAATATCTGAGAAGTCCACCAGAACTTGAAATCTAGTAAAATCTAAATGCACAAATATTGAATAAGGGCCTCTAAGGTTAAACAACTTAGGCAATTCTCTTTAATTGGAATGCCATAACTAGAACATGGAACTGGAAAGTCTTTCCCACACCATTACAATCAGTCCCCTACATTGAAAAATAAAATCTTATATCCAAAGCATCCTGAAAAATTGTCTTGTTCAGCCTTTCACATATACCACAGCCACAAATCAATGTTATGAAAACACAGCCAAAATTATTTGGACATATACAAAATGAAGAATTACAAACCCCATTGTTTTTAGAAGTACATTTAAAAAAATCTTTCCTACTTGAATTCACAATGATAATCCAGTCAAAAACCCATCATACATGCACAACTCAACCTAAAGTCAAGCAGGAGACATATAGATACTGCTAGGGCTCTGATGGTACAAAAAAGGATGTGAAAAACAAGTGTTAACTAATTCCTTTTCATTCAAATCATGATAGTTGTGTGATACGTACCTAACTGGCAGCTCGTGCTTTATCACTAGTGAAATTTATGCAAATCTACAAGATCCTGACAAACTTATTTTTAGTTTGTACCGTCCACAAATGGCTGGATTCTGTCAAAGTTACATCACACTCCAGTCCCTTGTTAGTATTTGGTTTTATTTCTGAAAACAATGGTGCAAAATTGATGGGCTTGCCAGCAGCAGCTTAGCCCTGGGTGGTGTTGGAAAGCTCAAAATTGATTGGTAGTGGTAGTGCTGGTGGTACGGATTTCCTTTTCTCCACTAATGAGACCCACAGTAGGGAGAGGCTTGTCCCCCTCCTTTCCAGGGACTAGGTCGAGAACCAGACCAGAAAGAAGACTCACCTCTCATTCCTCTGATTGGCCTATCAGCCACCTGGAGAGAGATAAAAGGGGCAGCACACCTGGTTTCTGGGGAGAAACCAGCAAGGGATGAAGAAGAGGGACCCTGTAGAGCTCGTGAGAGCTGACCAGCAAAGCGGAGTGGTTGCCCCAGAAGAGCCCTAAAGCCCCAGGAGGTGGTGCAATGAACTCCCTAGCTGGGATTAGAGTGGTAGGTGGTAGTTCAAGCAGCTTGGTGTATAGGTGGTGTGTTGAGGGCTCTAAGCCTTGGAGCCACAGGCAGAGGCTTAAACATCTGGCTGTGACAGGAAGCCAGGAGCTTGTCACAACCCAGTAAAAGGTGCCTATGCCACTGTGAGGTGAAAGGGTCTAGAATCTTTTCTGCATCATAGTCAGAGAACAAATTTTGACTGTCTCTAAGTTAAAAGCATGAAGGCTGCTGCCCTACTAATGAGCAGTATTCCACTGACGGTTCATCCATTGGTCAAAGATAAGAGAACTGACAAAACTCATGCAATAAGATGCTGGCGGAGATTACATATAATTGGCCAAAGAATTAGTATAGACCCCTCTATACGTAATTCACACATAACGGTCAGAAACCTAGCCCACTACGTTGTAACCTGAGGAGACAAAGAGCTGATGTTTGCCAGAATATTAAAGATTCCACTTAGCAGCTCCTCATTGGATACCCCCGTTAGACCCCATTATCTATAAATTGTTCAAGTGTCTCCACCTAAGGCAGAGTTCTCTGGGGAACTCTTTGCGGAGAAACCCGAGTACATAACAAATAGGTTAATAGAGTGATCAACTATTAATCTCTCCCCGTCAGTGATAATTTTGACATAGAAAAGTCCTGCATGCATGATAACCCCGAAAAACCCGCACGCTCGTCCGTTGGCCGTCATTCGTGACCCCTCACCACTCACCCTTTGGCCGTCGATGTAACCTGAATTTGCATGCCAAACTGAAGATGAAACAGATGTAAAGAAACAAAGTCTCAACCTGCGTCGCATATCAACACCCAGGTGATGTAAGTAATAAAACTTCTTGCAACCATTACACGTTTACACCTAATTGATTTCCACTCCATCTACAAATCATTGGCCTGCCAAGTCCGAGCACCAGCCGTATGTCAGATAAAATTAAAAGTTATCTTTGTAACCAATACACTGTGTTAACCCTCTCCCTCCACTAGATTGCCTGACGTCTGCTTAATTAAACAGCTTTCCCCTCGGTCGGCTCTGCCCGGCCAGATCAGAGCTCAGTGCACAGGTGGTGTGTGGCAGGTGTGGAATGGACCAAAGCCCCAAATGGCAGCTCAGGTCTCTGCTCCCACTCCCCTGTGTGGGAGGAACACTTACTTCTGGAGACTAGGACATCTTCTCCGGGACCCCAGCGGAGGGGTGTGTAGCCAGACAGAGGGAATCTTTTCTGGGGAGGAGTGCCTTTTCTGTTTTGGGGTGCCTGATGGTTAAGGTCTCCTCTTCCTTCCCAGCCCCCTGACCAGTGTGGGAGGGAACCTCCACAGGGAGGAGGGTTTCCTCTGTTTTCCCTCTCCTCGTCTCCTGGGCAACCCCAGTTGGGGTGTCTGGGGCAGGCTAGAGGGGCAGCTGGGGTGCTGGGATGTTGGGGGGTTTGGGGACTCTCAGCTCCTCTCCCATCCCCCTGCCCATCCAGGTACTGTAAAACCCTGTATCTTACATTTTGGAACCTGCGTTTTCTACTTTGTTATCTGACTTCCCCTTGTAGCATATGAGTATGCATAGCAGTTATTGAGTTCCCCTTTTGTCCCCTGTATGTCTGTCACTTTCTTACCCCAGTCTTTGTTGGTAAAGTTGTTCTATAGTTAAACTTCAACAGGTGTTCTGGCTCTACTCTATAAGGAGAAGAGGGGAGTTGCTCAATGCAAGCAGGTACACTTCCCATAGTGCTCCTGCACGCACACAAATCCCTTCAATTGGAGGGGGGTGCATAGCTGAGTACCACCTGGGTTACAAAAACATGAAATATTGGGAAAGACTTTAGTGAAGAATAATGAACATATAATAAAAAGGCATGCTTAGACACTTGTTTTACAGACACCAAAGTCATGCCTGTGTAAATATTTAAAGAGTATTAGAAGTAGGAGCAAAGGGGGAATCCAAAGATTTTTCTTTTTCTCTGTGAACTTTATAGCAGATATACTCTGTTAACATTGCCAGACTGCTTTCACGGTGCAAAGTAACATATTTGTTTAAGAGAAGTAGGAAGCAGGCACTTTCTCTCTTACATCTACTGTATATATACATACACATTTTATATCTCTATACATACATCTCTAGTATATATATTATATATAATATCTCTCTAGTGCATGTGGGAAGGGGATGAGGGCAGTGAATAAAGGAAAGAGAGATTGTTTGGTCAGTTATGACTGCCTGTAGACATGCTGTATTCCAGCTGGAAGACCACTTACATTATTTAAACCTATGTGACATGAACTCCTCAGGCAGTCCATTTTCAGCAATCTAAGACAGACAATAGTGCCTTGTGATAAACTGGAGATGACAGAGTCCATAAAACAAGCTGTGCATTTGCCCCAAGACATGGATTATGAGACAAAGGGCTATAAACACTGAATGTTTAAAATGTAGGGTATTGTGCCCTGTATTCTTTCAAGCAAGGCAAACATACATACAAAAGATTTTACGCCTTGCTCCACAGATCTGCAAAAGAAAAAACAAAACAAAACACATAAACAAACCTCTCTTCTTTGGGGAACTGTAAACTACAAGTTTGTTGCAAGTTCAATATTTTTTAATAAATATATTTTAAAATAATGTTACCATAAAAAAAAATAGTGATTTACTGTGAAAGCATTTGTAGTTTATTGTGTTGCTTAAAATTAAGGAAGACCTTTTTTAAAAAAAAAATAAAAATGGACTAGTAATTTTGATAACTCAAGTTTAAGAGATCTGATTTTCAGAAGTTTGTTTCAAAAAGTATTTACTAAAAATCAGTCCTTGCAAAAATATTTCAAACCACACAGCTAAAAATGGCAGTATATAAATTACTACCAATTTTTAAAACAAATGTATGGCTTTTTTTTTCCTTATGGAAGACAGTCTGCTATATGCATGCTTTCTATCCTAGAGTATGCTTGGAGAGAACAGTGATGAAAGCATAATGACTAGGGACAGACATTCACAAAGGCAGAACCTGAATTGATTCAGTCTTTGCAGGTTACTCTAACCTGCAAAGATTGAACCAATTTGCAAGTGAATAGATATTCACTTTTTATTTCAGAAGCACGGGCAGGGGTGGCTGGGTAGCGTGCTGTCCGGGTGACTTGGTGATCCTTAAGCCCAGCAGCCACCTGCTGTAGCTGCCCCATGCACCCTTTCCTGTTCTGCAGTCAGGGGCTCCAGCCATATCACAAGCTGTGGCTGGCCAAGGCTGGACAGGATATTCTGACCCCCTCACTTCCAGCTGCCACTGCTGCCCCTGCCATGCCACACCACGCCATGCCACTCTGGATGGGTGGATAGGAAGCTTCAGCCCAGTGGCTTCTGCCAAGTGCATGGAGCGCCAGCTGTCTTCCACCTGCACCCTCTACTCTGGGTGGTTGGAGGGGATGTAAGGCAGACAGAGCTGGAGCCACAGCTCCATGTGCTGGGCAGAAGCCTCAGGGCTGAAATTTCCCCTTCCCTGACCAGCACTGCATGGGGCAACAGAAGCAGGAACTGCAGCTGGAGATGAGAAGAGCAGAATAGCCCCGATGGGCCTAGCCAGCTTCCCCTCGCCTCCAGTGGCACCAGCTCTCAGCTGCCTTCCACCTGTTTCACCTGCCCGGTGAGATGAGCAGTTTCTGTGGGCAGGTAGAGAGGGTAGAAGGCAGCCAGAGCTCCATGTGCTGGACTGAAGCTCCCCACACCCACCACAGCAGTGCAGCAGGGTCAGAAGTGGGACAGGGAGTAGACACTAAAGGCAAGGGAAGCTGGCTTGGCCCAGAAGGGCTGTTCTTTTCCCCTCACCTCCAGCTCCTGCTCCTGCCTCCCCGTGCAGTGGTGCTCAGGAGATTCAGCCCCACACCTTCCACCCAGTGCATGAGGCACTGGCTTCAGCTGCCTGCCATTCCCTCTTCCCACCTGTTGTGATGAGCAGTTCTGCGGGCAGGTGCAGTGAGTAGAAGGCAGCCAAAGCTCAAGCTGAAGCTCCCTGTGCTAGGCAGAAGCCACCAGGCTGAAACTTCCTGCCCACCCAACGAGAACAGCATGTTGTAGCATGGCATGGCAGGGGCAGGGGCAGCAACAGCAGCTGGAGGTTCAGGGGCTAAAACAGCCCACCCAGCCTCAGCCAGCCTGCAGCTTGTGATGTGGCTACAACCACCATGTGCTGCACAAAGCAGGCAACTCAGGAACAGCTGTGGTGGGTGGCTGCTGTGCTTAGACCCTACCAGCAGCCTCTGAGCTATCTAGCCAGCATAAACAGTGGACAGCCAGGGATAATAGGGCTTAGCCCTTCCAAATGTGGGCCAGTCAGCAGGACCACAAAGCAGCCTGGCCACAAGTTCTGGGTGACTACAGCAGGAATGGGGAGGGAGAGGGGCTAGGGCCAGTCCTGTGCTGGGAGCTGAGGGCTGGGGCAGGGGCAGATGCTGCACAGCCCAGGTGAAGTGTGGGAAAGAGCTGTGAATGGTTTGTCAGGAGTCACAGTTCCTGATGCTGCAAACACCCAGGGTGGGCATAGGAGGCATGCCCCTGGATTTGCATGTGGGGTGATGGTGGGCTGCCACTGCAGGCTAAAGCCAGGACTGCACTGAACTCTTTATGGTGTGGGGCTGGGCTGGCCCGCATTTGGGGCAGGCAGAAGCAGCACTAGGGGGTGGGTCTATGGGGGTGGGGGGGGGAAGGCTTGGCTGCAGCCACCCCAAAATTTGCCAAAATCTTCCTCTCCCAACACCACCACCACCTCCTGCTTCAAGCACATCCCCAGCCCACCTCTCCACTGGAAGAGCCCAGTGCAGATCCCTCAGCCCTCAGTGGCAGCACCCCCTCACCTTGCACGCCCCCATCCCATGATCTCCCAGGGTGTGTGCAACCACCACCTTGTTGTGGCCTCCTGATGCTCCACCCTGGCTGTGCAGGGCAGGTCCCTACCCCAAACCCACTCCATCCCTCACTGCTATGGGGGTGATGGGCAAATTGAGGCCCCAGCAGTAAAGGTGGGAGCAGAGTAGACAAGAGCAGAGACTGGGGTGAGGGAGGCCCTGGAGTCCTGGACCAGGTGGTGGGACAAGCAGAGGTCTGGGACACACATGCCCCCCAGATCTGTGCACAGGTTGGAGACAGCTGCTGCTGTGCGCTGTGCTTTGCTCCCTGATGCACCTGCCCCAGAAGCAGCTGATGTCATGTGCCTGCCACTGCGGGGCTGCACCGTGGCCCCTGCCTATCTGACAGCTGTGATGCACATGGCTTCAGCTGCTTCTGGGGCAGCAGGCCTCAAAGCACAGTGGCAGCCACCTGTGCCCCACACAGATTGGTGGGGTACATGCTCCCCCCGGCCTCCACTTGTCCCACCACCTGGTCCAACCAGCACCCCACTCACCCCAGCCCATGCTCTTGTACCCCACTCCCTCCCTCACCACTGGGGCCTCAACCTGCCCCCCAACCTTCCAGGATCCTTTCCCCTCCCCCTGCCCTTTCTCCCACTGACTTTCCTGCTGATCCACAGATTTACCTCAGCCCCCCCAATTTTTTTTTTTTTATCCCTCTGCCTATGTCAGCCAGTCCCCACCCATGATGCAGGGCCAGGCTGTCACAGAGCTGCAGCTTCTGGGAAGGGCTTTTCCCAGTCAGCTGTGGCTCCATGACAGTCCCACCCAATCTTGGCATGGGAAGCTGGGAGGAATCTGGCCACACTGCCCCCATTGCCATAGTCTGAGCCACAGCTTGCTGGGAAGGGCCCAGGCCCTGAAACTAGCACAGACTTCGCCCTCCACCTCTGCTTAGCAGCACCTGCAAGCTGTCCAGGATCAGTCCCAGCCACTGGCAAGGCAGAGCCATGCCAGTTGGCTCTGGCTATGTTCCCTCCCTTGCCACTGGAGTGGGGAGAGGAGAAATGACTGACAGGGGCTGTTCTGCCCTGGCCAGGCAGACCCAAGACCCAGGCTGACAGTGGAATGGGGGATGGAGGGGGAAATTAAATTCCTCTCCCTCTCCCTGTTTGCTTTAGGCTACAGACAGTGGGGGCTTTACAGGGGCTGTTATACCCCAGCAAGGCAGACACCAGCTGTGGTCCCTGGTGGGAGAGGGGAAGGATGGGGGATAAGCCCTCCTCCCTGCTCCCTTTGCCTCAGGGGGCTATGCTGGCCAGTGTCTGGCCATGCCCTGCCCCTGCTCTGGATAGAGACCAGAAGGGCAGATCCAGCTCTACTGTCTGGAGCAGATGACACAACCCAGCCCAGGGCTGAAAAGTATGTTGCATGATTCTGGTTTAACTTAAACCAGGAAGAAGTCTCAGACAGAAGTTTCATAAACCAGCTAAACCCAAATCAGTTAAGTCTGCTACTACGTTCAACCAGTTTATCTTCAACCAGTTTTGGCTATTTTGAAACTGGTTTACGTGCACCAAATGTATGTTCTGTTACAGGTTTAAACCGGTTTCTGATAACTTAAACCAGTTTGTGTGTAACTTTTGTCCCTAGGCAATGTGTCCAGAAGGTGACAGATTACAATCACTTTTGAAAATACTTTATATATAACTTTATGATTCTCTCAGAGAAGGCTGTTGCACTCCTTCCAGTGTGTTCTGTGACTACTGGACTTCTGTTCTAGAAATTGAAAGGAAGGAGAGCATAGACCAACCTGAACTGTGCTATTAATAAAAGGGACAGTCATAGATTCATAGATTGTAAGGTCAGAAGGAACCTCAGAAGATCATTGGGTCCAGCCTCCTGCACCAAGCAGGAAGGATAAGTGGAGGTCAGGTGACCCCAGCAAGTTAACTGTCGAGTCTCCTCTTGAAGATTTCCAGGGTATGTGATTGCACCACCTCTGGAGGGAGCTTATTCCACAGTCAGGACACCCTGCCTATGAAGAAGTTTTTTTTCTAATGTTGAACCTGAAACATTCTTCCAGGAGTCTGTGGTTTTTACTGCTAGTTTTCCCCTTCACTGCCCTGGTGAACAGTTGCTCACCAAGTCCTTGATCTACTCCCCTAGTGTTGTGGCAAGCTGCTACCAGGTCCCCTCTCAGCCTTCTTTTCTTCAGGCTGAAGAGTATCAGATCCCTCAGTCTTTCCTCGTATGGCTTGCCGTGTAAGACTCTGATCATATGGGTGGCTCTTCTTTGGACTCTTTCAAGCTTATCCATGTCCTTGTTATAGTGTGGTGACCAGAATTGGATGCAGCATTCCAGGTGTAATCTCAACATTGCTGAGTAGAGTGAATCACCTCCTTGATTTTGCTGGAGATGCATAAATTGATGCATGCCAGACTATTATTTGCCCTACTGGATATAGCATCACACTGCCCCCACATTTTCATACCATGGTCTATTATTACTCCCAGGTCCCTTTCATTTGTGGTGCTAGTCAGTTTGGTGCCACCAAGCCTGTAGGTGTGTTGAGGTTTCTCATCCCAAGGTAGAGCACTTCACATTTCTTGACCTTGAACTTCATTAGATTTCGATCTGCTCAACTTGCTAGCCTGTCTAGGTCCACTTGTTTCTGTAGCCTATCTTCAAGTGTGACCACACTTCCCCATAACTTGGTGTTGTCCATTAACTTGGCCAGTGAGCTCTTTACCCCCACATCCAAATTATTAATCAACATGCTCAAAAGTACTGGACTAAGCACTGAACCCTGTGGCACACCACTGCCCACTTCTCACCAGGATGATACAGATCCATTCACTACAACTCTCTGGGCCCTTTCCTGCAGCCAGTTTCTCACCCATCTGACTGTCTCAGAGTTAAGCCCACAATTCACCCATTTTCTTGCAAGGACTTTATGGGATACTAGATCAAAGGCCTTTTGGAAGTTTAGGTATACAATGTCAACCTAGTCTCTCATCTCCAGATAGTGAATTACTTGGATATAGAAGATGAGATTAGTAAGGCAAGACCTGCTTGTGATGAAGCCATGCTGGCTGTCATTCAGAATCTTACCTTCTGCAAGCTTACCACGGTTAGAGTCCTTGATGAACTTTTCTAGGAGTTCCCTAGGATGGAAGTTAGGCTGATTGGCCTATAGTTACCCAGGTCCTTCCTGCCATTCTTGTGGACAGGCACAACAGTGGCCCTCTTCCAGTCCTCAGGGACTTCTTCAGAGAGCCACAAGTTGTGGAAGAGTTTTGTCAGGGGCTGTGCAGTGACTTTAGCCAGCTCTTTTCTACACTTGGATGAAGCTCATCTGGCCCTGCTGACTTGTATATGTCTATTTTTTTTTAATTGGTCATATACCAATTCTATGGTCATATATTCAATTCAATAGTAGGAAGGAGATTAATTCCTACCATGCTCATTCAAATCATTTGCCTCTCAAATAAAAATTAGGCTCTATGCTGGCTGAGTCATGAAAGATTTGTCTGGGCTTGAAGGACATATCAATTTTTGGTTGAACGAGAGCTTTTAGCAAGCTATGAAATCCATGTTTAAATGTAGTAAAATGATGAATTAGAAAAAATGCAGGAATCATACATAATCCTAGAATGTATGGAGACTCATGATGAGAGAGATTCTGAAAATTTTATAGGATAAGTACTACACAAGACACTATTGGAAGAAAGATGATTATGGCTGCTATAATTAATTCTTAAAATGTTAAGGAAAATGCTGCTTTATCCTGCCCTCCAAACTTCATTCAGTGTTACTGGGCTTACTGCCTTACAAGTTAAATGTAAGTTAAATATAACTTTATATTAGCTACACACTTTTAGCTCAGTAACTTGCACCAGGAGCAAAGAGCTGCTTCACTATAAGACTGGAAAAGACAGTTCCTGCAAACTGATGTCTGCTGATGTTGGATCTCCTGTAAAACACTATAACCTGTTATTTTAATCTCTCATTTATGTGAGATGTACACATGTATTATATAGAGTGCCTGCATAGAGCCAACCCTGTGGGCTCAGTGGCTCAGGCAAAGCTGTGAGGAACCTAGAACACAGGGATATGGCATGTTGAAAGGATTTCTTGTCTTCAGCTACAGGTTCCTGTACTTTAAGAGCATGAGGGAGGATGCGGGGGGAGGCACTGAACTCGCATGTTGGGGCAAGTAGACAGACAGCCCTGGAACTTTCAGGACTACATGGGGCATTCCTCCTTGATTGGGGGTTGAGGATGCCTGAATTTTACAGCTGAGGTAGGGTATGCAGCATTGCCAGAATCATGGGCCATCTGCTGAAAGCCCCTGGACATTTTGACATGTTGGGGGTATAGTCCAATGACCAGCAGCCAATCTGGAGTGCCTCAGCTGTTTGGGAGTCTTTGCCAGCCCAGGAAGCCTGTGCAGCATGCTGGGAGGCATGTGAGAACCCTCTATCTCCTAGGCTTGCCCCATGCAGACAGGCTCTGAGCTCCACCCAAAGGACTAGCATCTGTTCTGTTTGCTCCCAACCTAATATTGGGGGCTTAGGGTAGATCTTGAAAGTTAGAACTGTTCCACCTCAGGCTCTTGAATGCCTGTACTTAGCCCTTGTGTCCTCGGTTAGCATGAGATTCTTAAAGCACAGAGTCTCAGCAATAGATCAGTAAATGGGTAGAATAACTTTAATGATTCTTTTATGGATTCATTTGGTAGATAGTGACAGTCTGTACAGGGGAAGAAGGACCATCTTCAAGGGAAAAGGGAAACATTTGTTTGTGAAGATTTTGTTAGTTGGAGGAAGGAATGGATATTTCAGGGGTGGGGGTTCTGGGAAATTGATCAATATGTGCATCTTCAAGGTCAGCATTATTGATGGAGAAACAGCTGAAATTTTTGGCAGAGAAGATAGAATAGGGGATTGAAAGGTTCTTTTACTGAGTGAAGGGTTGTACTGATGGAAAAATTCATGGCTCTGTTTTGCTTATGAGACCATTCACAAGTCATTGTGCCAAATGCCTTCACTATGATGGCATTTATACCCTAGAAAAGCACATTAGACAGGAGACCTAGATTTACTACAAGATAATAAATTTAAGTTTTCTAAAATGCCAGTCATATTTTATGGATATCCAGGCCTCGCAATAATATATTGTTGTTTCATAAATCAATTAGTAGCTCTTTACTGCTGTAGATTCCCTTCTTTGGTATGTTTCTGCACAAGTTAGCAAAGATTTAAGGTTCATTATTTTTATACAATCCTTTTTTTTTCATGCAGGCCATTTCTTGTGTGCTCAGTCAATAGAGCAGTTTCTAGGCTATGTATCAGCTTATACAAATGAGGAGCATTTCCTCCATTCTTGTCTGGAGTTTCCTTGCTTTCATAACTTAGCACAGGGGATCTCAAGCAGTGGGTCATAACCCTCTAGGGCAGGGGTAGGCAATTATTTTGGGTGGAGGGCTCCTTGATGAATGAAATCTCAGGGTGGGGAATTTCTAGCTGCTCTGGCTCCCTGCCTAGCACAAGCCAGAAAAGGTCACTCAATATGCAGTAATTAACTGTACTGAGACCAATAAGTTGTGAACCAAGAAGACCCAGGAGTTGTGACTGCAGGGCCCAGTGCTCTGTCTACAAGGCTAGACCTCCCTTCCGCAGTATGGGCAAAATGCCCAATGGAAAACAAAGGCTTTTCAGAGCAAAATGTGGAAAATGTGGCTTTTCTAATGTGGAATTGCAGAGCATCCCTCCCCAGAGTCTGTCTCTGAGTCTGGCACAGGGTCAGGGAACCTGTCTAAAGAGGCATCAGCTTTAGAGAATATATTCAAGCCAGGGAAAGCTGTGGCTAGGGCGGAGCTGGATCCAGGAGCTCCCAGCCTGCAATGACAGGACTACTGCACTACATTTCCTCAGGTAAGATTTATCCTGATGCAGAAGAGGAAGCATTTTTAGATCTCAGTTCTTAATTTGTAAGACAGAAAACCCATTTTGTGCCCACCAAGCTTGTGACTGCTCATGCCTGCTCTACCCATGTTTCAAAACCCCTCAGAGAGAACACAGATGTCGATGCTTATTCTCTGGGGACACTGGCAGGGGCAGGGGCTAGGGTGAATGGGGCTCCAGGGTAGGATGTGGGATACTTAGAGCCCAGGAGCAGGGAGAGGCCACCATGCAAACCTTGGGAGAGGCCTGTGGAGCACATGCTTTGTGCCCCATTGTTGCTGTCTAGGGTTTGGCAGTCTAGGGTAGCTGGATGGCCCATGACCAGTGGCATGGGGGACAGGGGTTAGGAGGCTAAAAATAACCTGAAGTCAGGGAGTGGAGGCTAGGAAAAGAGCAACCCTGGGGCTGTGGCTGGGTTTTGCAAACCCCAGGGCTGTGCTGGGAACTGTACAGAAGTTCAGTTAGATTGGGTGGCCATATTTAACCCAATCTATCCTCCCCCTAGCCTCCCCAGACATCTGTACCTACCTTGTCTGCCTAGCAGAGCCCCACCTCCTGGTTGACATATGGTAACACCTATGCCCAGCTCACTGGCCACCAAAAGGCAAGATGCCCAAACCAAGCAGACACACACTCCTG
>JAGPOW010000261.1:26340818-26380725 GCA_030014935.1 Caiman crocodilus
TCCTGTCTTCTCCAGGTGAGCTGTACCTTCCAACACTGATCGAGTATTTAAATCTGCCCATGGAGGAACCAGGAAAAGCTTCCTCTCACTTGCTAGTTCCTGGCCTTCTTTGTTTTTGCATCTTGTTGTCCAAAAAGGCCCTCAAATGTTGCAGGACTGAGTTGCAACCATCTTGTCCACCCAGCCTGCCAAATGCACCCTGCCCACATGGGTCCTGGGCCTGTCTACATGGAGGCCTCACCCACCCCCTCCATTCAGTGCCCCCGGTGGTGGGTGCAGGGTGGACGCTGCCATGAAATCTATTTGAGAAGTCGATGATTCAGGACTTTAAAACTTGGCCCAGTGGAAATCTCACTCAAATGTCTCAAGAGGTAGAACATTTGTATATAAAGGTGCTCTTGTTTGCCTCCCATGTCACTGCCATATCCTCTAAACATTAGTTATTTAACTCGTACACAACCCCTGTCAGATTTCCAATGATCACTATTCTCAATTAGCAGGTGAAGATAGCAAGGCAAAGAGAGAGTAAGTGACAGGTCTAAAAGACATGTGCTGGTGCAAGGAAGTGAGCTGAGACCTCTTGAGACCCTTTTCAAAGACCTCTGATGTGTCAAACTCGCACTGCAGAGGATTTGCTCTTGCTTTTCGTGATGCCGGTAATTCGTGGAGGGAAAGGGAGCTTTTCCCGATGATACTAGAACGATTGCATGTACTGCTAAATGAATAGGTGTGATTAAGTGCAGCATGTGCCTTGGTACACTGGAGGATCTGCAGGACAAGTCAAATAAAGGAGTGATTGGAGGAATTGTACAAGATAGTGAAGCTGTTATATTTTTTACATGAATGCAGCATCTGGCTTAATCAGGCCCTTTGGTTCCTTCAAAATACAGTGAGAGGCTGACATCCCCTCTGCACAGAGCTACCTGCATGAGCACTTTTCTCTGAACTTAGCAACAGCAAGGCCTGTGATCTTAGGTGCGCTATGTCTCAATTCCATATCAGGGAAGTTATGCTGAAGTTTGCCATGCTATTAAGGCTGGCTGTGTGGCATCTTACAGGGTGTTGGGCGCAAACATCAGTCTTCTAAAATAGTGCCTGCTAGTGGCAGGTCAGGCATACAGCATGTGCACCAGTTTCCCTTGATTATTGCATGCTTCTGACTTGAACTTCAGAAACAGACATCACCCTTTCACTCCTGCCGCAGGTGCTCACCTGCTCTGGAAACTAGACCATCATTTTAACTCCTTCTATAAAAAAATGGGATGTCTTCCATGTGCAATTTCCTCTTAGCTCATGCTCTCTTTTCAGATTTAAAGGAGGAAGGAAGTCTCGTTTGGTGGCAGGGGCTAGGATTCCCCTCTACAGGACCTGGATTAAAATTCTTACTTATAAGGCAATTTGACTAGTTAAGAAATTCTTATAAGCAGGCAGATCGTGGGCCTGCCATCACCCATAGGAGGGCTGCATGAGGCTGTGCCAAGGTCCTCCTGGGAATGTGTGCCCCCTATCTGCCTGCCAGCTGACAGGGGTTGGGTGCTGCTGGCTGGGGCCAGCGGCAGCACTGATCATCCTGGTGCTGGGTGTGGGCTGTGCCCAGTGCCAGTCTGTCATCTGGCAGGCAGATTGGGGGCTGCATTTCCAGGAGGACTCTGGGACAGCCCCCACAGCCATCCTGGGGGTGCGGGGAGCCCCTGATCTGCCTGCTAAATAACAGGAAGTGGGTACTGCCAACTAGGATCGGTGCTGAAGCCAATAAGCCTGGCTTTGAAACACAAATTGTTTTGAAACTTTTTTAATGTTTCAAGTTCCCTTGTTTCATTTTGAAGCTGTTTTGAAGGCTTCTTTTTCATTTTGATTTTACTGTTTTGAACTCCAAATTCATCGAAACAGCTTCAGAATGAAATGCTGGATGAAATTTTGCACAGTCCTAATGCTTACCACTTACCTGAGAGGTTCCTTCTGGTTTTATGTTTTAGTGTTCCCAAGTTGCAATTCTGTTATAACCCCCAGCGTGAAAGCCTGGTTCTTTAGCTCAAGCTAATGTGTTGTTTTCTCCTTCAGATTTGCAGGAGGAGGGAAGAGTTTTTAAAATAGTTTTTCCATCTCAGTTTGATTATAAAATTCCTAAAGTTGCATAGGCAGACAAGGTTCTTTGGGTAAATCTGATCTTTTATTAGACCAACTTAAATAGTTGGAAAACAATTATTAAGCAAGTTTTTGGGTTCAAAAACCCTTCGTCAGGCTAAGGAAGTTTCAGCAGTTGGTGTGTGCTCTTCCTGAATGGAATGCCATCTGCTGAAACTTCCTTAGCCCAACAAAGGGTTTTTGAACCCAAAAGCTGTTGGTCTAAGGACAAAGGCAGGCAAGGTTCTTTGGGTGAATCTGACATCTTTTATTAGACCAACACAGCTACAACCTACACCCCTGTAACACCAAAGCTGCATGACACATTAACTGTTTTTCCTACCACACAGCAAATAATCTAAAACAAGACTTGGCTAGCTGTAAATTTTAGTAATCCAAATTCTGATTATTTCATGACCCTACTTCATGCCGAAACACTACAATTATTCTTAGGTTTGTTGAGAAAGGATGGACTTGTAATATTACCATTCAACTGTGATTTATAAGATAGGGGTTCATTTTTTGCCTATGCTGCAGTCTTTCTTTCTGACTACA
The DNA here is from genome assembly GCA_030014935.1 of Caiman crocodilus. Lineage (NCBI taxonomy): Eukaryota > Metazoa > Chordata > Crocodylia > Alligatoridae > Caiman > Caiman crocodilus. The sequence goes on from JAGPOW010000261.1 coordinate 26,343,498, forward strand.
CACAATTCACTAATCTCTGTCCCTCAGGCTTCCATTTGTAAAATGAAGATTGTAATAGACTCAGGTTAACTGAACTTCTTACTCCACATGATGTCTTCAAGGGCATTCCACTTCAGCTTCTGGCCTCCAGCTGTCAGGTTTTCAGGACAAAATCTTGTTATTCTCTTTCTCTGCAGACTCAGCCTTTGGGCTGAAATGTCTTGTAATACTCATTTTTCAGCAGCTGCCATTTCAGTTCAACACCTGTGGTTCTGTTCTCCAGTGAGAAAGTTTTCTAGTGACCCTCCATCTTTCTTAAAGCTAAACATTTATACAAAACAGCGACACGAGAAAACATATAATAAAATAATAAATAGCTTATACATATTCCTGGTTTAGCAGATGATCACACATCTGCAGCAGGGACTCAGGAACTGTTTATTTTGGACATAGATTCTTGTCTGTCAAATTAGCCTCTCCCTCCAGGGCAGAGACTATTCTTTTTTATAGTTTTAAGATAATTTTTCTTTTGAAATGGGTCAAACCAGCATTATACTTTGCATTATTTCAGTAGTTATGTATTTATTTTTAGATTGATATGTTACACTCCTGTAATAGGACCATCATACCAGAGGCAGCTGCCATGACCCCTGGTGACGATTAGACTCCCACACCATGCTAAGATGTGCTCCCTTTGTTCTTTCCTGCCACATCTCAATCTTATCAATAATATTCAGAAAGGGAGACTGCTCAAAAGTCTTAAGGTGCACCATAACCTGTCTTCTGATCATATATATATATATTGATATTTGGGCCCTTCTGGCCTGCATGTGCCTCCTAATTACAACCTCCAAAGCCATTCTACAGCCCTGCCCATGCCTCACAGGTATTCCCATTCAACACAAACCACCAGGCTAGCTTTGTGGGGCCTCAGCCTTCCTGGCTTATATCCAAACTACTTTGGCTAATCCCTCTGGCATAGACCTGGTGCACTGGGCCTGGCTTCTTGGGCTCCAGCCCTTATCTCACCTTCCTGGGCTCTTATCACTGCCCCTCATAAGCTCTGGGCCTCATGGCCCCACACTGTATCCCTCTCTGGGCTGTTGGTTTCTCTCCCAGACTACAGGTCCTTGATCCTTGCTATTGCCTCTCCCAGGCTTCTACCTTGCCCTTCCTGGGCTGTAGGCCTCTGGCCATAGTAACTGCCCCTCTCTAGGCTGTGAGCTTTCCAGCCATGTCACTGATCCCTCCTGGGCTCTAGGTTCTCTAGCAGAGGCAGACTGATCACCCTGGCTCAAGCCCTAGTTTATATGCTGCTCCAGCTCTGCCTGCTTCTGGTCAGGTGGCTTGAAGTAGTATTCTGGAGGGGAAGGGGTTCTGGATTGTACTATCGCTGTGCTACCAGTGCAACAATAGGCACCCAAAGCTTCTAGCCTCTAGCTGGTTATCCCTTTGCAGCTTGCCTTTCTTTGTCCTTTGAAGTCTACTACTGTGTTTTTTTCCCTCTTAAAAATAACAGGATTCCCAGATCTCCTGTTACACTCCTCGGAAAGGCTCAGGATAGCTTACAATACAAAACACAAGATAAAATATAAAAACAGCTCTCACATCACTTCTAAAAGTTGGTCTGCTTCATACCCTATTACTTGCTCTAGAAATCCTTAATGTGGCACTCCATTAGCAATTCTGCTGATGGCATAGGAACAAAAATGAAGCAAGTGTAAACGACCTGAATTAACTCAGTGGTGCTCAACCTTCTGGCCCCATGCACTGGATGAATGGCATGGGGCCAGTCTGAAGGCCAGATCCATTGGATGGGGTTGGACTGCAGGCTAGATCTAGTATCAGGTTAGCACTTGGATTAGTCCATGGAGAGGCTGCACACATGGGACCCAGTTACAGACTAGCCCTGCACATGGGCCTGACTCTGTGCACCAGATTGGCACATCCTAACTCTACACACCAGCATCATAAAATGTGCAGAGCTGTAACATCTGGCTCATAGAGCTCCTCATAAATACATACATTTGGCAGCAGGGAGCAGTGGTAGTTTATTGTTGCAAGAGCCCTGGCAATTAACACTGCCACCTCTCTCCCACCACCAAATGTTGGGATCCTTGGGGAGCCCTGAATGCAGATCTCATAGTCCCATGAGCTAAATTCAGCCCACAAGCTGAAGACTGAACATCTTCACATTAATAAACTCCATCAGCATGGTTCTTAGTTCTTTCAGGTAGCAGAAGCCTACTGACCAATGGAGCGAGTGGACTGAGAGCATTAAACAAACAGCTTTGCACAGTACTTGTCCTCATTAAAAAAAAGAGCAAAGCTTATTCCTGATGAGTATGTGAATTTCTGTCTGTTAAATGGTAGTTTATTCACATGCAGTCCATAGCTTTCTGCATCTGGGGATGCATGTTATGAATAGGAGTTTTCAGTGGAATGAAACTACTGCTAAATTACTATAGCTAGGATTCTGCTTACTGCAGGATAGAGTTGACATGGAAAACAATTACAGTGTATCAGTTTGAAACACAGTTGGCTTCCTCCAGCTGGTGGGGAACACCTGGGCAGACTAGGCAGGTAGAGGTAATCTGCCTACTACTGTGACCGTTCTTGGGCAAGTCCAGCTCCCTGTACACCTACTCCCCATAGCCACAGCTGAAGATCTGGGGCTGTCACTTCCTTCAGGACAGCTGGGGACAGTGGCAGTGGCAGGCAGGTCTCCCTTTCCCAGACACAAAAGCATAAATAGAGAGGGCAAGAGGGTGGGGAAGGATGAGGAAGTGCTACTGAGCACAGAGAAGAAAGGAGGGGGTTTGAAGCCCAGGGGGGAGGGAGGGATTCTTACCCAGTTTGGGAACTTAAAAAAAAGTCCCTGCATGCTTCTTCCAATGGCATGGCTCAGACTCTGTAGGGAGCCCAGGTGTTTAAGGCTGTGAGGAGCCAGAGCTGCTGAACTACATCATGGAAAGGGAGACATGAACACGCATCCTCTGAATCCTCCCCTGAAAACTATGTATCGGGTTAAGGGTTCACTTGTACAAGCCAAAAGAACAATTCAAAGTCAGATTTTTTTTCTTTGTTACATAATTTAAATCACTTCAGTATCTATTTAGATATCCCCAAAACAGAACAAAGAATAAGGAAGGGGACCGCAGGGACTGTTGAAGCAAGCACCTGATCCGTAAAAGGTACTGAGTGCCCTGACTGAAAAAAAAGCAGAAGGCAGTAAAATAGCATCAAATTCTAAAAGGCTTCTTCTTGAAGTCCTTTGAGCAATCCCTGTATAGCTTCAGCCTCTGTCTCAACCCTCCCAAGATCTCCCAAAAACATGTGGTTGTAGGGAGTGAGGATGTTGCATGTCTGTGTGCCCTGGAGACAGGGCTCCCATGCACGGTTCTGGAACCCAAGAATAGTAGTTTAAGATTAATATTTAGGGCTTCTTTACCAGATGTTGTACTGAAGTAGCATGCAGTAGCTTCCCTTTAATTTAGTGATCCCAGATCACTAAATGAATGAAATGGCATACTATATGTTACATATAGTATAACCCTCCACATCCTCAGCTGGATTCATTCATGGGACATCTGAAGTAGCAAGGAAGACTCAATGAATTCAGATTTTCTTGTTAATTTGGTCATTTGTCTAAATGACCAAATCCATGCTGGCTGCAGGGCTTACAGTGGGGGCAGTGTAGGGAATGCTGCTCCCACTGTGAGCCCCACTGAGCCCTGTCAATTCTGGGGCTTTCAGCTGTGGGAGCCACGGCAGGGGGAGCCCAGGATCATGATCCCAGGCTCCCACTTCACTGGCTATAAGGTGCAATGGGATCTAATGCACTATCCCACAATCACACCTCCTGCTATGCACATGTTGCATGGCAGGAAGCAAGGTGGTGTGAATTGCACACTAGAGCTCATTGCACCTTTGCCTGCAGATGTACAGCTGCCCTTAATATCTGAATTTTCTTTTCTTTTTCCTTTAACTACAGCCTTTAATATTGACCTATGTGGCAATGAAGAAGGAAATTAGAAATTATCATGTGCCCCCCATCATTTCTCTGTCTAGAAAAGTGTTTAGAAAAACACTTGTGCTATATATCTAATATCTACATATTTCTATACTCCTATAGGATAGAAAAACAGGCCTAAAGGCAGTGGAGAGTGGACTGATGGTTGTGCTGATTTGGACTGCATGACTGAAAGCTTATTCAAAAGTAATTGCAAACCCCTGCTTAGTAAAGTGAGCTGATGGAGCCATGCAGATCCATACAATTTATTGCCAGTGGTATCCTGCCTGATTCTGCTGGCTACTACATTCTGTACTCCTCAAAGGAAGCAATGGGATTACATGTGTAATTAAACAAGCTGTCCAATCCTAAAACTTTATGAATGAATAAAATCCCATTACTCTGCAGTGACAGACCTGACATTTCTTTGAGACCAGTTTAAGCTCTTGCTTTAAGCTTTGTGTGGCATCAATATCACTGGACTTAGGTACTTGACAGAATTGTTCTATATCCCTATAGGATAAAACAACAAGATGAAAGGCAGGGGAGAATGGACTGATGGGTCTGTTGACTCAGATTCAGACCTCCCAATTGAAGGCTTATTCAAAAAGTAATTGCAAAACATTCTGCAAACATCTGCTGAGAGAACCAATAATTATTAATGGATCTTCTGGGTTTAAGGGCCTGTCTATGGAAGAGATGAGAGTTGCAAGATAGCTCCTTCCTCTGGTGATAATTGTGAAGAAATAAGCCACCTTTCTTATCTTAAACCCTAAGATTTTGACCTATAATCTCATGCTATTTTCATGTTTCATAAGAGAAATAAAGTAAAGAGAAATAAACCCAGGCAAGGTACCTGGATGACTTAGAATAAAAACATTAAACAAAGTTCCTCTTTGACAAAAATGCACCACTTTAAAGAGAGAAAAATTGTATGTATAGAGAGAGGGAAAGGGAGGGATAGGAGCATATTAAACCAGGGATAATATTGGAGAAGTTCAACAAGATCCAAGTGATTTGTTTAAGTTATAAGCAGGTAAGGTATTTTGAATCTAGGTCCAGTTTTATCACACCTACTAGCCAGTTTTCATATCTAATAGAAACATAGAGATGGGATCGCGTTATATCAGATACAAATGATATTAGACTAGGCCCAAGTTTATTAATAGTAAGTCTGGGCTTTTGTCTTTGTAAATGAACAAATCAATAAAAAAGAGTCAGAATGCCAAATCACGGGGTCAAAAATGTTTTTTCTTTAGAGATAGAGCTGAGAAAAGAGAGATAGTTCAAGTTTTCAGCAAAAGCACACACCACCTAAACAAAACCCCAGGAAACCAGTAGTTTACGAGAGAGAGTTAAGGAGTGTCCACATAACTTAAGAGATATTAATTGGATAATAAATACCACCCTTCAAAAAAGTTATAGTCTTCTAGCTATCACTAAAAATACAGAGATTTCATTAAGTTGGAGGAATCAAGCCAAGGAATCCCTTAATAAATATGTAAACAATAATAATAACAACAGCAGCAGCACTGAGACTAGTTATAAATATGTTTCCTTGATTTCAGAATTGTCATTACTGGAGTTTAGGCACAACAAGGAACAAAATAGGACCTGCTAGCAACTTTTTAAAAAATTGCATCTTGCATTAAGGACTCTTAGTGCATATTGCAGCTGTGCTATGTAAGTTCCAACTAGCAATTGTATAACTCTTAAAAGTTTTGAGATTTCCTTAAAGACTCAGTTTCTAGATTCCTGCACTCAAACAAGAAGATTAGCTTCCATTTAAAAAAAAAAAAAATGGTTTCTAGCATTCATGGTCATTGATAAAAGTTTAGAAAGTTGCATCCTAAAAGTTAAAAAAAACCCAAAAGTATAAAACAAGTGCAAATAAACCCAAAATTATATTTAAAAAATCAAATAAATGATTTTTCCCCCCTTACAGACCTCAGAAAGGATGCTGTGATACCCAGAAGCAAATAGCCATCACAAACAGACAGCTGGTCCTATAAAATATCTCACCCACATACATCTTTGAAATTTGCATTTTTTTAAAAAAAATCAAGATTTCAAAACCTCTTATGTTGTTTGTTTTGTTTTTTTATGTCTGGCCCTTGGTTTTTGAATGTTGACAATATTTTGGATTCTTCCCACAGAAACATTACTTTGAAGGCATTAATGAGGAGGTACTTAGTGTTGACAATGTTTAAGGCCTCTGCCAGACCTGCAGGTAAAGACTCAATGGGCTCTGATATGCATTCCACACAGTCATGTTTCCAGTGATGCCACACTAAGGGTGAAAGACAAAGGGTGAAACAAAAACACACATGAAGCATGGTAAAGGGTCTTGCTGTTAGGAAATTCACCACCAGCAGTTTTTACACAACACACATTCTTGTCTTAGTAGAAATTCAAGATAAGTATGATAAGTACTACTGTATAAAAGGACACTCTGGAAAGCCAGAGCTTTAGGCCTGTAGATATTTCTGCTTTTGAAGATGACCAGTAGCAAATCTGCCAACTTGGGTGCATCTGCATGAGATGTGTTAATGTGTATTAGCATAATGTAATGCACATTAAGGGCCTGCAGCTACAGGTACAGGCCCTTAATGCACATAAAAAATGGCAAATTAAGGCACGATTAATTAAAGCACATTAATGCATATGTAGTCATGACCCAGCACTAACTTTAGTGTGGCCAGCATGGGGCCAGCCCCAGGGCTCCTGGCTGGCTAGCCACTTCTCCTTCACCAGGCCTGGGCTGCTCTTTGACAGTCCCCAGCTGCAGGCTATAAAAGTCAGCAGAAATTTTGTGCTGTAGGGCACACATTTTGTGTTGTGAGGCCCCTGGATGGGCCACAAGCTATCTCTGCCTGTCCTGTCTTCCTCCAGAGCTTCTCTTTGGCCATAGGTGAGTGTTGCAAAGGGCTGCAGTTTACCCAGCCCTGAGATCCTTCCAGTGTGCTGCTACCTGGCTGTCTCTGCCAGCAGGGCCAGCACATGGTCCCTGCAGCTGCTCACCCCCAGCTGTATCCTATGCTTGCAGGTCCTGTGGTGAAGTCTCTGCCTTTCAGCTCCTAGTCCCTGGCCATGCTTCTGCACTGGGCACTGCTGGCAGCCATCCAGACCATCCACACAGGGATAGCATGAGGCCCCAGAGAGCCATCATGGGAGGACCATGTTGTCCTTCTCCTCCTCCCTGTTGAGCCATGGATTCACCCACATGCACATGCCCATGCCCATGCCTTAGACTAGACATTCGGAAGAACTTCTTTACAGTTAGAGTGGCCAAGGTCTGGAATGGGCTCCCAAGGGAGGTGGTGCTTCCGCCTACCCTGGGAGTCTTCAAGAATAAGTTAGATAGGCATCTAGCTGGGGTCATCTGAATCCAGCACTCTTTCCTGTCTATGCAGGGGATCGGACTCAATGATCTATTGAGGTCCCTTCCGACCCTAACATCTATGAATCTATCCCAATTACCAGGGACCCCAACTGGACCCGGGAGGAGTTGCTTGACCTTGTGGTGATCTGGGGCTGTGATGATATGCAGAAGCAGTCCATGTGGTGCAGGCACTCAAACGCCCACATTTACAAGACCCTGTTGGGTGAGATGAGAGATTGCAAGTAGGGTAGTAAATCTAATTAGATACTTTGCTTACGTAACTGTTAGGATTTTGAAGCACTCTAGCTCCTAGGTTACAACTGATTTTCTAATTAAGGATTTTACTCAGGGTGCACTTGGTAGCCATGTTGGTCTGAGACAAAAAGACATACAAAGAACTAGAATTCTGGGTTCCAAAATGATACCTTTTATTAGAGCAACTGGAAAATGGCAAGGACAATTTTCTTTCCATTTTCCAGTTGGTCTAATAATAGGTTTCATTTTGGAACCAAGTGTTCTAGTTTTTTGTAGGATTTTACTCAGCGCATTTTACTCCACCCAATCTCTCCTGCCATGACTTGGTGAAAAAAGGAAAAAAAAAAGAGGACCGTTCTTAATGGCTGTTAATGTTTGATTGATTAACAACAACAAAAAAATGCCCCATGCTTGGCTCTGTTTTTCACATGGCACTGGGCACCTGAGGCTACTGATATTTATCACTGTTTTACTCCTTATCTATATTATTTTTATGAATAACTCTTAGCAGCCTGCAGAACCAAGGGTCTCTGGTTTCTTACAGGTGCCCTTGTCCTGAACCACCAGCACTCATGATTAATTGTCTTATGTTCTTGCAGTTTCCCCGACTGGAACAGCCATCTCTCCTCTGGATCCTGCCAATCACATATCCTTGTTTCTTGATCCTGGTAAGTGTAGACTCTTCCAAGCCTCAAAAGGAGAGAGTTTCCTACTCTCCTCCTTTACCTCTCCCACGACACTGTCTTTGTTTTCTTCTCCACATTTCTTCCTTCTATATGCTTTCCATTCTGCTCTCTGTCTCTCCCCTAAACTGTCCTCCAGCTGTTGCTGGTGTGGTTTTCAATTGCTTTCTGTCCTGTGCCCAGTCAACCAGAACTGATAGGAGCTAATGAATATCTTTGATCTTCCGGTGTCTTGTTCTCTTTCTTCTAGTCTGCTGTCAGATAAGTATTTATGCTCAGAGCATCCTCTCTGGCACTCTTTATTATCTTAAGGGTCCTTTCCCTGGGTCCCTGGTGTGTCTTTAGGAAAGGCAGCATGATCCTTGCTACCACAGAGATCAAGAGCACTCTCAGTCAGTGTGACAGTGCCACATAAAGGTCAGTGTCTTGTGTGGGCACAGTGGATGGTCATGACTGAATTTAATCATTCATTCAGTCATACCCAAAAGTCCATGCACTTTATGTGGCAGCTGACTCACTTTCTGGTGCTCTGAGACACAACCTGCAACCCGGTGAGGAACAACAGCAGTGGTGCCCTGGCTGAGCCCCTGCCCCACCCTGACACTTCTGGTGACACCTTACTGGAGGAGGGGACCTTGGGCTCTTCAGTGCCCCGCCCCATCCTCCTCCCTGTCTGCTGCATCCACTGGCAACTTAGCGAACCCTGCCAAGTGGCTGCCTCACCCTTTGCACAGCCCCAAACTGCAGCACGAGGAGTGCCAGCCATGCCACTGCCAGCCTCCAGCAGTGTTAGTTCCTCCCCAGAGAGGTGGACCTGACTGTGTGTAGGCCTTCCACACAACACAGGTCATGGACAGTGGCTGTAGCCAGATGCCAGAGCCAACTGGGAAGCCCACACCAAGCCACCAGCCCCAGGATCATGGTCCTGCACTGGGAGAGAGCCCTTCCAGTCCCCACCTCTAAATCCCAATCTAAGGCTGGGAAGTGCACAGCCTTGGTATTTGGCATGGTGACCTCATGACCAAACTCAATTCTTTCTGGATACAGCTACCTGAGGTAACTATCTGAGGTAACTCCTTTTTCAGCAAAAATGAGAAGGCCTTCCCTGTTGTCCTTTCCAGCTCATGCTTCTTTTGGGGCATCCATTTCCCCACTTACCACAGAGCTTTGGTCTCCATCCACCAGCAAACCTAATTTAAAGTGAGCCTGTGAGACGATTCCCTCCCTTCTCCTTTTCAAGTGGATCCCGTCTCTCTTCCTAGCAATACTTCTTCTCAGAACATCCCATGGTCAAAACAGCCAAAGCCCTGCTTACAACACCATCTGCTCAGCCAAGCATTGATCTGCAAGATGCATCTCCTCCAGCCTGGGCCCTTCCCTTCAACTTAAGGATTAAGGAGAACACCACCTGAGCCCCTTTCCTTTCACACTGGCACCAAGAGCTCTTTAGTCATTTTTAATTTGCTGAGGGTCACTCCTGGTAGTACAGTTGGTGCCCACAAGAATGAGCAACATGGGGTAGTAGTCTGAGGGTTAGATGACTCTAAGAAATCCTTCAGTGATATCTCACATCTTGGCTCTGGGCAAGCAGCAAACCTCCTGAGACAACAGGTCAGACTAGCATATGGATGCCTCTGTCCCCCACAGAAGGGAGTCTTCAAACATCAGGAGCCATTGCTTCCTCTGGGAGTCAGTGGTCTCAATCCTCCAAGCCTTGGGGATGCCTGTCCTGGATTCTTCCACCAGTGAACCACGATCCTCCTCCTCTGTTGCTAGGGTTTCATATCTGTTCTCCATAAACCACGGCAGATGGGAATGAATGCTTCTTCTTGCTGCCAAGGTCACAAGCTTCCAGCTTCCATTTCCCTGGGACTCCAAGTCCTCTTCCTTCTCTAGCATCATCTCTGGCAGTCTTTCCTCCACAGTCCAAGAGGTCTCCTCCTGCATAAAATCAGTTTATGCTTATTTTATGGATAAAGCATGCTTTGGAACCTTGCCACCTACTCCCATAGCTCTTTTTCCTGCTCTCTGATGGACACCACCAGATGGCATCACTCATATCTCATGCAGTACCTTACCTGGCTGTCACTAGAAAGAACCTGCAGTGTCCAGTACCAAACCAGGACCTGAGTGGAAGCCTCAACAATGGGTAGTCCTGTCTGGACAGACAGCTCACAGGTGCAGGCAGAAGAGGCAATGGCAGTGGCAGTGGCTCTGGCATTGCAACATCCCCCAGCCATCCATATGGGTCTCTTAAATGTGATGTCTCTCTGTTTCTGCCTCTCTCTGCAAGTAGACCTTCTGTAGAAATCTCCCCTGTAAGCTGGCTGTTCACTTTTCCTTGGTCTTGAAAGCTTCCCTTTTCCCTGCTAACCTGCTTCCTCTCAGCAAGCTTTACAGATAAGGAAGACAAGAGAGATAGAGTCCTGGCAAATTCTCTAGTGGACTTCCTACTCATGTAGGACTCTAGTTAAACAAGAGGCATAAGTATTTGTCTAACTGCTGAGTTTTAGCTACTTATGCTAATATATATATATATTATATATTACATATTTATATAATTTATATATTTATTGTATATGTACATTTATATATATTTACATTTATACATATATTACTACATATATATGTAGTTAGCAACTTTTATTTAAGGAAAGAGCCTCCTTAAAGCCCCACCCGCTTTCAAAAATGGGAGTGGCAAACTGCCCTGCAAACTGACTCATGAACTGGTTGTGAACTACCCTGCTTGCTGCCCATCTTTTTTCACTCCCTGGTCACAGGATAGTCTCCTTTCATAGCCTCCTAGGCTTGAGTTGGCTCCACTCTCTTATTAGGACTTTTGTATACTCTGGGAATATTGTAATTTTTTGTACATGTGCAAAGAGAAAAGTCATTGGCAATTGTTATATATTCAGCTGGAATCCATTGTGATAGTGTTTTGCCTTAAACAGGCACAAATCTGAGGGAAAAATGAGTATGTATGAGAAAGAAAGAGCATGTAACATGCTGTTTTATAAACTGAAGCACATGCCCAAATATGTAACCCATCAAACACTCAGCAAGCCAAACACATAGATAGCCCTGGCTCACTTAGTTACCTTCTATTATTCCTAGTCCTACCCCTTGTGACCACAGAGAAAAGGCTATCACCATCCTCCTCTTCGGGTGTTTCAAGACTGTTATCAAATCACCCTTCAGTCTTCTCTTCTCCAGACTAAATAACTCAAGCTCTTTCAGCCTTTCTTCATAACTCATACTTGCCAGGCTTCTAATGATTTTTATCATTCTTTGCTGAATTCTTTCTAATCTGTTCACTTTCTATGTTGAAATGTGGGGCCCACTTTAAGACAGTACTCCAGATGTGGCCTCACCAGTGTCAAATAAAGTGGAATAGTCGCTTTTCTTGACTTGCAAGTGACACTCCTGTTAAGACAACTTAGTATGCTGTTGGCTTTTCTGGCAACAAGAGTAAACCGTCGGCTCATATTCAGCTTCTAGTTTACTGTAGCCCCTAGGTCTTTTTCTGAAAACATTGAAGCCTACCCAATCACTCATCAATCTGTATGTGTGCATGTCATTACTCAGTCCCAGTTGAAAGACTTTACCCTTGTTCTTGCTGAATCTCATTTGACTTATTGCGAACCATTTCTCTAATCTTTTCAAGTCATTCTGTATCCTAATCTTACTGTTTTGAGTATTGGCAACTTCATCCAACTTGGTACTATCCACAAGTGTTCTAAGCATTCATTCAATCCTATCCCAAGTGACCACCCTGCCTTACCTTCTGCCTTATTTCAGATTAACAAATCTCTCTTTTCACATTATATTAGAATAGTGATGCTTAAATGCTCACTGAGGATTGCAGTAGAAGAGGGGTGTCAAACATGCAGCCCATGAGCCAGATTCAGGCCCATAGAACCATTCCAACTGGCTTACTGGTACAGTGGACTTCTGAAAGTTGGGGGTCATGGCCTGCCACAGAATTTGGACCTCTGAACCCCAATAGGTATGGCCTTCCATGGCATCTCCACAGCCAATGCTGCTACTTGAACACAGTCCCCCCTCCCCCACGAACCTATACTGCTGCCAAATATACCCCCACACTGCTACTTGCAGAGGCATGTTGCCATCCAAATGTGGCTGCACATTACATGTTCCTGGACCCACATCGCTGCCTGAACATGGCTCTGTACTGCAGCTTGGCCCAAGCCTCAATAGAGTTGTTCCTGGCTCCACAGATCTACCCTGGGAGGAGCCTTTGATGTCTGGAGCAGGCATGGGGTGTAGCGTGAGGTAGGGCCTAGCCTGTAATAGATTATGCTATCTGTCGCACCAGCACGTTGGGGAGAAAGGTACCACAACAGAAAAGGTACCTCCTTTTCCCTGCCCATATCTCTATATTATTCACAAGTATAAGTGGGCTGAAGGGAGTGTTATAGTTGTTCTGTGCTTTTCTGGACTGATTTTTATCATGATTAGGCACTGTATAAAGGACTACTTGCATTGATGTCATCAAGGACTATATATATATATATATGTGTGTGTATATATATATATATATATTATTAAACAGAACATAAGAAAAGCTGTACTGGGCCAGATCACTAGTTAATGTAGCAAAATATCCTATATCTCACAATGGCAGGGTATGGGAAAGAATACTTATGCAGGGCTTATGCAGACAGATCTGTTCCCTTCCCCTCTTTCCTTATATCTAGAATACACCTTTGAAATTGTTTAAATTATCAGCCTCTACAGCATCTTGTGGCAATGAATGAATTAAACAACATGTAAAAAAATATTTCCTTTTGTTTGTTTTAGATCTGCTTCCTAGTACTTTCATTGTAATTCCCACAGTTTTAGTAAAATGGGATAGTAATTAGTAAATCCCTATTTTCTTTCTCTATGGGGACTGGATTAGAATTATTGTCCCTTCCAGCTCTACATCACTATTATCCTATGTAAGTCATGATTTTATGGAGCTGTATCAACCTCCCCTCATGCCCCCCCCCGCCCTCTACCCTAGAACTCTCTTTTTTCTAAGATGAAAAGTCCTAGCCTATTTAGTCTCTCCTCATTCAGAAGAGTGCAGACTTCCTTATAGTACCATCAGGAGGCCCTGTTTCTTCCCATTTATTAAGTGTTCCAGAAGATGGAGGAATGTATTTGACAGATACTTTTCTCTTGCTAGTTCCAGGGGCACAGTACACTAGCAATGTAGTTACAATCCTAAAAGCAGAATCAGATTCCCATTTGAAGCTTCCAAGACAGCAGGGAGAGGTAGAAAGAGAGAAGTTAATGAGAGAAATATGAAACTTTCTAAGTAAATGAGTTAGAATTGGGCTTTACTTACATTTTTGATCTGGCCCAAGTGATGAACTTAGAGACATTTTCACAACACAAAAAAATACAGAGTATAATGTCACTCTCAAACAGCTGCTTGGTTTGACATCTTCGAACATTTGAGGAAAGTGTTCATTGGTTGCAAATGTATAGTTTCTGATTAATCATTCCCACTGCCCTTAGGAGTCAAGAAAAAAAAAAATCTCGAAAGTGTTCACCAGAAAGTGTATAAAGTTAAATGCATTTCAAAATGGGAAGAAAGCATGTTCATATATTAATCCACTTTAAAATTTAACCACATAGGTTGCTTCCAGACATTAAAAGAAAAAGTTCTTTATTGGAAGCAGCAGTGTGTTATTTCTACCCAGCTCTGAAGCATCTGTATAGATCAAGCAATTCAATGGGTTTTTTTGGCACTTTTATCTAAAGATGACTCAATCAGCTATTAGATAAAAATGCCAACAAAGCCCCACTAAAGCACCCAATATTTATAGATGTCAAGCGAGCCAGATCCAACTGACAGTGCCTCTTCTGGGCACATGGGCTTGATGTGGAAGTGCACCAAGTTTAAATAAAGCATCTTTTGTTGTTATTTTTTTAATGTCTTCAAGCAGCCATTATGTATGCCTAGTTGACCTGTTGGACAGTATATAATTGATAATTGACACTGTGACTGCATCCAGATGAGTGCACCTAGGTACTTTATAACACTTCAAAGGCTTTTGAGGCACCATAAAATGCATGCAGTGCACACAAAAGGGTTCTCTGCACTACATATTTGCAGCACAGAGAAAAAAATAGTTATTGGGAGGGTATCTAAAAAGAAATACAGCGAAAAGAAGCAGGGCGTGCTACCTGAAACTCAAGCCTGGCTGGCCAGAACCATGCTTTGACTGCCAGCCAGGTTCCACACACCTGGACCACTTCTGCTGCAACCCTGGGAGGCCCCTAGGTTGCCTGGTAAGGCTTCTGGGGCCAACCCAGGTGCTGTGCCCAGCTACCTCTCCCCAACCTGGGGCAACCTGCCACATGCCAAAGCACTCAGGCACAGGTATACCCAGGGACAAGTAGCAGCAGCACAAATATGTGCTGCAGCTATTTGTCCCTGGGGAAATTCATGCTTCCACTTGTAGGGATGCACCCTTTTTTTTTTTTTGAAAGGCAGAATGAAGAAAAAAAGATTTTTCCTTTTTAATAAATGAGTAACAATAGCTAGGGAGCTGAACCTGAATCTGCTCACTGTTCTGCAACTGTCACATGTACGTTTCATTTTTACTTTTGCCCAGAAAGTGCCAGAAATTGCTCTTATTATATTTCCAAGATATAATGCACACACCAATTTCTGATAGATTTTTTTTGTGTGTGTTATATGTGAAAAAACACAGTATACTAAAACTCTTAATTTCATATATATGAAGTTCATTTTACAATTTAGGCTATGGGGTTAACAGTTAAGAAAGACAATTTTTCTTCCTGGGAATATTGTAATTTTTTGTACATGTGCAAGGAGAAAAGTCACTGGCAACTGTCACATACTCAGCTGGAATCCATTGTGATGGTGTTTTGCCTGAAACAGGCAGAAATCTGAGGGGAAAATGAGTATGTGTGAAAGAAAGAGAGTGCAACATGCTGTTTCACAGTCATCTAAAGAAAATTGAAGTGTTTCAAAATTAAAGCAAAAGTAAAACTGAAAGGATTCTCTTTGATCTTCTTAAAGATTATGGTTATGGCAGGAAGCAAACAGGTCCTTTTGGAAAACTGAGCCACATGTTTTGTGGATCAGAAACATTAACCATTTCAAGAACAGTTAGAATTGATTAATATTTTTCCAATGGGAATGACTGATTCAGCTTAATACAAAATGTATTCAAAAGGAACAAAGATGCAAATGTTTTCCATCCATTTGTCTGTCCTTGGCCAGCTCTGCACTTTTTTTCCAAGCAGTTCCTTGTACATGGAGAACCCTTTCTAAATTATGAGGCTTCTACTAGCTATTCCTTCAAATATTATCTATCATTCTAGTCTTCCAGCTAAGCAATAACAATGATTAGAAATCAGCCATTTAATAGTGGATAGATTGGGATTCTGGCATAGATAGTAGATTTCCCCCCCCAAATTTGACTAATTAGATTCACTCAGTGAAAAAGTGATCAAGGCAAAAATAAGCCTTTAGGGCACTTAGCTCATTTGCGGGTGATCCAGTTTCAAGCCCCTATTCTACCTGACTTTGGATGGAGTCATCTCAGGGGAGGGCTAAACGAGGTTTGAACAGCATCTTATTTCATTCTTTACAAAATGAAAACAAATGTTAAAACCCCAAAATGTATCAGAAACAATGTATTTATTTTTTTATCACAAGTTCAGCTTGTCTCTTTCCTCCATGAAACAAACAGATTTAAAGTATTATTTTTTCTTATCTAGCTATTTAGAGCCCAGACAGCTCAGTGGAATATAGACAGCAACTGAAATAACAAATGCTCAGCACCTATCAGGTACTTGCAGTAAGTAGACACTGTAGCATCTCTCTTGGGAAGCAATAACAATGGTCACAAAGGCGAAGCAAAAAAACCCCAAACAAACAAACAAACCCCACTTCTCTGAGTGGGAAAAGTATATTTGTTTCATACATGTTTCCTTCCCTCTCCCTACAGTTATAAGAAACTTATGTAGGCAAGACAAAAGACTATCACAGATGGAATTTGAACTCAGATTGACATGTTTTCCTCTTTCCCACAAAAGGATTGCCACAAAAGGTGCCTGTGCACCTTGTTCATAAAATATCTTTCACGAAAGGAGGAATAAAAAAATAGGTGTTTCTGGAAATGGCTGTTACCTTGCAACAAAGTGTTTAGCTCAAATTTTCAACTGATAATTTGTTGTCAACCATTGATTTAATTGAAATTGATATTCGTTGAAAAATACCATTTTGACCCAGAAGGTCTGGTCCTGAAAAACTAGTTTTATTTTCAAGTCAGTTATTTTTTGTGTTACTTTCTCTGGTGCATTTGTGGATTTTTCTGGTTATAGTTAGTAGGTGACAACTGAACATGAATAAATTGAAGTCCGGAGGTGAACTCATCTTACATATAATCACAAATAGTGCTTTCTTCCTTAGAACAATTTAGTGTTTTGAATGAATGTAGTTGATACCAGAAACAAAATAAATAAATAAATACATAAAAATAAAGCTTATGTGATAAATTATATTTATTTGCGTGTGTAAAAAATGTTCTAATCAACTGATTGAAATTTAACAGAACTTAAGTATTATATGCATCTATCAATCCATCTTGTTCAAGAGAATTGGATTCCCATTTGGCAGCTAATGAAACTCTTGGGACAAATTCTGAAGGCTATTCAAATAGTATGTGAGACTAAACTAGCTTAGTCATAACTAAGGTAAGATACGTAAATTTACATCACAAAATAAAAGGCAAATATAAGGCATCTATATGTGTATATGTATTTAAATAGCATTAAATGACTGCATGCACATACATACATATGTAGGTCTGGAGACAACAGAAGGCAAAAATCCATAAAAAGAGCTAATCATCTCTTCGTATAATGCCCGTTGTTCCTGGAAATTGATGAACAGGAGAAAAATAATAAATTCTCTGACAGTTGAGGGCAGATGCCCTCCATTTAGGGATTCTTCAGACTTTATCAGTTCCTTAAATGCTTACTTATGCTAATTAGTATTAGTTTTAAGACTTTTATCTGCTTCCTATCTACTGAACACTGAATTTTCAAGGAAATTATTCTTCCTGGGTCTTGAGTATCATTAACACAGCTATAAAACCTCAGCCATTACTGACTCATGAGGCACACTGGCTTTACATAAAAATTGAATGAGGTGAGGAAGCCCTGTGGGACTGAGTCCAAAGCTATCAGGGAGGAAAAGTTGCTTATCACCATTTCCTAGGATCTCTTGGGAGGTTTTTAATGCAGGTCATGCTACCTTTTAAAAAACTTTCTAAAAGCTTTATGTAGTTAAGAAACAATATATTCGTATTAATAAGAAATGGATTTAAAACTAGTAGCTTTTACAAAGTTTATGTGTGTAGCTATGAGAATATTTAATAGCTGACTTAACTATTCATTTATTAACATAGCTGACTTAACTATTCATTTATTAAGATAGCTCATGTCTTCATGCAACAGCAGATATAATTATAACCACCATAGCCAGTACTTTCACCTCAATCAACAATGAAGTATTTTGTACAAGGTGAAGTCTGGCCAAGGTTTCTAAACTTGACCATATTATGGAAACAAAACATAAAGGTTATTACACTTCCTAGTAAATATATGAGGCCTTAACTATTTTAAAGCTGTTGGTACTTGTGGTGGTTGAGTTCCTATGTTAAATGCACACTTGAAGATGCATTGGTAAACTTTAACATGGCTAAATCAAGATCTTGCCATCCTTTGGACGATAAATCCATACTTTGGAGACTCTTCTGAGATCTCCCTGGATCTTTATCTGGCTTCTTGCTTATGGCTGAAAGAAATTTCAATACATGCAATATTGCTTGTTAACGCTTTCAGCAAGGTCTTCGTAAGCTTTCCATGACTGTGGTTTCAATTTACTCCTTCTGATAAAGAGTAGCCAGACAGCATGTTTTTACTAAACCAATTTGAATAAAATTATAATAAATTTAGTGCATGTAAAATGATCACTTTGAATGTCTGTATTCACTTTTCAGTGGGTTAGTATCAGTGATAATATAATCTCTCTCATCAGCAAGCCTCTACCCTGCCTGAATAAAGTTAATGCAATGCCTCTTTATAACTTTTGTGTCTGTTCCCAAAACTATGGTCAAGCTATGAATTAGAATTGTTACTAGAAACTAAATGGTGACCACTTAGTTCCCTTTGGTCACCAGAAAGGCTGAGCTGCAGACAGTTCTTTGTTCATTATGCAAAGTTATAGACATGAAATTTTGTAGCTCTTTGTATTCAACCCCCTACCAGCGTAATTCAGACTATCACATTTTGTTTAATTAGAATGTACATTATACTTCCTGAAATATTTAACCAAATACACTTTTTTTTCAACATGACTAGAATGCGGAGAATGTCAGTAGCTGCCTTGTTTCTTTGAGACAATCATGGGGTTTTTTGAGCTGCTGTTTCAAGGAAACATACGCAGAAAACAGATTTCGAGATCATAGATAAACTTTGGCCCAGCTAAATTAAAGGCAATCCTACCACTGACTTCAGTAGAGCTAAGATTTCAGCCGTGGCACTGTGAGCTTTTTAGAACTGCAGATCTTGGCATCTGCAAAAGTTAAACATACTTTTAGTTTGTTGTTAGCAGCTACCAGCAACATGTAAGAGATCCCCACTAAGATTTCCAGAGCAGTACAGGAAATGAAGCAATATGTTTTATTCAGTCTTAATTGGTTTGGTTTTAATTGAAACAAAATTTAAAATCCATTTTCAACATATTTAAGTTCTTTTCTCTGGTCTTCTTCCTTTCCCTAAGCAAAAAAAAAAAAAAAAAAAAAATCTGGACAGATGGTATTTTAAAATCTTGGGATACAAGATTGGCTTCATTGCTCTCTGAAGACTTGAATACAGATCAGGTGAAATATAAAATGTGTATGTTGACCTCAGTCTGGTTCACAGTATTTTGTCAGAATAATAGAACAACTGCCCAATCTGACATTATCTAAACTTTCTACATGGGCTATGAAAATTGTTAATTCCCAAGAAGGTGCCCCTAATAGAAATAATGGGGATCCTTCAGGTCATCTTTGACATGCATTAGCAAATCTGCCTAAACAATGTCTCTTTTTTACAGATGCCATAAATCTCTCATTCAAATGAACAACAAAAAACACAGCCCAAAAAACAAAAGTAAACAATGGGAATGATAGATATACCAAGTGGTAATTTATAGGAAGGTAGCTTATTTCTTTACTTATGCTGTCTGCTTAGTTCTAATTTTTTTAAGTTGATAAGAAACTCTGAAATGCTCATGTGCACCAATTATATGTGGCTCTTTGTATTTTATTTATTTACTGTCTCTCTATATTGGTAATAAATATGGATCTGAACACTGTTGTGAATAGCTAGGTTGGCCGCATCCCAGGCTTACACAGTTTGTCTTTATCCCTGGTTTATTGAATATAGTACCTATTAAAATCAACAAAATGACATTGAGTATAACTAGAGAGCCTTTTAACCAGCTAGACTAGGGAAAGTGAGCAAGGGTTACATATCTTAAGTGTGATACAACAGTAATATCTTTTATAACTCTGATTAATTTCTATAGTTATTCAATTCATAAAATTCTAATGATTGCACATAAGAAAACCAATAACAATACAAAAAACAAGGCACATGTACCAGTTAGCTGTCCCATTATTGTTGACCTTCCTTCAAACCTTCCTATCCCCCTGGAAGATATTTCACTTACTATCTTGTGATCTGTAAGGTCCTTGACACTCCTACCTCATTATATTTTTGGCACTGAGCTTGTTACCATTTTTTGAGGAAGGGAGAGGAATGAAGAACTTGGTAAAAGTGGAGACATTATTAAACTATAGAAAAATGGTGGCAAGGGAGAATGTGTGTTGGGGTGGGGGAAATGAAGGGATGGAGGAAATCTGTAAGAAGCTGAGGCTTTGTGGAGACAAGACTTGGCTACAACTTTAGCAAAAAAATGCCAAGGACTTCAGTGGGTCTTTGATCTATCCAGCAAATATCCATTGTGCATGTACATGTTCAGTTTAATGTGCAGTAGCCTATTTTACTGAACGTTAGAGCACCATGGCAAAAACTGTGCTTAAACCACTAGAGCACAGTAAAGTTAGGCTACTGCACATGAAGCATCTCTAAAAAGTATACATTTTCACTATGGCACGTTAAGGCAGCTTAATGGACCCTAGAGGGTGAATCTACATGAGACACAATGTGCAGTAGACTAATTCTTCTACTCATTAGCGTGTCACAACAAAAGCTGTTCTAATGCAATAATGCTTAGTAAAATTAGTCTACTGTGCATTAGCATCACCAAAAGACTGTGCACTGGTAGTGACAGTTACTGCACATTGAGTTAGTACCTGTTTTTACAGGTACAATGCACATTAGTGACTGTGCACTCCATTAGTGCCTCACACAAGAGGTACTAAATTTAATGTGCAGTAGCCAAAGTGCATTCATGAACGTGTAGACTAGACACACCCACTGACTACATTTACAATAAATTCAGTGCAGGCAGTCCTCGACTTACAATGTTTCAAGTGACAATGTTTTGCACTTACAATGTTTATAAATCGACACCCTGTTTCAACTTTCTGATATCAGTTTCGACTTTACAACACTTGATCTGACACCAAGCCACACCGGTGAACAAGTTCGCCCATGTCCTTGGAACATCTGTCCAAACTTCCTTGGACACTTTCTTTAAGAAAGCAGACAAGACTCCAGAAAAACCTGCAGCCAGGACTCCTGAGAAGACTCCAACCAAGAACACTTCAATAAGTCCAACTAAGAACCTTCAAAATGTCCAGCAAAGTCTCCTCAAAGAACTCTTTCCAAATCAATATGATTGCTATTTACAATATAAATACATTAATGTAGCTATATTGCTGATCTGTAATTGATCGAGTACAAAATTCTGAGTTATTTTTGGAGAAAACAGGATATTGGGCCTTTGGTCAGGAACCAATCCCCCATTTATAACTTTGTTTTCTATAGGAAAATTGGTTCCAAATTACAACGTTTGGATTTAAGAAGTGGTTTTCAGGAATCAATTGTGTCATAAGTCTGCGGACTGCCTGTAATGCTATAGTTTAGGCCTCTTTGCCTCTTCATTTCACTTATAAAAATAAGCTCACTGGAATTCAGTCGATAACTTGTAGGGGAAAGGGAAGTAGATCAAATGTTCTGAAACTTTAAGGAAGAAAGAAAAACCCTGAAAAAAAAATCTTAATTAAGAATTTTCCAACTGTTTGACTTAATGGTAAAGGTACTATATCAATGTATATTTCTCTTCAGATATTAGAACTTAGTTAACTTAGTTTCTTGGAAAATAAGCTTTTAAAGTTATCATGAGGTAATCGGGAAAAAAAACCCTTAATTAATTTAAGATAGTTTCAAGATGCAGGGGTTTTTTGGGTGGATGGGAGGGGGGGTTGGTATTTTTAATATAACCCAAAAACTAGATGGTTGAAAAAATACCTGCCTCTAGTCCAAACACAGAATTAAATCTCTGTTCAAAAGAAAGGAACCTGAATGACATATGTGGATGAAGGTGTTTCACTGGCTCCTGGCAGAGAAGTAGAAATATTGAGAGAATATATCGTTGGGAGAGAAGAAATAGAAATATTTAGAGAAACTGAAGGACAAGGCAGCACAGAATCAGGAGACTGAATGCAGTCTTGAGCTTGCAAAGAGTAAAGAAACCATCCCGTTTTTTGTTGGGTTTTTTTTCTCCTAAATTTATGAAGATAGTACTTAGTATAATCCTTGTAAATAAACAGAAAGGCACCAAAAGATATTAAATTCTACATGAGACACTTACTCCACAGTTGTTACTGAGTGGTCATTTAGTAGCTGTATAAACAAGTACTAAATAACTATGGAGTAACCATGTTACTGCACAGTAGCACTGACAAACAGATTTTTTGTGATGCTGACTGCGCAGTAACCCAAAGACTACTTGGGCTACTGTGCAGTCACTGTCTCATGTAGACAGCTTCTCACCAACTGAAAATAACCTGCAGGACCCCATAACTTGGATAACTACATGAATCATAAAATAGTAATCTTATTTTAAATTATTAGAGCCTGCTTGGCACTAATACATGTTAGAATTCTAACTGCGCACGTTGAATGGATAAAAGGAGGATTTGGAATGTAAATTTTCCTGGAGAAATAGTAGGAAATGAATGCTCATAATTAACTTTTTAGAGCTCAATTTTTTCAGTTATTTCAAACAAGTAGACTTTCAAGTGCCCTTGTTTTATAATAAACCATTTGTCTTTTAACAGACAAAAGTTCAGAAATGTCAGTTTTAGTTTTCTGCATTTTGTCACTGCTATCCTGAGCTCTATATCTGTAAAGCAATAGCCAGTATTAATACTGAACAATTTAGCACACATCTGCTCATGAAAGATTTCTGGTGAAAATGTGTGTGAAACAGCTTTGCAAATAACTCAGTAAAATATCATATTCTTTATGTATAAACTAGAGCTGTGAAATCCAGGAATATCAGTAAAGAATGAAACCAGACCCACAGCTAAGCTAGAGGTCATTTAACACATAAACAAATTCATTAGGTTCAAGGTCAAACCCAAACATCTGTATAGGTAAGAGTGGTTCTATTTCATCATTTGGGTACAAACTTCCTGCTATTTAACTTGCACTATCTTAATCAGCTTTCCTCAAAATGTCTAGTTGTTTCTGCAACAGTTACTGCACAGTAGCATCACTGAACAGTTTTTAGATGATGCTGACTGTACAGTAGGTTGTCACTACTGTGCAGTAGCATTGTCTCACACTTTGTGCCATGCAACACTAGTGTGCAGTAGTAACAAGCTACTGCACGGTCAGCATCTCGTGTAGAAGCAGCCACTGAGCCACATACCTCCTTCATTCTAGCCCTACATATCTTTCTCTTAGCTGCCTAATGTACTGGAGGACTGTACTGGGAAGCAAGAGATACAATCTGAATCCTCTCTGCATGAGTGGAAGGTAGAGCTCCCAAACTAAGTTTTTTGTTTGTGTGTTTGTTTGTTTTCTGAGAACCTTTATTTATTTATTTATTTATTTTTACTAACAGATAAACACTGTTATTGACACGTTTCCCCCCCAACAAGATATTTTTTACATGATATAAATTTAACTCTTCTGCCAGGCTTTTTCCGTATGTCAGGCCCCATTTAGGTGATCTGGGCTCAAATATAAGGATATAACAGCAACCATAGTAAAAAAGTAAAAAAAGTTCAGTTGTTGGTAAAAAAAGCATACATTTTAGAAATATCTTAGTTTAGCACCCTGGTTTGACTACAGGAATGGTTTACACCATGTTAAAGGGGGGAAAAAAACAGATCTCAGAAGTAGCAGTGGTGGTAGCAGGACTTGGATGAGGGGATGCTCCCCAAAGGCCTAATAACATTTCTATGAATGGTGCTGAGTTCTTGCTTAAATGCCAAGTGACACTTCTGTTCTCTGTATGTGCTTCAGTTGTGCATTCTGCTTCTTTTCAACCATGGAGTTTCAATCAGCTCTGGCTGCTTAGTGTTTTTATGGACAGCTCATTTTTTCTTATGATTTGATGGACAGTCATTTTTAACCAGATTTTTTACTGACCACTGGCAATGTTGGGGGGAGTGGGTGTACTTAGGTCCCTCCTGGCTTTCCTAGGCAAATGTACTAACCATTAGATTGAAAGGTAGAAGAAACTAAAATTGCCCAGCCCTCATACATAATGATGCTCAGGTGAAGCCCAGAACTACTGAGTATGATCAATAACAATGAGAGGGCAATGCTGTCATAACCTGTGCATAAGTGCCAAAAACTACAATTTCAAAGTTACACATGTGTCATTTAGGCCTGTGAAGTAAGATAGAATTTAGACCTTGGTCTTCCAAGAAAAAAAAATGAATATCTTTATATAAAAGAACAGGCTCTTATTGCAGTTGAGAGAAAAATAAAAAACTATTTTTCCCTCCATGTTCAAGTGTTTGTACAGGAAGGATGAGAGAGATGAGCTAAGAGTCAAATGATATTTTATACTTTGCCAGGAGAGGGAAAGTATTTTGTTTTACCCTTTTCTTTAAGTTTGTGAAGTAATTTAAGTTCTACGCGTTAATAATTAACAACAAAATAAAGTAAGTGACACTCATACTCAGACAACTAATTTTGCATGGCTTGCCAAGGCAGCTGTACGTTCTGAAATAGCAGAACAATACAAATGCTTTTGGAAACAGAATAGTTTTCTATGTGCTACTTAGAACTCTTTTTCTTACTTCGGGAAAGTATCTCTATCCTACGTTTTCACAGTGATCTTTTACTTTGTTTCTGTAATGAGATGTACTGGATCAGTCATGAGAAGGGAAAAAAAAAAATATCTCCAGTTTCCATCAGAATTATTCAATAAAACCCCATATCCAAGAGCCAACAGAACTGCTATGGTTATGAAAATACCACTACAAGATTTGGATGTCTGATTTCATTGAAGGACAATTAAAGGATTCTAGGTTCTGGCAGAAGTAAAGAGGATGTCTCCTATGCCTGCTTTCTCAGAATAGCTTCCAGGCCAATGACCTAGCCAGTCTGCACCTGGGAACTTGAATCTCCTTTGCTTTCAAGTTCTTGAAATTTGCTATTCAGTAGTCAGGTGGCAGGGGAGGTTGAAATTGCTGAAAGGATTTTGAGAATAGAAAATAGTGTTTCAGATCTGCAGTCAAGGCCTTCTCAAATGATAAGTTACTAAAAAAAAAAAAATATGCCAAAGCTGAGGCTGATTAACATATCTGATAAATCAAGTGTTTCTTGGAGAAAGCTATATGGTAAATGTATGAGATGAAACAGCACAGCATTATTTTCTTTTTATTTAAACATGACTGGGCCATTTTTAACATATTCCCTGATTTAGACAGTAATGAAATATTTCACTATATTATCCATAAATACAGTTTAAATCCATCAGAGTTGGGCTTAATTAACTAATTCATAATTGTCAGTAACAATTTTAATAATACCTTGCTCTCATAGTTTATTTCATCCACTGATCTCAGGTCATGTTATACAAAAGGAGGGTAACAATATTATTTAAGGGAAGAAAACATTTATTTATAACTGACTTTGTAGGTGCTAATAAGTAGTTAAGCTCTTGCATAAGTTTAACTGTATAGTAGCTTTAAGGAAAATGTGTTATTTGAAAAATAGCTGAGGGAATATCTCCAGCTCTGTAACTAAGATCTTTAAGTGCAATTCACTTCAAATGTTCTACATGTTGCTAATAATCATTGCCAATGGCTGTAATCACAGATGGCTCTGAATGGTAGTAAAGGATAGTCTTCTAGTTAAGCTAGGACAAAATTTTATTGTGTATTTTCAAGGTGCCTCATTCCATGCAGGGTCTAGACCAGTTGTTTCAGTCTCTCAGTGCTGTAATAGCATCAACGTGCAGCTTCTGCTGACTAGAATTAGAATCGAGTATTCTGCCTATCAAGGTTTTGAGTTAGTTATGACAAACACATTTCTGAGTAAATCTTCTTTGTCTATAATCCTAGGAAAAATGTGTTTGAGCATTCAGAACAAAATTTGGTTTCAACAGACTCATTCAACATTTGGGGAAGATTATTAGAGGCTCTCCCCAATATTAAAAAAAATATATTTGAAGCTTTCTTTTTTTTTTTTAAAGAATGATTCAGAGAAAATCTGGAAAGTGTGAAGATAGGTGCTTATCATTTTGATTGGAGTCCTTCTTAATATACAGAGGGTTTCAGAATGTAATTTGTGATCATATGAACACAATTATACCATTCAGAATTTCAGTAAACTCTTTGAAAATATTATTAGGGATGCCAGCAAAAGGGGTATATGGATTAAGAGGATCTGAACTATTCACTTACTTATTAGTTAAGGCCAGATTCCTGCTAACTCCCAGATGAGAGAGAAAACAGTCAAATACTAATTAAAGCAGTGACACACTTGAAGGAAGATACTGGTATCTACAACAGGAAAAAGTTAACATAAAGAAGGCTTCATGGCTATGCTAACTTCTAATAGTCTACCATTTCAATTTTTTCTGAAAAAAAATGACTCATAGAGAGAGCTGCTGGTGAGTTACAGCATTAAAATAGTACCACAAATTGTACTTACAGGGTGCATCAGAGGCAATTAATTCACAGCAATAAACTGGAGTAGTTTGGGCCAAAGTAAACTATTCTGGGGTGGAGCATCTACACATGTGCCTATGCCAGAAGCAACTTGGGCAGGGGCTGAACGGTTTATGTCAGGACTAAGGGCACAGGGGTCAGCTCTGGATGTCAGTGTCAAGAAGCTAGGGCTAGCCAAGACAAGCTGAAATTGCAGCACTTGTAACTAGAGGGAAAACAAGGACCTAACCCCCTGCTGTCTAAGTTGACTGGGTGCAATTTATGCCATGGTCAGCATCTATACGTGTTTAATTGCAGTTAATTACCCAACTAAGACACTAATGTCCCTGACAGTACTATCTTCCAGCAGCATTAATTACTGAAGCCTCATAGCATCCAACATGTAGCTTACTGCAAGGCTAATTAGTCTGCTCTGCAGGTAAGCACATGTGTAGTGCCACAGAGTATGTGAATTAATATTTCCAGTCATTACATTGAGATTACTTGAATCTGATCTACATTTTGTATATACATACTTCTAACTTGAAGACAGGCAGATTATGGAGCAATTTAAAAGTTCTAAAGAATACTGACCTGGGAGATCTGTTTTTCTCCCTCAGTTTATAAGACCTGACAAAATAACCAGTAGTTTTTTCAGGTAATGAAGAGTTTGTTCCCTCCCTCTTCCCCATCTCCCAAAACTTTTTTTTATTCAAAAGCCATTTGTTTTTCTCTTTTCAAAGAGTGTTTTCTATACATACTTTTGTACATTTTCCATATTAGGTTATTCAAATTAAGAAAGAAAACATTTTTCAGATTGAAACCTACTATTCTTAAAAAACAAAACTGAATTGAAAACAAGTTCAGATTTATTCAAAAGAAACAAAAACCAAAAGAAAAAGCCCAGATAATTATCAAAAAAATGCATATCATAAAATTTGATTTTCCTTTTCTATTCTTTGTGAAGAAGCAACATGAAAATGACTGTTTCTATATTTCATGCAGTAAATATATACATAATACCTACAGTAAGGACTATCATCCAGAAGTCCCTGTTCTTAAGTGAGTGGCATAACCATCAGACTAGACAGGCATTCTCTCTCCTGCTGTCTCCCCTTCAACCTTCACTCCCAGGTGCATTGGCATATACGAATCTCTTTCAGGCACCCATGGAGCTTTCCAACCACAAATTGTTGCACCTACAAACCGTTTAATTCTTTAGGATTAGGTAGCATTTGCTAGGAGAAGACTGGCTTCCTGGATCAGTTTTGCACTACTCCACTGAAGCTGCACTTTAGCTCATCTCAGAGCACATTTATCAGGTCAAGCTTTGCACAAAACACAGCATTTAAATGAGGCAGTGATGGTGCACCTTCCCCCCCACTCCTTTATCCAACAATTCAATGATTAGACCATGTACCCAGCATAAAAGCAACTTGGGTACAATTTCTTTCTCTGCCTAAGAGGATAGAACCAGCTGCTGTTTTCTAGCTGAATGCTCTAGCCAAAGGCTATAGAAAATTTGAGCATGTGATGCTCTTTCCTTCTAGCTGAAGTTGTTTCACATTGTATAAATAATATCTTGGGGCAGAAGTATACCTGTTGATTAGGACACTGATCTGGAAGGGGGAAAATTTGGATGCTAATTCCTATCCCAGTACCTGTTTTCCTACTTTATATTAAATGAGAGGGGACTAGGAGTAAGCTCGTCCTCATCCCAGATTACTGCCCTAACAACTAAGCTATAGTGTCTATGTCTCTTTCTCAGATGCAATAGCTTTTAATTAGACTAAACAAAATGTAATAGTTTCAATCGTAGGGTCCAAGAACCCTTTCTACCAGAATGCAATGTAGGCTAGTATTTAGGGTGTGTGTAGCTGAAACAGGGACCCTAAATTGAACTAGAGGGTTTTAATAAACATTGCTTCAATTTAGGGCTGATTTAACCCCTGAGTCTTGCACACACCTCGCTGACTTCCCTGCCTCTCCAGTGGGGATGGGATAGGATGGAGACGGAGACGGAGACGGAGACGGGGACGGAGACTGGCCAGCAGCCAGCTGCTGGAGTGGTCTCTGGGCTGCAAAAGGGGCTGGTGCTTCCCTTCCTGGCAGTGCCTTCCCCCATGGTGACACCCGCCCACCGGCACCCAGCTTGGGCAGTCTCTCAGGCCACCACAGCCACAAAGGGAAGCATCAGGGCCCCGCACAGCTCAGGCAGGCTTGGGTGGGGGTGGGAAGGGAGATCAGGCTCACTGCTTTTCTTGGGTAGAGCCTGCTTTCCCAGGCTGCTGCCAAGCTGCCTGTAGGGCTTCCTGCAGAGCTGTTGAGCTTACGAAGCTCAGTGCTTAACTCCGTGGCGGTGGGTGCAGCAAACTAAAACTCCTTCAAGGAGTAATGTACCAAGCCATTTAAGGTGCATTATGCTGCCAAATTTCCTACAGCAGCTGGAATGAATGTGCAATATGCCGCTGAGGCATGCAAACACCAACACCATTAAGGTGGTGCAAAAGCTTTTAGCCCACTTTTAAGTGTTGTGCACACATACCTTTCATTTTGTCTACACATGGCCTATATGATTGCCAAAGGAAAGTGAGGTCCCAGAAGAAGTAAGGCATTTACAGATTTGGGTTAGAGTTTGTGGATGATAGAACTGCCTAAAGGTTGGCTTTGCACAAGGAAGGAAATGCCTATGTGAAACTTCTGAATCTCTCCTGCACTTGAATGAAAACCACAGGTACCACGGTAGATCCAGGTCCCAGAATTGTTCAGACCAGATTCACCAATCACTTACTATGTCTAAAACTGGTATATTTCTATTCAGTTCAACTGAATGCACCCTGCCACTAACAGAAAATCAGGCCCCAAACTTTTGAA
Source organism: Caiman crocodilus (assembly GCA_030014935.1). Classification (NCBI taxonomy): domain Eukaryota; kingdom Metazoa; phylum Chordata; order Crocodylia; family Alligatoridae; genus Caiman; species Caiman crocodilus. The sequence continues at coordinate 26,372,868 of JAGPOW010000261.1, forward strand.
TTTAATCTCCTTTTTTCATTTTAAGCAAGTTGTTTTGTTTTGAGGTTTTTCGTTTGTTTTATTTTGTTTTTATTTTCCCTTTCCTCCTTCAATCCTGAACTATTGGCTGTCTTTCAGTAGACTTTTCTAGAAGAAAACTGCTATGTGCAATGTGTACTGTTAAATTTCAGTTTGTTTCTCCTTGACATCCCATTACCTTGCTTAAAGTTTAACTGTGAAACTTCAGTACATAGTAAACCAATTGCATACTGTAACCCTTTCAGGATTCTTGCACTTAGAACTCTTTGTTCTTTTTTGCTAATCCTCCATGTCTCTTGTGAATCTTGCTAGGACATCTTTCTTTCAGATTTCAGTTTTTCTTAAAGCCTTGTATCCTGAGGGCTGTGCTAGTTAATTGTATTTACTTTTTCTGAGTTTTATCTCATCACATTATTGTAATCAGGCTGAGATGCATTATATGTACTTTATCATATGAATTTGATCTTATTAATGCCAGAGACAAAAATGTCATGAGGAGAAAGAGACATTTATTAACAATAGTAATAATGTATAATGATACTTTGAGAATCGGATGGATGATATTGAAGTGCAAAGTGTTCTGAACAATAATAAATATTTAAGTCACACAACATATCTGGAAGGAAGGTAATAATTGCTCTCAGTTTTACAGATGGTGTAACTGAGATACAGAGTTGTTAAGTCATTCATTCCAGATTAAATAAAAAGTAGGATGCATAGCAGGTAGCCCTGGTCCCATTCTGGTAGACTTACATAGTTTAAAATCATAAACTATCTTTCATCACCCAGTCAAAACTACATTTATACACAGAAGACAGATTTATTGTCCCTGCTATCAATGTCTTCAAGCTTGCTGAGCTGCTCCAGGCAGCTGCCTCCTAAACCAGAAACAGTATAGCTACATCTATAGCTAGATACAGACATTACACTTTTACCAGTCTAAGTGATCAGAAACTGATCTAAATCTGTAAAAGAACATAAGTTTGGTACACATGGACTGGACTAAAAATGGCAAAACCTAGTCTAAGATTGAGCTAGATCAATGTGTATTCAAATTTCATCTATTTAGGCTAGACTAGCACATTCAACTTCAGTACCAGTTGCCCTATCAGTTCAACTTAGGTTGCTTTTCACTGCATCCCAGGCTCCCTTGCAGCTCTGCGCAAGCCTCCCTTGCAGGGAGGTGCACTAGCTTCACCCTGCACTCAGCTGCTCTGGCCACATACCAAGCAGGCCTCGGCCCCAAGCTGTCATGGAGCTGAGTCAGCACAGACCCTTTCCAGCACTGACCCTTTCTGCAGCCCCATCTCCTGCCTCCTGTCAGTTGTCAGACTTAGGTAGGCAGAGGCAGGGGCAGGGGCAGGGAAGGAGGTGTCTGTGTCCCTGCATGAACCCCATCATGAAGCACCCCATGAGGTACACAGAGACCTGACATTGAGCACAAGAGAAGTTCTGTGGGTGGGCACAGCACCATGGAGCCCAACCGGGCTCCAATTAGGGATGGGCTAGGCACTTGGCTTTGCTTGGTAGCCTCTGGCAGGTCAGGAAGCCCACGAGGTCTGCTGGGAGGCACGCAGGAGCTTCTCCAACATGCTGACTTCAACTAGTGCAGGCAGCATGCGTGTCCCCCTCACCAAAGGTTGATCATGTGTTCTGTTCATTATTTCTGTCAGGAGGAATACTCTATCCAGCATGAAGTAGAGTTTTAAACCTAGGTTTCAAATGTTCCAAAGTGCTTTAGTGAATATTACTCAGTCTCTCCTGGGGAATCTTTTCCTCCTTATTTAAAAATTAAATATTCATTGAAGCACAGATGTACAGATAGTTTTCCCACATTCCTGCTGATTTTAAATGCCTGCTTGCTTTTTCTTTCTCTAAGACCCCATGAGAATATGGTTATTAACACACAGTAGAATATCTTTGACAGGAAAGAAGAAATAATCCTAGAATTCCCCAATCTTCATGGCTTTCTTAGGATGTTACATGATCTGGATTCAAAGTTCTTCCACCACATGAGGCATCCTGGGAAGACAGTCTTCTACCCCACCAGAGATTGATCCTACTACTAGGCTTCATGGGGCAACGTGCGTAAGGACCCACTTCCCAAAAGTCTCAATACACCTGTATTTTTAAAAGCACTTATTACATGCTCTTCATAAATAAAACAGGTGGGGAATGCCTAGATTGAGAATCACACATGGATTAGGCATGTGTAAGGGCATTTTGTAGCTCAGGTAGTTGGCATATACCCATCTTTGCAGAAACATAGTTGCCTATGTGGTTAAATGGCTGCTAAGCAATGGCTTTGTCAATGCCAGTGGAATCTAAATGTTATCTTTAGACTTTTTGATGCCTAATCAATCCCCTTGTGGAACTAGACATTAACACTGAAATGCTAAAAGGCAGTCGTAACTCATACAGAGTTGGCAGAAAAGTTCATATTAGCCGCTCCGTGCTGGATTCCAGCAACATCTGTAAGTGTGTATCAGTATAAGAACCTTGTCATGGTACCTTTAATATACTACAGCATATTAGAGATGGCATGATTTTTTTTAAAGTAATGCATTAACAGATTGGATTACTACATTAGTCACAGTGTCATTGGCGTCTCAAAAATTTATTACAAAAAGTTCTAATTTAAAAACATATAATTAACTTAAAATGAAAATCCTACTTAATCCAGTAATGTTCAGTAATGGATCTAGTTTTTGGAATGTTTGTCAGACAATGCTTATTAAATATTTTAACTCATTTGGTGAACTAGAACTCAGTTTGGTTTGCTTTGTAAGCCTGAATGTTGTCATGCACAGTAATTTTTTTTCCCCCAGATATTCATCAAAGCAAGCAAGAAGTCAATTACAAGAAGCTTATTACAAATTTAACTAATGTGAAAACATCTCATGATTTCTATCAAGTTACTGGAATTCACTCAATTAATATAAAAACATAAATAATATGGTCCCAGTGTTGATAAAAATTAATGCATCCCCATTTTGTACATCATGAATTCTATGAATTTATTGAAACTAAATATATCTACACCTTGATGCAGGATTATGTCACTTTGGACATGCATGAAACATCCACATTTGGAAGACACAAAAAATTTGGAATAAAAAGGAACCAAATAGAATTTGCAAGTTGATTGTAGGTATCAAGATTAAATCAAAGAGCATGTAGGATGATGGTTCTGGTTTCCCATTTACTGCTTATCCTGTTCCTTGTTTATTATGAAAGATGACAACATAAGTGCTGAAACAGACTTTTCCAGACCAAAAAAAACACACTCTTTTCAGTGTGCGTGTGTGTGCACGACAGATGCATAAAAATCACAGCTATTTTTTTTTCTTTTTAAATCCATATTACAGCATTGGGACAAAGGCTGATAGCGTCATGAAAGGTATAACAGCCAGGTGGGGAAACAACAAAAAGGTCACTTATAATTTCTAAAAATCATGTTGGCAAAACTGACTGATTAATGATTTCATATTAATATCTCTAATCCTACTTCTTAAAGGTACTTTAGGACAAAAATAGCACATCAGGTCCTTGCTATAAAAATGGGCAATTTAATTCTTTGGAGAATGAAAATAATATAGGAGAAAAGCACCACCTAGATATTTGATTTGTACTCAAATCCTTTGTACAAAAGTCAGACATTACATATTCACAGAAAGAAAAATGTATAGACAAAGGACCTTTTTTTTTTAAAGCATCATGATGTTTTTTTCTAGCACACACCTACTTAACCATACAGGTATGGATTTGACCTACTCTTCAGTAAAACATACTGCATGTGTGTACAGCCCTATACTGTCTTAGAATTACATATTATTTAACAATACTTCAGGGACACCTGTGTGATGACTCAAACAGCTTTATTTGCCAAACAAAATGGTATATTCTGAATAGTGTTATCAGAAGAAGCACAATAAAATAACTGAATAAGGAAATTAGTTCAGTCTAAAGATGTCAAAGGAAACCTAACCAACAGCAGAAGTCATTTTAAATTTAAAAATGGGAATGTTCTGATGCAGTGTGTGCTATTGCATAGCCTTAAGCATTTTCAGTTAAGAATAATGTGTTCAATACATATCTGAACAGAGGTCCACATTGGTAGAACATTACTTCACAGTTAGGTGACCACGAACAGCCAAGTAATTATTCAAGACGGAGAAGGAGAGAACACTATGATCTTACCCAGAGGTTGTTGGAAAGAAAGAAAAACAAGAGGGAGAGAGTATGTATTGTATACCATATCTAAAATACAACATTTTTTCAACCAAATAATTGCCCAGTGCTCATATTCTCCTCTTTTTACACAGTAACAAATATCCTATGACCATTAAAGGAGAAAAGAGCTGGCTCACTCACAACTAGAAATTTGCATCAGTATATTTTTCATTCCTGTTAATTTTAATCAAGAAAATATCTAGCCTAAAAATAAGCTTGAAAATATGCACAGAACAAATGCAGTGATAGGTGCTGGATTTTGCAGATGAATTATATATGCTTTTCCTGATGGCCAAAATGGAGTAGGATAGTTGGTAATTAGATGACATACATTCTTACCTAGCAGCAGAAGTATTTATTTGGATATATTGTTGCATTCAAATTTTCCTAACCAGAGAAGAAAATTTCTTCTTCTCTGGAAGAAAGAATAAACATTAAACATTAGGTAATTTACATTCAAATTAAACATATTAGATGTGATAAATGAACTCTCTATCTAGGCTGTTGTTTAGATAGTTGAACTGGTTTTTAGACATGTAAAGAAAACTAGGGTCCTGAAAAAGCATAAAGAGCAATTTTGCTGATCACTTACTTATATTACCACAGCTATAGATATTTTTTTCCCCAAAAATCATGTCAGGACTTTATCTGTGCTAGATTTGTTTCTGGATGATACAATGAATCTCAGCGATCTCGCAATTAACTACATGTGCAATTAATGCCCACAAATAAACTAAAAGGGTACCTCCAGACGAGCAGGCTTGTGCCTCTTGGCCTGTCTCAAACCCCTTTGAGGTGGGGCAAGAGGCACATGCAGGAATGAAAAAAATGTTCCTGCACTGCAAGTTTGCAGCGCAGGGAGAAAATTAGACCCCTTGATATCCAGGGATCAAACAAAACCCTGGGGGGAAAAACCGAAACCATTTCCTGAGGCAACCAGAGGCTCAGTCCTCCAGAGATGCTCTATCCAAAGTGGAAAGGATAGAGAAGAGTACCACAAAGCATCATTTGAGGACAAGGAAAAATACCTTTTTAGCTCCTGAAGAGATTAATTTGCTTAGTTAATCAAAAGAAAATCAACAGATAGCTTTATTATTGTGTACAAATAGGCTCACCAGGAGAAAATACCAGGTACCAAAGAGTTTTTAAACCTAGCAGAGAAACACATGACACGAACCAGTAGCTGGAAGTTTAAGTAAAAAATAAAACATACATGTTTAAAAGTGACAACAATCAACAACTGCCAAAATAGTTTATTTTCTATCTTGTGAAATCTTTACATCAAGACTGGATGTCTTTCTAGAATATTTTATTTAGTCAAATACATGTTATAGAATGAAATACAGAAAAATCTGGATCAAATTCTGTGGCCTAGGTTATAGGATGTTACTCTCAATGATATACAAAAACATGTTTAATCTAGTGTCTTTTATTGTAGTGCTGTCTGTTCTGAGTCTCGTTTAAAAGATGTGAAATAGTATTCTTGATTGATACATACGTGTGTTTTGGAGTAAGTAGTTGGCCTTTTCTTAGGCAACAGGAGAGAGGAAAGACTTGTTTCATTCTAGATAGCTTGGTAGCCAATAGCATTGAAGATCTGGCAGCAGGGTGTTCATGACAGACTACATAAGCCTACTTGTGCCTCAGTGTTCACTGGGACACAACCATACTCACTGTCTGCTACCTGAACAAGCTAGATTAAAACTAATTTGGGCATAGTTGTGCACAGTACATTGATACCAGCAATTGCAATGTGGATACAACCTGTTTATCAGTGACAGATACCAGGCAAAAGATATTGCTAATAACCAGGGTTATCTCTGATTTTTAAAAAATCCCCAATTTTTGGTTTAAAAAAAAAAAAAAGGAACACAACATTCTTCTATGATTAAAATGAAACGCCACTATTATATAGATTTTTTTTTTCTGTGATTAAAATGAAACAATGAAGCGCCTGAGGTCAAGTAACCCTGAGCTGCTGGCTAGGGCAGGTTTTTGTACTGATGGGGCCAGTGCAGATGCTGGCCCCAGGCTCTAGCTCCCCCAGGCTGCAGATCTGGGAGGAGCCACGCAAGGTTATTTTGCTGCAAGTGGCACAGTTTGGTCCACCACAAAGTGCATGGCTGAGCACATGTGCTGAGGCAAAAAGCCCTGGCTCAAATTTGCACCACTTCTATTTGAGTTGCTGCAAGTATACGTGCTTGCATGTGTGGATGCACCCTGGGAGTTTATTGCTCTGAAGAATTTTGCTCCCAGGCACACTTCTTGAACATGTGTCCTGGAGCAAAAAACTCTGGGATCTATCACTCCAGAATTTATTTATGCACCACATACTGAGCCTGGCCAGGATAGCCCTGGCTTGCAGCAGCCCAGGGCTGATTGGATTGGTCTCAGCATGCTGCAAAGGGGCTGGCTGGGGCACAATGGTGCTTCATTGCAGGGCTAACCAGAAGGCAGCCCCTGCATAGAAGCACCCGCATCCCTAGCTAGTCAGGGTAGTGTCTACACATGTGTTGTTGTGCACAAAAACTGGAGTAGGCTGCAATTTGGATGCACATATACAAGTAGAGATGCTTACTGCAGAGCTAATTAGGTAGCTCATGTAGAAGTGCCTAGTGTCTTCTTTCTTGTTACTTTTAAATATACTGCTACAGATACTACCAATAGAATAAAAGGGGGAAAAAAAATCAGTCAACTACATATTGAAATTATCACATTAACATTATAAAAAGTGAACACTACTATTTTGCATCATTCTTTTGTATGGTGAATTTTATGAAGATAAAAACCATATATATTCCTTAAGCTAATATTCAGGTTGAATGCTATGCCCCCTTTTCTGCTACAGATTGGTAAATCTGAGGGTGGAGTTTTAGGCTATCTTTAAACTATTCTAAAGATACTTAAAATGGGAGCAGTCATGCTAAAAGTGTTCATCCAGTCTAAAGGCACTCTAAACATTTTTTAAAATATGCCATGTGGAATGAGGGTAAATCTTTGATCTGTTCCACCCAGTGGTGTGTTTACACATGAATTTTGTGCACATAAACTTAATGTCCTCAGCCTAACGTGCGTTTAGGTAATTTAGGTATGTTTCTACATGTGCACACCTTAAGGTGCCTTAATGCAGCTCTCTTGGCAAATGTGTTTGCAGCCTGTCCTGGGCAGCACCCTAGAAAACCCCTCAAAACCCCTGGTAGTGTAGCCAGGAGGTGCAGCCCAGCACTGGTGAAGAAGGTGGGAGCCTCCAAACCCCCAGATGTGATTGGCCTTGCCCCAGCCCAGGCCCTACCTCAGCTCTAATCCCGTCCCTATGTTCCTGACTCTTCAACATCGGTCAAAAGTGAGCTGGAGGTGAGCCTGTGGAGGTCCTGCACCACTGTCAGGTGCTGCCAAGACTAAAAAGCAGTGGGTACTTGTGACGGCGTTGGGCCGTCACGAGGGGCACGAGAGGGACCCCTGGGGTCGAAAGGAGAGGCAGGAAACTCACCTGAGACGTGTGAGCAGAGGGACGACGAACCGCACCAGCCGCAGCAAACGCCGGCGCAGCCGCGCGAGCCGCGCCTCCGCCACTCGTTTAAGCGATTAGCGCTAACGAGCCGGGGGA
>JAGPOW010000261.1:26380825-26395923 GCA_030014935.1 Caiman crocodilus
CATAATTTGCTTATTGGATAAACCTGAGTCTGGGTAGTAACCTTTTATGATGATTTTGACACCTTTCAATCCCATAGGATAATAGCTATAGGGCAAGATCATGAGTGGCCCTGAGCCAACAGATTAGCATAAGACTAGGTATTAAAAACCACATGCATCAGGTAACCAGCAGGAAGGAGGGAACAGAGCTGTCATTTCTGTCCCATGCCCAGTCCCCGGACTCCTGGTGTGAGTGAAGATCAGATCCTGAGCAAGGGCCCTTCCCCCAGTAAGCCCTCTGACAGCATCGATCTTAAGGGACTCCTGACTTTGCTGGAACCACTTGGCGCACACGTGGCATTGAGGGACTATTGATAAGTTGCCAACCTATGTCTGTCTATTTGTTGTTTCAGACACCCCAGTGTGGCTAATACCCTCACAGTGCCCAGGTGGCCTGTGACAATGGTCAGACCCAGAGGGTGGTGGTTGACGAAAGTCAATCATCTTGCTGCCCTGAGACCAGTGGGGTCCCCCAAGGCTCTGTCCTTGGACCCATATTGTTAAACATTTTAATTAATGATGTAGACATTGTAGTCAGAAGTGAACTGGCCAAATTCACTGATGATACCAAACTCTGGGGTAAAGCATCCATACCTGAGGATAGGAGGGTGATGCAGGCTGACCTTGACAGGCTCAGGAAATGGGCGAATGAGAACCTGATAGTGTTTAACACTGAAAAATGCAAGGTTCTCCACCTTGGGAGGAAAAACCAGCAGCATCCCTATAGGCTTAGCGATGGTACGCTGGCTAGTATTATGGATGAAAGGGACTTAGGGGTCATGATTGACCACAAGATGAACATGAGCCTTCAATGTGATGCTGCGGATAGTAAAGTAAGCAAAACTCTAGCTTGCATCCATAGATGTTTCTCAAGAATATCCTAGGATGTCATTCTCCCATTGTACTTGGCCTTGGTAAGGCTGCAGCTGGAGTACTGCATCCAGTTTTGGGTTCCACAGTTCAAAAAGGATGTGGAGAAGCTGGAGAGAGTCCAGAGGAGAGCCACATTCATGATAAGAGGTCAGGAAAACAGACTTTATGATGACAGGCTGAGAGCTCTGGGACTCTTCAGCCTGGAAAAGTGCAGGCTCAGGGGTGATCTGGTGGGCACCTATAAGTTTGTAAGGGGTGTTCACCAGGATCTGGGGGAATGTTTGTTCACCAGAGCACCCCAAAGGATGATAAGGTTGAACAGTTTTGAACTCCTGCAAGACCGTTTAGGCTGAACATAAGGAAGAATTTCTTTACTGTCCGAGTCCCCAAGGTCTGGAATAGCCTGCTTTTGGAGGTGATTCAAGCACCTACTTTGAACATCTTCAAGAGAAACTTGGATGTGTTTCTTGCTGGGATCCTATGATCCAACTGACTTCCTGCCCCTGGGGCGGGCGGCTGGACTCGATGATCTGCCAAGGTCCCTTCCAGCCCTAATGTCTATGAAATCTATGAAATCAACAGGTACTGCTGCTGCCACAAACACTGCTGCATCTCCAGCATCTGCACCTTAGAGAACAGTACCCACTGCTTCTTCTTAGTGGTGCCCAGTAGCAACACAGGGCCCCATGGACTTAGCTCCAGTCTGCTCAATTGACATACAGTGTTACAGCACCTGAAGGCATCTATATATCCCTTAAAACACCTTAATTATTCTTGCCTAAATTTGATACCCTAAAATCACCATTTTTAATGCATATTAATGGACGCACATGTAGATTCATGCCCTTAATGAGGCCATAACAATGGATAAATTAAATCAGCTTAAATCAGCAGAGGTAGATACATTCAGTTAGAGCTAAAGTATTGTGATTTTGTCCTGTAGAACAAAAGTAATCAAATTGCAATCATTCATCATGCCAGCATATACAACCCTTAGCCTCACCATATTTTCACCTCTGAAGCTCTATTGCCCGGGGGGGGGAAGGGGGAGTATTGGCTCCAAGCCAACACTCCCATCTGCCTCCAGTTCACACCATGCTTTCTCCTAGTCAGGATAGCTTGAGGCATGGGGGAGAAACTGTGACTTGATGCTCACCAGCCCTCTCCCTTCTAGGCTGGACTGGGACCATGGAGGACTGGTGGGGGTGGGGGAATGTTATGGCCTCCAACCCTGTCCCCACTTGGAACAAAACTGTGGGAGCTCAGCAGGGCTTGTTGCAGGCAGTTAGTACTTGCATTCCCCCCACCACACCCAGCACAGGAACGCATTGCCTTTTGCACCTCAGCAGCCCCCCCTCCCAGCCTGCATAACATTCCCTACCTGTGACCCAATCTGAATGCCCCCCAAACCTTCCCCAGAGATGGCAGTACTGGTGATTTCATTGAGGAAGACTGGCATGAAGCAGGGCTCAGCCCTCAATAACCACCCACAGCTTATTAACACATGAATCTTTTTCAATTCTTTCATTTCACTTCAAATAAAACTGTTTTAAATAACTTTTACCTAAAATAAGTAACATTAAATATTTTTTTTTAGGAGACTAAGGCCAGCAGAAGGGAGCCACAACCCTCATGCCACCCAGTTCCATACAGCTCCATGCTGCAATGCCCCACCTCTCCCTCCATCTCCCAGGACAGCAGAGCCCAGACATTCTAGCTCTTACCCATGCCCCTCCTCATCAGTTCTCCAGGAGCAAGACACAGTTGTGCAGATCTGAGACAATATAATGCCTTAGCCTATATCTGCTCTAAAAATGTATTAAGTTTTAAACCACCTAATGTGTCATAGATTTAGAATGGTTTAAAGGTAACCTGTAATCAGCTTGAATTCTGCTCATGATACTGACATATTTAGTGGTTTTTAAGAAAAATTAATTCCTAAAATCAATCCTACAATTTGGATTCCTCCCCCCCCTAATTCTCAGGATTCTCTCAATATTTCACAAAGACCTTCTTCTCATCCTTCCTAAGCTCCATTCTAGTTGAATGTGGATTTACAACTGTCCTCAAAAAATAATACCAAGCAAATAAAGATTATCTTATCCTTATACTTTCTATTGTCTCAAGTTGAAAGCACAGAATCACAGAAAAATGGACTAGAATGTACCTCTGGAGGTAATCTAGTCCAGCTCCCTGTCTGAGGTAGGATGAATCCTATCCAAAACATCTCATAAAAATCCTTGTCTAACCTATTATTAAAACTATAGCCCTGTTGCAAAACTACAAAGCATATTTCCCAAAGACATCAAAGCCCACTAACCTGCCACAGGTAAAGCAGGAGCATGAGAGGCATCAGTCCACTTCTCCCACAAGTGTTGTTAAAATGCAGCCAAGATATTCAAGGAAGAGGAACAGCAGAGAAAGGCAAATACCAGTATGACTGATCTCAAGTGTGGTGATCAAACTTTGAGAAGCAAGACTCTCCAACCAGGAACCTCTGGGTTTTAATCCCAGCAGCAGTATTGGTACTCAGCAGTCAAAATTTCCAGTGCTAGTTGTAGCCAACACCCAATACAGGGGGGTGGAGATGCGGGGATATTTCCCAGATCTATCTGGCAAACAGCAAATTCCAGATGTACAGAGAAAACCAAACACCCTCCATTCTGCTCTGCCTCCTGGGGACTGCAAGCATAACTAACTTTACACCCTCTAACTTTACAGCTAATTCTTCTTTCCCTATCCTTTCCATAAACTTATACCAGTTGCTTTGAGAGTAGTGGTAAATTACTGGCAATTTCCTTCATGGTCAAATATGCCAACCATGTGGGATATTAGCTCGGACTACTGCACAGAATTTAAAAGTAGATTATTGATGATAACTCTGCATAGTTTGAAAAGTCATCCATGAAAAAGCTAAGATAATTGAATAAACTATTGCTTGCATAAAAATATATAGGAACACATTCTGTAGAATGTACTTAGGCAGAAATCAATGGAATAGCAACTTAAATTAGAGACCATATATCACCCATGAATCCAATGAAGTCAAAGGAGCATTTGTCATTAGCTGTGATGTAATCTGAGATTTAGCAAGGATTTTAAATCTTCACCCTCAATAAATTGCATCCTTGCCTTCAGAAAAAGTTATTATGGATTTGTTTTTACTTCAAGGTGGTTGGTTCCTCCCTCCTCCCCCACTCCAAGAAATGGTTTAAAATATTTAATTTTGAAACAGTTGTGTACAAGTGTTTGACTGGAAACATAATTAACTGGCAAAGCATATAAAAAAACCCCACTAGCTAGTTCACCTCATGAGATTGTATTTATTAATAAAAGCATTTAGTTAAATACTATTCACATAAAATGGACACAATGTCTTAATGCATGGTGGCCTTTCAATATCTGAGTTTCCTATAGGACCTAGACTTCAAGTAATTAAATACTAAGAGCTTTATAAAACAAAAACAGTTTACTCAAGCCATTTCAAAGAGAGTTTTAGAATTTCATCAAATTATACTTTAGAAAACATACTGGAAAGCAACAATAAATTGGATTTTCCAACCAACCAGAAATCTTGAGGAGAGGCAGCATGTCAAACTTAAAATTTAATTCTAAAATTAGCCATTCATTTTTTCAGTTTCTTCTATATTTTAATCAGGTCAGTGAGGATAGACTAGAAGTCAAAGTGCAAAGCACTGAAATAAGGCAATCCACATGTGGCCATATAGCACCTTTGTTACTGTACCATCATTTAGTGTTTCCTTTTGGAAGTAGTAAAAGATGGTACAGTAATGTCCCATACTGCACCATGTCAGCCATACACTGTTACTTTTAGCTGCTACGACACTGTACTGTAGCAACACACTATAACGTGGGAGCAAATTGCTACAGTGACATAGCAGTGACATCATGGTTTTTACAAAGTCTATTGTGTAATATAATCTGTTAAATTATTTTTAATTTTACCTAAACTGGAGATATAAAACTAATTGCATTGCATTGGCTCACATTTGTTTTGGGGAGTGAAAAACTCAGTTCTTGTTCTTTCCTCTACCCTGCATGTTACTGATAGGGGTATAGCTACTCTCTGACTCCCATGTGCCTTTTGTTTTTAACAATGAAAAATACCTTTTATTTATCAAGCTCTTATGCTGTTGCAAAGCATTAGGTCTAGGGACAAGTTACACAAACTGGTTTAAGTGATCAGAAACTGGTTTAAACCTGTAACAGAACATACATTCAGTACACATAAACTAGTTTCAAAATGGCTGAAATTGGTCTAAGATAAGCCTTGTTGAATGTAGTATCAGCCTTAACTGTTTTGGATCAAACAAGTTTAGGTAATGTCTATCCCAGACCCCTTCCTGGTTTAAGTTAAACCAGAGTCTCCCAGCATCTTAGATGCTTTGCAGTCCTAGGCTGGGCTGGGATGTCTGCTGAAGCAGGGCAGGGTTGGCCCTGCCCCTCTCCTTCCTAGCCAAAACACTATCACTGCTCTGGTTGCCTGAGGGACTGCAACATCTGCCAGACTTCTCCCTGCCCCAACCCTCCCCCACTGGCTGCTCAAGCAGGGATCCCCCCTCCCACCCCTGTCCTATGGCAGGGACCCAAGAACAAAGTCCCCTCCATCTGGCCATGCCCTGCCCCCACCCACCCTTCTCCTCCATGCTAGCTAATGCTGACTGTGTAGATCTCCAATTTCACTGGAATAAAGGTAGACAGCTAGTGGCTTGCAAATGCAAATACACCCTACAGATAAGAAGAACTTGAAAATAATGAGAAAGATGAGCCTATTTTATAGGGCTTGATGGGCTGATAAACTTTGTTCTGACAAGCAAGCTGCTGGCTGCAATCTGTCATTCTTCAAGAGGGGACAGAGAAAGGTGTTAGAAATTAGCTGGTTTGGAGATACTATGAAGAAGGGCACGGCACTTGAAAAGCTCAATATCATCAACAGATGTAGAGTCCGACAACACTCTGACTCTTGAGCAAAGAGCTGAGGAAAGCCTGCGACGTTGCAGGCAGGGTGGGGGTTTAAACCCCTCCCTAATAAGAGCATCCTGCCAGGGTCTGGCCATGCCCCCCACCCCAGCTCAGCACTGTGGAAGAGTAAGGAGGGCTGCTCTAGCATCATCCAGCTTTTAGGCTGATTCACTGCAGGCATGTGTCTGCAGTTTTGGAATGAAAAGGAAATGTCTATCCACCTCCAAAATGTTTCAAGCTCTGCAGACTTGAATAACCTACAAAGATTAAATGAATTCAGGTTCTGGCTTTCTGAATGTCTGTTCTTAGACTACATGTAGAACCAGGCATAAAAAAACCCTCAAAAACCCCCAGGCCTTTTATAAGGCCTGATCCAACTCCCACTAAAATTAACGAGCATTTTCCATTGATTTAGAATTAGAATTAGAATTAGATTTAGACTTAGACAAATTGCTACATGACTTGAAAAGTCTAAATTTTAAACTGGGTGTTAATATCATAGAAGAAGGGAGATCTCTTGGAGAAATAAAATCAGCTAGGAAATTGATGCATTTTGAAACAGCTTATCAGGTTGATTGCAGTGGTATAAAGGCATCTTTTCACTCATTTCTCCAGAGAGAGTGAGGAAAGTATAATTCTAGTAATTGATAGAACAGTCGCTGTTCTGATGATAAAAGATGTTCTTGGTTTCTCTTCCACTAACTGAAACTAAATGGCAGCTCCTGAGAGAGACACCATCATGTAACTGAGCATTAATAAGTCAGGGTTATTCTGTTTCCTGTAATGAAGTTTCATGAACAAATCTGCTAGATTTTTATGGTAAAATGGATAGTAATGCTTCAGTTATATTCAGTAATTTTTGCTGAATGATTTTGGATTTTATTAATGTATGTTAGAAACAGGATATATTGCCTCAGATGTCTCTCTCAGACTTGGGACAATAAGTTTGACCTCATTGGCTGCATAAACAAAACATCATCTAAACCTGATGCCAGACCATTTAAATGAAAGATCTTTGCTAAAACAATCCAGGGAGTGTACATAGGGATGTTCCCTTAGTTTTTCAGACAGTATCACATAAGGCAGGAATCCTGTGACAAATCATACTGCACTGCTAGTATGAACACCCTTCTGAATTCAATTACTCCAGTGATTCTCAGTACATCACATAACATTGCTATTTCATATTTTTTCTTTTCTGTTCACCTAGTAATTTGCACACAAAATGTTCATATCCAACTGATTTCTAAGAAAAAGTTAAAGCTAGAGTTTTAAGTAGATTAGGTACAGAGAATGTGCTGTTATATCAAGCAGCATAATATTTTGAATGAGTATAAAAAACTACCCTTTAAGAGGCAAGTACCAATCAAAGTAACAGAGGTTAGGATAGTACTAACCTTTATCAATCCATAATTACCTAACTAAGGATTCTATGACACTTTTCTTTAACTAATGTGGTACTGGCCATACAAAGAAGTTTAATCCCGGATTAACATACTCTTGGTAGGAGACAGTGTGCTAATAACTAGGCACTCTCTAAATTACCCTTTATTTTTCCCATTTAGTTACCTTGCAGAGAGCTTCTTGGTGTTTAACATACATTAAAATAGTCCTACATTATTTTTCCCTTGACAGTACTTGAATTGCCATGGAGAATGTATGCTTCATTCTAAATGCCAGAAGTTTTGTATTAATTTGTTTGCCTATTCTAACATGTCATCAGCTTGATATTATCTGTAAAATATACCTAAAGGCCTGTCAAGATATATTATGTTACACAACATCATTCCATAGACATGACCCTCTAGTTCAAAAGTCAAATTGTTGTAAATGGTTCAGTCAACCAAACTTGTACGAGTGTGTCTGACTGGTTTGTCATTTATCTGATCTTCCCACATAAAAACAAATACAAAATAAAAAACAATCAAATGAAAACAAACTAGTCAGAGCAGTCTCTCCGGCTAAAGTGACTGACTTTAAACTCCATAAGCCACACGTTTCTATAATATTTACAATGTACTTTCTATCATTAGCTCTGTGGAGTAAGAAAACTGTGCAAATATATAATTAGCCAAATAATCAAGCAGCTACCTGATTTGCTTATACAATCAAGATAACCAGTTTGGAGAGTAGATGTGTAAATGCATGCCTCATTTAAAAATTAGGCTGATAAAATCCAGTTAATCCTTGATAATCCTTTTTACACTTGAAGCAGTGCATCCCACCCTAATCTAATTAATATTACACAGAAAATGGACATGATTTCTATGCCATATTATCCACAAAAAAACTTGAGGAGCTAGAATTAGAGATCTTGTCCTTCAGCTCCAAAAATAGATTGTTGTTAGCTTGACCTCTGCAGTGAAACTGCCATTGGCTTTGGTGAGATCAAAATTTGACGCTGGCCTATAGCACCAGAGCTAAACCTGCCACCCAAAAACCCTCACATAGTGGGTTCCTCGGTCTCTCTATGGACAAGTCAGCAGAAGGGAAATTCACGCACAGAAACATAGCATTGTATGCTTCTTCAGATTTCTTTCAGGAGTTTTCTTTTTTAAATTTAATTATTTTTGTGAAGCCTTTCTAGAATGATCAGAGCAAGTCCACTTCCTCTCTATAGCTCATTCAGCACATCATATACCATTTTGTACTGGATTCAGTGGCCTGTGTCTGAACTACAATGATTTATAATGACCTTGGGAAGGCACTGCTTTCTAATTTGTTTGTAAAGCACTCAGTACACTGTTGACAATAATAAACAATATACACTGGAGGGTACTAATGATAAATAATGCTCTCACAGATTGTGAGATTCTTTGGCAGACTCCCACTAACTGCATGAGGACATTACCATTTATGGAGATGATGTTTAGATGATTGTTTTAGATACCATATGTCTTGTAACACTCATTTTATGGACTTTAATAATTTTGGGTAGTTCACGCTAAATCGATGGCTTCTGCACCAGTCCTTGAATCAAATGAAATCCTGGCTTACTAAAGTTAATAGGGGTGATGTCATTTAAATCCTGGCTCCACTGAAGTCACTTCTGTGCTTGTACAATATGCTATATTGAAAGGTATTACAAGTGGGAAAACATTTTCTATGGTTGATAATAAGTGATAGCCCTACTTTTTTGGAAGTCATGGGATGCAACACTTTATTGGTCATTAAATATGCCTGAGATAGAAAATATTAATTTAGTTAAATAATCACCTCAGTTTCACAGCACTGACTATTATGATAATTATATTGATAAGCAATGGCTACACTGAGTAATGGAAGAGACAGATGTGTATAAACCAATTGCATAGATCCCCAAAGTCTGCCTTATTTCTTGATAGGCAGCTTAGTCTTTTCTGGTATTTATTTTTATATAAAATATATAATTTAAATGTGTATTTTGATCTTCAGAATGCTAAGCAAATAGCAAAAAAAATATTTTTATACTTTACCATCAGTTTGAAATATATGAATAGTGCCATTTAATACAGTTTTACAAATATGATTTTATCTTTAGTATTTTGAAATATTTTTATTTTTTAAACTAGGTAAGTATTGTACAGCAGATTTTAGAATACAACCTGCCCTTATTGGAAATAGAGGAGAATGTGTAAAATCACTTTAAACTTACCTTTACCCTTCTCTTATTCTGGTACTGCTTTCAGCAGGCCATTTCCTTTGTATTGTATTGGGTCACAAAATATCCCACATTCACAAAAAGCAGAGCAGTACACGTGGGGGTAGCATGTTGCACTCAAAACCAGAGCCTTACCACCCAGAGCCACTCTTCAGCTGCCAGTCAGGCTCTGAGCAGCACTATCACCGCTGCTGAAGCCCCAGGAGACCCCCATGACCCCAGGTAAGGCTGCTGGCCCCAGCTATCCCTTACTCCACCTGTGATAGGATGGCCATCATAGAGGACACTGGTTTTTTGTTACTCTGTCCTCTACTGATATAAAACTAGTTGCCTTTATGCCCTCTATTTTTCTCTTCAAGAGGAAAAACAGAAGACATACAGATGACCATTTTCATATCAATAGAGGACGGAGGACAACTGGACTGTCCTCTATGATGGCCACCCTAGCCTGGGTTAAGCTGGTGCATGCCAGGAGACAACTAGTGGCAGCTCAATGTGTCCTGCTGCTAGTTAATGCAGCCTCTTAGTCTGCCTATACATTGTCACTTGGAGTTGCAAATTAAGCACTGAAACATCATAATTCCTCAGCAAAAGTTACAATTCCAGGTCATGTACTCTTAGAGTGGTTCAGATCTACCTCAATCTTCGCCCAGAAGTTGTAAAATCCTGTCAGATTCAGAAAGGCATTTAACATATCCCTATTATATTTCCCTTCGGGGTCTTTATTTGATATATAAATAACAGATCAGCTTTTTATTACAATATATTTATTTTGATTCATGTTTGTATCCATGTTCAGTAACAAAGGAACTTTCCCCCCCCAATCTTTTTTGTACTGACACTAATGATATTTAAGCACTGGTCCTGTTTCATTTTCTGTTATACTGAATCTGATTTTTCTGCTTCTGGTAGTGTTTATTAATATATTTCTACACAAATAATACTTTCACTAATTTTACAGGATATTTTACTTTGTTGTTTGCTACTTAAATTCTGTCACTGAACCAAATATGATTGATTGTTACCTACAGCTGTTTTCTCTAAATCTGTCTACAAATAGCTTCTTCAGTATAGTAAGCATTCTGACACTTTCTAAAATATAGTCAGTAACAGAAACAGACAACCGTTGAAGATTTAATCTTAACAAGACTCTCATTGAACTCATGGGGATACCATTTTTAATTAGAAAGAGAATGCCAGACTCAGAGTATTTTTCCTAGTAAAGTTCACTGAGTAATATCTGATTAAAAGACATAAGGTGAACTGTTTATTTTCCCTCTAGGAAAGCCGAGAGCTTAAGACCTGATTATTTCTTTCATGATATACATTTAGTTATCAATATGACAAGTTTCTCAGATCTTGTGGGCATGTGTCAGATATTATATCCCCTCCCCCCACACTTTTTTTTTCATTTTAAAAAGTTTACTGCCTACTAATATGTACAGAAAGAGAATGTTGTGTGAATATGATATTCAAGTACTTTATATGAAGATTATCAAGATTTAACTAAACAATTATGGGCTTTGTGTGCATACAATTAACAATACAGTAGTTTTGGTTTTTTTTCTAATAAAATAAGAATGCATTTTCAAATTAACTTAATGTACATGCTAGAGAATCAACACAGGTTCAGCTTTAAGGCAGTTCTTTGAAGGAGGAAGTTCTTTATACCGTTCTTTTGAACACATACATCTAGACATGGGGGGCGTGTCCAATTGTAACTCCATCTGTTAATTTCAAATCCCTTTCTACTATTGCTTCCAAGGTGCTGTCCTGATTCTGAACGTGGACATCCAGACCATTAAGGAAATTACTTCTTACCCAAGAAGGCTATCATTCCAAATTGCATTCAAATCTCAAGGGCAGATTTTCTTCAAGATCAATCTGAATTTAAAATCCAAGCTGGGGGCTGGGCAACAACCCAGTGGCCTCTTCTTCTCCTCAGACTGCACCCCCAACTGTACTGGGCAAGCAGCTCTCATCAGAGCCCAGCAATGTCCAGACCAGGTAGCAACCCCATGGTTGAGCTCCCCAGAGAAAATTGAATCAAAATTCCCATATTGACCCAAACCAGCCCACACATGCCCAGCTCCTGACCCAGGAGCAAGCACATGTTGGTGGGTTTCCACCAATCTGGGACTTTTGCTTCAATTTTATCCAGTGGCAAGGATACTGAGACTGGTCTCCAAAATCCAGGACTGCCCCAGCCAATCCAGGACATACTGTCAGCCTACCCATGGCCAAATGCTGCCAAAGGCCCACATCCACATGCTGAATCCCATGGCTACACAGGCAAATCTGGTCTGTGGGTTGGAGGCTGCTGCCCCTGCATTTTTTCATAATGCCTCCTGGGCAACTGGAACCCCCCCCAAAAGAAAAAAAAAGAAAAGCAAAAAGATGAGGTCTGCTTTATGTTTACCAGGAAGTCCAATAGTTCCATTTTGCCCTGCTTCTCTTGTCCATAAAGCCAGACTCTACTATGTGGTCTGCACTCCTTTGTTTGGTGTGGATTGGACCACCTTGCTATGGAGTTGATTGACAATATCTTTTATGAGAAAAAGAGGGAAATTTATGGTCATAACATCCTCCCTATTTGTGCATTTAGTAAGGTACAATCCATTTTCATTTGCCTCAGTAAATCTAATTCTGGGCATTTCTGAATGGGGAACAGATAATCATTACTAATAAAAATCTTATTTTGCTGGCACCTGACCCCTTAGCGCTTTGGAAGAAATGAAGTTTAAATGGAATTCAAACATGGACTCCAATTTCCTATCTGACAGAAGTACATCTTATTTTTTTTTCTGGGTGTTTGACTTTTCATTTTGTGGCTATTTGTCTTTTCTGTTTTTGATTGCATCGCTCTTTAAATCGCATATGATAGGTTCTATTGGAACAAATTACCTAACTCTAAGCAAACAGAAAATCAATACACTTTTTTTTAATGTCCCTATTTGCCTTAGCAATTCTTGCAACTTCCTTATCTAAACAAAATGTAGTTGCTCAAGGACTAATGTTGATTGCTGGCTCATTTATATTGAGCAGTATTTTATTACATAAAAAAACCCCACCTTCTGTAAAGCTCCTTGAAGAATAATGTTCTGTTTAATTTATGTATGGGAGAAGAAACTGGGCCCTTTTCTGGTCTAAACACTTGACTGATATTGTACTGAAAATGATTTGCTTTTTTGTCACAGGTAGTTGTCATTTTTAATTTCACAAAAAATTGTTCTGCCTTCCCCGTGTAACCAAAGTCTCTGATGCAGAGCTATGTGCTAAACAGTATGTGTGTGCCTCTGAGCACATGTGTGTTTTGTTGTTATATACTCTTGTATAAAATTAAAGTAGGGACTCATTTTTCACCAGATGCTGAATTGTGCATTTCAGCAGAGCAGAAAGATACTTGAATCAGCTATCTGTACACAGGACTTATTTCCACTCCTAGCAAGCAAACAAATTATGTACTGGGAAAAAACAGAAAAGAAAACACAGAAATACAAATCTTTCTTTGATGGTGCATGTTATTTTGCCCGGTAAACCTAGGCTGAAAACAGCTCTAGAAAATATTTGTTGAAATAATGCTAATGCCTGTAGTTCAATGGTGTTCTGAGTATGTCAAAATTATGTCTTTGGCATGCCTTATGCATGCCCTGCCATAGGCAGATCCAGGATTCTGAAAAAGGGGATACAGGAGCAGTGATCATCACTGCAGAGGTGTCTGCACCCTCAACTCCTACCCCTCTCCACCACAGGAGCAGCAGTGGAAACTTTAAGTCTCCAAATCAGGCAAGATTCTCCTCACGCCAACCCAGCATAGTCACCTGCCCTCCCCTTTCACTCCCTGTCTCTGTTTATTCCTCAGGTTCAGAGAGACCAGCCTGCTTCTGCTATTGTCCTTGTCACTCTTGCCCCACTGTGGCCAGATCTGTGGGGAGCAGCTGCATGGGGATCTAGGCTTGGCTGGAGAGAGCAGTAGCATGTGTGGATGTGTGGGTCCTCTCTCCCTGTGGCTGCTCTCACGTTGGCAGGGAACAGACAGGAGGTCTGTGCACAGTGATAAAACCTACCTGTTGCCAGCACAGTTGCTGCCCCATGTGGATCCCTTTGCAGTTCAGCTAGAACAGGGCAGGAGTAGCTCTAGAGTTTCCCTCCAATCCTTTTCCCAAATGTCTTTTCTTAACTAATTCTGTCGACTGGAAACCTTGGTGAATTCAAAAATAAAGACATAATTCACTGAAGTCAATGAAAATGCAGATGAAAATACATACAAGAGGAAGCTTAGGTTCCACATGCTTCTGTAATCCAACAGTGTAGATCATTAGGACTGTTATTACTATCTCAAACAACAAGTATAATGGAAAATTAAAATGGAAAGGATAAAAATTCACCAAAGTCAAATCAACATCATGAAGGGCTGTTCTATTCATAAAAGTTAATGGCATTGTAGCATCAAGCCAGAACACAAGACAGAGTTCCATTCAATTACTCTGGTATGGAGCTGCAGATAGTGCCATGTAGTTGCAGTACTTAATAAGAAATCAACCTTCAACATCCTTCAATGTGCATAACAACTACTGATGGAGCTCATCCTGTCTTACCTACATCCTTTCTACTGGCAGAGTACTTCATAATTTAATTGGGAAACCTAGGGACCACTATAAAACATATTTATAGTAAAGTAGCAAGTATGTAGCATACAATATACTAAGTTACAATACAGACACAATAAATATCATATTTTCTCATATACAACACATTGATTTTTTTGAGAAAAAGTGTCTTCCAAAATTGGGTACATGTATTAAGTAGGAAAAGTGATGTTTTGCCACAGATAGAAGTGTTCTACTTTTGTTCCTTCTCCACAATGCTTTAACCGTTACATTACTATTCTGGCAGCTGAGATAAACCAGTTGACTTAATGACTCGTTGTTCCTCACTCCAGAGGTGTTAATGATCATCTCTCTCCTTTTTAATGGTCTTGAACTTCTGCTTATCAAACTAACCTTTCTTAAGGCAGTTATTTTGTTTGCTAGTTGCTTCTAGTCTCTTTCCTCCTATTACACAGCCTTGGAGACTCTTTATCTTCAAAGTCATAGATTCCCCATTAAGACCAGCTTTCAGACGCAGGCGATCATTTCTGTTTTAATTAAGCAAGATGGAGAGGGTGGGCCAGCTAAAGATTAGCATGCATCTCTGCTTTATGCAACCATGACTCCAGAATTTTTTTTTTTTTAATTTTGCCTTTTTCTTTAAAGGCGTGTATTATATTCTGGGGCTTGTTGTATGTAAGAAAATATTGTATTTTTTTTTTCTTGAAGCATCTCAGCAACTACAAATTGTTTTGTGCCATGTGCTAGTGCTATAGAGAAAGGGCTAAGATTCATAGATGCTTGGAAGGGACCTCAATAGATCATCAAGTCCGACCCCCTGCATAGGTGTTATGCTTCAGCCCAAGTCTGAATTCGTTGCCCGGTATGCATGAGCCAATATACGAATACCAGTTGGAAGTTTGAAAGAAAAAAAGTTTTTATTGCTAGCAATAAAGGTGCAAGGTAGCAAGCAC
>JAGPOW010000261.1:26406273-26467450 GCA_030014935.1 Caiman crocodilus
TAGGTACTTGGCTGAGGTCCTGTGACCCCAGCACTCGTTCCTGCCACTGGCAGGGGGTCAGACTAGATGGCCTGCTCTAGGCCCCTTCTGACCCTAGATGCTATGATACTATGAGGACCATTGCATTTATTTAGTTTCACCTTCTCTAGCACAGGCCTTATATTACATGGAATGATTCCTGAATCAGTTGACCAATTTTTTTTCCTATCTTGTCCATGTTCAAAGATTTCAGAGATCATGTTAGAAATCTGGAGTCCTGGAGAATCCTCCCTAATGCTTACAGTGAATCACCCACATAAAGGTGGTTGTTTTCTACACCTGTATTTTTAACTTATTTTCAAAAGCTTCTGTTTCTCTTGTACTGTCAGTGAAGTTACTGTCTTGTCTTTCTTTATTAAGCAAATTACCAAAAATATAAAAATGATGATTTTCTCACTTACATGTTTTACATAATATTCTAGGTCAGCTCCACACTTACAGAGAAACTGGCAAACATGGCTGAAACAATGCAATATTTTACTTTGCCGGGATGTTCCTTTGTATTATGCAATGATGCAATTATACCACAGATACTATTATAGTTTCATTAAATGATCAATTCAAAATTAAGCACAAAATGGGATCTTGTTCATGTTCTAAAGTTTGCCAAGTACTTTATCTGTGGAGGTTTCAATGCTGTAGATGCATCCATTTTTCTTTGTGGATACAAGGTATGTCTATGGGCATTGACAGAAGTGACATCTGTTGCATAGTTAGCCCCTTGAAAGGACTCTACAGCCATGCAGTGATACATGTGCATAGCTGCGGAGCACTTTAAAAGTGGCCAATCACATGATATCTAATAAGGGATCAGTTGAAGGTGCTCCAAATTAGAGTACCTTAGGGAACATTTGTTCCTTAAGGTCAGTTTGTCAGTGCAATCAGGCTGCAACCCAGCCCCATCCCTGCTTCTGTTTGCAGGAAGGGAGGGGGGAGAAGAAAGGGAGAGGGAGCTGGGGGCTGAGGCTTGCCCAACCTGAGCTTAAGGGTGGTGGGTAGATTGGATCTCCTCCACCTCACACTCTTCCAGCTCCCTCCCCCTCCAGTTTAGGTTGGGCAAATTCAAGCCCGTACTCCCTCCCCTTCCCCTTTCCCTCCTCCTTTCCTGCAGACAGCACTGGAGCTGGGAGGAGAGGTCACTTTAACTCATGACGCTTTATGTGAAGTGCCATGAGTTAGAGTGGGGACCTGCATATCTGTCCGCACCCTATGTTTTTTCATCTGTCATATTGAATTAAATAGTTTGAATGTTTGTAATGGTTGCCCATTAGCCAGTTTCAGGAAGACAAGATTTGTCTCCTTATCCAGGTCATTGTTTTGGTCTACGTGCAGAAGATCCAGACTTTGCTCAAAGTCTTAACTCTTGAATTTTATCTTTAGAGGTCTTTAACAAAAAGAACCTAACCATGACCCTTAAGCAAATATCCCGAGTTCCCAAGAGATCAAACCCTAGAGCCTTTTGACAAGAATGGAAAGAAAAGGTCACTTGCAGTGGTATGGAAGTTCCCCAAAGTAATTAAAATGGTTAAGAAAGAAACTAATTACTAAGCAAAAGAATATGTTAAGAAAGATCCGAGCCCAAATTTGGGAGTAATGACAGATTTGGGTAGGAACAGCCCAAGACGGCAACTCACTCAATAAAAACCGTAACCTACTCTCCCAAATTGGAGGTGACTACACTTGCAGAACAATGAAGGAAGAATTGCAAGTGTAGGCCGGATTAGACTGATCACCTGAACAACCCTCTCCGTGAACACAAATCTCTTAGTTCATGCTGAAGCTGCAGAGCACCCGAAAGGGACTGAAGGAAGGGGACTTAGTCCTATCAGTATTGAGGCCAGCCCATTGAATCGTATTGCTGAGGCAAACCCATTGTTTTTTATATAGGTAATTATTGTGTTCTTAATTTTTGTGGTATTTATTAAAGCTAAGCAGTGTTATATGCAAAGTAAAGCATTTTAAAATAAAATTGTGTTGTATGAATTAAGTGTGTAACCATTGTGAAATTGTGCAATCAACTAACTACTCCCCCAGCCAGTGCATCAAACAACTCAGTAAATTGTGTGGGATTTTCTCTATTTCATAACCCACTAGAGATATCATCCAGGATAGCTAGTCTTAAAACAACAAATCCTTAAAAATATATATGTAGTTGTACCCCTCATCATCCAACATTGCTATTGCCAGATGTTACATCACATCCAGACCAACAGCCAACTGGACCCCAAAATCTATACAATTTTCCCTCTTTCAATGGATATTCTATTTTAACACAGTGCCGTGCACATATATATGTTTGAAACCAAACAAGTTCAACTAGTCATAGAAACAATAGTATTTCTTTCAGAAACAAAGAGGAGCAACATAGGAGACAAAAGACCTACTTCTTATACTGCCCAGATTTTAATGGAGGCTTCCCTCTCCCCAGACTGCTTTCTTCAAAACATCCTACAGCCCCTATTATTCATCTGGAAGAAGCTGAGGATTTCTGGTGGGTGAAGATGGTCATAAGAAGGAACTTTTCCAGCAACAGCTAGGATTAGCATTGGAGAGAAAAAGAAATCCCTTTTAGCCCCTGATGTTCAGAGTCCCTGGGAGCTACTGATATTTAATCTAAACTGAAAATTACATTTTTTGTCTGATCTCCTGTTCCATAGGCATCTGAGTTTCGGTTATAGGATTTTACTCCCTATCCAATAGGAAAATATATATTTTTAAAAGCCTCGTGCAGTAGATAAAAGAAAATAAAGAAAAAAATTTGCAGGGTATATATAACAGGAAAATGAATCTTCTAGCCTACAAATGAGGAACCACTCTATTTAATAAAGAACATATATACTATATTTACTTGAATCTAAGATGATCCTGAATACAAGATGAACCCTGCCCAGTAATTACATTCTATACGTGAAGAATATATAATTTTACTATAATTACCCTGGATAGAATTTAATTATTGGTGGGCTGTCTTTAATTTGTCCTACAACAGACAGTGGGAAGCAGAGCTCAAGATGCTTGCCCTTGCTTGTGCCTGCCCCCCTGCCACCTGCAAACTCCCTCCTGCAGCCCTGGACACTCTTTCCCACTATGTCTCTGTCCTCTCCTGCCCCTCTACCAAGTCTCTGCTTCTCACTTCCTGTTTTCCACAGCTCCTGCTCCCCTCTCCACATTTCTCCCATCCCAAGCCTCTGCTCTCCCTCCCCTCCCCTGCTTTGACTCCCACCACTCCCTCCTCCTCCCAATATCTGCTCCCCATTCCTCTTCCCTCATCAGTTCCTCCCTTCCCCCAACCTCTGCTTTACTTTCTGCCCTCAAAATGGAAAACGTTAATCACTTTCCTTACTTGGGTATCCACATTACCCAAAAAGTAAACATAGATGACAAAATTCAACACTAGATAAAATCTTCCTGTGTTGCCTTTTAATATCACCAAAACCATGTCCTTGAAGACTATGACTTCTGGACCCAAACCAAACTTCTTGTTTAGCAGGCTGTCATCCCTACCCTGTTGCATGGATGCAAAAGCTAGATGATATATACATTAAAACAAAAAACAAAAACCCTGAAAAGCTTTGGAACATTATTAGCTGGAAATATAGAAGAATAAATACTAGTGTTATAGTTCAAGCAAACATTACCAGCATTGATTCCATGTTTATACAACATCAGATTGTTTAGACAGGTTATGTCACTAGATTGCTTGACAACCAACTCCCAAAACAGGTCCTATGCTCCCAGCTCACTGGTGGTCACTATAATGAGTTGGCAAAAGAAAAGAGTGAAGGATACCTTGAAGGTCAGTCTGATGAAATTCAATATTAACGCCAATCCCTGGGAGACTTGAATCATCCTTAATTGCCCCATGATATGTGACAAAGCATTGATCTTTTTGAGTAAATTCATTTCACTATGGAGGCAGATGGGAGAGACAAAGGAAAAGAGCTGTGACCAGCTAATCACCAGAAACTACTCCTTTTTCCTGCAACTATTTGCCACATCTTCAGATCCGCTAGTTATCTATGGACGCGCCGATTAATTCCTTATTTACTGAGAAACTCTCCTTCTTGTATTGAAGGATTGCTGATAATGACGACTACTAAAACATAGCAAACATGCAATTTTTATTTTTATAAATGAATCAAAACCTTTTAAACATCATTGAGAGCCAGATACTGCACAGACTATATAAAATGTTTTATAATGACAGACAGAGGTGAAAGTCAGGACAATAATCTTCTTTTAAAGAGATAGGATGTTAAAACTGAAAGGCTGATAATGAGGATAGAATAAGTACTGTAATTACAATACATCAAATTGTACAAAGAGAATACAAGAATGATCTTAGTTATTTAACAGGCAGTTCCATGTGCACTCTATTTGTTACTATTACATATAAGAATACTACACTCTAGTTCCTTTAGTGTCTGTATCCATCATTGCCTTACGAAGTATTAGTGTCCCCATTTTGCTAAAGGAAATCTCAAGTGCAAAGTGTTAAGTGCCTGTCTAATGTATACATATTTCCAGTTTTGATCAACTGAACTGAGCCCATGGCCAACTGAAGTCACTGGAAGTAGTTGTAAGTATTGAAGAAAAACAGAAACAGAAGATGCAGTTCCTTCCTAATTACTTAAGTCCTCTTCAAACAGGACTTTTTAAACAGCAGCATATCTATTGGTGGGTAAACAGAGCATCAGCCAGGCACTGATTTAGAAGGGCACCAGACTCATGACTCCAAGCAAACCCATGCCACAGGATGCTACAGCTGGTGTGTCATGAGCCCATTCTCCAATCTTAGCAGCCTGAGCCTGCACTACCACAGCAGAAGCTACACTGATAGCAGAGTGCATAAATCCCAGGCTTTCTCCCTACTATCCCTCTCCCCCTGCCACCTACTCTCCAGGGTTTAGCATAATATCCCTGCTCCCTCATTGTCTCCCTGCTCCCTCTGTCCTCTTGTTCTGCCTCTGTCTTGAAATAGTTGTTTAAATGGATAGTACTTTTAACAATGCTGTAGGTTTGCATTTTAGGGTTTTTGTAAGGCAAACCTACAGCCAGAGTTGAGAATACCCCATAATTCACCCAGTATTTTACAGGACTGAGCTCAATACTATTAGGGATGGTTGTAGGTGATATGGTTTAGTGATTAGTCACTTGAAGCATTGGTGCAGTCCAGGTCAGGGTCCCATGGAGCTGGAGGCCCAGAGGGGCCTGGTGTCAGAATTGGAATGAAGATCTGTAGCTGACAAAGTCAAAACGGTCCAAAAACCCAGACAAGGTCAAGAGCCAAAGCTAGAGGCAAGGTATGTCAGGGATTAGATTGGGATCAGAAACCAAAAGCCAGAGCTAGAGGTCAAACTACAAGCAAAAACAAAAACTGGGATCAGGATATGCCAAATGTCCTGTCAGAGCCAGAAAAGTAGGTATACAGAGGGTCACAAACAAGAACTTTCACCTTTGTCTAAACACATGTAATGGGGAATGGGCCTGGCTTTTAAGGTGGGCCCTGTTGCCTATGACTTTAGAGGACTGGCTGCCCTGATTGCTTCTCTTAGTTCCCTGGGGCCAGGTCACAGATCTAGGCTTGCTGCAGATGAAGCTTGTTCAGAGGATGAATCACCCTAACTCCCTGATTTAGACTGGCTGGGTCTGGAGCTCTGCTCTGACCTCCTTATAAATACAAGTAATTACAAAGCTTCAAATATACACCCCCTCCATGTCCTATCCCATGTTGCAGTGTACTCAAGGTTAATTATTATCTGTTACAAGAGAGTAAGGGATTCCAGGGGAGACTGGCAACCCATTATCTATAAATAATATTAGATAATCTTAAGTATGTTGCCTAAATTATAGCCTAAATAGTCAAGTGAGACAGGGGGAGGGAATACAGCAGCACAAGAACAAAAGTACCAAGCAGAGTAGCTACAGAGTTTACTGCAGGAAATCAGCAATAGACTTGAGAATAGAACGCAGTCTCCTGAACTGCCCGTTGGAGCCTAGAATATCCTGGGTGAGTCTACATGTGCAATTAATGTGGCTGAATAAACTCTGGCACCGTTCACACTGGATTTTACTGCTCCTGGGTGCAGTGTTTTAATGTGTGCCTGGGACTGTACCAAGTTGAGCCATGACAGAGCAGCCCTACCTGACTGGGAGCCCCAGGGAGCAGCCTGCCAATCCAGGGCTGCTCTGTCCCAGCTCAACATATTTCAGAGGGACTGGTTAGGGCACAAGGGTGCTTCAGCATGGTGCTAGCTGGCATGCAGCCCCCACACTAAAGCACCCTTGTGCCCTGGCCAAACCTGCCAGCATGTATCCATGCATTGAAGTGAAGTAAATAACTCTGCCATAGGATAGTTCTTGTGTCTGGTGGTATTATCCTATCGTGGAGTTAATTAGTTTGCTGCGTCCAAAGAGCACCAAACATGCAGATGGTGACTTTTATTGTGGAGCTAATCAGTCACTCTGTAGTAAGTGTCTTGTGTTGAGAAGCCCGCTACCTCTTTAGTTAAATTATGAGAATGGTTTTATGGGACAGTTTCTGTTGTATTTTTCCCCATAAGAAGAATACCCCCTATCACACTGCATTATCTACCTAGATCCTAAGATTGACTAATGATCAGGGAGCCGTTTTGTTTTTTTTTCCATTCTCCATGGAAAATCATGGATTTTCTCCTTCAAAGAAAAAAAAAATGCAGGAACCCTGCAGGCTGGCAGAGTTCCAGCCTACAAGAGGCTGCTTGGGGCTGGGGGAAGTGGAACAGGGGATATCACATGCACGTGGCCAGCAATACAGCCAGGCAGTGCTGGAGAGTAGCCCCTCCAGTTGCCTTCAGATAAGTCTATCGGGGGGAGGGAGGGAGATGAGGGACAGATTGAGGCCCCAGCATTGAGGGATGAAGTGATATAGGGTTGGCAGCTGGGCCTGGAGGTGCTGCCCAGCTAGGGCAGTGGCCAAGGCCAGTGTAGGAATGCACAGCCTGAGGTGTGGCTGGGGGAGCATGATGGAGCCATAGATGGCTCATCTGGGGAGAGGAAGTGGGGGGCTGGCTCCCTGCCATGGCACACATGGGGGGCACATGCTCCCCAGATTTATACATGGGGAGGAGGAGGAGAATGCAGGCTGCCCACTGTGGGCTCAGGAATCCCTCCCCTGTTGCCCTCTCCCTGGAGGCCTTCATAGCCAAGTGGGCAGGAATCGGAATTTGAGGGCAGAGCAGGGCAGGGAGACTCACTGCTGCCATCACTAGGAGCCTTGTACCAGCCATGCTGCCATGGTGAGGTGCCCCCTTTCTGTTCAGCAGGTGATAGCCAGGGCTTGAGTACTACTGGGAAGGATAGGGTGCTGCAGACCCTGGCTCTCGTCCCAAAACCTTGGTAGCTGGAGCACCCTTCGGGCAGGGATGGGGGGGTGGGGGCAGAGGGCTGCAGGTTGGGAGTGAGGAGTACCAGGAGCAATGTTCCCTCTAAGGTGTAATGGTCCATGAGCTCACTGCTTCAGTCTGTGAATGCACCATGAGCACACTGCTTTGGTCCCTTCCTAAATTGGTCCCACGTCCCCCTTTTGGTATGTGCTGCTTTGGTCTGCCCTGCAATTACTGCCCCCACCCCTGGCAGGTAGGTGAGCTAAGGTCCCCCATTGTTGCACGGCATGGTATTTTATTGTTTGCAGCTGCACATGCATGCAGTCTAGAAGAAACACTGACCAGCAGGGACAGGGAAGCAGCTTATCAGGGCTGCTCAGCACCACAAGGCAGGGCAGCAAGAACAAGGGGAGGTTGCAGCTGGATCCGCATCCTGCTGAAATGAAGCGGACAGGGGGAGCTCTGATTTTCTATGATAGGGAAACCAAAGGAAACACCTAAATATATAGGTATTTAGAATTTATTTTATTATAACGATTGAGGCACTGGTAGGCTTCCAACTTGCTTTAAAATTGTAAATATAGCAATAAAAATTGGGTTCAACTGATATCACATGCATGTGTGCACATATATAGTGGCATTTTATTTTAATTATGGAAGCAATGCAGTTTTTTGGGTTAAAAATTTGGGGTTTTTTAATCAGAGAAATGTTGATGTTTTATCAGAGTATTTGGGATTTTTAAACAGAAAACCAGGATCCTTGAGTAAGGATTTGTTCTTTCTGAAAACAAAGTTTTGTTCTGCCTGGAAAAATAAAAACAGAACTGAGAAAGGGAAAGTTATTTTTAAATATGAATAATTTTTTGCTTTTTGACCATTTAAAGCCATTTTGTTCTTTAGTAGAGCAAGCGATTATGAATGAAATAACCTCAAGCCAACATGTTGCAATTGGCAGAAATGTTGAAAAATGTCATGGGGACTTTTGGTGACTGAATGATTCAGCAGTGACTATCAAAGTTGAATTCTATGTTTAATTTACACAATCACTGGATGATCTATTTTTTTAATTTTGTGTGTATGTGTGGGTGTGTTTCTAGATTAAGAACTGGAAGTCATCTGGAATGCAAAGGCTGACCAACATGAAAATAAACTAAAGTGTTCCTTATTTTTAAATAGCTCATGCTAGCTCAATAGTTGGAGTGGGGTTGGGCTTTAAAAACATGGATCTGGATCTAAATTCTTAATATTCTGACCTGGAATTGTGGTTCATTTTGATTGGCCTATAGGCCAAATGCAAAATTTCTCTCTAGATCTGGGTTGTTCTCTAAACATCCACATAGTAACAGGGTTTTGTTTCAGATTTACTTCTGTTCAGAACTATCTAATTTGGAGCCTGTAAGAACCATAATTATGGTATAAGCCATACAAACAAAATGCAAAACTGATTACTTTTTTCATTTGAATTTATATCCCTTAACTAAGTACTATAAATGAAAAAGCACGTTGTTTGCTCTTCTCCTGACAAATATATTTAGGAAGACACATGCCCTCCCTGATAAACTTATAATCTAAAAAGAAAAACAAAGGACAAGGAAGAGAATCAGTGATAAGGATGATCAAGTGAATTGAGAGCCTATTTTGTGAAAGGACATGAAAGAGCTGGACTTGTCATCAAGGAGTAAACAGCAGGGTGGGGTGGAAGAAGGGAGGAAGAGAGGGGAAAGTCCATACAAAGCAAATAAGTAGAGTAGACGAATAGATGAGGGTAACCATCAGAGTTGTGAGATTCTGGAACAGCCTTCCAGTAAGGTTACTGGAGGAAAACCACCTAATTAGTTTTAAGATGGAAATCCACTAGGTTATGTACAGGATTTTAGCATATATTTACCTGTGATAAGAGAGGACTGACCTAAGAGGTCCATGCTAGTCATATGTCCTTATATAAAAAGTCCTCTTTAGAAATGTCCATTATCCACTCCTGTGTAAATTACAGGGCACGTTCAACCTCCTAATAATTTTCTTCCCAAATCTTCACAGAATACAAGTTAGAGTCACAATTAAGGAAGGCCTACTGGCTTAGCCCAGTTTGTAGAAATGTTTGCTTTCAGTTGTCAAATTCCCCAGTTCAGCTCCTAGCGTATCCCCTAATAATGTAGCCAACACCCTACATTTTATGTTAAGACATAAAAAGAATGCACCCCAGATTTGAAGATCTAAGAATCAGAAGCTACTTAATTGGTCATATATATATTTTAAAGAAAGAGGTCATTTCCAGCAGATTTGTACTGAAGTGCTGTTTGAATTTTAAGATTTTTTTGAAATCACACGCATTGTCAAGTTACTTGCAGCACTTATTGAAGGTTGTTCCAGACAGACATATCTGCTCCTCACACCCGTTTAGACAATGATATTGCCTAACTTCAGTCTGCTCAGATTACCTAATTCTTTATTCCCTTTTTTATAAGTACATTATTTTCATTCTTGCCTTTCAAGTTTTGTCCTTTTCACTATATTGGAGTAGAGAAACCAATTCCCACTTGTATTACTGTTCTCTTTCTCTGTGGTGATAATTAGTCCAATGATTCAAGTCACTTTTGTTGTATTGATGTCCGACTTGTCTTTCACCTTATATTAACTGACACTGAGGATGGGCTTATCATTAGCAAATATAAAATCTATATTTTCATGCACAGCATTCATGCTACTTCATATATTTATCTTTAAGCAATTCACACTGATTAACTCAGAATAATACATTTCTATCAGCATTATTGTCTCCCCTGCTGGTTTTGAGCTTTCATATTATTTGTATCTCTTATTCTGTTTGGTTGAAGATATAGGTACTCTAATTTTCTGAAAAAAACCCACTTGGTTGGCTTCAAAGGTAAGACATAAAATGACAAACCATATAATTTTAAGACATAGTATATATGGGAGTGTGTAGAGGAAATGGGGGCCCTAAATTGAAGTGGTGGGTTTTAAAAAACACCACATCAATTTAGGCCTGATAAAACTCCTGTATTATGCACACACCCCGCTGACTTACCTGCCTCTCCAGTGGTGGGGAGGAGAGGGCAAGCTGCCGGCAGGTGGAGTGGTCCTTGGGCTTGGCGGAGGAATGGTACCTCTCTCTATGGCAGTGGCAGCCCCGACAGCACCTGCCCACAGCCATGGGGAGAAGCACCAAGCACCCACACAGCTCAGGTGGGCGGCCAGGCTCGGGGGGGGGGGGGAGGGGAAATAGATCGAGTTCATCACATTTCATGGGCGGAGCTGCTTTCCCAGGCTGCTGCCAGGCTGACTGCATGGGCTTCCTGCAGAGCCCCTGAGCTGCATGGAGGCCAGTGCTTCAATCCATGACTGCAGGAGCAGTCCTCAAAAGGAGTTTTAGTTTGCTTCACCCCAAGTCATTTAAGGTACATTACGATGCCAAATTTCCTACAAAGGCTGAAAATAATGCACAATATGACACAGAGAAATGCAAATGCCAACACCATTAAAGTGGTGCAAAAGCATTTAGCCTTCTTTAAAGTGTTGAGCGCACATGACTCTTGTTTCATCTACACATGGCTTCTCTTTTTACTATTTCTAAGAAAAGAGTAATCATTCCTCATACTAAGCAAAACCTGCGACCTGAAAATTTAAAATCAGCTAATGACCATACATTTCAATGACAGTAGTAACATTACAGCTACTTAGTAGATGCTTTCTCTTTTTTTCAATAATGGTCATACTGCAGTATAAATGACAGATACCCCCCACTGCATATTACAAAGTGGTGTACAAATACACCTGGAAAACATGATCCTTCCCCAAAGTATGGGGTAAGCATACATCCTGTTTTTGTCAGAACAGCCCCATTTTAAATACCTGCCACAGCAATCTATTGTTTTGAGTAAATTAAATCTTTTGTCAGCAGGACCCCTAGCGCAAGTGTTTAAAATAGAGCTCTGGGTGGGTGGCTCCACACTGTCCCACTCCTGCTGTTCTGAATAAGTAGCTTAGACCAGAGCTCAGAGATGCCTGAGTGCTACAGCACATTGGGGGAGCAGTTTTGGGGTTTGTTTTTTTTCTTCTGGACATGAGACATAGGGTCCCCCTGCCAAAGTACTTACATTCCAGACTAACTATGAATATAAGTATATCCACAGAAGGGGTTTTGTTAAATTTGTAATTGTTTGTAGGAATGGATTTTTCTAATAGACACCTGCACTCATGTAGAGGTTAATCATTAATCACAAGTAGCTATGTATGTATTGTAAGGAGCCTAGGGAGAAAGAGTAAGCTATGATCATGCAGAAGGAATGGGGACTTTAATCCATATTTCATACATTTTCACTATAAAATTTCTAACTAGAAAAAGTATCAACTATCCTGATTTCTCCCATATTTCACCTCATTATGGAGCATCGTTCTTAACTACTTTGATGATAGGGCAGGGTGTCACGTTAGGGCACTTTTACACATGAAGGGGGTGGTGCTTTAAATTAGAACAGCTTCAAAATAGCGGTGGGAGCACTTGAACTAAAGCTACTCGACAGAAGCAGAATTGAAAAATGGTATCTCTCTTCAGGATTTCTTCCAACTAACTATAGATAGCTATCTGCCTGGCAAACTGATTACACTCAAGTGGTAGTGCTTATAGCAGTTAATGCATAATTAATTGATATTATTTCATCTCAAAGGATACCAAATCACAAACTGAAATACATTCTATATACAGATTATTTGACACACTATGAAATAAAACAGCTATTTAAGAGTACAGCACAACAGCACAAAACAACACTGAGCAATTTGGGGACAGAAAAAGGAGTTATTGGCAATGCTCTAAGGAGTAGCGGTTCGTGAGGGTGCCACCTCGGTCCGTGAGCACGCCGCCTCGGTCCAGTGTGGGACACTTACTGAAGGGGGCTGAGGGTTGGGGGTCAGAGGCTGGGTCCTGGAGCCAAGAGGTTTGGAGCTGAGAGGCTGGGGGCCAGAGCTAAGAGGCTGAGACAGAAGGCTAGGGCCAGGGGCTGAAGTCAAGAGCCAGGGGCTGGGGCCAGGGGCTGGCGTGGGCTTCGCCGGCTCTGAGGAACTGCTCCACTCCCCTGAATCAGGGCTGGGAAGTGGAGCACTTCCCCAGAGCCAGTGAAGCCTGTGCCACCCCCTAGCTCTGACCTCCATCTTTGCCTTGCTTCACCTCAGGGAGGAGCTGCTGCCTGCCGCAGGACACTGCTCTGCTCCCCTGCCCTGGTGTCACATGCCTCCTTGCTCCCCAAGGCCATGCAGGGGAGCAGAGCAGTGTCCCAGAGCCGGCAGACCCTCACTGGGGCAGGCAGCAGCTCCTCCCTGAGGTGAAGCAAGGCAAGGATAGTGGATGGAGCAGGGGTCCTGGCGCAGGCTCTGCCAGATCCGGGGAAGTGCTCCACGCCCCAGCCCTGATGCAGGTGAACGGAGCGCTTCCCCAGAGCTGGCAGAGCCCACGCCAGGCTCCCGGCCCCACCTTGCCTAGGAGCTGACCTTCAGCTCCTCTCCTGATGCACGGCCTTGAAAAGGTTGTGCACGGCCACACTTTTAGTTGTGCACAGCTGCACACTCGTGCACCTTAGAGGGAACCTTGGTTATTGGTAGTAATATTCAGCAGAGTTTCTTTTTCCTATAGAGGTTGTATACAAGTGCTTGCAGTACCTAAGATATAACTGGGATGGGGAAAGAGTACCTCTTGTGTAATAAAATGCAAATTCTGACAAAATGTTCCCATTACTATACACGAACATGTTCCTTGTGGAAGAGTATGAGGTAAAAGGCATCTGAGACATTGAAAATGTGTGGCAGAAAAATTCACCAACTGCAAGTGACGAGTCATTCAGCAATGCTCCAAAAAGCAATACTGCACATGGCATAAACCTGACTAAGAAAACCCATCTTTGTATGTATCCAACACTTGCAAATTCAGTAATTACCATAGTTTGTTTATTGCAAAGACTATAGAAACATCATAATTATGTGGCTAGTTCCTCCATAGAAAATACATAATAATTATAATACCTTGCATTTTTATCTCGGACCTTTCACCCAAAGATCTCAAATGCTTTATAAACAATAACTAATTAAATCTGATGATGAGCTGTCTACTCTTGCACACAGAAAAAGTTATCCCTCGTAACAAGAGTTTCTCATTCAATGTTTGTGCTAGCACTGTGGGTGGGAGGTGAACAACATCTAATTAATCTTAATTCAGAAAATTCAGCTTCTGTGTTTTATCATCTAGTCAGGAAAATATACATCTCTTAAGTTTTGGCCTACAAAAATATTTGAATGGTTTGCTAAGGTTTTTAGAGAGTTCTCTGACAAAGCCCTGTTAAAACTACTGCTAATTAGACACCCACCAAAACATTATTTTGGGCCCTATGTATGGCTCAGTTGTCCTCAGCTTCCTTTGGCTTGATCCCAATGAATAACTGTTTCTCACTTTGTCTTCCATAGCATGATTTCTGTGCAAGTCTCCCCTGATTTTACAGTCCAGCTGTCCTAAGGCCCCAGAATAAGTGCTGCCGCCCCCCCGCTGGATACCCTAATTACTAAACACACCCTTTCTTAGAGCTTGTGGCTTTCAATCTTCTGGGACATGTAGATAGAGAGGTAGAAGCTGAACAACACATTTTTGTAAGAAATATTGCTTGTTAATCAGAAATGATAACTGATAAAAGCAGGACAGGATCAAAGTCAGATCGAAGTCTAGAAAACACAGAGGAGACAAATATATTTCAGGAATCAATTCTGTAAAGGACAGGCAGAAGGACTGTGGCTTTACTTTAGAGACCCATTCTTAGTGCAGCACTTAAACATATACTTTGCTTATTTTTATGAAAGATAAGTGGATATAAGCACATGCTTAATGCTAGCCTAAATAAGGTAGGGTTAAACACCTGCTTAATTATTATCTTGAATGATTTCTGCATGATTTCTATAACTTATTATTTGCAGGGAGGTGATATGTAATTTAAAGTATGCCTCAAACTAAGTGCTAACCTGAATACATTATGTAAAGGTGTCTAAAATAACCCCTTTTAAATAATAGTAGTCTTATTAGAATGATCCCTGTAAAAATCAAGGAAAATGTTCTTGTACTCGACAGGTTAAAAAAAAGGCATCGATAATATAATTCAGTATTATATTTTTGTTTCACATTACAGTTGCATAATTTAATTAAATATGCATATAAAACATTATTACATGTATGTATATTTGCGCACTGAATAAGCAAGTATGTGTCTACTTATCCAGAAGTTTGCCACAAAACTGAATTAAAGCAAGGCTTTGCAGAATTGTGGGCATTCAAGAAATGTATGCTAGAAAAACGTATCTGACATTTGGATAATAGGTTGTTTTGTTTGTTTTTTTTTTTAATGGAAACCTCAG
This sequence comes from Caiman crocodilus, assembly GCA_030014935.1. NCBI lineage: Eukaryota > Metazoa > Chordata > Crocodylia > Alligatoridae > Caiman > Caiman crocodilus. Next base: position 26,421,084 of record JAGPOW010000261.1, read on the forward strand.
TCAGCCAAGTACACTCATGAAATAATAGTACAGTACCAATAATACCATATTTACTGGCATGGTAAACCCAAAGTGGGGGTTCCCCCCCCCCGATTTAACAAGGGAAAGCCTCTCAAGGCAATAGCAGGGCAGACAGCTGCTGTGTCTCTGGCTTGAGGCCTGACCTAGGGTTCAGGCTGAAGCCACAGCTTCTACTGCTCCCCCAGCTGCTCCCTCCTCCATCCTCACTTCTGCCCCCATCCTGTCCCACCCTGTAGCCTCTGCTCTCCCTGCACCATTAACCCTCACCCTGGCTCTGGCTTGAGTCGGGTCTGCGATATAGAACAAGTGCTTTCCTTGACCCCAGCCCAGTGTAGTAACAGCCCTTGCAGTGGTGGCAGCTTTGGCCAGGCCCTGGATCCTCAGTGATTTTTGCTGATCATTGTAGAATATAACATTTCTGATATTTGTGCTAGGCTGCTATTTTGCATTTGCTGTCAGCAGGTTCTATATATTGATTTAATGTATAGATTTTTTTTTCTTTAAGTAAGGTGAATCACCTACATCTTGATATAAGAGCTATAAGCTAGTTTAAGCATACAACTCTTTTTTCAAGTTATTATTAGAGTAAGATTTGGCACATCTGTAGGACAGTAGCAAAGAGGGATTCAGCAAGGAAGACTTTATAAGGCTTTGCCAGCAGTAAGATATTAGAATTTACTGGAAGTTATTTTTCTGCCAGAATTATTATACCATTAAAGATGATCAAAATCCTATACATAATGAGATGATTGTACCTTTTTAGTGTTCAATAATGCATGCCCAATTGTCTGCTTCTCTTTCAATGGAGCATCATGGAAAATCTTCATATAGTAAATTTGCATGTGCAATCTATGCTTTCCACTTATCAGCATATATTTCTGCTTACCATAAACAGAAAACTACATCAACATATTCTTAACATCTATGAAAAAAATAAACAGAAGAGAAAAGTATTCATATGGAGAAGTCTGGGCGGAGTTATAGCTGATGTAACTAACAGGTATATTTTAACATGAGGGAAGATGGTAGAAACCCTTCACGTGTAAAGTACAAGTACAAAAGATGGGTCAGGTGCACCAGAAGTCTAATTTACAGTGGCATGATTGGTTGTTGTGTTTATGCATCGTCAGTACTCAGTAGTTAAAAATGCCTTGGCACAGTGGAATTTCTCGGCACAAGATTCCTCCGTGCAATGGAATTCCTCGGTATGGTGAGAAAACCCTGGTACAGTGAACAGTTCCCGCCAAGCTTAGCAATTGCATTGTTTGAGTGAGCGCCACCCATTGGTTGGTTGTATATTATTCCTACCTGGTGACTAGCAATTGGCTCGCTAGCCATATAAAAGCTAAAGCAGTTTCTTCCCAAGTCGTAGAACTCTGTGTACATCTCGGAGTAAACTTGGCATACTTGATCACCTACCAACAACTCCCCATAGCCGACTGTTCCAATGTACCCTGTGCCCTGCATGCTCGAAAATATCTCATTGTGTTGTTCAGAGTTCTTACCCGGTGCAACTATAAATGGAAGTTCCTACACTGTGTACTTTGACAGTGCAAGTAAAGCCAGCTCAATTTAACCAATACATGTCTGTGCCTAATTCTGCTCCATTGGTCAAAAGTACCCACCTGTTGTCTGGGCTCTTGGCCACAGCCCTGCCAACTATACTCGGCACCCACATGCATATACTGGCATCAGTGGAGAGGCTAACACACACAGGGAATATGCAGTAACATTATTCAGGTGCAATTAATTTGCTGGGGACACACCTTTTTATGAAATGTTACTTAGCCCTCCACCCCTCTCCTACTATACACCTGAATGGCAGCCTCTATAGGAGGTATAAAATTGAACAAGTTGAAAAATGAATAAATAGTAATGACTAAAATCAAATGCTGGAAGATCTAATCTAGATGCTGAAAAGAAAATAATAAAACATAACACTGGAAAATGTTGAACTACCTCATTACTGATATAGATACTAATACATAACACTCCAGCAATAGTGATCAGAATAATGTTCTGTATTCAGATCAGAGAGAAAAAAAATCCCAGTGTTTGTTATTGTTACTAGCTTACATTAGCACCTGGAGATCCCTAGTTACAACAGTGAGGCATTATGCCAAATTTCATAGGTATGCATAATAAGAGCCAGTAGTTCCTTCAAAAAGCTTACAATCTGGGTAGTATAAAGGTACACAGTCTTGGAGGTGAAACAAGGGTACAGAAGTGTTCAGTGGCCCTTCTACAGTGAGAGAAAAGAGGAAAAGAACAATCAAACAACCCCTAGTCTTATTCTATCCAATACACTTTTCTGCTTCCCACTACTCAGTGGCTGAAACTACTAAACATTTCCAGTTCAGTGCAAAGGTGCTGTACTTCAGTGAATTTAGCATGAGCTCCATTCTGGTTTGTGAGAAATCTGTGAAGATGTAGTCATAGGCTTCAGAAGAAGTATAATAAAATACAGCGTTTCTGAGAAAGAAGCAGCTTTTCTATTTGTTTTTGCTAAATTCACTTTTAGCTCAACTGTCTCTCTCTGAACGAACTTCATAACACTTTCTGCTAATGCCCTTGTCAGCCACAAGGATAGAATGAAAAGCTTAGCTTTAGCCTCACTTGGATTGCCTGATGATGGTTTAACAGATACTAAGATTAAGTTTTGTAGCCATTAGTGTTCTAAATGGACCACAAAATAATGAACTCATAGAAAGTTTATCTGTTGATTAGAGAAAAAAAGACTATATAGCAAAAGAGAATTGTACTTGGAGATTTTAGAAAATTAAGCAAAGTTTAAATATACCACTAAATGGATTGACCTTAATTAGCTGACATGGAAATAATATAATATATTTTGATCAGATAAGGTCAGAGAGAAAAATCTGCATCACTCTTTACTTTGTTCAAGATGGATTAGGTATTTCTTGTAGTCTACACACTGATTTGAGAAAAAAATAATTTCTTATACAGTTTATGGTTCTACTATGTATATCTGTTTAATTTTAAGCTATTGAAACCTAGGAGATGAAAATATCATACATAATTTTGGTGAAAAGCATATTCTAATATTCTAGAAGAGGCAAATCATAAATCAGGGGCTTCTTTTCTCACTCAAAACTTTTAATATGGATTTATCAATCTTCATAAAGGAGACCATTCCACATGCTAGAATTACTCTAACAACAGTTTAGAATACTTCATCTAGAAATTATTAATTATATAATGAAAAAAAGTCCGTAGTGAAGAGATATGTTCAGTGTTTTTCAGGGGGGTGTGTGTGTGTGTGTGTGTGTGTGTGTGTGTACACCCCTGTAGGGTGTGTTCAGATGAGCATGCACATGGAGGGTCATGTATTTGCCACGGCAAAAATGGTGTCTCTGGAGGACCCAGCCTCTGTGCCTGCCAACACATGCTCCTAGAGCACTGTGCCACCTTTTTTGCTGCAGCTTTTTCATAGCAGGGTCATCCAGTACCAAATTTTGGCACTGCACTGAAAATGAGATGTGCAGCGAATGGTTGCACTTGCATTGCATATGGTTTGTGGTGCCTAAGGCACATTTAAGGCACCAAAAACTGCACGTGCACACTCGTCTGGATGTGCCCATATAGTTGTTTGCTTTTGAAATACAGCTGTTTTCCAGAGTCCAGATATGTATACATCTCCTACCACACACAGACAGACACACTGTGACTGTATGTGTAAGGACTTTAGGAATGCTTAGGAAATGAGGGTTTCAAATACAAGACTTAAAATTAGAATGCAGATATAAAGTGAATTTACCATAGTCATAGTTAAGAAAACTCATGCACTCAAACTATAAGCAGTTCTTTAGAACTTGTAGAGAGCTGCACTAAAGTACATCCTGCTTTGTCTTATTAATATCCTAAGACCTCTAATAGCAAGAATAATAATCAATTCAAATATTTTTATTGTCATAGGGCTCCTATTACTATCTTAGCAACAGTACATTCATTAATGACCACTGTAAAGAATTTTTAGATGTATAAAAATAATTCTCATGTTTTCTCTTAGAATGGACTTTCCACAATTTAGTCAAAAAGGTGCAATGAAATTTATGAAAATTACAATAGACATTAGGACTGGAAGGGACCTTGCAAGATCATTGTGTCCAAAGGGCAGGAAGTCAGATGACTCTAACAAGATAAACATCCAAATGTTTCTTGAAGGTATCCAAAGTAGATGCTTGCAGAACTTCTGGGTGGGAATCTGTCCCAGACTCTGGATACTTGAATGGTAAAGAAGTTTTTCATTATGTCCAGTCTAAATCAGTCTTCCAGCAGTTTGTGACCGTTAGACCTTGTCTAGTGTTGTTGACATAATGCATAGCAGCTATGAATTTAGAGACTGAATCTGCCAGTCATGCCATTGTATTCAACTGGCATAACAAATACAATCTTGTTTATTTTTCTTCATGCACTTCACACTTAGCAGCATATATTTTATACTTAGCATTTAACATATCATTACAATAATGTTCCAATTACTATTTTCCCTAAGCTTTTCCAAAGAAAGATGCCTTGTATTCACTGATATAGTATAAGTCCTTCAATCCTTATTTTATGTTGGCAAATCTGAAGTTAGTAATCTCAGGAATTACTTATCTATACACTAAGATTAGGGACAGAAGTTATACATAAACTGGTTTAAGTGGTCAGAAACTGGTATAAACCTGTAACAGAACAGAAGCTCAGTGCACATAAACCAGCTTCAAAATAACAGAAACTGGTTTAAGATAAGCCTGGTTGAATGCAGTATCAGATTTAACTGACCTGGGTCAAGTCATTTTATGAAATTTCTGTCCCAGACCTCTTCCTGATTCAAGTTAAATCAGTCCCCCAGCATCCCAGCATGCTTTTCAGCCCTGTGCTGATGCTGTGCTGTCTGCTCCAGAGAGCAGGGCTGGCCTCATCCCTCTGCTCCCTATTTGAAGCAGTGAGGGCTGGCTGACAAGCAGGTATCGGGGGAGCAAGCCCCACTGGGGAGGCAGCCCAGGCTAGGGGGGTGAGGATGGGACTGCCCACCCCCCAGGCAAACCCTGGGGCCAGGGAAGGGGGCTAAACACCCCTTCACCCCACTTAAATTTACTGTTGGCTGCAATTGTGGACTACGAATCCAGAGGCATGGAAACAGAAAGAGGAAGTGATGAGCAAACCTGCAGAGTCCTGCTGCTGTAATTCTGAACTGCAAATCCTAGACACCTGGGGGAGAAGGGGGATAGCAGGAAGAGGCAGTGAATACACAGCCAGAGAGCCATTGTCTAACACCCCCCAACTTCTGGCCTAAGCCATTGCAGGCATGTGGCTTCATTTTCTGAATCAAAGGTAAATGTCTGTTCACTTCTGTTTCAATTTGACCTGTGCAGTTTAGACTAACCAGCAAAGACTGAATCGATTCAGCCTCAGGCTTTTCGATTTAGTTGAGTCACTCAGTATAGTCAAACAATTCTGAAACTGTGGAACAGGAGTAAAATTACTGTATATCCTGTTAGCAAACCCATCACAAAAGATCTCTTTCAATGACATTGTTAGCACTTGCTTTGAAGTAAATACGCAGCAAGATAACAATTACTTGGATTCATATCAGACAAGTTTCTTTTTGAAATCAAACAATATGTTCAAAGTTCCTTTAAACTTAATTATAAATGATTTTAATTTAAACTGTTATAGTCTTCAGTAAATGATTTATTATAGTACTAGCACACATTCTTCTCTATAGTATAACAATTTTCCAGTTCATTGCTGCCATTTGAAAATGACATAAAAGCCTGGTATGGTTATGATATCTTCCTGTTAATGATTTATTGTCATGGTTGCAAAGTGTTTCAACTAGTTAATACAATTTCCTCTTTTATCAGTTTTGTTAAAACACCTTGATATTTGTTCAATTTATGATAAATATCTATCATTTATCTTTTTAACGTACAATTAGAATTATTTAGATATAATGCACTAGAGGATTCACCATCAGTGTCTAGTGACTGGATTTCAATATGCAGCACCAATTTGAACAATCAGAGTGTCTTAATTGGATCTGGCACTAAACCCAGAGACTATCACTATCAAATATCCTGACCTTGATCAGTGCAAGAATAAGCATTTTATTTGGAGACAGTGTAGGATGCCTTATCCTAGGAAGTTGGGAGGAGTGGAAGGTGGCAGTGAGGCTGAAAATAAAGTAATTCTTATTTACAACATTCTGTATTATGCTACAATCATCCACTGTAGAAGTTAGGGCAGTTAAAAATTGGAATGTTAGTACCCAAAGGAAATACATTAATAAATAAAAAAAGACATCCCTCCTTTGAGTGCCTTTTTTTTTTTTTTTTCAAATAAATAAATATTTGATAGAATCAATATTTCATTTAACTTTAATTTAAAATGTAGCAAATCTATGCCTGGGTCAAATATGATCACATGGTTCTACCAGGCACAGGCATGTGACAAAGTAGATTTACAGTTTGGTGTCTGAAGTGGCTGAGGAAACTCTTTTTCTATATGCATTCATTTGAGAAAATTCCACATGGGATAGAAGTCTATAAAATGTACTTTTAAAAGAATAGGGCCTGAATACTACTTTGGGGGGTTATACAGAGAGATAATAGGAGAAATACATCTCCCTCTGTTTTGTATTTGTCACAGTTGTAACATCATACTGACATCAACCTTGTTGATTACTAGATATAAGTTCCTTCAGAGTTTACCAGTATCATACCTTAACTAACTGAGGGGGGTTAATCCCTATTGAATGAAGATTAACTGCCAGCTCAAGGACTGAGCTGTAAGAAACATTTCTACATGTTTATCCACAGGGATTTACTCACTGAAAAAGAGATGTTTTTGAAGGAAAAATAACTCTAGAGTAGTAGGAAAATAGTTGTCTTGGATCAAGGCTGAGATGACTGCTAAATCAGATCTTTAAACATGAGAAAGGAAGGAAGAAGATTGGGGAATACACAAGCAGTTTCTGTGTTTCGTTTTGGTATGCAGGAGGAGAAAAACCAAGTATCTTAAAATAAAGCAAACAATAAAAACACATTGAATGAAGAATAGGATGATCAGTAAAGAGGAACTGTTAATATTGAAGAAAAGAAAATTGGGTGAAGGACTATTCCTAATTCAGTCTTTGGTCAGTAAGTGACAACTAAAATGTATGTTTGAAGGCCAAGTCTATGAAGCAAAATGACTGACATATGAACAACTTGTGTACATATGCAACTAGAACAACACTGTGATAGTTGACATCCAGTAAGGTCCCAGATATAGGTTAGAGTGAAAAATAATCTACTAAGTATACTATGGTCTAGATATCCCTGCATGCTATAGTTGATCAATTTCTTTATCAAACTTCCACTGGACCACCAAAAGGTGATGATCTTAGTAGATAAAATATAAGTGAGCATGGCCTGAATTTGTTTAAAATTAGATGAACGAATCATCTGATGTCTGTAACCAAAACTTTGGATACCAAAAGACCAAACTAACAAAATAAAGGGAACTAGTTAGTAATGAGCTTGAGTTCAAGGACAGAGATTTTTAAAGTTAAAATGCTAACGCTGTCAGGGACTCCAGGCTTAATTGGATAAAAAACAATAATAAGCAGGATATTAGGAATTAGTGAATTTACGAGGAATGGAAACAAGGAATGCCAGCAGTGTCCTTGAGATCAAGAAGTGAAAGGATAACATGTCTGGCAACTTTCCATTTAAGTTAGAGCTTATAAATGATACTAAGATAAATAACAGAGGTTTGGTTTGGTTTTTTTTCTCCCCAGCTACATACATAGAAAGGAACAACAAAAGAAGTCAGGCTGCTCTACAGCAAGAATAAAGATCCTCTAAGTATTGCTTCTGTTTACAATAAGGGCAATGGCTATGAAATTACCACAGCAGGGGTGGAAGAAGCGTAATGCTTTCACGTGCATATGGGGAGTATAACTGGACAACCTCCACTCCAGAATTCTTCAAAACTGGCAGATAGAAGGAAAAGGAGTATGGGATAAATTCAAAACAAATTTATTAAAGGATAATCACACCAGATTAACCTGGTGCTCATCTTTGATAAGATATCTATCATCTTTGCTTTAGCTGGTTATTGCCACTCTGGTTTTAAGACACCGTTTGATAAGATGTCATATCAAGAACTACTATTTATGTGGGAAAAGATACGAAGTTTAGAAGAATTGTCAGGTGGGGGGAAAGCAAGTTAAAGTTGATTCAGCAACAGATGGTTTGCATGAGAAGGTATCAGGCTGCAGCCAAGATATCCTTGAGCAGCTTCACTGGTATGTTGGCACCAGTCTTGTTTAATATTCTCATTAATGGATTGGCACAAAAATTAGGAGTGTGCTGAGGAAATGTGCTGATGAAACAAGTTTGGAGGCAATATCAATACAGAACCAGAACAGTATATCCTACAGAAAGAACTGGATGACCCAAAAAGCATAGCAAGAGAACACATTCAAAAATATAAAATGCAAGTTTGTGCATTTGAGGGTAAAGAACAAAATCATCTGCTTGAAGCTATATCCTCATCAGCTGGAAATGACTGAGGGGATGCAACTGCTTGTTTCAGTCAATAAGCCACCCAGACAATGCAGCTTTAAGAGGCAAAGGTTATCATAGGATGTTAATAGTGTTGTAAAATTATTTATATGTTTGTTTGTTTATTACTTAGGCTTAATAAATGCCTGCCCAAAGAGTTTTACAACACTTCCTGAGAATTGGCTTGGGCACTGGTAGGCCTCAATGGGGAGGGAATTTTATTTAATTAATAAATAAAATGTATTTATTTTTAAATAAAGTTTAAAATGTCTCAAGACATAAGAACTTCAAATACAGAAGCCTAGTATGGAATCCTGAAATCTTGTGCACAGTGATACAGCCTGAGGGTTAACCTAAAAGTACATACCTGATGACATTAAACTAAAGAACCTTTTACACTATAAATGAAATAAAGTCTATTATACCAAATGGTGAATTAACCGCATTTAAAGAATCAGACAAGAACTCATAAGAATAGTTATCTAGAGGGAGCTGCCCTTTCTCCCTTAGATCTTACCTTTGAACAAAGTATCTGCAGAAAAAGATAAAATTAGAAGTCTGCCTGCTGTTTAAAATTATGGCAAGAGTGTAATACATTTTAGTTAACAAGCAAACACTAAACTAAATATATTTATATCTTGTCTATTAAGCTCAAAACTCATATGGTAGTGTCAGATGTGATTTGGTGGATAGAACATGGAACCAAGAGCAAGGAAACGGAGCGTCTCCCCATTCAGTCCCTCCCCACCATCTGTCATTCATACACCAAGTAAACTGCACATACCTTGTCTATCACTCCGAGTACAAAAATGCCTGCAGGGTGTAGGATGCCAACGCAACTGAGTAAAATGTGCAAAAGATGGCAACAGTTAACTGGATCAGCTAGCTACTATTGGTCCGTGTGACTTTATTGGAAGTAGACTTCAAGTACATTTTTGCACATCTCTAGCCCAGCTCAAAATTTGCATATGTGGCCCTCTCACCTTCTTTAATTTTAGGGATTCTCCATTTTTTTCCTCAAGGCTAGAGGCTCTGTGTACCCTCCATACTCCCCTCCCCCATTATCACACATTCCTAATCCTGTGCTATTGTCCCACAATATCTCCCATGCCAATGGTGTTACGTGCAGCTCTGTTCCCCTCTCTCACCATACTCAAATCCTCATTATGTTCCTCATCCCCTCTGCCAGTCTTATTTTCCTTTGCACTGGGACTTTTTTTTTTTCTCTCATTCTGAACGACTAAAGGGCAACTGTATTAGGTTCATGGCAGAGTGGCATGGGGGCCTTATTGATATTGCTGCCATCCAACTGACTAGCTCTATAGCCAATTGCAGATCTAGTGGGAACTGTTAGACTTGGTAACTAGGGGTGTTTATACATGTGCTCTGGGAATTGTGGGTGGTGCTTTAATTAGACAAGCTCCGAGAGCAATTCTAATTAAAACACCCAAAGCATCACATGTAACAGTATCCCTGTGCTGAAAAATGGTGGCAAGGGTGTTTTAAAGCTTGTTTGATGAGCTTTAATTAATTAAAGTGCCCCCACTGCCATTTTTCAGTGTGGGGATGTGAGGCAGTAATTATCACACTCTAGCAGACTAGATTAACCAAATAATTACAGCACATTGGAACAGCCTCACTATATGTGAATAGGTGCCCTAGATGCAACAGGTTTTCTGTGCTCCCCAGGCCTCCCTGTCCCTTCCCTTTTAACAGCTTTCTAATTTTCTCCAGACTTTGTTTATTGATGCCTAGAACACGTCCATATTCTCTTGCAATTTATTACATTTAAGATGTATCATCCAAATAGAAACACTGCCACTGAGTGTAGGACCTTGCTTCAAAGAAGTTAGGTACAGACATTCGGGCAGGTTAGATTATATGAAAAATGTTAATCTTATCTATTTTAGTTCACCCAGCTGCTGACTATACACTAGTTAGGTCAATCTAAGTGTAAACTGCACAGTAGTTCAGGATAGTTAGATCCATCTAAAAATGGCCACATTGATCTAAATTAACCTTACCTGTAAGGCAGTCTAACTTAGATTGGGTTAAATCTAAGTTAAATTAAATTGTCCAGAACTTCTATACAGTCTTCAGTGCAGCACCAGGGCTGGGAAAGCCCAGATGATGCCCCAGGGCTACCCTGTCCTAAACCCTCCCTGGTACTGAACTATTTTAAGCCCTCTATTCCCTATACCACTCCCCCCATGGACCAGCCACCCTTCCCACCCCCCAATCCTGAGCCAGACAAACCCCTCATTCCACAAAGAACTCCCAATACCAGTTTTACTAGCATTCGCTAGTGCTGAGAGCTGAAAAAGTAATTTAGGATGAGTGAGTGGCAGGTGGGATAGTAGGGTTGGTTCACTAGGAGTGTTGTTTGTCTGGAGGTGGGGTGGCTCAAAGGGCTAAAAATAGTCTGTGGTCCCAGAGGGTGAAGAAGAGAGCCTTTCCATCCCCTCTAAGGTCCCTGAAAACCCTGTGACCCCTCCCTGAGCCAAATCCTCCTGTTCCCCACTAACCTCCTGTGAAGCCTACCGGCCTCCCACAATCTCCCCCAAAGAACCTGCTAGCTTTCTCTGATCTCTTCTCAAGACCCCACTTCCCCTGGACCCTGCCTGTCCCCCACAAAAGACTCCACCTGCTCCCTAACCTCCTGACCCCTCCCCACTACTCCCCTTAAATTGGATGGTCCTTTGTAACTCAATCTAACCTCCCACTAATCTCTCCAAATGTATATACATAGCCTTAGTCAACAATCATGTGATTTGAAGAAATAATAAACACCATATTATCTCATGCACATGTCCCAGAATAAGATATGCATCTTATATTTTTGAAAAGCAAAATTACAAGAAAGATCTTTCTGTGCAGTAAGTAACAGAGTCGCAGAAACTAGGGAACACTGTTGTGCTCCCTCTGGATTGTGTAAAGACTTGACTTTTATTTTTGCAGGATAAGCAGCAGAAAATGCTCATACCATATTTCTCACATGTAACGCACACTGAAATTTCCAGCAGTTTGTTTTTGGGGAAAAGTCATATGTGAAAAAATGCAGTATTACAATTTGGTTTGGGAGATTTAGCCTTCTTGTTAATGATGCTGTTCTAAAAAACAAAACAAAACACAAAACAAAAAAACCCAGAGATGAATACAATGCCAAACCTGAGAAAGTTTAAAAAAAAAAATACCCTGCCCCTCCAAGAAACAAAATACGTATGTACATGTGTACACACATACACCTTCACATATCCTGGAACTGTTAATTAGCCTTTGAAAGTTAACAACACTCATAGAGAAACAGCTTGCATTGGTTGGTGGGGCCCTGGGTACAGCTGGTAGATCTGAGTTGTAGACAGTGCCAGGCTACCCCACCATTGTGTTAGAGTTATGTTATAGTAAAAATGGTGTAATTGTTAAAAATACAAGTTTTCTTGCTTTAATTCAAAGAACTGCACAAAGAAAGTATACAGTCTAAAGGTGCTGCTATATTACAACTTGGAAGATCATTAGGAAAAAAAAAAAAAGTTGAAAAATTTGGCTTCTTTCTTGAAATACTTCAGAATTAATCCTCATCCCCTGAAGTTTCAGAAGCCTAAATTCTTTTGAGTCTTATCTGTCATGATTTCTTACTCCTCTCAGCCTTAAGTCTAGATCAGTATAATTGAGTTAAAAAAAGCTTATAATTTTCCAAACATAATATAAACTTGCATATTCTCTCATAAGTATGAGAGATGTCCTATTACAGTCTTACTGAGTTATAATCAAATTGTTTGATTTGTATTTGTTTCCACACTTGCCAAAGATTTGCCTTAAAAAAATTCCTGATTTGCCATGATGCCATGCAGAACATCAGCTACTGACAGAGATTACACACAATACTCTGCTATTAGCAGACAGCTGAGTGGTGGATTATGAAATATCCAACTGCAAACATGTTTTGAATGATATGCCGTTACTATATTTTCTTTCTAATATTGAGAAAAAAAGTACCCTCTCCTCTTCTACTCAGAGAGAAAAAAGTTAACCTTGTATTAGGTATTTTAGCTTCTCAGAGTAAATGAATAAATGCATCATTGGAATCTCAATATTCTAAACAGTATAAATTTAATTTAGTACTGCATCAGAAAGCCAGAAAACTCTGAAATAGACAATCCAGGTAATATAAAGAAGGATGCTTTGCTACTCCACATTGAGTTTGAGCATTGCAGATTAATTCAAATTCCCTAGGTTTAGATACTCACTTGAGTGTTGTGCTGAACCTTAAATCCCTTAGGCCCATGTACCTTGAACTTCCTTTGGCCTCAATAGATTGCAAAACTGCTTTCCTCCCTTGACCTCTTTGGTATATTTCCTGGGTCCAGGTTTTCATTTTGTATCTCCTACACAAAATGGATTCCTGCATATCATTATTCTTGAGAACCTTTGTGGATCTGATTCTCCAGAATACTCCTGTAGTTTACTAAACTATAGCCCCAAACTCTAACCATTTAGACTTTGTGGGTTATTATTTAACTATTCAAGTACATCTAACAGTAACAGAAGATAGGCATACATAAAGATTTTGAAAACATGGTTGCTCTTCACATAAAGATAAAATACAGGGAAATACAGTTTACTAAAATACTCCAGTCCATCCTTCTCTTGGAAATCTTGGGGGAAGGGCCTGTTTCTCTTCCAGAAGGTAGGTTGGTTTGTATATCACTTCCCTAAATATGGCTTCCCCTCCGTTAGAGCTGGGGTAAATGCCCTATACTCCCATTTGCCATGGCATCCTCATTATCCCCAAAAGATGATCACAGACCCCTACAAAGTGACTTTATTGGTAAGCTACCTCTCAGTTGAGAAGAAGTCCTAAGCCACATTTTGTCTCAAGCTGTTTCCATATCAAGAGACCATTAAGAAGTTACAGCAACTAGTTACTATCCATAGTCTGAGAGGAACATTTTAGAAACCTTGTCTGCAAAGGATACAGAATATCATTTTATGATATATCAACTTGTACACCAATGATATCAAAATAGTAAGCAGAATTTAAGTGCCACTTCGACTGTATCATTAAGAATATTGTGTTTTATATTTTAGGTCTTAGCTATATCTCGCATCACTCTTTGCCCATACAGAATAGCGGTCTTTCCTGGAGACTGGTTTGAAAATAAGAATGAACTGCCGCAGGAACTAAGGACAATCAAAAATACATCCATTTTTTTCTTTTCCACAAGATGACAAAGTGTCATGTACATTTTAGAAAAATGTCTTGCAAAATTAAAAACAAACTGCAAACAGAATTCTTTCCCTGGGATGGTATGAGAAAGAGCAAGCAACCTCACATAATAGATGTTTAGCATATTCCCTAAAGCACTATTAAAGCACTTGGATGTTATGGTGATGAATATAGTATAAGAACCTTTATAACAGAGATTAAGTTACAATAGAGAAAAATTGGTGTTCTACATTTTGTAGAACCTATTCACTTTGCTGGGCATTTTCTGCTCTTCAGATTTTCCTGCCATAGTTTTTCAGTAGTTTTCTTATTGCAGGCTCTACCTTTGATAAGGAAGCTGGCTACCTTTCTGAATCCTTCTTAACATTTTGAAGCACTAGTCCAGAAACCGATTGGGCAGAGGAAAAAATAAGCCACTTTAAAGATTTAGATTACATTAGATTGGATATCAGGTAACACAGACAGTGAAAGTATGGAGTGATCCGTGATATTTCTGGCAGTAAATGTTAATTCCAGAGATTTGTCCTGAGTTTCTATGTCAATCAGTTCTTAGTAAAGAAGAATTCTGGTAAAGAATTTACCAGAGATGATTAAAAATTTGAAGAGACAGTAATCTGCCACCCAGATACATTTGTTCTCCTGTGATTCAGGGAGTCAGCTAATTCAGAAATATCAACTGAGAGAGAAAAAAGTAAATTCTTGAAGAGTGTGGTAAAATGGGGCATCCAACTTCCAAGTACAGGCAAACTTTTCATGCTTAGAGCTTAGGTTGGATATAAAATAACACTAACAGTCAAAATCCCATTTTTTGGGTTAAAAAGAGTTACAAAAAATTCCCAGTTTTCAGATTTAAAAAAGTATCAGAGAAAACTAGGATCCCTGGACATTAAAATGGTAATGAAAAATGAAAAAGGAGATGTAAAGATATTACTTGTTGATATTGCACATTGTCATTCTGCAATGTAAATAAATGAAGAAACAAGCCATTTAGAGCTAAACAGTTTTATTTCTGTATGCACAAAACAGCAATTTGAAACTGGTGTGTTCTTATTAGCAATCCCATGAAACCAAACCAAACACCCACATTTGACCTATCCTAGTAATGAGAATATAATCTCCAGAATGGTATTATAGCCCAAGGGATGTTATTTCTGGCAGTGTTGTTAAACAAAAGGCAAGTACTGAAGTGGGAGGAGGTTCCCCAGGGGCTTGACTAGGTGACCACATTAGGTTCCTTCCAAACCAAATTTCTTATGATTCTATTGAGGCATACAGAGAGGAGAGTTGAGTTGTATGATGTTTGCAACCAAGTGAGAAGTTTAACTGTCCTTGTAGGGGCCTAGCACTTTAGAGGACAAAATATATATCTCCTCTTATTTCTATGCCTTTTATAAGGACAGCTAAATCCACTGGGTAATAATATCACTGGAGACCAAGAGTAACTTGCTATAGGAGGGTTTCAGACACCCTTAAAATAGGACCCTGTAAAGGAGCAAGTGGGTGGGGCAAACTGTGGGCTGAATTATATCCTAGTTAAAAGTTAATGCTATTCATTATTTGAGTAGAAAGGGCACAGCCTGGACTATCACATTATCAATACAAAAGCCAAGATAACAAGATAAAGACAACATTAGGAAAAAACAGTACTATCCTGATCATTTTGGCTGGCATGGCAATTACTAAAAGTGCTTTTAAAACTAGTTACACCTAACAAAGGATTTTGGATTTATCACATTTCTTTACTTTAATATCTGATACATTAACAAAAATTCCTTACCAATATATCATTATGAACATTTCTCCTCTTACCATAGACTTAACTACCATTATATTGAAAAATAAGTCTATGCTTGGTTATTAATGGTAAAACTGAAAATAAATAATCTGGGTCAGTTATTACCCGCACCCCCACGCCCGCAAGCAAAAATCAAGGGCAAAAACATGCCTCACTAACACTGTGGAGAAAATTTCACCCTGAATCTCATTCAAATAGACACTGAAGGCAACTTTCTTGGAGCTCCTTCTTTTCTTCTCTTAGATCATTAGCTAAGCTTAAACTGTAAGCTTACTTCGCAAAACAGATTTTTGCATTGTTAGGTATATGTGCAAATGGCATGGCTAAGGTTATTGTGGGAAAACAATTGACTGCCTTTTTTTGTCTCAGGCTCACAACCTTTAACTTTGTCCCAACACATTTTTTGCATGCAATTATACACAAGCATTGCTAAGCAACACATAGATGATCCTGTTTTTAGAAACTTATTATACAGCAGCCACCCTTTAATATTAATCATGTAAAATTATAGTGATATTCTTCAATAGAATTCAAATATTATGCTGTTAATGACCTTTATAAACATTTGTGTCAGCAGTAATCATCTGAGCATCGAGTTCAATTGCATCTGCATAAAGCAACTGTGTAAGAACTTGACAAATTCATGTTGATTTAAACTGCAACAGTAGCTCACAAATATCAACCCAATACTACAATGCAGTAGCAGTTTGCCGTTTCTTGCTGTCACTGCTGCACAAAGATGATTGAGATAGATGCATTAGTAATCAGTTATGTCACTTTATTGATGCATTCCTGATTATTCTTTAATGAGTCAGAATTTCTGAAGAGGGAGTACTTCTCCCTAATGAATGTTTCTTCAGATGCCACATTTGTTTGGTTTATACACCTGCTCCCCTTACACGACCTGCTACAGTTAAATTACTACTTACAAGTATTCCAGGTTACCAAAAACCTTGGAATACCAGTGTTTGCAAGAGCTTATCCATTCTTTCAGAAAAAAAAAAAAACAAAACACCTTTTGTTAATTACTAAAAGTAACTATTATGATGTGACACTATTATTCTGATGTATTGGTGCCTTAGGAGTGCTGCTGAATGTGAAGAAAGTTGTCAAGAGTCAGATACTAAACCATAAACATAACATAGCAGGAATGCCTTAATAGCTAAAAAGATTTAAATTATACTTATTAGTATATTAAGATCACTATAGACTGAGCATCTGAATTTTAGCCTGAGTAAAATAAAGAGGAAAAGAAAGAAAGATTTATAAAATACTACACAATACAAGTAGAGGCAGGCTATTTGAGAACTCCGTTATTTTATTTGATAGTAGTCTGTCCATAATGCTTTGTTTGTACTCTGATTGGCTGCAAACATTTGATCAACATACAAAGAAGTGCTTGGACAGGTGGCAGAGTGCCCCCATAATGGCAGACACACAGGGAATGGAGCGGGGCAAGGGCCTTGCCGCCCCCAGCCCTGCTCTCTGGAGGCAGCAGCAGCAATGGAGTGGATGGAATGCAGGGAGCAAGGCCAGCAGCTCTGGCCTCACCCCTCCTGCTGTGCTTTCTGCAGGTGGCGATGATGGAGCAGGGGGCCCAAGGCTACTGGAGCTGCCCCACCCCTTGCTCCTTGGAGGTTATAGCAGTAGTGGTGCAAGGGCGAGGGGGGTCAGGACAATGCAGGGGGGTGAGGTTACCAGCATTGGCCTTGGCCCTCCCCTCCCCTCCCCACTTCCATCATCATAGCCACTGGCAGGGCCAAGCCAGCAGTGATAGGGGGAGAAGCAGGCACACTACAGTGGTTGTGGGGGAGGGGAAGAGTGGGCCTTCTCTCCCACTCAGGCCAAGGCCCACTTCTCCTCCACATCAGTCCTGAGCCTGTTTCTCCCACCCTGCTACCTCCACTGGGTTGGCCTAGGCACACTGCTCCCTCCCTGCCATGGTGACCTGGCTTCTCCCCACCCTTGGACCCAGTCCTCCCCCACATCAGGCCCGGGTCCAAAGGCACTGAACCCAGATGCCAAGCAGCAGGAGGGAAGGGGGGGGAGAGAGCCCAGATGGCAGGGGTGCACAGGACTCCATCCCCATCCGCTTCTCTCCCCCCATCATTCTTGATAGGCAATTGACTAATAGTAATAATAATGACAAAAAACAAGAACAATTGGAAATCTTGTATCTTGTGCCCTTAAAAATCATGCCCCCCCCCTTAACCGAAAAAACTAATCTCAGAACTAGTTAAGTGATGAGTTCTCAGCTCCCATTGAATCTGATCATGCAACGGGCTTAGATTTATGAGTTATATTCAGAAAAGCCTGTAGACACTGAGACAACACACTTCCAGATGCCTTGCCACCTAGTGGAATTCATGGTGCCAAGTTAGATATCTGGGATTCTCTTTAGACAATGTATGGAGCAAGTTACAGTAATTGAAAGCCACTGAAGTTACTCAAAAAAAGAGGAGAGGGCAGGAAAGTGTCCTTAAAAGATCCATTTTGTAGGATGGGGTCCTTAAAATATACCTGTTTTGCAGGATGATTCCTCTTTTCACATGAGATTCTCATGCTGAACTCTTTGTGGAGCAACTTTTCCATCACTTTTACTAATACAGATCTATTAGATGCAAATATACATTAAGTCATAGAGAAGGAGAGCTTGAATACAACTAAACAGGTTACTAGTAAAAACTACTCACCTGAGAAAACAGATATCTGTATCACCATCCCATCTCTAATTAATATAATTTATAAAAGAATTTGAAAAAAGTAAAATAAAATTAAAATAAAGGAATTTGATGCTATAGTTTGAGGTAGAACTCTATAAGAAATCTGAATCAGAGAGCTATCAGAGTTTCTTAGCCATGGTCATCTGCTAAACATAGTGTAGGACATAGGAATAAACAGTAGGGATCAGGGACAAGATACCGAGATCAAACAGTGTGAAAAACTCTCTACAAGACATTGTGCAGACAACTTGCTACTCCGCTGGTTTTAAGATTGTCTGAGGCAAAGTCAGCTCTCTGTCAGCACAGTAATCAAGGGCTAGCCTTTGCAAGGATAAAATTCATGCCAAAAAGTTGACTCATCTGCAGGTAAATTTGACTCACAGTTGTATCTTTGAAGACACTATTGTTTTCAATAACTAGGTAGAAGATCATATTGAGGGACTGTCATAAGAGTATAGATCTCTACTGTTCTTACTAAAGTTATTGCTGTCAAGAATTCTGCTCCCATGTTGCCATACAGAACATGTTAGTATTTATTGGTCTTGTGAATATGCCAAGACACAAGGGGTGCATCTACACATGCACTTAAGCACAACTAAATTTATTATGTATTAAGCTAACACACATTAAGTGATTTTTGGCAAATGTCTACATGTGCAGAGACTTGGCACTAAAGTTAGTGCCATATCCCTGCAGCCCTGATATGTGCTCCTATGACCACCAGGGGAAGCTCCAGCCTCTGGCCACATGTCTGTTAGCCAGGCAGGGAAGTGGGAACATCAGGCTTCAGCCCTTTGCAACACTCACCTGTGGCCAAGCAGGAACTCTAGCTAGGGGAAAGGACTGGCAGAGGCAGCCTGAGTCCTCTTCAGAGGGCAGATGGACCACTGCAAGCCCTAAGGACCTGGGGTATGTGCCCCAGGGCACAAATGGTTGCTGGTTTCTCTAACCTGCAGCTAGGGGCTGCTGCAGTGCAATCCAGGCTACCGCAGGAGAAGTGGCAAGTTATAAGCCCTAGTGCTGGGATCAGGGTGGCCCCCTAGTGCCTAGGCAGACATGGCACTAAAGTTAGTGCTGGGTAATTTCTACACGTGTGTTACTGAACATTAACTATTTGAGTTGGTCTAATAGAAGATATCCAAACCTTGATACCAGATACCAAAGAACCTTGTCTGCCTTTTCTTCACTAGGCAGACAAGGTTCCTTGGGTGAATTCGATATCTTTTAGTAGACCAACCCAAATGGTTGGAGAATAGTTATTAAGCAAGCTTTCAAATTCAAAAGCCCTTTGTCAGGCTAAGGAAGCTTCAGCAGTTGAGTTGTGCTCTTCCTGGATGGAATGAAAAGTAAAGAAGCCAGGGGCTGGGCTGGGCTGGGGAGTCAGTTGCCAGGCAGATTATAATGTATCAAAAACCCAATGTCAATGTTTTCTTTTCTTCACTAGAGTATTTAGGGAATCCACAGCCGAGTTGTATTCCTTACTATGCTGGTGAAATATAGCCTCTCTTCTCCATTGTGCCCAGGAGAGGGTAAGTTAAAGCTAAAGGGTAAGCAGCAGCTTTAGCCTAGACTAATGATTTGAAGCCTTTCCAGGGCCTTTTTCCAGGTGGCCTGGGAAACTTAATGTTGTTTAAGCATAAACTGGTTGTGAATATGCCCGTTATTTATTGAGCACCTTCATTTTCCTTGTCACCTCACTAACCAGTTGGATGTGGCTCCTGCACTGGAGAGCACAGTCTAGTTCTATTTGAGTTGGTCTAATATTGTGTTTTATCTGTGCCAGATAAAACACAATACAACCGTCCGAGGCGGAAGTGATTCTGGCCTGTGCTCTTTCCACATTAGGAACATAATATCTCTTGGTAGTTAAAGCATGTCACTCCCATATTTACCCAAATCTAAGATTACTTCAGATTCAAGACAAGTCCCAGGCTGGGAGGCTGAAAAATAAACATGACAGAAAACAAAATTGTTTTGGCCACAGCAGAGTGATAAATATAAGTATGTAAGAATCTTGTCTAGAAATTAGATGGACTGTAGACCCATTGTCTACAAAGTTAAGATGGCTTGTAATGAAACCTGTAGTAAGAACTCCATTGGAATCAAGTCCAATCCTCTGCCCCGAGCAGGAAAGAGCACTGGGATCAGATGATATATTGGTCTTCTAGGAGTTTGTGGCCATTGGACCTTGTTATTTCTTGGGGAGCTCTGGTGAACAACAATTTTCCCAGATCCTGATGCACCCCATCTTATATAGAAGGAGGACCTCCAAGGTAGAGGAGAGCACCATCTCCCTTGGAAACCCATTCCAGTTTCAAAGAGTCTAGAAAAGGAACAAATGGGATTTATTGGCAAACCCTTGCTAGAAACTTCTTTTCAGAAACAGTAGTTCCAAAGGAACACTTTTAGAAACATGTTCAAAGGATGCTTAACCAGCCTTGCATGCTGAAAAAAAACACTAATTTAGCAAATGATGTCACCATTAAAATGCTCTCCATAGTAGATTGGATTCTTCAGATTCAGGGAAATCAGGTTCTATTATCTAGATAGGCAACAGTAGGTAGCCTATCCAATCCTGGGTCTCTTTATGCATGGTATGTTACTTTAAAAAAAAAAAAAAAAAAAAAAAAAAAAAAAAAAAAAGCTAAAAAGCCATATGCTTGAATAACAGCTAAAATAAACCTGGAGCATAAACTAATACCCAGAACTCCCCCTTCCTAATGCACTACTCTTATTGAACACCTGGGACAAGAGAGTTCTTTTTGCTTGCCCTCCTCCTGGCTCCCTGCCTCTTGTACTCTTGGATGCTCAGTAGTCCAGTTTTTGTAGGAGTGGAGGGGGGCCTGCACCAAAATTATTCTAAATAATGTTTTTTAAGATGGTAAACATAGTTTTGAGACTCATCAGGTTCAGAAAGGCCATGACCTCAGGATTCCTCCTTCCTGGATGAATACTATAACTATAAGGTCTACATAGAAAATGTAGATGTAAACATAAACATTGAATTCAGTAGGTTTACACCTACTGAATAGAGCAAGTAGGATTGATTACTGCATCTGGCCCCTCCAGGAATTTACATGTAGAAATGGCTGGTTTATGAATCCTGCATATTTTAGGTCAGGCTAGCCAACTTGGTAGCAGTTTCAATCATGGATAAGCTGTCGCAATCCATTTACATCAGAAAACTAAGGTGCCTATGCACTTGTTAGTACCTAAACAGTTAGGCAGGGTTTTACGTTTCACTTACTTAGATTAAAGAGCAACTTTTCATAGATTGTAGAGTCAGAAAGGATCGCAAAGGATCATCATGCCCAGCCCCCTGCTTGAGGCAGGAAAGAGGTCTGAGGTCAGATGATTCCAGCTAGGTGCCAATCTAGCCTCCTCTTGAAGACTTTCAAGTTAAGTGATAGTACCACCTCTCTTGGCAGCTTGTTCCAGATTCTGGTCACCCTTACTGTTAAAAATGTCTTCTTAATGCCTAACTTGAATCTACTCTCCACTAGTGTGCCCATTATTCCTAGTTTCTCCTAGGTGCCCTGGTAAATAGCAAGCGTATCTCCAATTCTTGTTGTCCTCACTTGATAAACTTATAGGCTGCTACAAGGTCTCCTCTCAGACACCTTTTGTGAAGGCTGAAGGGATCCAGATCCCCCAACCTCCCCTTGTAGGGTCTTGCACAGATGCCACTAATCATGAGTGGCCCTCCTCTGGATCCTCTCCAGATTCTCCATGTCACTCTTGAAGTGTGATGCCCAAAACTGGTCATAGTAGTCCAACTGTGGCCTGACCAATGCCACGTAGAGGGGGAGCATCACCTCCCTCAATCTGTTGGTCATACATTTGTTAACATATAAGGTGCTATTGGCTTTGTTGAAGACTGTGTTACACTGCCAGCTCATGTTCATCTTGGAGTTAACTGACTTCAAGATCCCTTTTAGCCACTGCACTGTTGAGGAGGTCATCCCCCAACCTATAGGTGTGTTGAGGATTCCTCCTCCCTAAGTGGAGTACTTTGCATTTATCTTTGTTGAATTGCATCCCATTTTGTTCTGCCCATTGATCCAACCTGTCCAGATCAGCCTTTATCTGCTCCCTGCCCTCCAGTGTGTTAACTCTGCCCCATAACTTGGTGTCATCTGTGAACTTGGACAAGATGCTCTCCACACCCTCATCCCAATCACTGATGAAGATACTAAATTACACCAGTCCAAGGACCAAACCCTGTGGGACACCACTGCCCACCTCCTTCCAGGCTGAAAATCACCCATCCACAATTACTCCCTGGGTGCGGTCCCTAAGTCAGTTGGCCACCCACCTGACTCTGTAAGCATCCACTCCACAGCTTGCTAGCTTCCATATGAGAATAGGATGTGAAACTATATCAAAGGCCTTCTTAAAGTCCAAGCATCTGACATCAGCCCAGCTACAACTAACGCACTGCCTTGACACCGGAAAAGGTTGTTTACCTAGTTGAAAAAGGTTATAAGGTTTGTCAGGTAGGATATACCTGTGATGAACCGGTGCTGGTTTCCTTTTAACATCATTTCCCTTGCTGGGAATTACAGGGACAGGGCTGGGAGATCCTTCTTTCCCAGAACCAACTCTGTGGTTGTGGGGCCCAGGCCAGGAGATCCTTCTTTCCCAGTGCCAGCTCTGCAATTGCTGGGAGATTTCTCTCTTCCAGCTCCAGCTCCATGGTCATGAAGCTGGAGCCAGGAGATAATGATCTTACAACTCCAGGGCTTGGATTAGGCAATAAGGATCTCCTACCACTTGCCCTGAGACCTCAGAGCTGGTGTTGTGAGAGAAATCTCTCAGGGCTTGCCCCACAACTATGCATCTGGCATTGGGAGATAAAGATCTCCAAGTCTAGGTCCTGGGACCACAAATCAGGGGCTGGGAGCTCTCTGCAGATGGGGAAGGGGGACATTATTCCCACCTGGGCTTCGGTGGTAGAGCCTGCAGTAGGCAACTCCTGGGACTGTTGCGGGGCAACAGGGACTGGGAGCAGTCTGCTGCTAGAAGTAGCAAATCTGCTCCCAAGTCCCTGCACATGTAGATACATGCCCAGGTGAGCTTACTCTTGAGTAGTTTGCTCAAAAATAAACTGCTCACAGATTATTTTCATGGAAAATCCGATAGCAAGTTTTAGCCCCACACTGCAAATTTGCAGTGTGGTGTACATTTTAATGTTTGCCAAGTGTGGTTTGTGGTGCCACAAATTGCACATCCATGCAGGTCTAGATGAAGCATTAGCGATAGCGGAAATAACTTTGGGATTAGCAGGTAGAGTGGTGTTTAAGACCAAAGAACCATTCCACTCATCAGTTTGATTATGAACAAATGACAAACTTGCCCAGTAAACAAGATTGCGTACCACACAAGTGTAGCTGAAAGTAGGCTAGGAAGACTTCAGTGCTAGGATTCCTGGGCCTGCTGGCCAGGTGTCTAAGGCATCTTGGGGAATACTTCAATTAGACATTAAACAAGTGCTGTGAAGTAAATGGTCAACAATTCTAACTTGCTACAGAAGCTTAGGCTTTTATGTTCTATTGTGGGTGGGCTGCTGTAGTTTTAAGAGTAAACTAATCACCTTTGAATGAGCCAATAACATTTCACAATTAAATCTAAATTCTACACATTTAGGTATGGTTCCCTGGCAACCTTTGTGGCTGCTTGCTGTACCACACCATTGTCCAGTCATTTCACTTGTTTATGTACCACCTGTACCATGCCGTCTCAGACTGCTCCCTTCAAAATTTGCACCACATCCTCCTGCAGCTTGCTTGTCCTTGCTTACTGATGGGAGTTACAAATAGGTCACAACACTTTATCTTCAGTTACAATTAATTAGCTATTTTGTGTGTCAAAGTAGAGATAGCTCCCTTTATGTTACAGAGGCTCTATCATCTTCACCTCTAGTCTGTTTATGAGGTATGCCCCTTGTAAATAGACTGCAACTCCAACTCTAACAGGAAAGTTCAAAAGTTGGGATAATATCCTGGAAACATAAGGAAGGAAAATGCATCACCTTTTATAAATGTTAGAAATTCAGCTGAAACCCACAGGGTAAAGATATTAATAACTGGAACACTCTTGTGTGCATTTGTCTTTAAATGTTAGTTATTTAAATTCCAGTGCCCAAGCATATTTTCCTCAGCCTTGATACTACTTTGAAATGTAGTCTTGGGCCTTGTCTAGACCAGCAGGGGCATGCACTTGCAGTAGGAAAAACAGTAGCGCATATTTGTACCACTACTTTTTGCCACAGTGCATGCCCCTGCACATACACTTTGTTGAGGGACAAATTGTCCTATTTGGGGCAAACTGCCCTTTCCTGGATCCTCCTGGCTCCCACTGTGTTGCAGCAGCCAGTGCACAAATGAAAAAGTAGAGATGCTCTGGCCAGCATCTCCTTGGAAGACCAAGCCTCTGTTTGTTCCAGCACACATTATTTGTTCTAAGCCTGTTTTTGTTTTTTACTACTGGAAAATCCCAGTAGCATAATTTTGTCCCTGCACTGCAAATCTGCAGTGTAGGGTATGTTATAATATTCACCACACGTGGTTTCTGGCACTACAAACCCCACACTGTTGCTCACCTGGATGCAGCACTGTGCTACAATTCAAAGATATGGATTACAGCATGTAGCCATTACCCAGAGCAGACACAATGGCCAAAACCTTAGTCTACTTCAAGATGCCTCAGGCTTTGCTGCCATGAAGTAAGGGTACATGTCTTGCCTCAGGAGTGTGCCCTGTTGTACTGATATATGCATAACCCCCATTCTCTTATGTTATTCTAATCACAGTGGGTTGCATCTCACAAAAACACCCTCAAAAAAAAAAAAAAAAAAAAGAAACACCTCACATTTTTCTGGTAGCTTACTGGTTAAAATACATAAGCAGCATGGGTTCTATGCCTCCCTCCTAGGAAAGTCTGCTTCGCTTAGCTACAGAAATAGAGTTCTTCTTGAATGTATTCCTTCTTTACCAGCTGATTCTACCAATACTTTGTTTCATGGCCCATCTTCAACAGGATGGAGAATGTCCTTTATTTCTTCTCATCATCTGGCCTAGTGTAAGAAAACTCTCTTAGAAAGCCTAAGGCAGAGATTCAAATTTCCTCTTCATTAGGAGGACCTAGCCCCATCATTGGGGGCTTTAACCATTAGAACAGTGGGCAAGTGATTGGTGAACAGTTCTCCTTTCTGCTTATCATGGTGTGACAGGTACCCACTCTGGGCCACCCTTAATGTGGCCCACACACCTGTCCCTGGAGCAGCTGCCCACCTACTCATCTGCCATGTCTTGTTCTTAAATAATTGATCAGTGTTAATCAGCAGAAGGCTACCCTTATATTGCCCTGCTGCAAGGGGCACTATCTGCGGCTCTGTTTCCTCCCTTACACTGTAGTCCACACCTCACTGATGTTGACTCAGGTCTATCCCTATCTTGGCCCTTCCTGTTCTCTCTGGGCCTTCTCTGTGATGCTTTCACCCTCACTTGGGCTCACCATGCCCACACTTGGGCTTCCTCATAATGCTGCCCCTATCTGGAGCTCACCATGCCCAGCTTGGGTCTCCTCATAATACTGCCCCTAACTTGGGCACCTCAATAATGCAGCCCTCTCCTGGGGCTCTCAAATGCCCCTCTGGAGCTAGGGTCTATGCCCCCATATATGCTGTGCCATCCCTAGTACTGGGTCCTCACACTCTGCTGTGAGTCCCCAGTGAGACCTCCTCCAACCCCTAATAGCTTCACCCAAACCACCGGTTATAACAGTAACAAAGCAAAACACACAAGCTCCTAGGCTATAACATAACTTAAAGTCGCTTGGCTAAAACAACATTGCTCAACTCAGGTCAAGTTTATACCTGCAGTTAAGCTTCTCCTCACATCTTGGCTTAGGGAGCTCCTGCCTCTCTGGCTGCTGGCAGGGAACTGCCTCTAACCTCTGCTCCTGGACTTTATAAGGGCCAGGCCCTGCCCCTTCTGCTCAGCTGACCTTCCCTAGTTGCCCTGTCAACCCACAGCCGTGGTCCTTAGTCGCCACTAGGGCTCCTTCCCTAGCAGTTTTCCCCTCTTCAGAGCACTGAGGTGCCCTGTTCCCGTGACACACCTCCCCACTTAAGATCCAACTCACCAAGCTGGATCTTCACTTTTGTCAGGTGTTGCTAGACTCCGTGGCTCTTCTCGTCCCTTCTTCAGGCACCTGGTGACTCACTTGCAGGCAGCAGAGGTTTTCAGGTGCCTCCTCCTCACCTTTTACCCAGAGCACACCATGTGGGATTTTTCAGGAGTTACCCTGCCACAGTTAGTCCCCCCACATTAGCCATCCCTGGTAGGGTGCAACCAGATCTCTCTTTTCCTCCTTCACTGCCCCATCATTATGAAGATGAAGCCTCCTCTCTCTTCCTCCTACTACTTGGGGTGTCTCGTCTCTTCCTCATGTGTCCCAGATCTCTTCTTCGTGTCCCTTGTAATAAATCCCTCCTCTCCTGGGTTTCCTGCCAGTCCCTGAGCTTTTCCCAAAGCTCCCCCTGCATCCTCAGTACACACCAGACATCTTCCCCTGGCCAGTAGATCTTCCGCCAGGCCCTGTGTACACTTTTACAAATGCGACTCCCCTGACTCTAGCTTCAACTATTTGTCTCAGGGTCCACCATCTGACTTGCCCTGGGATGTTATTAACATATACGCATGGCTGTCTTCCTCCCCTTTGTTCTTTTTCCCACCAAATTACCTTGGTTGTTAATGAACCTTAGGCCTCCTTAGCTTGACCTGTGGTCTGTATTCAGTCTAGTCTGTTTCTGTGCAGGGCTGGATACCTCATCCTTAGGGTGAAGCTTGAGACCTCCTTCTCCTCCCCCCTTAGTTTCCCTAGGGTTTTGGCTCCTCTGGTCCATCTCAGGCCTTTGGGCCTCTCTGTTACTTAGAGCTTCTACTCCTCTCTCTTTTGGAAGCTGCACCTTGCCTATTATATGCCTGAGCCTGGACCACCTTTGGTCTATGGTCTACCTCCCTCTGTTGCCCTTGTTTTGGTTCTGTCAATATTCCAGCATCACACCAGCTTGCAACTTTCTTTAGTTTTTCCCTCAGGCTGTTCATTTCTTCAGTGTATTGGTTCACCCACTGACCCCATCTGATTCAGACACTCCATGACTGTAGCAGTGATCTCTTCTCTCATCCTCATGGGGTTTACCCTTGAGAGTGCCTCCATCCTTAAATTCTTTTCCTGCTGCTCTGTTTCCTCTTCTTCTCTAGGAATCTAAGCCTTTTGTCCTGGGTGGTTCCTGGTTTTTCAGGACCTTTGGGAGCCTGGGCTGCACAGTCTTTATCAGTTTTTCTGTATTTATTAGAATCTCTTTCAAGCCTTTATACTCCATAAGCTGCTCCTCATATCCTGTTTTAATCTTGGAGGCATTTTCCTCCAACCAGTTTCTTATTGTGATCAGTCTCTTGCTTTGTATTTGAGCAGCCTGTACTGATTGTTGTTCGATCCTCTCTTGCAGTGCCAGCTCCCTGGCTGTGCTCTCTTTTAATAGGGTCTTCAGGGACCATATCTCTTCTCCCAGTCAGTCCTTTAGTCCTGCATCTGTCTGGGTCACTGTACTTACCACCTCCATCTCTGCTGACTCCCCAGAATCTTGACCTTTTGCAGCTATCTGATTGTTTGTTGCCTGTATATAGTTTTATTTTCTGCTTCCAGGACCTGAATCCGCTTCTCTAAAATTTGCCTTTGAAGCAATGCCTGCTCCCTCTCATTGTTAGTCTCTGCTTCTTTAGCCACACTATCCTTTAGGAGTGTTTTAAGGCTTCGTATCTGTTCTTCCAGATGGTCCTTTTCTGCCTCCACACTCTGTAATTGGGGCCATAACCTATCATGCTCTCTTGCCCTGTCCTCCAACTCCCTTTCAAGTGACAGGTTTTGTTCGCACAGTGTCTCATAATTGGCCATGTATGCCTTTACCTTCCCTATTTTCTTTGGTCAGAGCCTGATTTTCACAGAATTTGTCCTGCAGCTCTTGAGCTAGTTGGTCTGCTTGTAAATACTTCTGCCACCAGTCCTCCACCTCATCCTGCAAGTTCTTTATGTGTCCCTCCTGACTACGGACCTCTCACTGTAAACCACCTGCCTACTCAATTGCCATGCCTTGTTCTTAATTAATTGAACAGTGTTAATCAGCAGGAAGCTGCACTTATACTGCTCTGCTGCAAGGGGCACTAGCTGTGGCTCCATTTCCTCCACTACAATGCAGTCCACACCTCACTGATGTTGACTCAGGTCTATCCCTATCTTGGCCCCTTCCTATTCTCTCTGGGCCTTCTCTGTGATGCTTACACCCTCCCCTGGGTTCACCATGCTCCCATTTGGGCTTCCTTATAATGCCACCCCCTATCTGGGGCTCTCCATGCCCAGCTTGGGCCCCTCCATAATGCAGCCCTTACCTGGGGCTTTCAAACTCCCCTCTCTGGAGCTGGGGTCTATGCCACCATATGCTATGCCCTCCCTGGTACTGGGGTCCTCACACTCTGCTGTGAATCCCCAGTGCAGCCTCCTCCAACCCCTAATTGCCTCACCCAAACCATCAGTTAAAACAATAACAAAGCAAAACACACAAGCCCCTAGGCTACAACATAACTTAAAGCTGCTCAACTCAGGTCAAGCTATACCTGCAGTTAGACTTCTTCTCACATCTTGGCTTAAGGAAGCTGCTGGCAGGGAACTGCCTCTGGCCTCTGCTCCTGGGCTTTATAAGGGCCAGGCCCTGCCCCTTCTGCTCAGCTGACCTTCCCTGGTTGTCCTGGCAACCCACAGCTGTGCTCCTTAGTCACTGCTGTGGCTCCTTCCCTAGCAGTTTTCCCCTCTTCAGGCACAGGGCACCTCAGTGCTCTTTGATACATGGTTTTCCTTCTTCCCTTTTGTACTCAGGGCACCCATTGTTAGACTTAAGTCACCTGTCAGAAATTGCTAGTTCTTAGTTTTCATTATATTTTTTGACTATCAAGAAATAATAGAGAGAGACTCCTGTTGCAAGAAATTCAGACCAGAATGGACCAGAATGTTTTAGACCCCATGGATTCCTATTTTAAATCTCTGGATTTATTTTGTGAATCATATGCCAGTGTTTTCACACCTAATAGTGCTAATATTGTGCACTACCCCACAACACTCTTAAAAGGTCTCATTGCACTTAGACCATGGCTGAGAATCACCAATCTAAAGATTTGGGGACTTACATAGATTTTATGCACTTCCCAGAGAGAACTGGAACAAAACCCTGACTAGGTTAAGGTTAAAACTAGGTAGGCATTCTGGGTTGATTTTAAGCATGTGCATGGCCCAATATGGAATATTTTAGAGCAAGTGCAACAGATCAAGTCTACATGCCTAGGTAGACCAAACCCTGCAACAGCAGGAACTAGCACAGAGAGTTGGCAAGCAAAGTTCCCACTTGTATATAAAGGATGCTGGCGATTAGGGTCACAAGCCAACAGGCTAGAGAGAGTGGGACAGACACAGGCAAATCAACTTTAAGATTAAGTTACATACACTTAGGATCTGGGTAACAGAAAGTAAACAGTGACACTGTGGTAAAATCACCCAGGAATAGGAACTGGTAGGAAACAGTAACACTGTGCTATATACACCCAAGAACCTTAAACTCTCCTAGAACTCTGAACAGCTCCAAACCAGTCTTCAGTCCCATAAAATGCTTAACTAACACTTGCCTAGGCTCCATGTTTGAGCCCCACTGCTGCAGATCACAGTCCTAGCTCTGCTGCTTCTCCAAATTGGTCCATGTGTCTCCCTCTCCACTACAAGACTCACAGCTCCTTTCACTTCCTCCTGTTCCCCGCCACACTCTGTGACTTGTAGTGCACATTGTAGTGCATTCCTCCAGTCCCTTGGAGGCCTGTAGACATTGTAGTTCATATTACAACATTACATTACATGACATTCAACATCATAGTACATTACATAGGAATCATTTCTGGCCAAAGTGGAGATATATGTGGAATCTAAAAGTCTCAGTGGTTTAGTGGGTGCTGCATGAGGTGAAGGGTCTTTAAATGTCTGAAAGCTGCTTAAGTGTTACTTCCATATCTTAGAAGAAGACAGAATATGGGCCAATGTCTGCCTATAATATGTTTCCTTGAGTGTGTCTATGTCCATTAATGTACCACAGTTACAGTGCATTAAATTCAGTACCTGTAATGACAGATACTAACTTATGCACCATAATCAGTGATACTACACATTAGTGCAAATGAAGAGTCTTTTTGTGCAGTTAATGTGCAGTATACTAAATTTGCTGCACATTAGCATGAGTTTTGCCCACAGTGCTAATGTGCAGTAGAATTAGTCTACAGTACTCAAAGCATCTTGTGTAGATGCCTCTTGAGAAAATGTCCACTTGGAATTATCTGGGGATGGCTGGACCCTCAGGAAGTGCACAAGGATTGCTGTTTCTATACTTTAATGGAGTGATTCAGCACAGATGCAGAGAAAGCCAGAAGAAACCTGGTCCTAATAAAGCAAAAGGAGAAGACCTCTAAATGAAAATCCAGACCATATATTTAGAAGCAAATAGTAGGATAAACAGTTTATGTATGGACTGAACAAACATATTGATTATAAGATCATAAATATTACTAAGGATAATGAAGGTTTTAAAGATGTATTGAAGTAAGTGGGAATTATCTAGCTAAATCCTATGAATAATTGAAGACTTTCCCCTTTCTGTATAATGGTAATACTCTTATTTCTGTATGTAATGGAAAGAGCACATTTTTTTTACTAGCAGTTGGTATGCAATTCTTACATGTCCTTTACAGAGGTACATAACCAGGTTCTTCAGTAAGACAGATTGTCTTATTAACACAAAGTAAGTTCATGTGAACTTATTAAGAATTAATAAGAAAGGTCTAAAACTGTCACCAGTATACAGACAGTTCATGTATTGGAAGGAAGTATCAGCTATATAATGCCGCTGCTAAATTCATTAAGAGGACTGAGCCTTACAAATACGTTAATCAGGAAATTAATGCAATTTCTAATCACTGGTATTTCTGCTAAAAGGTTTTTTCGTTTCTTTTTTTTGAACTGGTTGGCTCTTCTTTGATCTAGACTTGTCATATCTCTCTCTAGGAGCGTGAATCTTCAAATATTGGATCAGAGTACTAACAGCCTCTGACTATGAGACAATAAGAGGATAAACAGAGATTGTAACAGATTTGTTTTCCTTTTTGAAATAAAGGACAACTTCACACATCCAACTCCACATGCATCTGGGCACTGGTGAGATCCTGGGAAGTATCCAGCTTGGATTCCAAATGTTTCTTTTTTTAACCCTGTAAATATGATTTTCAAGTCTTTGATGATCTCCAGCTGATTTTAAATGGAGTCATCATGTTATTTGAGTCATGCTGGTCCTCTCAGCAGTTTTTGATATGGTTGTCAAATGTTTGTTTCTCTAGTGAATGATGGGTCACCATTGAAAAAAATTGTTCAATCTGTGGTGGGAAACTGTGTGACAACAACAGGGGGGTGATCCTAAACTCTTATATATGTAAGACTTTCCATGATATATTGTCCCATGATGTTCAACATAGGCACAACTGCTCAAAAGTGCAATTGGTTTTCTATACAGCTACAGAGGTAGAATGAATGTTGCTTCACTTTTTTCATTCATTGTTAATCTGATAACTAGCCTTTGTCAAAAAGAAGGTAAAATATATTGTTTTTAAATGAAAACAAAACAACTAACAATTAAAATGGTAAAATTTGCTGCTGAATATGTACTGTAAAGACATAGAAAAGAAACAGAAAAATATTATGCCTTCAGTTTTTGTTTTGCACTGTTAATGATTACGTGTAATATGGACAATATTTTCAGACTAAATGTACTTTTCAAGTTGATCATGTTAACCTTTGTTAGCACTGTTGATTGATGCTTATTAAAAACCTCTTCTTAAAATTAAATTGGAATAATTTGTAAAAATAATAATAAAAAAACCCAGAAGCTATTAATAGCTATTTGCTCTTTTAAAAGTACTTAAAAACCCTTAAAAATACCAAAATTAAAATATAGGTATTTAAACTCATCCCTTTAAACATTGACTTTCTGCTTCTGTTGTTTCCTCTTTATATTACTTGTTTGCTTGTTTTTAACCATGCTGCTTCCCTGTTTACATTTATTTGTTCTGAAAGGTTTAAATCTTACCTTGTCTCTCAAATACTGAATTGGGAAAGATCAATTTATCAAGACAGAGAATGGTATCCAGGTATCTTTATATGAGAATTTGCAGCATGCATGCATGTGTGCATGTGTGTGCACGTTTGTAAGCTCCCCCCCATGCCCCAATTTTCTGACTGAAGAAAATGTAGAAATCCAACTTTTGCTTCTCTGGCTCTTGGAAGATGATAAGACCACATGTGACAGGGGTCCATCCCAGTGGCCAGTCACAATGTTGGCCCACCTACCTGTCTAGGGCAGTACGCCATGATTTTCTGCCAAGCCTTGCTGTAAAGATATAGGAGGTATCTATCAGGCCATAGATACGAGAAAGATGTGGGAGGTTGCCCCTATTGTCATGGGATGGGGTCCTGAAGGATGGCCGTGATCTCCCCAAGGCCCCTCTACTGTGCCAAGTTGGCCCAATGGGCACCCTCTATTCTCGCCCACCATGTCTTTGATGGAATGGTTAATAGGGAAGCTGCCTTTAAGTCCTCTCAGACATGATTTTGACTGATTCTCTGGACCGCTTGGGTTCCTGGACTCCTGGTGCATCCTGCTTCAAAATAGATGTCACGATGGATGTTTCAGGGCACCCTAGACTTATGGGCTATGCATGGCTTCAACCATCCCTTTACCATGCCCCAAGCTTCGCAGAAAGTACAGACGTTTTTCCGGTCTGGGCCTTGTTGTAATTTGACTCCCTTGTCCTCCCTGGGCTCTCCACAGCCCTGTCTCGCTCTGTGCCCTCTCTGGCGCTGGGGACTGTGCATCCTAAATGCCACGCCATCTCTGGCGCCAGGGTCCTGTGCTGCTGTGGGCCCCCAGTGAGGCCTTCTCCTTCCCTAATAGCCTCACCCAAACCACCAGTCTTATACAGCAGCAAACAAAACACAAGCCCCTGGCCTATAACATAAATTCAAGCTGCCCGGCTAGAACATCATTCAAGCCACACCAGGGGTACGTTGTCCCTCAACAGTATCAGTATCTGTAGCTGCAGTAAGGCCTCTTCACTTTGCTTGCTCCAGAAGAGCTCCTTCCCCCTTGGCTTGGCTGCTCTAAGGGAACTGCCTTCCTGGCCTCAGCCCTGGGGTTTATTATAAGACAGGCCCTGACCCTTCTAGTCAGCTGACTGCTGGCAGGTGTAGGTCACTGACTTGTTTGGCTGCCCTGGTAACCAGCAGCTGGGGCTTCCAACTCACTGCTAGGGCTCTTCCCCTAGTAGTCTCAGCTCTTTAAAGGAGCAGGGTACCCTAGTTCCCTGCAATACCTATAACGCCATGATGCCAAATGCATAATACATGGCTCTGACCTTCCCTTTACCATGTCCCATGCTTCTCAGATGGCATGCAAAATGACTTCCAGCTCCCCAGGCCCATTGCTGGGCCACTGGCCCAAATTTGGCCTCAGGTATCCTTAGACATGCCTAAGTCACCTGCTCCCTCTCTGGAGGTTTTGCTCTGCCCCCTTTCTGGGGTCTTGGCTCTCACACACACTAAGGGCTCCTTGCCTCACATTAGGCTTCTAGTTCCTCACGCTTTGCCCCCTCACTGGGCTTCTGTACTTTACACCCCTTGGGCCTCAGATGTGTGTTGACATGCCTAGACTTCACTCTCATTCAGGCCTCCCATTAGGCCCCACTCTCATTTTTACAGACATTGGGCCTCAGGCCTTCCTGGCTCCTGCCCAAGCCTGGTGTTTTTCTGTCAGGGTGTGCTCCCTTAGACTTTTCCCTCCACTAGGTTACCCATAAAGCAGTGGAGGCTGAGGCTTTCTGGCACCCCATACACACTTTTCACTAGGGAGGCACTGGTGTTGCATTTCCTGGATACTGCCCCACCATGCACAGCCCCACTACACCATCCAACTCCAGCAGGGTGCAATTTTAGATCATTTTCCAGGACCAGCTGTAGGTCTACCTTCCCTGGTCTTTCATTTCCTCTCTGGACTCCTAGATGTTCTTCATTCTAGGCTGCACATTCCTGGGCACTCTATTACAGCCTCCACCGCATAATTTGATTTTCAGCGGCTAGCCTGTTCTCTCCCTCAGGCCCCTTGTAGGATCCCTCCCATCAGGAGGCTGGGCTTCAGCCTCTGTCATTTCATTCCTGACTTCCAGAATGTTCCTGGGACCACCAGATCTCCAGCTGGGTGATATTCATTCTCCAGTCCCCTGCAACAACTGCCAGCCCTGCTCCTCAGGCCCTGCTCTTATAATGAGGCTGCTCAGCCCTGCTCCAATCAGGAATTCTCCTGGCTGTCATGTGACCACCTGATTGGCTGTGCTGTCACCTGCAGGCTGCTTCAAAGCCTACTCAAGCCCTGAAAGTGGCCAACCCCCCAAGATGTTCCACCACACACCTCCCCCCTTAAAATCTTTCCAAGGTGGGGTGTACCTCTGCCACTCCCACCTGCAGGCTTTTCTACAGCCCGCACAAGCCCTTAAAGTGTCAAGCATGATGTGCCTTGCCACATCATGTCATGACTCAGATCTTTATGTCCCATCCCAGTGTTCACTGTGCCATTCTGGATGTGCAGTTGGACATGGAACAGGAAAGGGAATCAGAGTGGGGGTATCTCTGAAATTGGGGCTGTCTGGCCTCAGGGTTGACAATCAGCTGATAGTAAGTCCTAGCCCTGGACAGCCCTGGGCTTGTTTAAAACCCAAGGCTGGGGCCAACAATAAATATTTTTTTGGACTATAGTTATCTGGCATGTAGCTCATTTTGCTTCACAGCTGCTGTGAGAGCTATAAGGCAAGGCACTTGGAAGTACAGGGTCATGGCAAGGCTTGGGTCTGCCCAGGTCCCAGTACTAATAATCAGCTGATTGTCAGCATCAGACATGCCAAACATTCGATTTTTTTGTGATTTTTTAATGTGGAATATCTTTTGCTGCTGAATTGCCATTTTATAGTACCTTTGATTGACTGAGCATGTAGTATGTGGCTACTTATGGCATGATTTCCACATTAATCATGCAACAAATGTGACATGGGCCAGGGGCCTCTGAAATATAAAAGGATTACAGATAGCAAACCTCTTTTTGAATTTATTTTTGGAAATAGATTTTTTTGGCTTTAATTTAAAACAAAAATAAAGACAACCTTTATAGTTTCATAGTAGCTAGGGCCAGGAGGGACCCGAACAGATCATCTAGCCTGACCCCCTGCCACAGGCAGAAATGAATGTTAGGTTCACAAGACCCCAGACAGGTGATCATCCAACCTTCTCTTGAATTTGCCCAAGGTAGGGGCGAGGATCACTTCCCTGGGAAGCTGGTTCCAGATTTTGGCCACTGTAACTGTAAAATATTGCCTTCTGATCTCCAACCTAAACCTATTCTCCATCAGCTTATTACTATAGTTGCTATTGATTCTACATACTGACCTATGTTTGAAAAATGTGTTCTAAGCCAACACTTTATGGCTTATATAGATTTATGCATGATAAATGCATACATGCCATGGTTTATGAACATTTCATCAAAGCTAATCTACCAGTGCAACTTGCCTAGTACACAATTTTACATTATGAACAGGTAAATTTGTCCTACAGATATTTTTTGTAGTATTTGCACCGTAAATACGAAGTGCATATATATATCTGAAATTATATCCACGCCCCCCCGCCCCCCACATGTAAATCATTACTAAAACCTAATCAAGACTAATCTGGAGGATTAACACAGAACAATTATTTACCTAAATTTGAAGAACACATGGACAGTTAATTCTACCTTCTAATATCAGGCAGACATTTTGAGCAATTGTCATGTTGAGCTATGTATAGTATGTGTCTATGGATAGGTGTCATTTTTAAGACTTCTGATAAAAATTGGATTTCTAAATCCTAATTCTGCCTTTCAAAGTTTGTCCTCTACCCCAAGTCTGATAGCAAAAATCTCAGCTTGAGTGTATCCTCACCAGATGTTTTTTTTTTCCACATCTATTAAACATAGTTCAAGATCTTACTCACTAAATCAAAACACTATTGAGAAGGGCCCAAAGATTATCCAGTGACTAACAAGCATAAGCGTATTTTCCCATCATAACTTTTATATTGATCTTTCATTTTCATTTTGAAAAAAAAATCCTATACAATGCCAGTCATTAGTATGTACCTGCTGGCATTCCTCTGGTAATTCATTATAGCAGGTTATCATCAGAATGATGGTGTTTTGATGATGTATTACAGTAATACATTACCAACGTAACATTAAGTTGATGATGTATTGCAGCAATATATTACAACAGGGCCCATTGCAGAATCCAAGAAGCTGATAGAAGCTTGTCAAAGGAAAAAAAAAAAAGATAACTTTGTAATGGAGTGTGAGAGAACACAAATTATGGGACTGTATCAAACTCTTTAAACATTACGATATCGGGATTCAACACCATCCACTAAAGAAAACTTAATCCAGTTCTAAACTCTATAAGTTCCCCACCAGCAATTTTGGATGATATTACATACATACTTAGTCAAATTCTGGGAGTTAGTAACAAATACAGAATGTTTAATCCAACTTGAAAACCCATATTAACACAAAAATAATTTATTCTTAGTGATTTTGTAGTGTCAGTTGTGGCTTCATTAAAGACCATTTCCTAACCTCCTTTAAAAGACCTTATATTGTGCCAGGGTCAAATGTTATTACAAAAAGCAAAGCAGTAACGCAAAAAATGCAAAACTTGGCTCCAGCTTTCCCTGTTCTGAAGGGAAAACAAATCTAGAAAAATATCTAGGCCTGTCTATTAATGTATATTCCTGCCTCCAGTGGAAAATATTTTATGATTCTATTTATCTAAAATAATTAAAAAATAATATTTAAAATGTGACAATTAGCCATTTTAGAGAAAACATTTTATTTGATCTTACTGAGAACATCATAATATTACAGAATAGAGCAGAAATGTTCTGGGCAGAAATTCAAGCTAAAATAAAACTTAGACAGGCTTATCATTTTCTGGGAATGTCTACAACCTTTCATGAAGCTTTACTTTGCAAAATGATTCTCCTCTTCAATAGTGTTATAAAGTGCATTTAAATTCATCCATGCCTCTTCCTTGAAACATGATATTACAATGAAGGCTACTGGGGTCTAAAATGTTACCTGAAATCAGGCAATTTCCACCTCAGGGGCATGTGTTGTAAGATGCTTTACTTGAGATTAGTGAAAATTATTGCACCACCTACACATGCAGATGCTTACTGCACAGTAATTTACTCTAATTATGAGTAAATTTGCTATCTGTAAATACAAGTAGCAAATTTTCTTGTGATTAGTTACTTCACTGTACAGGACATGTAGATAGCTGACTGGAAGCAAGTTTGCTTCCAGTCAGCCAGGCAGCAGGAAGTAGGAGATTGCTTTCTGCCCTCAGGAGCTACCTGCTGCCAGGACAGGCTCTGCCAATGGAGCCTGGGTGGGGACAATGTCCTTCTGCCCTGGCAGAAGACAGCTCCCAGCCCCGCTCCCTGATTGCAATTGCAGAGCAGGGGCTGGGAGCTTGTTCCTAGCCCCAAGTCCATGATTGCAGAGCTGGGGGGTGGGAACAAGCTCTCCAGGACCCACTCCATGATCACAGAGTTCCCTGACCAGCCTAGAGATCTCTGGGACCTGCCCTTGACTGGGACAGTTCCCAGACAGCCCTGGGCTGCATTGGGAAGTCTGCACATGCAGCCTGGAGGTGGCTGGGGACTGTGTTGTTTCAAGCTGCACATGTAGACATCTGCACACAGCCCAGGTCTGTCTAGGGACTGTCCCAGACAGAGGCAAGTCCCAGCACTGTGTTCTGATTGGGTGACTGAGGTTCAGGACATGGAAAGAGCTGCAAAGGAGGAGCAAGTCCCAGCCCCCTACCCTGGTCTGCTGGTACCTGCTACCTAAGCCTGGTAGCTGAGAACTCTGTACCCTGCCAGGAGCTCACTGCTAGCTGCCCCACCGGTGGATGGGGGCAGAGGGCTGGGACTGGCCCCTCCCTTGTAGCTGTCTCCAAGTGTCCTGCCCCTGATCAGGGACCCAGGACTAGGACCTCCCTGCTGCTGGGGCAGGAGGACATTATCCCTGCCTGGGCTCTGGGGATGGAGTCCGCCCCAGCATTCAGAAGCTCCTGGGGGCAGAAATCTATCTCCCAGCCTGCACCAGGAAACAGGTGTCTAGCTCCCCCCGGCTGCTGCAGGGGGCTGGTGGAAAGCCAGAGGGGGTGGCAATAAACTGCTGCCAGGAGAAGCAAATCTGCTCCCTCATCTCCACATGTGTAGATGCCTGCCTGGGGTGTGTTTACTGTACAGTAATTTTCTCCAGAGTAAACCCTGCAGCACTGCAGCATTTGCACATGTAGATGTGCCCAGGATCCCCCT
The DNA here is from genome assembly GCA_030014935.1 of Caiman crocodilus. Classification (NCBI taxonomy): domain Eukaryota; kingdom Metazoa; phylum Chordata; order Crocodylia; family Alligatoridae; genus Caiman; species Caiman crocodilus. The sequence continues at coordinate 26,460,012 of JAGPOW010000261.1, forward strand.
ATTTACATGTCACAGAATATTATACTTGCATCAGCAAATAGTACATCCCTATTAATGTTAACAGATTTTGTAAAATATATGGCATAGTCATGAATAACCATATGCAGTATTTGGACATAAAAATATGTCAGATAAAATTAAGTAGAAACATCTTTTCTTTAAATGTCAGATACATTACTCTCTATTGATAGTCACTCTTCTTCCAGTCTGAGCTTTTGTTGATACATTGAAAACAATTGTCCCTCTCCCTTCATATATATTATACATGTAACAAGAGCTGATGCCAGGGACATAGACTCATATCAGGTCTGGGAGGAAATGGAAAGAGCAGCTTGCTTCATTTTTAGCACAGTGGAGAAGGAATGAGGAAACCTACATGCTGAGTTTATTGTTTCAGAGTCATGAAACCTGGACAATTCCTTGTAATGGAGATTCCCCAAAGGCTATTGTCAAGCCAGAAGGAATTGCACTGGCATTCTTTTACTGTAGCTGTAACCTACAGTGGTGTGAAATATCATTTAATCTCCAGAAAGCAATGAACAATATAGACTCATTCCTAGGTCCTAGGAACCTTAATGAGCTGCCACATTAAGTTCAATGATACTTCCCAGGGAAATAACTGTGTCCAGTTACCATGAATGAGTATACTTAAGAAATGTTACATGGATTTCTTTTCAATGGCCAGCTTGTACTCAATAGCAAAATTACATGGAGCTAAGTTTTCCCATAAAGTTAAGGAAGCAATTGCAAGACAAAACAAATTGTAAAAATGCTAAGGCAGAGTGATTGGTTCCATACACCTACCTTTATCATCCCTGTCCCATTGTCCCATATTTTGTAAAAAATTAGTTCAGAATAATATACCAATTTATTTATTTCTAACAGGTCTAAAATTAGGCTTTTATATTACACTAGATTTCAGAGGCAGATAATGTTCCTAAAGAAATATGGGAACAAAACTGAAAGAATGTATTAGAGATAGTTTGCATGTTCTAACTTAGTTCTGCTAAAAGCAAACAAAACTTTTTTTTTTTTTCTTTTTTATAAAAGTTCCTGGAAAATATAGAACAATTAGTCTGTCATCATTACTATGAAATATCTTAGAAATGTATTATTGAAAAGATTGGTTTAGGGCCACATTAGGAAACAAAAGCCAGGGTACAGAAAGTCAATATGCTTTCAGAAAAATCTTTCAGGGATTCTTTAGGAAAGGGTAGGGTTTATTCAACCAGTAATTAAGCCACTTGTGTGTTCTTGGGGATTACATTCAGTGGAAAGTTAATTGAAAGTAAAATTAACCCAGTCTGATATACTGAAATACATCCAGTTTCTAAAAAAAAATCGAATAACAAAACTTAAAATGCTGCTTTTGGAAGTATTTATGTTAAAATGGGAATATTTTAACTTACATATTTTTTTCGAATTCCATAGGGGTAATTGCAGCCTGCCTATAGTGTCTAAAATATCGTGTAATTTCAGTTACATGGGGCACACTTTGTACTCTGAATGGTTGTTTTGTATTGTGTTGTGTTGTAATATGTCATTCAACAATTTCCAACTTCTTCTTAAGATATACTGCTTTGTATTGGAAACCTTACCATTTGTGTGTGTGTGTGTTAGTTGCCCGAGCTATGACCATTGCTTGATCTGATGATTCGAAGGAAACTGATATAATCAACTGGTAGTGAATGTTAATTACTGCTGTTTAATCAGATTTCAATTAGAATACTGTCAAACAGATTAATGTATATATTAATCATTAATGAGAACAAGAGTTTAAGAGGCCATAGGTAAGGGTATCATCTTTCAGGAGGTGGTAAGTCACACAATTCCAGATCATGAATACAGAAGGTGAAATGAACATTTTTCTTCTGCTTTTACTCCCTTTCTCTTTTATTTGAAAAGTCAGGTAAAATGATACAAGGAAGTTCCATGTAAAATCAATAGTCTGATATCATGAAGTAAAGATTTATCCTTTTTAAAATACTGTAGTTCCTGTAGTAATCGTTCAAAGCAGTACATTTCATAAAAGTAGTTATACAGTCCTTTGGGATACTAATAGAAAATATTGTAGCAATGTTTTTAACCAAAAGTTGAAGTTCAAAGTTCCTTCTTAACACCTCCTCTTACTGCTTATGTTATGTTTCTTGATATTATACACACACAAGATACATAAAGTTGATTCTTAAACACTCTTACCTGCAATATATGGCCTGATTTTTAGGTCTTAAAGTGGTTAAAAAAGCTAGAAATTAAGTTTAATATAGTTTAGTAGCTTTAAGTATTTTACTATACTTTAATAGCTTTAATTTTAAATGCATTTCCAGCTCAGAAGTGACTATTTTCAGGAGAAACAATACTGCTTTTTTTGTTAAGAAAGCAAAAACATTTAAAGGATTTCATTTTTTAAAATGTGTTTTCTTGTTTATTTAATTTATTTAATTTGCCTCATCCTACATTCCTGGTTTATCCAGGTTTTTTTGCCTGGCTATTTAAAATATATTCAATTGTTTCTCTCGTTTATTCCTCCGGCCCTTATCCAGCTCTTCCTCTTAATCATGTGTTATGCACTCCCCATAGATGACACAAGTTGAAGCTGAGATTTGCAGGTATGCAAAATGTCTGAAGTACTCAGAGTGATCCAGCGCTACCATTTTCTTTTTGATATCTCATCCATTGCTCTAACTATTTAGTACTGGACTGAGCTATTGTGTCCTTTTCCAATTGCAGATGGTGTTTTCCCTGTAGGTAGTACATTATGGATGAAGTGTCAACACAAGTTTCCTCATTACCTTGATTTTTACTCACATATGCTAGTCAGCTGCTAGATTGATCATCAGTATGAAAAGAAACATATATCATATACTGTTGTAACAGCATTGTTGATTTTCTTTCTAGTGGATACAAATTGGAGCAAAACAACATGAATCTTTTCCTTTATGTGAGGCTTTACATCCTGCTTTAAAATCAGCTTTCATTGATATTTATCTAATCTCCTTTATGTCATTTCAAACATTTTTTCTTTATATTCAGTCCATGTATTTTAAGGTTCTGCTCTACTCTGTGTCAGTACTTCAACTCCATGTCCCAGAAACTGGATTATAATCACATGACTATCGGGGCAGTGTGTATCTATAGCCACAATGACTTAGAAGACATTTCCTAGAAAATGTATGCTCAAGATCTCCTACAAGTATAATTTTCTTCAATGGCATCTTCAACTAGACTCTGACTTATTTTTTTTGCCTCTTACATTATTATTATTATTATTATTATTATTATTATTAACAACAGTGGAATAGGGATACAGAGGAAATAGTAAAAGAATTTCTGTAAAGTATTGGTTAAGAGAGACATTCATTTTCACTTTGTCATTCAAATTATTTATAGCAGAAAGAATATAATGAGGAAAGAGGAAGTTGAGTTTTCAAGAATAGCCATTTTAATTTTCCCTTCATTTTTTTGGACTGCTCGTCTGTGTTTCTTTTTTCAGTCTCCAAGCCTTATTTATCCATCCCAGAAAAAATATGATGGTGGAGAGAAATTTTCTTTTTCAGTTCAGTTATTGTGGTGTGTGTGTGTGTGTGTGTGTGTGTGTGTGTGTGTGTGTGAGAGAGAGAGAGAGAGAAACAGAGAGAGAGACAGAGACACAGAGAGAGAGAGAGTCAGATAATTTTTTGTGACTCAGGTCTGAATGTCGTTCCCTTTACACTTGTTAAGTTCTATTCTTCCTTGGAGAAAAAAAACCCAAAAAACATTTGGATAACAAGAGTTTATTTTTTCCCAGTTTAAACGTATTTTAGTTCCCTGATACTGTAGATTCAATCATGGGAAACTATTTCATAGTCTAACATGCAAATCAGGTTTCAGAATGGCTGGGCTTATGTGTAAAAAAGTCTTTTAGTGTTTTGAAAAAGGCTAAACAATTTCATTTGTCTAGGGTAAACATAATCTAATTTTCACCACCCACCACCTGCTTTGAGTGTTGGTTCAGTCACATCTGATTGTATTTTCAGTGCAATGTCCTGAACAAGTGTTTAAAACAAGACTGTCCTAGTGAAAATGGGCTTGTTTCATTCCCTTCTTTCCCCCTACTCTTTCACTCTGCACTGTCTGGTCTACTCAACTAAGACCAGAGGTCAGAGAAAGCTTTGATAAAGATTAGCTGGGGGAAAGGGTCACTCTACATTAACCAGTATGGAAGTAGGGCTTCCTCTCAAAAAGCCTACAGCAATAAAATGAACAGTGACTGTTTGACAAGGGACTGGTTGTATCAAGTGAGGGTGTAGATGTTTTCTAGATTACTTTGTGCTGCAAAGATTTAGCTCTGACCCTTTTCGCAACAGTCAGTAATGTTGACCTTATGTAATGCACCAAAACTAGGGCAGGAATTCTTGGAGTTAACAGAGAGGCTTCTTAAACTGATGCTGACTGGCAACAAGGAATGTGAGGAAAGTTTAGCTTTTATAACCATAGACATGTTCAGTCCTTAATGCCTAATCTATCATCAGGATATAAAAATGTTTTCAGAGAAACTAATCAATTTAGCTTTCTTTCTGTTCTCTCCATTTTGTGAAATGGACCTAAAAAGACAAGAGCCATAATTGTTATACTATCTAGAAGAGTTGGGCCTGGAAGGAGACCAGATGCCCAAACACCTGATGCTGCAAGAAAACAAGAAGATGGTAAGTTGGGTGGGTTGTAAGTAATGGCTCAGCATACCACAACAGGCACAACCTGTTGCAGCAACCTGTTGTGGCAAATGGTACACAGGTGACCCCATGCTTCGTACTACAGCCCAGAAACTATAACAGAAACCCCAGAATTATTGCACATATGTTATATAAGTTTGAATTGGGAAGAGAGATCTCAATTTATGCCTCAAACAGAGCCACAGGGACATATGGAATAAACGGATGTTTTCACTGAAGTCACATCATTAATGAAGAGGGTTCATACAACAGAACCAGTATCTCCATGTTATAATTATTCCCGTCTCTCATCAAACACATCGATTAAAAACATTACAGTTAAATTTGATTAAAAAGAACCATAAGAATTTTGAATACATCCATTCTTTGAGCAAACCCTGCACTTTGAAAGTCTGTAAAAAGTTCTGTAATAAATTTTGTAAAAAGGTCTAGTGTGTGTCATTGTTTTAAGTAAATCTCTTCTTGCACCTGCAGCTTTCACTTGCTTTTGAAAATGGGCCCATTACTGCAATCCAGAAGTCTTCCTAGCAACTTCAAATACCCTTCTTCTTTTCTTAAAGTAAGTTCAACCCACAGAAAATGGGGGATGGTCCTGCTTTGAGCAGAGGGTTGGACTAGATGACTTCCTGACCTCCTTTCTAACCCTCATTTTCTATGATTCTATGATACAGCCCCAGAATGAACAAATTTCCATCCCCCTCATGAAAAGAAAAGATGGTTGTCAGAGATCATGGGATGAGCTCTGTTCCTTTGAAGAAGAGTAGGACAGGGGAAACTGTGTTCCTCTTCCTGATGAGTTTTGCTTCTGTGCAGAAGGAATAAAGTGCATGCATGCGTCTTGGCTGCATGGCCTGCAGACCTGCCTGGATACATGTATGCCAGGTCAGATACGCTCTGTTTTAAGCAGTGCTGCTTTCTATAATCTCTAAACAAGACATTATATGTTAAATCCCATTATTCAGCCATGTCACTGTGGATTGCACTGACACATATCAACATAGCACATGAGGAAGTTTAAAAAAGGTAAAAAAATGTATTTGTACCCAATATAATTTTTTGTTTGTGGAGTAGGGGAGGGAGACAGGTAGATCTAGGCCATGCAAGGATCCCAAATCATGGTCATTATAAAATAAGAGAGGCAAATATGAAAACATAGAAGATAAATGATGGCTACTCTATGCAAATATATCACTAAAGCAGTAGCATGAACATTCATGGGACAAATGGTGACAGACACAAATAAATAGTTATCTTAGTGGCTTCTAATTGTTTCACCATAAGTAAAGTTAAAATGGTCTTAAAAAGCTAAAAGGGAAGATTCACACTGTGTTAGCAACTTTTTATTGTACTGGGAAATAAGACTAATAGCCCCATTTGTATCATACTATAACATATTAATGTTTTTCCATCCTGCATAAGTGCTTTTCACATTACATTAGGGAAAATTAATAGAAATATATTTAAAAAAAGAAAAATGGAAAAAAATGGAAGGTTGTTGAATAAAAGAAAATATTTTTCATGAGTACCTACTGTGTCTAGTTTCCATGGAGCCAGTATGAGTATTTGGAACAGGCAGCATTATGATGGTGACTGGAGAAAAATACATATAAATACGACTTTTGGAAGGGATATAAATAGCATGTATCAGGGATTCAAGCCACTCTCTAATTACTGAAGATTAAGAGGAAAACTTTCCCAGGGGACAGGTTATCCCATAACTATTGAAGCTTTTCACATTTCCTTTTATCTCTGAATCATTTTATTTCATGTTTAGCCTCTTAATTTTCTGGTGCTTTCAACTGTCAAAAACAGCAAAATACAGCCCATGGTCCAGATCCAACACATGGAGGACTTTGTCCATCTTTGCATGAGTCCCACAATACCACCTGACCTAAGCAGGATGTCTGGCCTGTGGCACACATCGTGCTGCCCCCAGGCACACAGAAGCACTGTAGCTGGACTACATTTTTAGGCAGCCCAGGTGGTGGTGCTGCTGACCCCAGCTGCATGGTACTGGTGGGAACCCACATGCACAACTCTGGCCAGACCACAATGAATCAGCTCCTGACTAGCTGGGACCTGCACACACAACCTTGATCCTGATTGACCCCATGCCCGCTCCAGAATGCCTGCCCACAATAACTAGTGGTGGCTGCAGTGGTGGCTGGGAAGAAGCAACTGTTGGGCTTGGGGGAAAAGCAGCTGCCCTTCTGCTGCTGCCTCCTTGCTGAGGCCACTCAGAACATGTGCCTGGGCTGCCCTGTGATGTCCTTCTGCTGCCATCACTACCGCCATTTGTGCCACTTTTGAGCCAGCTATGAGGCTAACCATGGCAGTGGAAAAGAGCTCCAGGGCTGCCCAGGTATGAGCACCAGGTGGCTGCAGCAAGAAAGGCCTGGCAGTGATGAGTGGGATATGGTTGTTTTCCCCCCATGCCTAGCAGAAGCTTCTGCCTGGCCAATGCCATTGCTACCACTGCTTAGTGTGGACAGGCTGCTCCAGGGCAGGTGCAGGGTGGCCCAGGTTCAGGACTGTGCACATCTCTCCCAGCTGGTTCAGAGCTAGTCTGCTTCATTTGGGGTCAGTCCAGAGCAGGAATGGGGTGGGCCAAGGCCAGGGTGTGACAGCCAGAACCAGAGGGATTAATAAGCAATGATGTGTGCTTCTTGGAGTCATTTGGTATTCTGCCTAAATAGATAATATTAGTTAATATAAGCTTGTAAGTTT